>JAWWNF010000023.1:282500-869996 GCA_034641395.1 Darevskia armeniaca | reverse complement strand
GTGCTCTTTTTTTTACGAAGAGAAAAGAGGGTGTTGAAAGGAAGCTGCTGAACAGCTGTTTAGCAAGCGATTGGGGAGAGAGATAAGGCTCCCTTTCCAGCCTTGCCCAGGCCTCCGTTGTTGAATGCAGAGGGAGGCTGTTTGTTTCCCCAGCGACATGTGACTGGCTGATTAGATTATCTATCTGGAAACTGTAGAAATGGCTCCCTTTCCTGTAGGACTAGAAGCTGCAAACTGTGAGTTGAACCCCATAAAAACGGGGCTTTTCCTCTTTGAAAAAGAAGCTGCACCACTTTCAGCTGATCCTCCAAAAAGCAGGCCTTTCCCCTTTGCAAAAGAAGCTGCACCACTTTGAGCTGATCCTCAAAAAAGCAGGGCTTTTTCCTTTGCAAAAGAAGCTGCACCACTTTGAGCTGATCCTCAAAAAACAGGGCTTTTCCCTTTGCAAAAGAAGCTGCACCACTTTGAGCTGATCCTCAAAAAAACAGAGCTTTTCCCTTTGCAAAAGAAGCTGCACCACTTTGAGCTGATCCTCAAAAAACAGAGCTTTTCCCTTTGCAAAAGAAGCTGCACCACTTTGAGCTGATCCTCAAAAAACAGAGCTTTTCCCTTTGCAAAAGAAGCTGCACCACTTTGAGCTGATCCTCAAAAAAACAGAGCTTTTCCCTTTGCAAAAGAAGCTGTACCACTTTGAGCTGATCCTCAAAAAACAGGGCTTTCCCCTTTCCTCCTCTAAAAACTAAGTGCGTCTTATGTTCAGGTGTGCCTTATGGAGCGAAAAATACGGTACCTCTAGATGGGTTCTGAACTTTCTGGGGTCTCCCCCCCCCTTCTTCCCCTTTTTCTCTGCAAGGAACAGCTTCCCCATGTGCTGAAGGTGCACAGCGAGTGTGCAGCGCTTTTGTAGTTTGTAAATTTATGCTTGGCTCGGGGGGAAACCAATAGAGAAAAGCTGTCCCCCCTCTCTCGAACTCGTGGCCCTCCGGCAAAGCCGAGGATTCTGGAAACGGACGAAAGGAAGCGCTTCTTCCTGCAGTGCAGATTTAAAACTGTGGGACTCACTTCCACAGGAGGCATCAGTAGCGAACAACCCAGGTGGCTTTAAAAAGGATTAGCTGGATTCACGGAGGCTATCGTGGGCTGCGAGGGGAGGCTGCACTCTGTCTCTGCGGTCAGAGGCGGCAATGCGCCTGAATCTCAGCTGCTGGAAACTGCAGGCGGTAAAAAAATGCAAACCTCAAAGTGGTTGCGAGAAGATAAAGATATAAAATTGAGCAAAAGGCACAGCCCTGCTTTTAAAGTTAAAATGCTGAATCGGATTAAAATCACCTCGGCTTCCTAAGAATCTGGGTGGGCTTGTCCAAACAAAAATGTTTTTAGCAGGCGACGAAAAGAGTGCAGAGAAGGGGCCTGTTTGATATCAATAGGCAGGGAGTTCCAGAGATTAGGTGCTGCCACACTAAACGGTTGAGTTCTCACCAACACAGAACAGGTATTTTGTGGGGCCTGCAGTAGTACCAATTCTGCCGTGGTGTAAAGGTAGAGGACCCCTGGATGGTTGAGTCCAGTCAAAGGCGCTCATCTCGCTTTCAGGCCGAGGGAGCCGGCGTTTGTCCACAGACAGCTTTCTGGGTCATGTGGCCAGCAGGACTAAACCGCTTCTGGCGCAATGGAACACCGTTGATGGAAGCCAGAGTGCACGGAAACGCAATTCACCTTCCCGCCGCTGTGGAACCTATTTATCTACTTGCACTGGTGTGCTTTCGAACTGCTAGGTTGGCAGGAGCTGGGACACAGCAACGGGAGCTCACCCCGTTGCGGGGATTCAAACCTCCGACCTTCCGATCAGCAAGCCCGAGAGGCTCGGTGGTTGAGAGCACAGCACCACCCACATCCCATAAGGCAATTTCGTAGGTGGGGAGAGTTGTTCTCACGCTCGAATCCTGCTCCCCGGTTTCCCGAGACATCTGGTCTGCCACCGGGAGAAGAGAGTGCAGGTCTCTTCTTCTGTGGCTCGGAGAAACTTTGCGGGAACAGCAGCGATCGCAGGACCAGGGAGTAAGGAGTAATAATAATAATAATAATAATAATTTATTATTTGTACCCCGCCCATCTGGCTGGGTCCCCCCAGCCACTCTGGGCGGCCTCCAACAGATATTAAAATACATTAAAATATCACAGGTTAAAAACTTCCCTAAACAGGGCTGCCTTCAGGTATTTTCTGAATGTCAGATAGTTGTTTATCTCTTTGACCTCTGCTGGGAGGGCGTTCCACAGGGCGGGCGCCACCACCGAGAAGGCCCTCTGCCTGGTTCCCTGTAGCTTTGCTTCTCGCAGTGAGGGAACCGCCAGAAGGCCCTCGGCGCTAGAACTCAGTGTCCGGGCTGAATAATGGGAGTGGAGACGCTCCTTCAGGTATACAGGACCGAGGCCGTTTAGGGAGAAGTGTTTCGGCTGATGTCATCTTCCTCCGTCACTCATCCTGGCTGCTTCTGCACACGTCCGTGCTTTTATCAGTTCAGCGCCGCCTCCTCCTCCTTTCCTGACCCTCTCTCTTTCCTCCCCTTTTATGAAGAGCAACTCCCTTTGGCTTTTCGAGGGGTGCATTTGGCGCAGGAGGGGTGGGGGGCAATTGGCGTCTTTGCACAAGCAAGCCTGCGCACCACGGCGATGCTCTGGGGTGGTTTTTATTGATTTGGCAGCAGACCTGATGTTGGCACACAGGCCTGTTCGAAATCGCATCCATTGGTGGTCTTGGGTGGATTATTTGAATGACCACTAGGAGGTGCAACGAAGACGGAATTGGAGTGGTGTGTGGCTGCTTTGTTTGTGGTTTTGGTGTTCGTACTTAATCTTATATATGTATTTGATTATTTGTGTGTGTGTGTGTGTGTGTGTGTGTGTGTATAATGGAGGCACTTTTAAAAAGTGCAGATGACAAACACTAACCCCTGTATATATGCGTATGTAATTTTATTTTATTAATTTAATTTAATATACAGGTGAAACTCGAAAAATTAGAATATTGTGGAAAAGTCCATTTATGTAAGCAATTGTTTTCATTAGCTACTGGAGTTTAATATATGAGATAGACTCATGACATGGAAAGCGAGATATGCCAAGCCTTTATTTGTTATAATTGTGATGATTATGGCGTGCAGCTGATGAGCACCCCAAAGTTGAAATTGTTACTTTGGGGTTCTCATCAGCTGTACGCCATAATCATCACAATTATAACAAATAAAGGCTTGACATATCTCGCATGGCATGTCATGAATCTATCTCATATATTAGTTTCACCTTTTAAGTTGAATTACTGAAAGAAATGAACCTTTCCACGATATTCTAATTTTTCGAGTTTCACCTGTATGTGTGTGTATGTGCACGCACGCACGCACACACACACACACACACACACACTAACAATCTGATTGATTAATCAATCAATCAATCAATCAATCAATCAATCAGGGGCACCTTTTTTTAGATGGCTTAATTTAAAACAACTAAATAAATGAATCATTTTTTGAACATCACAGATCCGGCCCAAGGTTTTGCAAAGTCACTGCTTTAAGTCGCTGCCCAGGGATCTCACGCCTTGTGTCAGACTCAGAAGAGCCAGAAATGATTAACTGGAAAATTCAGACTCACTCCCGACTCCTCTTTCCCTCGGTCGGATTAAGTTGCCTGTGCCTGTTTGGCTTACCATCACCCCTCCCAGTAGATCTGAGATCGAATCCTGCTCAGCGCACCTTTTTTTTTTTTTTTTTTTTTTGCTTTGGTCATTGAGCAGCTACTTCCAGTCCTTTCTCATATTTCCATTGAAAGCATGCTGCGGCCCCTCCCACGGACTCCCACCCCCCTCCAATTTGGGAGGAGCCCAGCCGCTGAATCTGTGCTCGGCTTAGCAGAAAAGGCCCGTTCTCATGTTGCCGCCCTCCGGACCCCTCGTGTAGGGGCCACATGAAGGACCCCAAAGGATGATCTCAGGGTCTGGGTCAGTTCCTATGCAGAGAGCCAGTCCTTGAGGCATGGCAGTCCTGCGCTCTTTAAGGGGGGTGGGAATTCATCAGTTTTGTTGGATCAATTAAACTAAACAGCTTTAATTGGTTTTTCAATAAATGTGCCATTAATGGTTGCTGTTTTGGATTTCACCGCTTTATTATCTTAGTTTTATTGCATTATTATTTATCAGCTCCCTGCTTGTGGAATGCTCTCCCCAGGGAGGTTCGCCTGGTGTCTTCATTATATATATTTTTAGGCGCCCGGCAAAAACGTTCCTCTTCAACCAGGCCTTGGGCTGATTCATATTCTGTAGCCTTTTAGACGTATCTGTGGGAAGGGGAGGCTATTGTCTGTCTGTTTTGCTTTATAATTATTTACTTGTTTCTATTCTGTGTTTTATTCTGTGAGCCACTGTCAGGCTGGCTTGCAGAGTTTCAAAACAGAAGGAAACAAGTTCTCTGTTGCTGTGCTAGGAGAATAGTGCAGAATCCTTTCCTCATGAGCTAAGAGCCCATGGATTGTGGGCTCCTTGCCTGGAAACCTGGTCGGGCACATGAAAATATTATTATTATTATTATTATTATTATTATTATTATTATTAATTATTTATTCCCCGCCCATCTGGCTGGGTTTCCCCAGCCACTCTGGGCGGCTTCCAACAGAATATTAAAATACAATAATTCATCAAACATTAAAAGCTTCCCTAAACAGGGCTGCCTTCAGATGTCTTCTAAAAGTCTGGTAGTTGTTGTTCTCTTTGACATCTGGTGGGAGGGCGTTCCACAGGGAGGGTGCCACCACCGAGAAGGCCCTCTGCCTGGTTCCCTGTAACTTGGCTTCTCGTAGTGAGGGAACTGCCAGAAGGCCCTTGGCACTGGACCTCAGTGTCCGGGCAGAACGGTGGGGGTGGAGACGCTCCTTCAGGTATACTGGACCGAAGCCATTTAGGGCTTTAAAGGTCAGCACCAACACTTTGAATTGTGCTCGGTTCCTGACGTTCTCCTTCTCCATTTCAGGTGGCGAATGGGCAGCATCCACACCTACAACCCTGAGCAGATCATGCTCAGCGCCGCCGTCCGAAGGTCCAGCCGGGATGTCAACATCATGAAGGAGAAACTCATCTTCTCAGGTGAGGCATTTCGAGGCTGGATTCCACCCAGCTATAACTTGATCTGCAGCGGAGAAGTAACTTCCTGTGGGGGGTGTCTTGCTCAGGTCTTGAATTCGAGTCTCGCCTTAAATTCATTGTCATGCGGCTAAGGTGAAGTCTTTTTTAAACATTACAGACCCAGCCCAAGGTTTTGCAAAGCCTTGTGCCAAAAGAGCCAGAAATGATGAACTGGAAAATCGAGGCTCACTCCACCCACCCCACACACGCTCCTCCTCCTTCCAATGACAATGGGTAGATCACAGCCAGGGATGCGGGTGGCGCTGTGGTCTAAACCACAGAGCCTAGGGCTTGCCGATCAGAAGGTCAGCGGTTCGAATCCCCACGACGGGGTGAGCTCCCGTTGCTCGGTCCCTGCTCCTGCCCACCTAGCAGTTCGAAAGTACGTCAAAGTGCAAGTAGATAAATAGGTACCGCTCCGGCGGGAAGGTAAACGGCATTTCCATGCGCTGCTCTGGTTCGCGGCACACTCCATTGTTTCTTGGAACAGACAGAGGCCAGCATCAACAGCACTCCACCCTTTTACTCCAAGTAGCTCAAGGTGGCGTACCTCGTTCTCCCCCCGTCTCATTTGATCCCCGCAACAACCCCGCGAGGCAGTGACTGGCCCAAGGTCGCCCAGTGAGCTTCATGGCCGTAGGGGGATTTGAACCCTGGTCTCCCTGGTCCTAGCCTGGCGCTCTAACCCAGGGGTAGGCAACCTAAGGCCCGTGGGCCAGATCGCCTTCTCAATCCGGCCCTTAGATGGTCCGGGAATCAGCGTGTTTTTACATGAGTAGAATGTGTCCTTTTATTTAAAATGCATCTCTGGGTTATTTGTGGGGCCTGCCTGGTGTTTTTACATGAATACAATGTGTCCTTTTATTTAAAATGCATCTCTGGGTTATTTGTGGGGCCTGCCTGGTGTTTTTACATGAGTAGAATGTGTCCTTTTATTTAAAATGCATCTCTGGGTTATTTGTGGGGCCTGCCTGGTGTTTTTACATGAATACAATGTGTCCTTTTATTTAAAATGCATCTCTGGGTTATTTGTGGGGCCTGCCTGGTGTTTTTACATGAATACAATGTGTCCTTTTATTTAAAATGCATCTCTGGGTTATTTGTGGGGCATAGGAATTCGCTCATTTTTATTTTATTTTTTCAAAATATAGTCCGGCCCACCACATGGTCTGAGGGGCAGTGGACCGGCCCCCTGCTGAAAAAGTTTGCTGACCCCTTCTCTAACCACTACACCACACTGCCTCTCCTTAACATCTATTAAGTTCCTTCCCCCTCCGTCTTCTAACGCCTCACATTTCAATGGCCTCTCTTTCCTCCTCAGAAATCAACAGCGGCATCGAGACGACGGACGAGCTTTCTCTGTGCTCGGAGAACGGCTACGCCAATGAAGTCGTCACCCCCCTTGGACCACCGAGAAGTGAAGCTTCGTATCAACTGAGGGGGCAGCGGGGAAGCGGTGGGGGGACTCTGGAACCTCCCCAACGCTTCCTTGGTCCTTGCGTGGACTGCCTGGGACTATTAATGCAACGGACTTCGTGAGGGTGGCCTGGTGCCTCTCTGGAAACTGAAGCTGGACTGGGTTTCTTTGATTTTTGTTGTTGTTGTAAATATCCCCCCTTTTTGTGACCTCTTTTCTTGCCTATCCTGGGATTGGGGGCGGGTGGGGCAGGGTTAGGCATGTTTGCGAGGAGTGATCTGGCGACGGGACCCACCTGGCTGGGCCGCACATTAGACTAGAAGATAGCCTTCAGAGGTGTTGCCGGACTACAAGTCCCATCATCCAGGACCATGCATGGGCTACAGCTGATGGAAGTTGTAGTCCAACATGATGCAGGGTCATGTGACGGAAAGAACCCCGCTGTCTTTCTCTCCTCTCCTTGGTGCAGCGATTGTTAGCTGAACTTATTTAAAGATGTATGTGGTGACCCCTTTGCGAAGCGTGGTTATTATCCATATTTTTTTATGGATTTGAAATCTTCTGGGCACTGGGAAGATGTCCAGCCTGAAATCTGAGGGCCGCATTCCCCATCTAGACAACATTCCAAGGGCCAAGTGGGGTGGAAATACATTCCAAGGACGCGTTGCAGACGGGCAAAGGTGCTTGGGGTGAGAAGCAGGGCTTGTAAGGGGTGCTGGGGGCCACATAGAGAGCCCCGGAGGGCCAATTTCAATGCGTTTGAGATTTCCCGGTCCTGATTTGCAGGTAGGTTGCTGTGCAGAGCAAAAAAAGCTCCAAGCACAAAGAAGGGAGACGTTGTTGTTGTTGTTTAGTCGTTTAGTAGTGTCCGACTCTTCGTGACCCCATGAACCAGAGCACGCCAGGCACTCCTGTCTTCCACTGCCTCCTGCAGTTTGGTCAGACTTCGAGAACACTGTCCAACCATCTCATCCTCTGTCGTCCCCTTCTCCTTGTGCCCTCCATCTTTCCCAACATCAGGGTCTTTCCCAGGGAGTCTTCTCTTCTCATGAGGTGGCCAAAGTCTTGGAGCTTCAGCTTCAGGATCTGTCCTTCCAGTGAGCACTCAGGGCTGGTTTCCTTCAGAATGGATCGGTTTGATCTTCTTGCAGTCCATGGGACTCTCAAGAGTCTCCTCCAGCACCAGAATTCAAAAGCATCAATTCTTCGGCGATCAGCCTTCTTTATGGTCCAGCTCTCACTTCCGTACATCACTACTGGGGAAACCATAGCTTTAACTATACGGACCTTTGTCGGCAAGGTGGTGTCTCTGAGGGAGACATTAGCTGGAAATATTTTACAAGCCTGAACATGGAACGACTTTGATCTTCCTGATTTCTCAATGGAGGCAAGAGAGAGAATGGTACATGGCAAAAAGCAGTTTGGGGTTTGGACAGTGGGTGGCCCCACTGAAGGCTGTGCTGAGAATAAAGGCTGCAAGCAGTACACCCCACATATAGGAGCAAATCTCATTTCCTGGATCACTCTCTAGGGAGACCGAGTCAAGATAGAATAGAATAGAATAGAATAGAATAGAATAGAATAGAATAGAATAGAATATATTTTATTGTCATTGTCCCCTTCGGGGACAACGAAATTACTTGGCTGCTCCATCCACCCAGATAGGGCCATCCATGCAAAAACAAAACAACTACAAAAACACTGATTAAAACCATACAATGATAAAACATAACAGGTAAGATTAGATGACTTCAAAGTCCAGGCTTCCCATTCAAGGCCGAGATCGCTCTGGAGAAGAAGCTGTTTCTAATATGGCTTGTTCTTGTCGTCATCGTCCTGTATCTCCGTCCCGATGGCAAAAGTTCAAAGAGACAGTGACCAGGATGCGATGGATGCAATACAAGGTTGATGCATTGTTTCTTAAAACAGGGGGGTTCTCCAGATGTTTGCTGGACTTACAACCCCAGCAGATTTATTTTCATTCCCCAAGGTTTATGTACCGCTTGATTCTCATAAAACACCAAAGTGGTTTACGGAAGCAAAAAAAGAGGGACAAAATGACCAGTTGAAAACAGCTCTTTAAAACAGTCCGCAAATAAATAAAATCAGCACACCAGGTTAAAACACCTATCGACATTTTACATGTCTTGCTAGGCTTTCCTAAATAAAAATGTTTTCGGCGGGGGGGGGGGCCAAAAGGAGTGCAGTGGTACCTTGGTTCTCAAACTTAATCTGTTCCGGAACCAAAGCGTTCCAAAACCGAGGCACGCTTTCCCATAGAAAGTAATGCAAAATGGATTGATCAGTTCCAGACTTTTAAAAACAACCCCTAAAAGAGCAATTTAACATGAATTTTCTATCTAACGAGACCATTGATCCATAAAAATGAAAGCAATAAATAATGTACTGCAGTCACACAATCAATCAATCAGTAGCTGAACTGGGTTCCATGCAGTCACAAAAACAACAAATAAAGAGCCACAAAAACGCAAAATAAATAGCAAAAACAGACAGACCTCAGCGTAACACTCAAAACGGAAGTGTGGCACTCAAATCGGAAGCGTAACACTCAAAACGGAGCACGTTTGGTTTCCGAAAAAAGTTCGCAAACTGGAACACTTCCGGGTTTGCAATGTTTGGATTCCAAGTTGTTTGAGTACCAAGGCATTTGAGAACCAAGGTACCACTCTACAGTGAAGGTACTGATGTCAACAGGCAGGGAGTTCCAAGTGCGAGTTCTGCCACACTAAAAAATTGATTTCTTACAAGGGTGAAGTATTATTTGGCACCTTTAATGGTGTAAGTTCTGCAGATTGAATGTGCACATAAAGGTAAGGTGATCCTACGAGTAAACTGGTTCCAAGCTGTTCAGGGCTTTATGTATCTACTAACACAGGCATAGGCAAACTTTGCCCTCCAGATGTTTTGGGACTACAACTCCCATCATCCCTAGCTAACAGGACCAGTAGTCAGGGATGATGGGAGTTGTAGTCCCAAGACATCTGGAGGGCAGCGTTTGCCTATGCCTGTACTAACGCCCTGAACTTTGCTCAAGCAGTGCAGGTCTCTGAACAGAGATGTTATATGCAGACAGGGGAACCTCCCCCCCCCCCGCCTTGTCAGCAATTATGCCGCAGCATTCTGCACTAACTGCGGCTTCTGGATCAAGCCCAAGGAAGCTGCACATAAAGTGCATTGTAGTCTTCTCGAACCAATGAATTCATATTGCAAGAAAGGAGATTCCGACTGAACGTTAGGAGTAACTTTCTGACGGTGAAATCTGTTTGACAGGGGAACGGTCTCCCTCGGAAGGTGGTGAATTCTTGAGCTGTGATTCCTGCATTGCACCGGGTTGGACTAGATGACCCACGGGGTCCCTTCCTATTCTGCAATGCTTTGATTCTGTGATTCCAGTCTTGAAGTAACCAATGCACAAACTGCTGTGGTCAAGCTCCTGTCAATCCAGAAACCCGTCTTAGGAGGGGAATGGTTTTTATTGAATCTGCATGAAATCAAAAATGCATATACTAATGGGGACTAGCTCAGCAAATGTACATTGTACATGTAGAACTGCGCTCTGCGTGGGGCTACCTTTGAAGGTAGCTAGACTGGTGACTGAGAGCGGCCGCCAAGACCACATAACACCGGGCCTGAAAGACCTACATTGGCTCCCAGTACTTTTCCGAGCGCAATTCAAAGTGTTGGTGCTGACCTTGAAAGCCCTAAACTGCCACAGCCCAGTATACCTGAAGGAGTGTCCCCACTCCCATCGTTCAGCCCAGACACTGAGGTCCAGCGCTGAGGGCCTTCTGGTGGTTCCCTCACTGCGAGAAGCGAAGTTACAGGGAACCAGGCAGAGGGCCTTCTTGGTGGTGGCGCCCACCCTGTGGAACGCCCTCCCATCAGATGTCAAGGAAAGAAACAACTACCTGACTTTTAGAAGACATCTGAAGGCAGCAGGGGCGTACTCAGGATCAAAACTAGGGGGGGGGCAAGCCATGGTTGTTCAGGTTTGCTTTGAACGGACGCTGATCATTTTTGCTTCTGGGGGGGGCAGCTGCCTTCTAGGGGGGGCAGCTGTCCCTCTGCCCCCCCCCGGGTACGCCCATGGAAGGCAGCCCTGTTTAGGGAAGCTTTTAATATTTGATGAATCATTGTATTTGAATATTCAGCTGGAAGCCGCCCAGAGTGGCTGGGGAAACCCAGCCAGATGGGTGGGGTATAAATATTATTATTATTATTATTATTATTATTATTATTATTATTATTATTATTATTATTTTATATGCACGTCTCGCTACTCCAACCCAATACGTTCTCAGGAAATGGTTCGTTAGGTGAGCTTTTGCACAACGAGTCAATGATCTCCATTGATTGCTATGGGGAAATCTCTATAATGTGTTCCTGACTACAGAATTTTGACCCCAAAATGACAACAACAACCACCACCAGGAAAAACCCTCTGAAACCTTAAAAAGGTAAAGGTACCCCTGACTATTAGGTCCAGTCGTGGACGACTCTGGGGTTGCGGCGCTCATCTCGCTTTATTGGCTAAGGGAGCTGGCGTACAGCTTCCAGGTCATGTGGCCAGCATGACTAAGCCGCTTCTGGCGAACCATAGCAGCGCACGGAAACGCTGTTTACCTTCCCGCTGGAGCAGTACCTATTTATCTACTTGCACTTTGACGTGCTTTCGAACTGCTAGGTGGGCAGGAGCAGGGACCGAGCAACAGGAGCTCACCCCGTCGCGGGGATTCGAACCACCGACCTTCTGATCGGCAAGCCCTAGCTCTGTGGTTTAACCCACAGCGCCACCTGGGTCCCTTCTGTTCTATATATACTTCTGGGCAAACTTTTGGGGGCCTCGATAGCCCTTCTCTTCTCCCCTAGACCGGCCTGTTCAGGGCCCACCAGAGTGGTACCTATTTATCTACCGGTACTTGCACTTGATGTGCTTTCAAACTGCTAGGTTGGCCGGACTTAGCAACGGGAGCTCACCCCGTCATGGGGATTCGAACCGCTGACCTTCTGATCGGCAAGCCCAAGGCTCAGTAGTTTACATGACAGCACCACCCGTGTCCCTTCTGAAACCTTAGAACCATAGAATTGTAGAGTTGGAAGAAGCGGGAGGTTTTGCAAAAAGGGTTTGCAAAGGGAAAACATGGAATACAAAGTGCTCACTTCTTAGAAGGATTACAGTCCTAGACATACGCTCAACAGACACACAGAGAACATAGGAATCTGCATGACTAAGGATGCAGGGCAAGCCTGCTGGATCAGGCCAGTGGCCTAGCTCAGCATTGCCTACACTAACTGGCAACATCTCTTCGCGGCTGCCGAAAAGGAGCCTTACCTGGAGATGCCAGCATTGAACCTGGCGCCTTCTACTTAGCTCATTCAGAAGAGCACGAGACTCTGAACCTCAGGGTCGTGGGTTCGAGCCCTACATTGGGCAAAAGATTCCTGCATTGCAGAGGGCTGGTCTAGATGACCCTCAGGATCCCTCCCATCTCCATGACTCTATGATTCTCTACATGCAAAACTGATGTTCTACCACTGAGCTGAGACACTTTCCCGTATTAGTGCCAGCTATTCTAGAATGGCTATAAAGCTGAGCCTTGTCTGCAGGGTCTCGGGTTCAAATTCCCACTTAGCTTTCCCTAAGTGGCTCAGGGAGGTGGGCCAGGGGCTGCAGATATCGGGAACCCTGTGTTGCCAGAGATACTAGGCAGCAGGCTTAAGCTGACCCGTTTCCAAGCACAATTCAAAGTATTGGTGCTGGCCTTTAAAGCCCTAAACGGCCTCGGTCCAGTATACCTGAAGGAGCATCTCCACCCCCATCGTTCTGCCTGGACACTGAGGTCCAGCTCCGAGGGCCTTCTGGTGGTTCCCTCACTGCGAGAAGCAAAGCTACAGGGAACCAGGCAGAGGGCCTTCTTGGTGGTGGTGCCCTCCTTGTGGAACGCCCTCCCACCAGATGTCAAAGAGAACAACAACTACCAGACTTTTAGAAGACATCTGACGGCAGCCCTGCTTAGGGAAGCTTTTAAAGTTTGATAGGTTATTTTAATATTTTGTTGGAAGCCGCCCAGAGTGGCTGGGAAAGCCCAGCCAGATGGGCGGGGTATAAATAATAAATAATAATAATAATAATTATTATTATTATTATTATTATTATTATTATTATTATTATTATACCCTGAACCTCCTTTTCCGTGCCAATTTTCCAGGCTCTCGCTCGAATGATGCCCTTCCTCCAGGCCACAACTGCTCTTCCAGATGGGCTGCTGACTCTAAGCTCTCCCCTGGGTGAAGTCTCCCTCTGCATCCTCACGCCCTCCCTTCTGCAGAGGCGACAGGGAGATTCCTCCTGTCTGAGCCGTCACTGGGCAGCTGCAGCTAATGCCAAGCAGATCCTCCGGGCGCATCATAATTACCAGGAACAAAGCCGAACCCTCTCGTCTCTTGCTTTGTGGCTTGGAAGCTGGAGGGTTTTTATTTGTCTTGGGCAGGCGCAAAAGCAAAGGAGTGTCCTGTTTTATTTTTGCTGGCCAGTTTACATCGGTCAAGGGGTGCCAGAACCAAGCTGTGATGCTCTTTGGTCCAATGCCTTCGGAGGAACAAACACCTGAGCCATTATCCTTCCATTCCAGGTGACGGATCTCCATTGGACAGGTGAGAAAGACCTTCCCAAACAAAGTGGACGATGCCTATAAGCAAAGAGATCGGGCGAGGGGGGATGTAGGAATCTGCCTTCTACAGAATGTTGGTGCATCAAGCTGAGTGTTGTCTGCACTGACTGGCAGCAGCTGCCCAGGGTTTCGAGCAAGGGGTTATCCCAGCCCTACCTGGGGATTGGAGGGGGGCGCAAAGCAGACACTTTACCACTGAGATGTGGTCCTTTCCCATATTAGATCAAGCTGCTCCACTAGGATGGGTATATAGCTGAATGTCATTGCTGGGTCTTGGGTTCAAATCCCCACTTCGCCTTTCCTAGGAAGTTTTAAGGCAACATGCTGGGTCTGAGCTGCAAAGGTGAAATGGGAGCTACCCAAGGAATGCTTTCTTGAGCTCCTGAGATCAAGGGTAGAATACTAAAGCCTGTGCTAAAATATATTTATATTTATATTTATTTTATTATTACATTTAGACAGTCTATTTTGCTCTTTGATGTAGGTTTTTGGCGTTCACCGAATCTACTCTCTGGCAGGTTTTACCTGTCTGGCAGACTGTCTGTCACCTCTTTTCCTTGGAAACCGTGTTTTGTGCCTTGACATTTTGCAGCTCCCAAATGATTTAACGTTTTCAGAAGCGAGACAGGCAACCATGAACATGCAGGGAAATTTATGTCTGAATGCAAAAGCCTACCCTCTCTGATTTGTAGGAAATGGGGCAATGGCACAATGGGAAACCAAGGGTTTGAACTTCCTTTGGGAATCATGCTGCTAGTCCTCAATGAAATATCCAGCTCTCCTTCTCCTTCTTGGTGTCTGAACTCAGGAGATGGAAGGTGGGGTAGGGGAAAACCCTATTCCTGGATCGAGGGAAGAAAGAATGTCCATGGCATAAATTCTGCTCGGAGCTCGCCAGCTATAAGGTTCATTGGAGAGCTCAGCAAATGAAACAATGATAACAACAAGGGGTACATGTGACTGGGGGGGGGACGCGGGTGGCGCTGTGGTCTAAACCACTGAGGCTCTTGGGCTTGCCAATCGGAAGGTCGGCGGTTCGAATCCCCACAATGGGTTGAGCTCCCATTGCTCTGTCCCAGCTTCTGCCCACCTAGCAGTTTGAAAGCACGCCAGTGCAAGTAGATAAATAGGTACTGCTCCGGCGGGAAGGTAAATGGCGTTTCCGTGTGCTCTGGTTTCCGTCATGGTGTCCCGTTGCGCCAGAAGTGGTTTAGTCCTGCTGGCCACATGACCCGGAAAGCTGTCTGTGGACGAACGCCGGCTCCCTCGGCCTGAAAGCGAGATGAGCGCCGCAACCCCAGAGTCGCCTTTGACTGGACTTAACCATCCAGGGGTCCTTTGCCTTTTACCTTACATGTGACTGTTAGAACCATGGGTCAGACTAGCGACAGAAAAAAGGCTTGCTTTGTAAATAATGGGCTATTGTAGAGAAAGATCGATGGAAAGCACACCAAGTTGAACTTTGGGCGAAATTTTGGCAGGAGTTTGAATATAAACTGTTTGGCATTGGGCAGAGGAGAATTTAAAGGTTTGCAGAGGAAAGCTCCCTCGTCCCCTGTACTGCCAGCCATCATTCTCCCAGCCTACAGAATACCCTGGAACTACGCTATGTCACGAAGAAGCACAATTCCAGATCATAAGAAAGTTCCTAGTCCTCATGGTTTTAAAAGTAAACTTTTAGGTGGGCAATGTTTTCAAATGTTTTATCGCGTTTTTAATATTCTGTTGGGAGTCACCCAGAGTGGCTGGGATATAAATAAATTATTATTATTATTATTATTATTATTATTATTATTATTTGCATCTCCATTATGTCCAAAATCCACCATTAAACTACAAGCGTTACCACTACTTCTCCTCCTCCTCCTCCTCCTCTTCCTTCTCCTCCTCTTCTCACTTTCTTTTTCTTTCTTTCTTTCTTTCTTTCTTTCTTTCTTTCTTTCTTTCTTTCTTTCTTTCTTTCTTTCCTTCCTTCCTTCCTTCCTTCCTTCCTTCCTTCCTTCCTTCCTTCCTTCCTTCCTTCCTTCCTTCCTTTCCTTCCCTTCCTTCCTTCCTTCCTCCCTTCCCTTCCCTTCCCTTCCCTTCCCTTCCCTTCCCTTCCCTTCCCTTCCCTTCCCTTCCCTTCCCTTCCCTTCCCTTCCCTTCCCTTCCCTTCCCTTCCCTTCCCTTCCTTCTTCCCTTCCTTTCCTTTCCTTTCCTTTCCTTTCCTTTCCTTTCCTTTCCTTCCTTCCCTTCCCTTCCCTTCCCTTCCCTTCCCTTCCCTTCCCTTCCCTTCCCTTCCCTTCCCTTCCCTTCCCTTCCCTTCCTTCCTTCCTTCTTCCATCCTTCACTCCAAGGTCCCGTGGAAGATCGCAGCATTAAAACAGTCTATTAAAAGCAATTCAACTTTTTCATGCCCTGAATTGGGATGAAACAAGAGTCCCATTCCAGAACAGGCGGCAGCGACCGCCCTGCCTCTCTGGGCCGAGGCAGCGAAAACCTCCACGCGAAGCTCTGCAGCGGGTCTCACCACGCCGAGCAGATCCTCCAGACTCTCAACTCCTACCGGCTGGACGGCATCTTCACCGACGTGGTGCTCGCCATGGGCGGGGAGGAGTTCCCTTGCCACCGGGCTGCCTTATCCGCCAGCAGCACCTACTTCCGGGCTCTGTTTGCCGGGGGCGCGAAGGAAGGCCGCCAAGGCACCGTCCATCTCCGCCAGGTCTCTGCTCCCAGCATGAGCCTCGTCCTGGACTACATATACGGCGGGGACATCCTCATCCAGGAGGACAACGTGGAAGACCTGCTGGAACTGTCCAGCTTTCTCCAAATCCCAAGGCTCAAGGACGCCTGCGTCACCTTCTTCGAAGGCCAGCTGCATCCTCGCAACTGTCTGGGCATCATGAAGGTTGCAAACTCCTTCTCCATCCCATCCCTGACCGAGAGGAGCAAGAGGTGTCTCCTGGAGGGCTTTGTGGAGGTCTCTCGTCACAAGGAGTTCCTGGAGGTGGATGCCAAGGAGCTTGCGAGCTGCTTGTCGAGCGAGCGCCTGGCTGTCCCCAAGGAGGAATCGGTCTTTGAGGCAGTGATGCGCTGGGTGTACCATGACGTGGCCGCCAGGAAGGGGGCCCTGAAGGATCTGCTCCAGCACGTGCGGCTCCCCCTGCTCGACCCTGTTTATTTTCTAGAGAAGGTGGAGACAGACAAGCTCATCCAGGAATCCAGGGAGTGCATCCCTTTGCTGCTAGAAGCCCGCAAGTATTACGTCCAAGGCAGGGAGGCCAGCTCTCGGCGGTCGAGACCCAGAAGGTAAAAAAAGAGTAAAAGTTGCTACTTGTTGTTGTTTAGTCGTTTAGCCGTGTCCGACTCTTCTTCTTCTTTTTTCCAATTTTTTTTTATTAGTTTTAACAAAATAATACCATTGAAGAAAACAGACAATATTAGACAGACAAAAAGAAAACAGCAACAATATTACACATAAAAACATATATAATTCCTTCCCTAATAATCCTTCTTATCATTGTGGGTTGACTTCCTCCTATCCTCTCTTCCTGCGTTCATTGTATATCATCTTTAGTAATTTCTTGACATCATTAAAAACATTTTTAATTAATTAACCTCAAATATCTCTTCTATCCTAATGTCAATATCATTTATTCCAACAATCATAAACCTTAAATCTATCCTCTAAGTCTACAGCCTCCTTTATCTTCCAGCTTACTTCTACTCTTTAATCTTGCAATACTTTTTTTAATATACTTTAAATTTCTTCCAGTCTTCCTCCACCGCTTCCTCCCTCTGGTCACGAAGTTTTCTGGTCAGCTCAGCAAGTTCCATATAGTCCATCATTTTCATCTGCCAGTCTTCAATCGTTGGTAATTCCTCTGATTTCCAGTTTTTAGCTAACAAAATTCTAGCTGCTGTTGTGGCATACATAAAGAAAGTCCTATAAACTTTTGGGATTTCCTGCTTTACAATTCCAAGTAACAAAGCTGAATGTATTTTACTGAATGTGTTTCTCAACACCTTTTTCAATTCATTATAAATCCTTTCCCAGAATGACTCTTCATGACCCCATGGCCAGAACACGCCAGGCACTCCTGTCTTCCACTACCTCCCGCAGTTTGGTCAAACTCATGTTGGTACCTTCGAGAACACTGTCCAACCATCTCATCCTCTGCCATCCCCTTCTCCTTGTGCCCTCCATCTTTCCCAACATCAGGGTCTTTTCCAAGGAGTCTTCTCTTCTCGTGAGGTGGCCAAAGTATTGGAGCCTCAGCTTCAGGATCTGTCCTTCCAGGGAGCACTCCAGTACTGGGCAATCTATCGATATATCATCCAAAACTGGTTTGAAGCCCATATCGTTATATTGGTTTCATAATTTTATGGTTTTTCAGATTAAAAATTTACAGTCACATAAAAACATAGAAACAAGATTCTAAAGAATCTCCTGGACTCCCCCCCCCCCTTGTGGGTCCTGTCGTTCATCACTTCCTCTTGCATTTTTTATAATAATCCAAATCTTTTTGCATCTCCATTGTGTCCAAAATTCACCATTAGACTATAAGTGTTATTCCAATCCCACTAATGATTTTAGCTGCTTACAATGGTTTTTAAGATAGATTATAAATTTCCCCCATTCCTTATTAAAATTTTTGGTCTTCCTGATTTCTGATTCTTCCGGTCATGTTTGCCATTTCGGCATAATCCATCCACTTGAAGCCATTCTTCTCTCATAGGGACTTTATCTTCTTTCCATCTCTGGGCCAATAACATCTGTGCAGCCGGGGTCGCATACATAAATAGTCTTTTCTGCTCCCTTGAGATTTCGGCACCTGGAATTCCTAAAAGGAAGGCTTCAGGGTTTTTGTTTTTTTAAAAGAAAATGATATTTTAAACATTTTTTTCAACTCATTATATATTATTTCCCCAAATTCATCATTTCATCATTTTTGACCTGGCAATATATCACGTATCATGATGCACGTTAGAATCATAGAATCATAGAGTTGGAAGAGACCACAAGGGCCATCCAGTCCAACCCCCTGCCAAGCAGGAACACCATCAAAGCATTCCTGACAGGTGGCTGTCAAGCCTCTGCTTAAAGACCTCCAAAGAAGGAGACTCCACCACCCTCCTTGGCAGCAAATTCCACTGTCGAACAGCTCTTACTGTCAAGAAATTCTTCCTAATGTTTAGGTGGAATCTTCTTTCTTGTAGTTTGAATGTAGTTAGGGTTGAGCGATGTCTGGCTTTCAGTTTTGTGATATATCGCCAGCTAAAGATCGTGATATACTGATATATCATGTCAGAAATAAGGATAGAATTATTCAGAGGTGAAGGGGGTAATGTCCTGGAAACTGATACTACTTAGGGGTCTATATAAAAGTGTATATAAAACAATGGCCAGTTATTTCCATTTTATTTTAACACGCCGTGTTCCAAGTTCTGCCTGTTTCTTTTTTGTGGGAATTCCTACCCACCCTTTAAAATGACTTCAACTCCAGCCTTTCCAGCGTGATCTCGCAAAGTGCCATAGAAACCCTACTGGGCTACTGTGCCTTTAATTAGTAGCTTCCTACTTGCAGATGTGGACCTTTTTGTTGCTTCCTGTTGAGTGCAGAGTGGTTATTTATTTAGTTTATTTATTAAATTCATATATTGCTCTTCATCCTAAATCATAGCTGCCAACATTCGGATTTGAAAATAAGGGATTTTCCCGAACTTTCGGATTTGAAAATAAGGGATGCCGCGAGGGCAGTGCAATGGCACCAAGTAGCCTCGCCACCCTGCGCTCCAGAGGCTGCGCGCGAACGGGTGAGCGAAAGAGCGAGCGCATAGACGGCAGGCAGGCTGTCTGTCTGGTTGGGCGTGAGGGTCTGGCTGCACAAGGCATGCAAGCTCCGCCCCCAGTCGGTCTCAGACTCCTTATTGGCAGCCGAGCAACGCAGCTGAGGAGCCTCCCTGGCCGGCAGGGAGGGAGAGGAGCTGCTTCCTTTGAAATCCGGGAAATTTAAGGGATATCAACAATCCGGGATAGCAGCGGGAAATGGCATTGGAATAAGGGAGTTTCCCGCAAAAAAAGGGAGGGTTGACAGCTATGTCCTAAATTCCCAGGGCTGTTCACAGAATAAAATACAGGATGAAAGCAGGTAAATAAGTAAAACAAAAGAGCAAAATATTTATTAGATTTATATCGTCAGCACTAAAGGTCAGGTGTAGTTTGGGTTCTAAGGGGCACAGAAGTCCCCCCCCCACCTTTATAAGGGATGTGGGTAATGTTGTGTTGCCATAAGGGTCTTGCCATCCCCTGAGACTAACAAATTTCTTTTTTTATCCCAGATACATGGAGTTAGCAGAGATGATCGTTGTGATTGGAGGCTGCGGCAAGAAAGGGTCCTTGAAACTCCCTTTTGTGGATATCTTCCACCCTGAGAGCAAGCAATGGAAGCCACTATCCAGCGTCCCTGGATATACCAAGTCAGAGTTCGCTGCCTGCACCTTGAAGAACGACATCTACATCTCAGGTGAGATGGCTGCATAGAATCACAGAATCATAGAGTTGGAAGGGACCCTCTGGGTCATCTAGTCCAACCCACTGCAGAAACAGCCTCCTCCCTTCCTTGGGAGGAGATGGAGAAGACCATTGTGTGACTGATGGATTGATTAATTGCATTTAAAAAAACATTAAAAGCTTCCCTAAACAGAGCTGCCTTCAGGTGTCTTCTAAAAGTCTGGTAGTTGTTGTTCTCTTTGACATCTGGTGGGAGGGCGTTCCACAGGGCGGGTGCCACCACCGAGAAGGCCCTCTGCCTGGTTCCCTGTAACTTGGCTTCTCACAGGGAGGGAACCGCCAGAAGGCCCTCGGAGCTGGATCTCAGTGTCCGGGCTGAACGGTGGGGGTGGAGACGCTCCTTCGGGTATACTGGACCGAGGCCGTTTAGGGCTTTAAAGGTCAGCACCAACATTTTGAATTGTGCTCGGAAATGTACTGGGAGCCAATGTAGCTCTCTCAGGACCGGTGTTATGTGGTCCCAGCAGCCGCTCCCAGTCACCAGTCTAGCTGCCGCATTCTGGATTAATTGCAGTTTCCGGGTCACCTTCAAAGGTAGCCCCACGTAGAGCTCATTGCAGTAGTCTTAAGCCCTTTGGCTCCTGTGTTATGTGGTTGCTCTGTGTCTGCTTTTGCAGGAGGCCACCTGAACGGCAGAGGATTGTGACTGATGGATTGATTAATTGCATTTAAATTCCGCCATTTTCTCCAAGGAGCTCAAAATGGTACACATGGTTCTCTCCCTCCTCATTTGATCCCCACAACGACCCTGTGAGGTAGGCTGAGAGGTAGCAGCTGGCCCAAGGTCTCCCAGGGAGGTCCATGGCTGAGTGAAGACTAGAACCCTTGTCTCCCAGGTCCCAACCCGACACACTAACCACTACACCACGCTGGCTTTCTGTATGTGTCATGGGAAAGAGCCAAGGTGCCAATATCCCCTTCTAGGTTTCTTCCAAAAAAAACCCCACTTCCCTCAGCAGAGAAAGAGACCACATGTTCGGTCAGTTTAAATTTTTTTACTTACAAATTCTTCAAAGGTCAGGTTTGTGAGCTTTCCCGCACAGCGGCAAGAAAAGACAGGCAGTATCACTTTGGTTACAAAATGTTAAATGTTTCTAAATTATTTGTATAGAAACACAAAGATGACTTCATAATGATTTTATTATTTGCACCTCACCCATCTGACTGGGTTGCCCTTGCCTTGGCCTTACACATGTGTAGAGAGTCACATACCGGTAGCAAACTGAAGTGGAATCTCATGAGCTAAGAGCCCATGGATTGTGGGCTCCTTGCCTGGAAACCTGGTCGGGCACATGAAAATATAATAATAATAATAATAATAATAATAATAATAATAATAATAATTTATTATTTATTCCCCGCCCATCTGGCTGGGTTTCCCCAGCCACTCTGGGCGGCTTCCAACAGAATATTAAAATACAATAATTCATCAAACATTAAAAGCTTCCCTAAACAGAGCTGCCTTCAGGTGTCTTCTAAAAGTCTGGTAGTTGTTGTTCTCTTTGACATCTGGTGGGAGGGCGTTCCACAGGGCGGGTGCCACCACCGAGAAGGCCCTCTGCCTGGTTCCCTGTAACTTGGCTTCTCACAGGGAGGGAACCGCCAGAAGGCCCTCGGAGCTGGATCTCAGTGTCCGGGCTGAACGGTGGGGGTGGAGACGCTCCTTCGGGTATACTGGACCGAGGCCGTTTAGGGCTTTAAAGGTCAGCACCAACATTTTGAATTGTGCTCGGAAATGTACTGGGAGCCAATGTAGCTCTCTCAGGACCGGTGTTATGTGGTCCCAGCAGCCGCTCCCAGTCACCAGTCTAGCTGCCGCATTCTGGATTAATTGCAGTTTCCGGGTCACCTTCAAAGGTAGCCCCACGTAGAGCTCATTGCAGTAGTCTTAAGCCCTTTGGCTCCTGTGTTATGTGGTTGCTCTGTGTCTGCTTTTGCAGGAGGCCACCTGAACGGCAGAGATGTCTGGGTGCTGAGCTCCCAGCTGAACGTCTGGATGAGGGTCGCCTGTTTGCAGAAAGGGCGGTGGAGGCACAAGATGGCCACCCTCCAGGGAAAGGTACAGACTTCTCTTTGCTTTGTGATTGGTAGGGGGTGTCGTGGCTGCAGGAGCGAGAGACATTTGGCCCAGTATACCTGAAGGAGTGTCTCCACCCCCATCGTTCTGCCCGGAGACTGAGGTCCAGCTCCGAGGGCCTTCTGGCGGTTCCCTCCCTGTGAGAAGTGAGGTTACAGGGAACCAGGCAGAGGGCCTTCTCGGTGGTGGCGCCCACCCTGTGGAACACCCCTCCCATCAGACGTCAAGGAAATAAACAACTATCTGACATTTAGAGGACATCTGAAGGCAGCCCTGCTTAGGGAAGTTTTTAATGACTGATGTTTTAATGCAGGGGCCAGCAACCTTTTTCAGCCATGGGCCGGTCCACCATCCCTCAGACCATGTGGTGGGCTGGACTATATTTTTTGGGGGGGAAATAAACGAATTCCTGTGCCCCACAAATAACCCAGAGATGAATTTTAATTAAAAGCACACATTCTATTGTGCAGCCGACCAATAAATTTGTGAGCGAGTCCTTCCTAGCCTATGAACCTTCTACCCCATCGGAAAATTGATAATAATGCTACACCTGGTCTTTCGGTCAGCTTTAACTCAGTGATTTCTGTTATCTCCTTTGCCCAAATTCTTTTTCATATTTACACCATTTTACGTTTCACAACAACCCTGCGAAGTAGGTCGGGCTGAGCGACTGAGACTGGCCCAAGCTGGCTTTGCGGCCGAGTGGGGGATTACAAGCCCACCTGCATCTGGGTGAGACCAGAGATCTGACTCGCGTCCCCCCAATTCTCGCCGGCAGGTCTACGCAGTGGGTGGGTACGACGGCTTTTGCCGCCTGGCCAGCGTGGAATGCTACGACGCCTTTTCCAACAGCTGGGCAGATGTTGCCCCGTTGCCAGAGGCAGTGAGCTCGGCGGCCGTGGCGCCGTGTCTCGACAAGCTGTATGTGATCGGGGGTGCCGTGGAGGACGGGGCCAACACAGATAAGGTACTGCTGGGGTTGCCAACCTTTGGGGGCCCTTGGGGGACTTTTGCAAACTGAGCCTCTGAAGCTGTCTGGCTTCTTGCCCCCCCAGGTTCAGTGCTATGACCCAGAGGAAAACAAGTGGATCCTTTTGTCGGCGGCCCCTTTCCGCCAGCGGTGCATCAGCGCCGTCGCTTTGGATCACTCAATTTACGTGGTTGGAGGACTCCTGAGTAAAATCTTCAGCTACAGCCCCCAGAAGGACATCTGGAGTGAAGTTGCGTCCCTCCCGGGACCTCTGGTAAGGAGAAGGTCATTGGGCGCTGTCAGATTCGCTAACAGTTGCTCATGAGTAAAGACCAAGTCCGTCTTGTCTGTCAGGGACTGGCCCGAGCCAGGAGGGGTGGCGGAAGGGACAGAGGCATCCGGAGGTCACCCATGGACGCCAGAGGAGGTATTGCGAGCATGGGAGCAGGAAGAGGTAGCGCCTAGGCTGTCGCCAGAGACAGGGAAGGAGGTGTGGAGAAGTGGGGGTGAAGAGGTCTCGCCACCTGTGCTGACGGAGGAAGAGAGGGTGGCGTGGGAGCCTATGGGAGGAGAGGAGAACATGGAGACGGGGGGTGAGCAAGGGGTCGAGGATGTTGCCGGAGCCTCTGCAACAACCTCCAGGGAGGATGAAAGTGAAAGGGATGAAGGGAACGCAGGGGCCAGCAGAGTCAAAAAGCGGAAAAGGAGGAGTGAAAGGAGGCGTTGGAGTTTTAAGAGGCTTTTATGCTGGGGGGAAAAGCGGAAGCCCTTACTTGGAGAATCTGACTCATCGGAGGAGGATGAAGTGTAAAACTTAATGGTGAAATAAACTTGTACATAAGACAAACGGACTGCTGAGTCGCTTACTCTCGAGGAGGACACTATCCACCTCACAGCATTCTCCAAGTCAACGCAACCTCCTCGAGGGGTGGAAGGCTGCCGAAATGACTGCCACTAAGGAAGAAGGAGATGCCGCGCAGCTGTACGTCGATTGGGAAGAGAGAGCCAGGGACCTTGCGCTGAGGTACGAAAGGGCTGAAGCTCAATTGATGGAGGCCAGGAGGCATGCAGATGCGGCGAGGGGGGCAATGGGAGGAAGGAGGATGCCCTCCCATGGCAGCAAATTCGATGGGAAGCCGGAAAATTATTTAGGCTTCAAGACGGACATGCTTTACATTCTGGGGCTGCACAAAGAGGAGTTTCGGAGCGAAGCAGAGCAGGTTGGTTTTGTGATTGGGCACTTTGAGGGCGGCGCGAGAGATTGGGTGCGTCCTTTGATTTTGGCGGAGAACCCTGCGTTAAAGAATGTTAAAGCGTTCTTTGAGGGAATGGACATTGTCTACACATCCCGGAGCGCGCAGGACATTCAGGCAAGGCAGCTTTTGTCGCTTAGGCAAGGAAGCATGACGGTCAGAGAGTACCAATCCAAATTCTCGCTCCTGGCACATCGCTTGAATTGGGACTTAAAATCTCCACCGTTGATGGCCATGTTTAAAATGGGACTATCGGAGGAGGTCCAAGATGCGCTGGCAAAATCTGGACCGCTGGAGGATCTGGATAGTCTCATGCAAGCTGCTCTAGCGATTGGAGTGCGTTTGGAGTGCCGGGACAAGGTGAGACAGGAGGGGAAGCCGGGAAGGTGGTTCAACATTAGGGCCCCTCCCCCGGGAGAAAAGACCGCCAGCGCGCAGCCCCAGATCCAGCAGGAAGTGCCCATGGAGTTGGGAGGCGCCCGCGCGCGCCCTTTTTCAAACCAAACGGTGGCCAAGGGCAGCGACGCGCAGGGCGGGAAAGTTCCCAAGAAATGTTACGTCTGTTTAAGGAGTGGCCACCTGGCAAAGCACTGTGCTCAAAGGAAAATGTGGCAGGGAATGGCAGGAATGGCTCTAAAGGAGGGGGAGGAAGAAACTGCGGTGGCGGGAAACGGAAATGCCTGGCGGCAAAACAAGGGGACCAGCAGCCAGGCGCAGTTGCAGTAAAGAGTCCTCAAAGCAGCACACCCCCACAGCCCCCACCCGCTCAACCTTCCCAAGCCCGCCCGCCCAACGCTCCGAAGCCAGGGATAGTGCTAGAAATAGCGTTGCAACTGCCCAATGGCTGCACACTGCAAATCCCGGCGTTGGTAGATTCGGGAGCCAGTACGGATTTCTTTGATAAAGACTTTGCCCTGCAGCATCAGATTCATTTATTGGAAGTGGATTTTCCGCTCCAAGTTACCACCATAGATGGAAGAGAGTTAAAAGGGGGGGCGGTCACGCACGGTACGCCCCCTATGAAGATGCAAATAGGCAGGCATTCAGAGGTGCTGGCGTTCCATGTCACCTCATTGGCAGGTCCTCCCATCATCTTGGGAATGGGATGGCTCACTCAGCACGACCCTGTCATCAGCTGGAGCCAGCGCTCTCTAACGTTTGGATCAGCTTACTGCATGGAGAATTGTTTGCAGCAACTACACCCCCAAAGCCAGGTGGCAGCAGCAGTGTTGCAGGCGGGGGAAGTGACACTTCCACAGCAGTATGCAGAGTTCCAGCAAGTGTTCAGCAAGAGAGAGGCGGACAAACTGCCCCCCCACCGCCCCTATGACTGTCAGATTGAACTGGTGCCAGGAGCGCAGTTGCCACCAGGTAAGCTCTATACAATGTCAGAGCAGGAGTTGGCAAACTTGAAGGACTTCATTGAAAAGAACCTGGCCAGGGGGTTCATTCGGGAAAGCAAGGCAGTAGGGGGCAGTCCAGTGTTCTGGGTGGACAAGAAGAATACACAGGAGAAACGCTTAATTTGCGATTTCAGAATCCTGAATTCGCTCACCTTGCCAACCTTTTACCCCATGCCCAGGATTGATGACCTGCTGGCGGCGGTACGCAAGGGCAGGATCTTCACCAAGCTGGATCTGAGGGGGGCGTACAACCTCATCAGGATCAGAGAGGGCGATGAGTGGAAAACCACCATGTATACGCCCCTTGGAGCTTATGAATATTTAGTCATGCCCTTCGGTTTGCAGGCAGGCAGCCAATGCTTTCAGGCGTTCATGCATCACGTGTTGGGTCCTGTGTTGTTCAAACACGCAGTTGTGTATCTTGATGACGTCTTAGTGTACTCTGAGGACCCGGAGGAACACGTGACACACGTCAAGGACGTGCTGCGAAGGCTCCAGGAAAACCAGTTATGTGTCAAGCTGGAGAAGTGCCAGTTTCATGCCACAGAGGTGGACTTTTTGGGCTATCGTCTTTCGGACAAGGGCATTGCCATGGACACCGACAAAGTGGAGGCGATCATGCAATGGAAAAGCCCCAAAACCAAGAAAGACGTCCAGCGTTTCGTCGGTTTCGCAAATTTCTATAGAAAGTTCCTACCGGCATTTGCCGACATGACAGCCCCAATCACGGACTGCTTGAAAGGTAAGAAGAAATTCCGGTGGACAGAGGAGGCTCAGCGCGCCTTTGAAACGCTCAAAGGCGCTTTTGCGTCAGAGGGGCAGTTGCTGCACGTAAACTCTGCCAAACCTATCAGGATAGAGACAGATGCCTCAGACCGGGCCATCGCAGCGGTACTGCTCCAGCAAGATCCTGCGCAGGAGTGGAGGCCGTGTGCGTTCTACTCCAGGAAACTCAGCAAGTCGGAGGCTAACTACGCTATTTGGGACAAAGAACTGTTAGCAGTGGTAGCGGCGTTCAAGCACTGGCGCCATTTCTTGGTGGGCGCCGAGCACCAGATCCAGGTGTACACGGACCACAAGAACCTGGAGTACTGGCGCACGGCCAGAATTCTCAACCAGAGGCAAATGAGATGGGCAGAGTTCTTCGCTGACTTTAATTTTCATATTCAGTATGTTCCAGGTGACCAGAACGTCAGAGCGGACGCTTTATCCAGGAAGCCTGAGTACCTGGAGGAGCAAGGGCCTCCAGTGGCAAGAGCGATCTTCCAACCTGAACAATGGAGGTGTGGCGCAACTCTAGGGGGGCGGGAAGAACTGGTGCGTCTCACCCAAGCCGATGACTTTGCACGGCGCAAACTGAAGGAACTGAGGGAGGGGGATCCCAAGGCGAAAGGGTTTGAGGAAAAGGAGGGGCTGCTGTTGTTCAAAGGGGCACTGTATGTTCCAGGGGAGGAGATGCGTGCTAGAGTTCTCAGACAGCTTCATGACAACCCCACAGCAGGGCATTTTGGGCAGTTCAAAACCACGGTGTTGGTCACGAGAGAGTTTTGGTGGCCCAGAGTCAGGCAGGAAGTCAAGGACTACGTAAGGGGGTGCGAGGTGTGCCAAAGAGCCAAAGGGGAGCGGGAAAAGCCGGCTGGGCTGCTGGAACCTCTTCCCACCCCCAGCAAACCGTGGGAGGCGGTTTCCTTAGACTTCATTACTGACCTACCCCCATCCAAAGGCAAAACTGCAGTGTTGGTGGTAGTTGACCTTTTGACCAAAATGGCCCACTTCATTGCATGCCCTAAGGTAGTATCGGCTGAGGAAACGGCCAAGCTGTTTGTACAACATGTTTTCAAGCACCATGGCATGCCAGAAAGAGTAATTTCAGATCGTGGAGTTCAGTTTACCTCACGTTTCTGGCGTAAGCTCATGCAAATCTTGCAGGTGCAGGTGAACTTGTCTTCGGCTCGCCATCCTCAGTCCAACGGGCAATTGGAGCGGGTAAATTCGATTTTGCAGCAGTATTTGCGCTGTTACGCATCTCAGCAACACAGTGATTGGAGTGACAGGCTCTCGCTTGCGGAGTTTGCGTACAATAACGCTCAGCAGGTTTCCGCAGGTATGTCTCCTTTCCAGGCAGTCTACGGCAATCATCCGAGAGCCTTTCCAACGGGGGGAGGTGAAGGGACGGCGGGAGACGTGCCAGCTGCGGAGCAATTTGCTGAGGAGCTACAGGCTCTGCACCAATTGCTCAGAGACAATCTAGAAAGGGCAAAAAGTGCGTACAAAAGAGCAGCAGACCAGCACCGAAGGGAAGGGGAGAGCATCGAAGTGGGAGACAAGGTTTGGTTGTCCACCCAGGGATTGCCCATGCCGGGCAGGGGCAAAAAGCTCAGGCAATGTAGAATTGGGCCTTTCGAAGTGGTGGAGCAGATCAACCCAGTGGCGTTCAGGTTGCAATTGCCGGAGACCATGAGAATTCACCCGGTCTTCCACAGGTCGCTCCTCTCCAAGTTCAGAGAACCGCACAGGTATCAACAAGGGAACCAGAGGGGGTCGCAGGAATTGCCGTTGGTAGACATGGAGCACTTCAATGAAGCCACGGCCATCCTGGATTCCAGGTGGAGAGGGGATGAGTTGCAGTACTTAGTAGCATGGGAGGGGGAGCCAGAGTCGGAAAACACGTGGATTCCGGCGGAAGATGTCACCAAGGAGTATTTAGTGTGGGAATTCCATGAGCTGTATCCCGACAAACCGAAGCCATACAGATGGCAAATGAGAGAGGTGTTGCAACCCACAGACTCAGAGGAGGGGGACTTCTGGGGGTTCCCATCCTCGGATGCAGACAGTGGGGGGGGTGGCAACGAGTTGCAGGGTAGCCCTCATTCACCAACGGAAGGAGTGGAGGTGGAAGGGGATATCACGGCAGCAGAAGACTGGTGGTCGCGATGTCTCCCTCCTCCCTGGAGCAGGAAGGATTGGGAGGAGGTGTTCCAGTCCTCGTCGTCATCATCCAGTGCAGACACCACCATCTTCTTGGGATTCCCCTCTTCACCAGGGACGGCAGGAGAGAGTGAAGGAGGGGAATGGGATCCAGCCGGGGATCTTGGATACCCTGGGGTATCACCCGCCAAGCCGCCTCAGGGGGGGAAGGGGGGCTTGGGAGGGGGGATGGATGTCAGGGACTGGCCCGAGCCAGGAGGGGTGGCGGAAGGGACAGAGGCATCCGGAGGTCACCCATGGACGCCAGAGGAGGTATTGCGAGCATGGGAGCAGGAAGAGGTAGCGCCTAGGCTGTCGCCAGAGACAGGGAAGGAGGTGTGGAGAAGTGGGGGTGAAGAGGTCTCGCCACCTGTGCTGACGGAGGAAGAGAGGGTGGCGTGGGAGCCTATGGGAGGAGAGGAGAACATGGAGACGGGGGGTGAGCAAGGGGTCGAGGATGTTGCCGGAGCCTCTGCAACAACCTCCAGGGAGGATGAAAGTGAAAGGGATGAAGGGAACGCAGGGGCCAGCAGAGTCAAAAAGCGGAAAAGGAGGAGTGAAAGGAGGCGTTGGAGTTTTAAGAGGCTTTTATGCTGGGGGGAAAAGCGGAAGCCCTTACTTGGAGAATCTGACTCATCGGAGGAGGATGAAGTGTAAAACTTAATGGTGAAATAAACTTGTACATAAGACAAACGGACTGCTGAGTCGCTTACTCTCGAGGAGGACACTATCCACCTCACATTGTCTTTCAACTATTTTATTGTGCAAAGTATGTACAGTGTGGAGCTATCCTAAAACATGACCATCTAGTCGCTAGCAGAATCCGGAAGTGCCCCCCTCCTGCTGCGGCGCCAACACCAGAATCTCGGCACCCTAAAGTGCCGCCTCCTTTCTCCCCTGACCCTTCTGCGCAAAGCAGGCACCGGAAACGGTGTCTCCCCCTCTCTGCATCATCCTGGAGACCCCTTCCCACCTGGCTCCTACATCAACCTTTTATTGGCATCAAACGAATATCAAAAACAAATCAATACAGAACTACCACTTCCCCAGTGGCACAAAACTTTGATAAAAGAATGGAGGCACAGCAGTCTATCGTCACATCTCTAGGTCTCCAGGGAGATCAGACGTCTGCAGTGTATTTCGACGACAAAAAACCAAATGGAGATATTTGGCCACTAACTTGGTGAGCTCCTGATCTTTCCCCAGTAATAGGAAATGTATGACCTCCAACTCTGGTTTCCATTTGGGGATGCAGAGTTGATCTAGAAATTGCTGACGGAGATCATCATATAGTTTACAATTAAGAACCATATGTGTAAGGCTTTCCACCAGGTGGTCTTCACATGGGCAAGTTCTTTCTCCCTCCACCCTGCCTGAGAACCTTCCCCAAAGGAGGTTTGATGGATTTGCATTAAACCTGACCAACGAAAATGCCCTCCTTTCTTGAGGGTTAAGCAGAAATTCAAGGTAATTGTGGTTAATTTCATGTGCCCAAGAAAGTTGAAAATAAAGAGGGGAACATGTTTTTTCTGCTGCTACTGTTAGTTCTTAGCGTTCAATATCCCACAACCTAGTTTTTATTATAGCCTTGGCAGATGGTAGGGACATCGATCGTATTCCGCTCTGGTCAGACCTCACCTGGAATACTGTGTCCAGTTCTGGGCACCACAGTTCAAGAAGAATGCTGACAAGCTGGAACGTGTCCAGAGGAGGGCAACCAAAATGATCAAAGGCCTGGAAACGATGCCTTATGAGGAACGGCTTAGGGAGCTGGGTATGTTTAGCCTGGAGAAGAGAAGGTTAAGGGGTGATATGATAGCCATGTTCAAATATATAAAAGGATGTCATATAGAGGAGGGAGAAAGGTTGTTTTCTGCTGCTCCAGAAAAGCGGGCACGGAGCAATGGATTCAAACTACAAGAAAGAAGATTCCACCTAAACATTAGGAAGAATTTCTTGACAGTAAGAGCTGTTCGACAGTGGAATTTGCTGCCAAGGAGTGTGGTGGAGTCTCCTTCTTTGGAGGTCTTTAAGCAGAGGCTTGACAGCCACCTGTCAGGAATGCTTTGATGGTGTTTCCTGCTTGGCAGGGGGTTGGACTGGATGGCCCTTGGGGTCTCTTCCAACTCTATGATTCTATGATTCTATGAAAAGTTCCACTGACAGCCCAAGTTGCTGTACCTTCTTGTTAAACTGTTGTAGCCCTGGGGAAAGAAAGGTGTCTAACAAAACTTCGCTGAGGAGAGGGTCTTTATCTGATGCAAGGCAGATGCCTGACAGCACCTGGCTCCTCCCTGGTGACTCCTCCCCCCCCCGGGGAGGAGCTGGCAGACTCACTGGGAGACATGTCTGTCGACAACAAAGGCTGAGGCTGCCGGTACCCACTCAGTGCTGGACTGGCAGGGGAGGGCACGTCCCTGACAGGCCCTTGGAGAATTTGCTGTGGGCACCAGTCCCAAGATGGCTGCCACATCTAAAAGGGCAGAAAAAAAGAAACAAGACCCCAGAATGGTGAGGACAGGCCCCTCATCAGCCGTCAGTAGGGACAAAGGTGCCTACACCAGCTATCGTCATGCTTGCTCACAGGAAGTAGCTATTTTATTTTATTTTCAATTATTATTTACTAAAGTTATTAGCTACTTTTTTTTTTACACAAATGTAACTCAAAGCAACTTGCAGCAATAAATAAACAGCACAAACATTAAAACCAGCACGAAACAAAACACAGAAAAATCTAAAGCACATTCGTATTTTAAAAGGCAGGATTCAAACATCCCGCCCACTAAAGGAGGCCATAAATAATTTTTTGAAATTGATTTGTAAGTTTATTTGAATTGCCCTGGGCGCAAGATAAAGCAACTAACAAGTTTAATGAAAAATAAAAGCCAAAGGTCCCTAGTGGAAAAGAAATGTTTTCACCTGGCATCTAAATGTATGTAATGATGGGGCCAGACGAGCCTTTCTGGGGAGAGCATTCCGCAAGCGGGGAGCCACCACAGAAAAGGACCTGTTCTCGTGCTGCTCCTCCCTTCTGTTCAGAACACAAGGAGGGTGGGTGTCCAATCCTGGTATCAAATGAGATGTGGTGGGGCCGGTCCAAGACCTTTTGGTGCCTGGTGTCAGGAACGTGGCCCCCCAGAGCGCAGGGGATGAGTTAGTCTAGAAATAGAACTAAGTAAATGAGGGACTGACTCTGCAGATGAGAGTTGGCTGACAAGAGTCGAGAAAGGGCAATTTGACCCCCCCCCCCCCGGGGAAGACTCTGTTAGCTCTCAAGGAAGAGTCAGAAGGCAGCCAGAGCTTTGCTAGGCAATCAGCAGATAAGCCGAGATCTGAGTCTGTGTCGAGTGACAGTGGGGAGGAGGGGGCAGGCCAACTTTTCTAGGCATCTGGATAAGCTCAGATGGTGATGGAAGGGCAAGGCAGGAAAGGCAGGAGTTTGGCGTCCTTCCTGCTGTGGGAGGGGCGAAAATTCAGTCTGACGAACTATCGTAAATGTGAGCAGGCGAGAAGCCGTGCTCTGGGTGTGTCTTTTTGTAAATAAACATACACTATTACTTCTTATGGGGCCTTGCTTGCCTGCTTGCCCCGTAGGTACGAGGGTCCTATGCGGCCTAGGACCCTCGTACTTACGGGACCGCCTCTCCTGGTATGCCCCGCAGAGGACCTTAAGGTCCACAAATAACAACTTTTTGGAGGTCCCGAGCCACAAGGTTGTTAGACTGGTCTCAACTAGGACCAGGGCCTTTTCAGTACTGGCCCCAACTTGGTGGAACACTCTGTCACAAGAGACCAGGGCCCTGCGGGATTTGACATCTTTCCGCAGGGCCTGCAAGACAGAGCTGTTCCGCCTGGCCTTCGGGTTGGACTGAGTCTGATGTTTTTTCCTCCCCTTATGGTTTTGATTTTGGGCGATAAATGAAGCTGCATTTAAATTTTAAATTTTAAATTGTATTTTAACCTGTATTCTAATTAACAGTTTTTCTTTCTTTTATATTTTCTTGTAATTTTTATTGGTGTTAGCCGCCCTGAGCCCGGTTTCGGCTGGGAAGGGCAGGGTATAAATAAAATTTATTATTATTATTACACCTGAGCAGACCCCAAAGCGGTGTCCTTCCTTCTCACCAGGTGAGGGAAGATCTACATTTGGAACAAGGAAGGGAAGAAAAATCTATACAGTGGTACCTCCATTTACGAACTTAATCCGTTCTGGAAGTCCGTTCTTAAACCAAAGCCGTTCTTAAACCAAGGCGCACTTTCCCTAATGAGGCCTCCCACCGCCGGTGCCCTTCCACCGTTCGGCTTCTGTTCGTAGACCGAAGTAAAGTTCGCTAACCGGAACACTACTTCCGGTTTTGCGGAGTTCGTATACCGAATTGTTCGTAAGCTGGCTGTTCTTAAACCGAGGCACCACTGTATCGAGATCTGCTGCCCCTGTGGGTTTTGCCGCCTGAGGTAGCCACCTCACCTTGCCTCATGCATGGGCCGGCCCTGAGATATGGACAAGTTTAAAGGGGTGGGTGTTCGAGGGAAAGAGAAACTGAGCCAGCACAAATAACAGCTGAGCTGAGAGTGATTTTTGTGGAATTTTTTTTTAAATCGTGTTTTTATTAAAGATTTTCTTGATTCACAAAAGAATGTTCAATGTCTCTCTCTCGTATTTTTTCCAAGTAACATTTTTACAAATCAGTTTCATTTGTTGAGACATTAGGAAGAAAAAGGGGGATAGAGGTGGGTGGGGGGTGAAGATGTTTCTATTTTACTTAATGTATGTAGGGTTTGGTGTCAGCGTTGCTTGTGCAGGTTCTCTGTTCTTCGCTTGTGTTCCTTTGGTGGTAAGAGAGGTTGGGGTTGGCCTAGGGTGTGGTTGTTCATTTGTGGTTGGCTGTGGTGGTCTTTGTTTTCCCGTGTGAGTGGGGTGGGTGGGTGTTTTGGATCAGGTTAGCCATATTGATTCGTATGCTGTTGGTGGATTTTTGTCATTATCTTGTTGGGCTGTGTATGTGATAAAGGGGAGCCATACCGGGGTGAAAGCATCTTCTATTTGTCCCCATGTCAGTTTCAGTTTATTGGTTAATTTTTCTAGTAGGGCTGTTTCCCCTACTGTTCGGTACCATTGGTCCATGCTTACTCCTGACAGGTCTCTCCAGTGTCTGGTTATGATGTTTTGTGGATTTCTGAGGGGATACGGACCTCTCCTCTTTCTGACTCTCCCCTCTTCCTTCAGGAGAACTGCGGCGTCACCGTGTGCTCTGGCAAAATCTACATCCTGGGGGGCGCAGACGAAAACGAGCAAGGCACGGACAAGGTGTTTGCTTTTGATGCAGAGACTGGGGTGGTCGAACTCGAGACCCCGCTCCAGCGCTGCACCAGTTGCCACGGTTGCGTGACCATCCTCCGGAGCAGGACCAGGTGACCCCCATGGTGACCCCCCCTTTTCCTCCTCTACGGCCCATGTATAATTGCTCCTTTGAAAAGGCACCCGTGACTGGTCCTCGAGAGATGGCCCCAGGGGCGTAGCAACGGGGGGCGGGGGGGCCGCCCCGGGTTCCACCCCAGAGGGGGGTGACACTTTTTTTTAATTTTTTTTATTTTAACTTCATTGAAAAAAAGAGACAATAGGCACACACACAACCCCCCACAACTCCAAAAAGTGGCACCATCAGAGGGGGGTGACACTTTTTAATTTTTTTTTTTAATTTTTAATTTCTATTATTATTTTTTATTATTTTTTATTATTTTTTATGTTAACTTTATTGGAAAAAAAAGAGATAATAGACACACACACACACACACACACACACACACACACACACACACAACCCCCACACCTCACAAAGTGGCACCATCAGAGGGGGGTGACACTTTTTATTTTTATTTTTTTTATTTTTTTACATTTTTATTCTTATTTTTTTTTTTTAACTTTATTGAAAAAAGAGATAATAGACACACACACACAAAACCCCCACATCTCACAAAGTGGCACCATCAGAGGGGGGTGACACTTTTTAATTTTTTAAATTTTTTTTAAAATTAAAGTGGTGGTGGTGGGGGGTGACAAAAAAAATTCCGCCCCGGGTACCACCTGGGCTTGCTACGCCTCTGGATGGCCCTCCCAGTAGGGATGGACAATTTTGGTTTCTCATTCTTCCAACCTTAAGTTCAGCCCCTCTCCATTGCCACATCGGTCTGGGCGTTTCATTGCCCCACCCCAGAAAATCCACACACCTCTTCTTGTGCGTTTCACTTAACGAGCGCCATTTTGTACGCCGTTTTGTCTCTCGCACACATTTCTCCAGGCAGTTTCCTCCGATATAGTGCAGGGGTTTTTTGTACATTGTTTTCTTGAATATAAGCACTTTATTTTTTTTTATTTTTTTTGGCGTTTGCTCTTCCCATTGCAAAAGCTGGTGCTCAATTTCAAAGGACAGCTGCGTTTCATTTTGCATTCTGGTTGGAGAACTGCCAGTTAACATAGATTTGCATTAAAATGTGAACCGAAAGAATCTCTCCTCACCCCCCACCTCCAAAAGTTGTCGGACTCCAACTCCCGTCGTCCATTAGCCAGACCGATGGGGGCTGATGGGTTTTGTAGTCTGGAGGGCACCAGATTGGGGAAGGCTGCCCTTAGAACATAAAACCTTGTGGCTGGTATTGGTTTTTCTCCCCAGCCATAATTTTGTCTGTGGCAAATCCCAGCAGCTGCAGAACTGGACTGCTGACCCTCTAATATCATTATATATATTTATGTATCAGGAGTCTGCAAAGCGCTTCTCCTTCATAATTGTTTTAACCTAACAACAGCCCTTCCAGGTAGGCCCATATGAATTATCACCATGTTGCAGATAATGACAAGGGCTGAGGTGGTAAGTCTGTGGCTCATCTACAGCTAGACTGGTGACTGGGAGTGGCCGCCGGGACCACATAACACCGGTCCTGAGAGATCTACATTGGCTCCCAGTACGTTTCCGAGCACAATTCAAAGTGTTGGTGCTGACCTTGAAAGCCCTAAACGGCCTCGGTCCTGTATACCTGAAGGAGCGTCTCCACCCCCACCGTTCAGCCCAGACACTGAGATCCAGCGCCGAGGGCCTTCTGGCGGTTCCCTCACTGCGAGAAGCAAAGTTACAGGGAACCAGGCAGAGGGCCTTCTCGGTAGTGGCGCCCGCCCTGTGGAACGCCCTCCCAGCAGAGGTCAAAGAGATAAACAACTACATAACATTTAGGAAATACCTGAAGGCAGCCCTGTTTAGGGAAGTTTTTAACCTGTGATATTTTAATGTATTTTAATATCTGTTGGAGGCCGCCCAGAGTGGCTGGGGGGACCCAGCCAGATGGGCGGGGTACAAATAATAAATTATTATTATTATTATTATTATTATTATTATTATTATTAGCTACCTAGAGAGATGATGAGGGAGGAGATATTTAAATTGTCCACGTTAAATCCTTGGCCCCAATCCTGCCCCATTTCTTCTCTGTTTTTCTCCCAATGCTGCTGCGCCCCTCTGCTTCCCCGAGGCCAATCCATACAGATGTGCCGCCCCAGTTTTAATCTCCCTCATTTGCACATTCATCGTTTGCGCATTGCTAAAGAACTCCTAATCTCACGAAGGCAGACCCCTTTCTCCAACCCTCCTGAGCCGCCACTGCGTTGCGTGGGTGGGTGTTTTCAGAAATATAATGGGGGTGTCCAGCTGGTGCCAGTTGATAGAGCTCTCAAAATGAGCAACGTCGAAAGACCCCAGCTGAGAAGGCAGGCGATCAGCGATTAACGGAGATAAAAGGTCACCGTCTCCATCTGGGAACTCCCGCTACGGAGACAATGAAGGCAGGTCATTGCGGGGCTCGGCAGCTTTAAGTGTTTTAAACTGATTTTAATATCGTATTTTTAATTGGTGATCAGATGCCCTGGGAACTTTCTGGTATGAAAGGCAATGGCCATTTGTCGTTTGTTATTAAGCAGGTCTGCAGTGTAGGAAATGCAGGAAGATGTCTCTTTGAACACTGCTGACCACAGGGCATGCCTTGGGGAAAGAGGCAAAACTCAGTAGTCTACCTTTCCTACAGACCATCCCAGATTTCAGTCTCCAGAGGTTCCCTGCCTGAAATCCTTGAGAGTTGCTGCCCATCAGAATATTGAGCTAGATTTACCAATTGTCTGACTCAGTTTAAGGCAGCTTCCCATGTTCCTAAAATGTAATTTAGAGAGACGCTACTTCTTCACCTAAGAGATACAGTTCCTCTTAACATAAAAGGTAAAGGGACCCCTGACCATTAGGTCCAGTCGTGGACGACTCTGGGGTTGCGGCACTCATCTCGCATTATTGGTCGAGGGAGCCGGCGTACAGCTTCCAGGTCATGTGGCCAGCATGACTGAGCCGCTTCTGGCGAACCAGAGCAGTGCACGGAAACGCTGTTTACCTTCCCGCCGGAGTGGTACCTATTTATCTACTTGCACTTTGACGTGCTTTCGAACTGCTAGGTTGGCAGGAGCAGGGACCGAGCAACGGGAGCTCACCCCATCGCGGGGATTCGAACCGCCGACCTTCTGATCGGCAAGCCCTAGGCTCTGTGGTTTAACCTACAGAGCCACCCGCGTCCCTTCCTCTTAAGATACTATGACCCAATTTTGCATGCTGGCCCCTAAGATCAAAGAGCAGGTTTTTGCCTATGTTTGGATACAGCTGGACGCCATTTTGAATCAAGATGGCAGACCAAACTGTTAAAAACACTGCATTTTTTGTTTCTTCAAGCAATGCTAAGGTACGAGACCACTAGTTAGAGATAAACTGAACTGGCCTTTGTGTTTTATCTGCCCCTGAATTGACTAATGCCTTTTACGCCAGCGTAAAAACCAAGCACAATGAAATCAAGAAGGAGAAACCACCGGACCCATCTATTGAGATTCTTACAAAGTTTTTAAATCCATAGATTTCTAATGTCAAAATCAAGTTGTAGGAACACGGAGGAGTCCAAGTGGGCTGCGTTTCAGAAGGGCAACAGGCCGTCGTTCCTCCACGTCAGGTAGTGAGCGAAGCCTTGCACGATTCTGTTGACGTTATGCTCGCCAAGAAACGTCAGGAGAGTCTCCGCCATGAATTCATGGTTGAAAAAATAGGTGTAGCATAAGGCCAAGGTCAGCAGGAGAACGCAGCCGAGCACCAAGACGCATAGGACTTTGCCCACCTGCCAGAACCAGTACATGGCTTTCCTGCCCTTTGACTGCTGCAAGGCCACATCCACCAGTTTGGCCTCCACGATTTCGTGCATCAGCGAGCCTATCTGCACCCTGTTTTCCTGGTCCAACCTCAAGATGGTGGCCTGCTGCACGCAGGTCTCCAGCTGGGTCTGCAGATCTTTGATGTCGCTCCTCTGGCTCTGTCGGAGTTGAAGAAGCGCCCCGACCTTTTCCCTCAGCTGGGAGGAATTGCTCTTCTCCGCTTGATAGTGACGCTCCGTCTCCTCCAGCCGATCTTCCAGGCTCTTCAGGTATTTTTTGACTTCCACTGACAGGTTCTGCATCTCTCGAAGGTCCTTCTCCTGAGCGGCTTTGTAGTCTTCGAAAAGAACCACCTGGGAGGTCACCTCACGGAGTTCCTTGCTGAGCTCCTCGTTAGCTTTCGCCAAGGCCTTGTTTTGGGAATCCAGTTCGTGGATCCTCGCGTTGGTGTGGTCCATCTTCTCTCTGATGTCCTCCACCTTCTTCTGCATCTCCTCCATGGCGGCCTTGAATCTGTCTGCCGTCTCTTGCAGGCTCCTGTTGTGGCATTTGATGCTGCCGTTGTCCTTCAGCAACGCCTGGTTTTCGCAGTCAAGGTAGGCCAGTGTCTCTGTCAGGTCATTGATTTGGCAGCGGAGCTTTTCGTTCGTCGTGGACAGTTCCTCCAACGTCAGCGACATGGTGAAGACGTTTCGTTCAGAGCTGGCGACCCTATGAGAAGATTAAAAAGTTAAAGGTAAAGGACCCCTGACTGTTAAGTCCAGTTGCGAACGACTCTGGGGTTGTGGCGCTCATCTCGCTTTACTGGCCAAGGGAACCGGCGTACAGCTTCCAGGTCATGTGGCCAGCATGTTTAAGCCGCTTCTGGCGAACCAGAGCAGCGCACGGAAATGCCATTTACCTTCCCACCGGAGCGGCACCTATTTATCTGCTTGCACTTTGACATGCTTTCGAACTGCTAGGTTGGCAGGAGCAGGGACCAAACAATGGGAACTCACCCCGTTGCGGGGATTCGAACCGCCGACCTTCTGATCGGCAAGCCCTAGGCTCTGTGGTTTAGAGCACAGCGCTACCCACGTCCCCCACTTTTCCTTAGGATGTCCCTATTTTCATCCGAGAAATGTTAGAGGGAATGAAGTTAATGTGACCACCGCTACCCCAGTCAAAGAGATAAGTAACTATACAACCTTTAGAAGACATCTGAAGGCAGCCCTGGATAGGGAAGTTTTAACAAATGTTTTATAATGTTTTTCTATATGTTGGAAGCTGCCCAGAGTGACTGGGGAAACCCAGTCAGATGGGCAGGGTGCAAATAACAAAATTATGATCATCATGGAATAGGACGCCCCTACAGTCGTACCTTGGATCTCAAACGCCTTGGCTCCCAAACACGATCGAAACCTGGAAGTGACTGTTCCGGTTTTCGAACAATTTTCAGAAGCTGAACATCCAGCATGGCTTCCGATTGGCTGCAGGAGCTTCCTGCAGCCAATCAGAAGCCACGTTTTGGTTTCCGAACATTTTGGAAGTCGAACGGACTTCTGGAACGGATTCTGTTCGACTTCCAAGGTACGACTGCATTTTCATCGGAGAAATGTTGGAGGTTATGCAAGTTTCATGGCTAAGTAAGGACTCGGACCCTGGTCACCCAGGTCCTAGTCCGACACTCTACCCCTACACCCTGCTGGCGAAAGGAATTAGGACATTGCTGTACAGGCTCGATAAAGACGGCATTTAATTGGAATACCAGGGGTGGCCAACTTCCAAGAGACTGTGATCTGCTCACAGAGTTAAAAACTGGCAGTGATCTACCCCCTTTTTGGGGTCAAAGTTGTTGAGCTTCTTTTTAGGAAGGAAAGCCCTGTTTTGGGGGTTCACGTAAAAGTTGTTGAGCTTCTTTAGGGAAGAGGAAAGTGACGTAGAGCTTTTTTTTTAGGAAGGAAAGCCCTATTTTTTGTGGTTCAGGTCATTTTAGGGGTGTAGGGCAAAGATGTTGACCTTTTTTTAGGGGAGTCAAAGTTTTTTAGCTTCTTTGGGGGGAACCACTGATCTACCAGTGATCTACCACAGATGTCCAGTGATCTACCGGTAAATCACGATCTATCTGTTGGACGTGTCTGTTGGACATTTGAATCGTTTTGTACTGTTTTTACAACGTTTTATGTCTCATTGCATATGCTGGTGCACATCGTCATGTTGTGTTGCATGAGTTGGCGGTGTGTAAATACTCTTATAAATAAATAAAATATTGCAGAGAGAGAGAGAGAGAGTTTCATTAAGAGGCAGAGAGGAAGCAGTTAATGATGAACCGCTTGACAGCAAAAGGGCCCCTCAAACAGATTAAAGGGACAGAACGCTTCTAATTTTGAGCCTCTTATATGAAGACAGCTAAGCCCCAGAGGGGGAAATGACAGAGATTTATTCCAGCCAAGGGAGCGCCTAATAGTCGATAATCATGATAAATATTTATGCCCAGCTGGGAACCTTGAATTCTTCACCCATATGCACTGAAGCTTGGAGCAAGCAATCTGCAGCAAAACAGATCAGGACCCTGGTCAGCTCCCAGTGGCTTCTCATAGCTGAGAAAGGGAAGATGTTGTCTCAGCCAGAGCCACCTGAAGGCCTAAGTCTAAGAGATGGGTAGGCAAACTAAGGCCCGTGGGCCAGATCTGGCCCAATCACCTTCTAAATCCGGCCCATGGATTGTCCGGGAATCAGCGTGTTTTTACATGAGTAGAATGTGTCCTTTTATTTAAAATGCATCTCTGGGTTATTTGTGGGGCATAGGAATTCGTTCATTTATCTATCTATCTATCTATCTATCTATCTATCTATCTATCTATCTATCTAGTCCGGACCCCCCACAAGGCCTGAGGGACAGTGGACCGGCCCCCTGCTGAAAAGGTTTGCTGACCCTGGCCTAAGAGGGCTGGTGATGTTGTCTGTTCCAGGGACTCCACCTGCTTAGGAGGGTGGTCTGCAGTCTTAAGGGGCCCATAGCCAATTCTTTTCAGCACTGGCCCCAACTTGGTGGAACACTCTGTCACAAGAGACCAGGGCCCTGCGGGATTTGGCATCTTTCCACAGGGCCTGCAAGATGGAGTTGTTCCGCCCGGCCTTCAGATTGGACTCACTCTGACCCCTTATATGGGATTTGGGATATATATTTTCCCGTGGCTTTTTTGCTGACCCATGTAGGACCAGCATGGATAGCTGGCTCGGGTGAATATCTGATGTTTCCTCCCTTTATGGTCTTGATATATGGGCTGCTACTAAAATGAGGCTGCATTTTAAGCTGTGTTTTAAGCCGTATTTTAATTAACTGGTTTTTTTCTTTTTTCCTTTTTTCCTATTATGTTTTATTGTAATTTATATTCGGTGTTAGCCGCCCTGATCCCGGCCCCGGCCGGAGAGGGCGGGGTATAAATAAAATTTATTATTATTATTATTATTCTAATAATAAGTAATAATAATAATAATAATAATAATAATAATTGTATACTGCCCTATAAAGGTAAAATGTAAAGGTAAAGGACTCCTGGATGGTTAAGTCCAGTCAAAGGTGACTATGAGGTTGCAGCGCTCATCTCGCTCTCAGACTGAGGGAGCCGGCGTTTGTCCACAGACAACTAAACCGCTTCTGGCGCAATGGGACATCGTGATGGAAATCAGAGCACACAGAAACGCCGTTTACCTTCCCGCCAGAGTGGTATCTATTTATCTACTTGCACTGGCGTGCTTTCGAACTGCTGGGTTGGCAGGAGCTGGGACAGAGCAATGGGAGCTCACCCTGTTGCTGGACTAGATGGTCCCTTGGCCTGACCCAGCAAACTAGCCTTATGTTGGTTATGTTCTTGTCCTTTGAGTCTGAGGATGGTGGGAGAACCACAACTTCAAGTCGGGATGGTACAGTAGAAGGGGGCAGTGGGATCCCCCAAGTAGGGTACCTGTCAAGTAATCTGAATCAGGATCTCCTGGGGCTGACAAGTAGGTCCCTGAGGCAGGACGCATGATGCACAAGGGGTTATTTGGGGAGTAATGGCCACAGGTGGTATTCATTTGTTTGACTCCAAGTAGACCCATTGAAATTAACGAACATGACTACAACACCATGCATTTAAAGCACTATTCTAGCACTTTCACAGCCACGGAGCAGCTTGGGAACTGTAGTTTGCGAAGGGTGCCGACCTCCTAGAGCTGCAATGCTCAGCCCTGTTAACAAACTACAGTTCCCAGGATTCCCCTTGTCTGTTAAAGTGGCAGAATAATCCTTTAACTGTGTTTTGTGGATGACACCATGGTTAGGCCCATCAATTTCAATAGGTCTACTCTGAAACTTAATTTAATGCCACTCCTTCAGCCAAAATTGTGCCCCCCCCTCCCCAACCACAATTAGGTTTAGAAAAAGGTTATGTTTGCATAAATGGGACCTTTCCCCCTAAGCTTGATTCCTGTTCACAGGGGAGATTTTGCAGGAAGATTGCATATGCCCACTTTAATAAGATAACACCTTTTCAATGCCTGCTCCTGAGCGTAATAATAATAATAATAATAATAATAATAATAATAATAAATTTATTTGTACCCCGCCCATCTGGCCGGGTCTCCCCAGCCACTCTGGGCGGCCTCCAACAGATATAAAAATACATTAAAATATCACAGGTTAAAAACTTCCCTAAATGAATGGGGAGTTGCTTATTCAAGTAAACCTAGGTTTTAAAATCCGTTCTCGTACCGGTATATATGTAACAAATGACTTTGCCGGCACATGTTTAAGGCAAAAGCGCCCCCTACTGGTGCATGTATAGTACTGCAGAAGGTTTTCTAAGACTCACGCTGTCTCCTGGTGACCACCGAAACTTCCACCAGCGGGGGGAGAGAAACTGTTATCCTCAGGAAAAATGGGGAGGAGCGTTGGAGGATCAAGCCTTCTTTACGGAGCCTGGCGAATGGAAATAAAGGGGGTCTTTAAAAGCCTGCCTCAGCCCTTTGCCCATGCTCCAATGTTCCATTGATTCTACACTAAAAAATAATAATAAAAGATTTTCTTGGTATGTGTGTTTTCCCCTCCCCCCCCCCAGGTTGTAGAGGCTTTTCTACTGATCAGTTACATTTGCTGTGATGATGATGATGATAATTTATTATTGATACCCCGCACCACAGATTGAGATAGCCAAACAGCATGACCTGTTTTTTGCTTCCTTGTTTGCCTTTTGCGAGGTTTCGGAGGGTTTTCCTGGGCTAGAAATTTCCCCATAGGAATCAATCGTTGGCTTGTTATGTGAATGCTCACCTAAATGAACAATTTCCCGAGAATGTGTTGTGTTTGGGAAGTATTGCTCCCTCAGGGCAGGAACTACAGTTCCCAGAATTATATTTTTTTTTCTTTTTTTGGGAGGTGGGGAGCCATGCCTGGGATGCATAGCTGTCAACTTTTGGATTTGAAAATAAGGGATTTCAAAAAACTTTCGGATTTGAAAATAGGGGATGCAGCGAGGGCGGTGCAATGGCACCAAGTAGCCTCGCCACCCTGCGCTCCAGAGGCTGCGCGCGAACGGGTGAGAGAAAGAGCGAGCGCATAGATGGCAGGCAGGCTCTGGCTGCACAAGGCATGCAAGCTCCGCCCCCAGTCGGTCTCAGACTCCTTATTGGCAGCAGAGCAACGCAGCTGAGGAGCCTCCCTGGCCGGCAGGGAGGGAGAGGAGCTGCTTCCTTTGAAATCCGGGAAATTTAAGGGATATCAACAATCCGGGATAGCAGCGGGAAATGGCATTGGAATTAGGGAGTTTCCCGCAAAAAAAGGGAGGGTTGACAGCCTTGCTTGGATGTGTGTTCAATATATGGCATGAATCCAGTTTCGCCAATCAAAATACAGTGGTACCTCGGGTTAAGAACTTAATTTGTTCCGGAGGTCCGTTCTTAACCTGAAACTGTTCTTAACCTGAGGTACCACTTTAGCTAATGGGGCCTCTCGCTGCCGCCGTGCGATTTCTGTTCTCACCCTGAAGCAAAGTTCTTAACCTGAGGTACTACTTCAGGGTTAGCGGAGTCTGTAACCTGAAGTGTCTGTAACCCAAGGTACAACTGTAGGCACATCACAGATGTTGAGGTCAAATTCCAAAGCCGAAAACTGAAACGGCGAGTCCTGCGGTCACCGCACCCACAGCGGTTGGATGGCCATGGCCTAGTTGAGATTCCTGCACTGCAAGGGGTTGGACTAGATGACCCGCAGGGGACCCTGCAAACTCTACAGCTCTTTGATTTTTAGTATTTAGCCAGGCTTGGGCATTTTGCGAAATTTCATCCCCGCACGAATTCCCCACCCCTGACCTCGAACCCTAAGCCTCCTTTCCGGAGATGCTATACCTGTGTGACTCAGCCGCAGGTGCGAGGGCTAGCAACAGAAGTTGGCACTGCCATGGGGCCCAGGTCAGACTCCTCCCTGGCTGCTCATGATGAGGATCTTTCTAGCCTAGCGCCCTAATTCTGCCCTCACTGCGTTGCCCATTGCTACTTCCCTCACTCCCCTGCTTTCTGCTTTCAGATACTCGGCATATTTTTTTTTGTCTCCAAGCCCAAAACCACAGGTAGAAAACACACCCCTCTTTCCTATATCGCCGGCTGCCAGCTCCTCGTTTGTTTCCATCCAGCTGTTTTTAATTCGGCACCCGTGTCAGGAAGGTAGAAATCACTCCGGGTGCCATTGTGTTGTCGTTCGTCATGGCAACGCCTCGGCCAATAGCGTGAGCGGGGAGGCGGGTTGATGTCACAAACCTTGGCTTTGATTGGACTCTTGAATTCCACTTTCTCGAAAGGTTCTTTGAATGCAACTTTGTTTTTTTCAAAAAATTTATTGGTTTTTACAATTTTTAAGCACATAACATATCGGTTAAATTTCCATACTTCCCCCCTCTCACTGTAGGAAGCTACATTCATCCCCCTCTCTCACAAGGGTAGGCATAATCATTGTACATTTAACCTTACTAACAGTGTTTAATATCATTGCTTGGGCCTTGGCCAATTCTGTGGGCCAGGTATTCCTTCCTCAATTTCATATTTCGGTTGACTTCCTCAAGTCCCCCTCTGTTGAATTCACTATCATTCTTCTCTAGCAGTTTTCATACTCATAAATTTTAAATCATCATATAACACAAACATCATTTTCAAACATCATAAAATACATAATCAATTTTACTCAAAAATACTATCCTTTTTTCCGAACCCCAGCATCTTGGTACTTCTGCTCTTTTCCTATAATCATATCCAATTCCCTTACATTTAACCTAATTTCAAACTCCTAATATTGTATTTTTCACACCCTTACCTCCCTCTGGTCTCGGAATTTTTAGCTAAATTTCCCCCTAATTTAAACATAAAATCATTAATGCCAGTAACCATGTCCATACATCATAATCCATAAAGCCGGTAGGAGATTCAAATTCAAATATGTCCTTTTCACCCCACCCCCACCTTCACATCAGTCCATGTCCAGCAGTTTGACCATGGCACTTTGAATGCCACTTTGATAACTTGCCACTGCATTTTGGGCGTGTGTTCATGGAGGAGTGGGAAGGTGGTCATGGGAGAAGCTGGCATCTTTGCCCTCTAGGCCAATAGCCTAGTGGGTAGAGCATCTGCCTAGCATGCAGAAGGTCTCAGGTTTGATCCCCAGCTTCTCCAGGTGGGGTTATAACATTGGTTGGCCTTTTGGCATGTCTAGAGACATCTCCTGGATGGAGCAAGAAGAAAAGGGTTGACAGGAAGGAGGAGAAACCACAGTAAAGTCAAGGAAATGGGTCACTTCTGGTGGTTCCCAGCACAGCTCCTGGGGTTCTGCTGACCATCATCAAGGACTGAGCCTTTAATGTGGTAGGCCCTGCCCTGTGGAACTCCCTGCCTCTTGAGGTTTGGGGAGAACCATCTCTCCACTCATTCATCCCTTGAAGACTCTCTTGAATGGAGAGGCATCTGCAGCGTGAATTTTCTTTTAATCTGGTTGTAGTAGTAGTAGTAGTAGTAATTTATTTATACCTTGGCCATCTGGCTGGGTTTCTCCAGCCACTCTGGGCAGCTTCCAACAAAATATTAAAAATACAATAAAACATCAGACATTAAAAGCTTCCCTAAACAGGGCTGCCTTCAGATGTCTTCTAAAAGTCAGAATAGTTGTTTATTTCCTTGACATCTGATGGGAGGGCGTTCCACAGAGCGGGCGCCACCACCAAGAAGGCCCTCTGCCTGGTTCCCTGCAACCTCACTTCTCGCAGGGAGGGAACCGCCAGAAGGCCCTCAGCGCTGGATCTCAGTGTCTGGGCTGAACGATGGGGGTGGAGACGCTCCTTCAGGTATACAGGACCGAGGCCGTTTAGGGCTTTAAAGGTCAGCACCAACGCTTTGAATTGTGCTCGGAAACGTACTGGGAGCCAGTGTAGGTCTTTCAAGACCGGTGTTATATGGTCTCAGTGGCCGCTCCCAGTCACCAGTCTAGCTACCTTCAAAGGTAACCCCACGTAGAGTGCAGCTCTATGTGTACAATGTACGCTGGGCAAGTCCCCATTCCCATATGCATATGCATTTTGATTTCATGCAGATTCAATAAAAATCATTCACCTCCTTTCAAGACTGGTGTTATTGGTCTCGGCCGCTGCTCCTAGTCACGAGTCTAGCTGCCGCATTCTGGATTAGTTGTAGTTTCCGGGTCACCTCCAAAGGTAGCTCCAAACGAGCTGCCCAATCAGGCCTCAGGATGAAGTTAATCAGCCTATTAGACCAGGAGGATCCTAGAATGCAACAACTGATTGGCCGGCAGTAGCAGCCCAATCAAGCTCCAGGATGGAAGCAGAATCAACCAATCAGACGGGACCCATTGTGTAAATAATGTATATAAAGCCTGAAGTTTTGGAGGAAATTCTTTCACTGTTTTACGAGCTGCAATAAAGAATAAGAAATCACTACGCGACTCCGAGTATATTTCATTACCCATTACTGTATCAGTGAAGCCTGACCGCAAAACTGGGGACGGGGGGACGGGACCTAACGACTGGCTGTTAAAAGTGAAAAACAACTCCATGTAAGGTACAAGGAGGGTTCTGATTGGTATAGTGAAGATGGATTGAGTACATAGCTGTCAACCCTCCCTTTTTTTTGCGGGAAACTCCCTTATTCCAATGCCGTTTCCCGCTGCTATCCCGGATTGTTGATATCCCTTAAATTGCCCGGATTTCAAAGGAAGCAGCTCCTCTCCCTCCCTGCCGGCCAGGGAGGCTCCTCAGCTGCGTTGCTCGGCTGCCAATAAGGAGTCTGAGACCGACTGGGGGCGGAGCTTGCATGCCTTGTGCAGCCAGACCCTCACGCCCAACCAGACAGCCAGCCTGCCTGCCGTCTATGCGCTCGCTCTTTCGCTCACCCGTTCGCGTGCAGCCTCTGGAGCGCAGGGTGGCGAGGCTACTTGGTGCCATTGCACCACCCTCGCGGCATTCCTGAGCCCAGGCTGCGGCCGCTGCGCCCTGCCGGGCCCCGCGGCGCCCCTGTTTCCCGAGCGCCATCTGCCTGTTTGAGAAGGGGCCCTGAGCTCGCTCTGCTTCCCCTCCTCGTGTCACCATGGACAGGCTTACTTTGGAGTAACACCCACCGGTCTCGGGGGCTTGCTTGCCCTCTGAGCAAAACACGTGGAGGCTTAGCTTGCTTGCAGGTAAATTTGTTCAGCCTTAGCTTGTAGCCTGGTGTAAATTAATTTGTAGCCTGGGGGGATTACCGGAGCGTGGACTGTCCCCGAGAACCGTAGACTGTCCCCGGGACAGGTGAGGCTGCTGATCCCTTATTTTCAAATCCAAAAGTTAACAGCTATGATTGAGTAAACACAGTCCATTTCAAGGACTGTGGTTGGATGAGAGGTGATGGGGTGGCAGAAGGTGCTTGGGGGAGAGGGTGGGCAGCCGAGCAGCCAAGACGATGTGTTTGAATGGAAAGATCTCACAGATATTCTGGACTCTGTCTTGTAATGCATTACTGCAGGCATTGGTAACCTCTGGCCCACGGAGGCTGTTTAACCGGCCCACAAGCCGCCCGCTCACCGAGCCACCCACTCAGCAAGTCCCCCACGCGCTGCGCTAAACCGGCGTGGCGCAGGGACTTCCCGAGTGGTGCCGGAAATGGCATCTGTGCATGTTCGCAACGCCAGAAACCATGTCTGCGCATGCCCAGATGCCGAAAATCGCTTCTGCGCAAACGTGATTTTCAGCGTCCAGACATGTGCAGATGCCATTTCCAGCATTGCGCTGCGCATGTCCGGCCCACGGACGATTGCCCGAGGGAATGATCCGGCCCATGGCCAGAAAACCTTGCCGACCCCTGTATTACTGGATAAAGTCTGACCAACTGGGAATGATTCTGAGCATCCATACTTGAACCCCCCAAGGGAAATTTCTCCAACACCAACCTTTCCGCACAGGCGTGCTTCTGTTCCCCAATTATTTCCCTCCCAGGAGGAAAGAACTGTAATCTGGTATATCACCCCCAAATTTTTGTCACTTTACTTCCCCCCTTTTGCAGGCTAACAGGCTTTTTTTTTTTCTAGAATGAAGTCGCACAGATTAGCTCAGTCTATAGAGCATGAGACTCTTAATCCCAGGGTTGTGGGTTTGAGCCCCACGTTGGATGAAAGATTACTGCATTGCAGGGGGTTGGACTAGATGACCCTCAGGGTCCCTTCCCCACTCCGCGATTCTACGAGTATGAGAAATTGTAGCCTTAGCAAAGCAGGGTTCAACGTTGCTCCAGAGGAAGAGGGATAAAAGGAGACAAAAATGTCACCGAGGTCTGAATCAGAGAAAAAGCTTTTATTCTACATCCTAGAACTGTAGAAGGGCGCTTGCGGGATCATTCCTCAGCAAGCCCACCAAATGGTGTTCGCATCCAGCTTTTATACATTCCTACCCAGGAGTTCTGACCTTATTAGGAGATCCTTCCTCTACCCATATAAGGAATAGTCTTATGATGTTCTGCAAGCCTTATAAGGGGTTCCTTCCTGTGAACTTTGGCTGGGGCCTTTGTACGTCACGGTGATAAGGATATTTGCACCCCGACTCCCTGTACAGACTCCCTGTCTGTACTTGGGCTGTCAATGCCATCCTTCCAGACTGGCAAGGCCATGCTGATAAGAGAGTCATGCTGACATCCTGTGTTCTTGTCTCTGGGTTGTGTCTTAAGCTAAGGGATTCGTGCTACTGGGCTAGAGGGGAATTTGGTAGAGAACTGGAAATCCAGGACAGAAGCTAAATAGTTAGATGTTGGCCTTTGGGTAGCTCCAGGTAACCCAGGTTTGGGTTACCTACCCCTTCAAAATGAATGCGGAAAATACATTATAACCCTTTAGCTTTCTGGTCGTGGCTTTTGCGTCCACGTGAAAGGTCAAATAGAATAGGACTTGCAAACGATGAGAACACTGAGCTATGGGCCTAATCGTAGCATCACAGAATTGCAGAATTGGAAGGGACCTCAGGGGTCATCTAGTCCAACCCCCTGCAATCACAACTAAAGCATCCATGGTGGACGTGCCTTTGTTTCTGCGTGTGAAAGAGGTGCCCCCTATGTCCCCTGGTCTTTTCTTGAGCTGTTTTAAAAAGTGGGGAAACCAACACATTTGTGTCATTTTTTTTTTAATTCACGCTGTTGGTTGTGATCATTAGCAAAAAAAAAAACAACATTTTTTTTTTTTTGCCCTTCTTTTGTCTCCTGTTCATTTCTCAACGGCAACATTTCCCTTCGGTCTGGGAGTCTGATAGATCTTTTCTTGAGGGTTTTTCTGGGTCTCAAAGAGGGCCACTTGGTAGGACAATTTGTTCAGCTCCCTACTTAGCTGCTCGCTGGAGTCAATCAGCGAATATTTCTGCTCTTCCAGCTCGTTTATCTTTCTGTAAGCTTCCTCCGTCCTTTCCCGCATGGCCGCGACTTTCCGCTCCATTTCTTCCATCACGTTGTGAAACTTCTCAAGAGTGTCTTGCAAATTCTGGCTCATCTTCTTGATATATCTGGCTTCCTTCCTTCCTTCCTTCCTTCCTTCCTTCCTTCCTTCCTTCCTTCCTTCCTTCCTTGTTCTTTTTCTTTCAAAACCTTTCTTCAGCACAAATTTCGTTTCTCCAGATGGAGGCGAACCAGATCGAATATTTCCCCGCTGCCTCTGAGATTGTGGATTCGGTTTTGTTGTGGCGTCGCTGGCTGGCTACAGGCAGCTGCTTCTTGCGGATATTGCTCGTTTGGTGGTGGTGGCGGTGGCGGTGGCGGCGGCCTTCACTGGATACAAATAGGGGGCGAAATTATTTTTATTCGTGTACTAGGCTTGGCCAATGGTCAGGGGTGATGGGAGTTGTAGTCCAAATCCATTTGGGAACTGTTAATCTGTTTATAAATGCTATAAATAAAGGAAAGCAATAAATCCGGATGGTCACAGATTCCCCACTGCTGCGGGGCTGAGACTCCCATCATTCCTGACCACTGGCATCTGCTGGCAGGGGCTGATGGGACTTGTAGTCCAATGCCATTTTCGACACCACCTGTTCCCCATTTGTTTCGATGCTGCTGTTTGAGCAACCTGTGCCTATTTGTTTTGGTTTTTCTGCCTACCCCCCACTCATTGACTGAAATATACAAGGAAAGTTCTGGGGTGGGCTCAGGGGTATAGCGTGGGGGAGCCCCAGGAGGGCCGTAACCCCAGGCGCATTATTTTGAGGGGTGCGAGCTAGGTGCCCCACACAGGGGTCCCTGCCTTGACTGCCGCTGGGGGTCTCTTGGCCCCAGAGCCCGGGGCTGTGCCGCCATGCCCCTGGCCCCCTTGTTGAATGGCCGCCTGGCCAGTGTTGGGGGGGTAATAATAATAATAATAATAATAATAATAATTTATTATTTATACCCTGCCCTTCTGGCTGGGCTTTCCCAGCCACTCTGGGCAACTTCCAACAGAATATTAAAATACAATAATCTATTAAACTTTAAAAGCTTCCCTAAACAGGGCTGCCTTCAGATGTCTTCTAAAAGTCTGGTAGTTGTTTTTCTTTTTGACATCTGAAGGGAGGGCGTTCCACAGGGCGGGTGCCACTACCGAGAAGGCCCTCTGCCTGGTTCCCTGTAACTTGGCTTCTCGCAGCGAGGGAACCACCAGAAGGGCCTTAGAGCTGGACCTCAGTGTCTGGGCAGAACAATGGGGGTGGAGACGCTCCTTCAGGTATACTGGGCCGAGGCCGTTTAGGGCTTTAAAGGTCAGCACCAACACTTTGAATCGTGCTCGGAAACGTACTGGGAGCCAATGTGGGTCTTTCAGGACCGGTGTTATGTGGTCCCGGTGGCCGCTCCCAGTCACCAGTCTAGCTGCCGCATTCTGGATTAGTTGTAGTTTCCGGGTCACCTTCAAAGGTAGCCCCACGTAGAGCGCATTGCAGTAGTCCAAGCAGGAGATAACCAGAGCATGCACCTGCCAAGGGCTGCATCGGTTGGCCGGTCTCCCCCTTGCACCGGTGGGCAGGTGGCCAATGCAGTGCGGCCCCGTGAACCCTCCATGTCTAATGCCAGCCCTGTGAGAGTTGGGCTGACGTGGTGGGTTTTGTTTCCCCTCTGCGCCCAGCCCCTGGTCCCACCTGGTGCGTGTGTGGGTGTCCCGGGCACCAGCAAAGGACGCCACGCCACTGGGTCGGCTTAAGAAAACCCCATCCCCTAGCACCCTAAAATTTTAGCCAAACCGTGGGCTTCTAAGGGGTCCAGATTTCTTCAGCACCCGTCTTATATCAAGCTATGGAACAAACCCCTTTCTTGCCAGCTGCCCTTTGTTCTTCTGCTTGATCTCGTTCCTCCAGCTGTTCTTACCTTTCCCCCCACCCCCAACCCCACAGCGGACATGTCAGGAGCAGAGATGATGGTGGGGAAATGACCCTTTGCATTATTGCCGTGGGAACCTGTTGGCCAATCACGTTTTATGGAGGCCGTGTGAGCCAACAATGACTTTGCCTTTGCAGGTGAATCTGCCTGGCATGGACAAAAACGGGCAGAGAAATGTTTCCCCCGTTCCCTCTCATCACACGAGAACTCGGAGACATCCAATGAAGCCGAATTTTGGAGGAATCCGGACAGATCAAAGAAAGTACTTCTTCACACAGACCGTAGTTAAAGCTATGGAACTCCCTCCCACATGATGTTGTGACGGCCAACAACCTGGATGACTTGAAAAGAGGACTGGGCAAATTCATAAGGAGGAGAGGGCTACCAATGGCCAGAGGCGTAGGAAGGTCAGGTGGTACCCAGTGCGGAAAATTTCTTGCCAAAACCCCCCACCCCACATTGGTTTTTGTTTTGTTTTTTGCCTGCAAAAATGGTTTTACGTTATTTCATATTTTCTTACAAAGGAATAACAATAATAAAAACAAACTTTTATTTATATCCCGCCCTCCGCGACCGAAGTCGGGCTCAGGGCGGCTAACATCAGATACATAACATGGATATAAAATCAAACAATAATTAAATTACCTCCTAAAAACACGTCAAAATCAAATTAAAGTCTAATTAGATGGCTTTCCGCAGGGTTAGGGTTGGGAACAGCAAATGCTCCACTGAATTGAAATTTCAGCCTTCGCGACATAGGAAAACAGCCAAGTAAACAGCTATTTTCATGGAGGAGGGTCAAGATATTAACCGATATGCATGAAATTTCATATATAGCTATATAATCCCTAGTGTAGTAAGATAAGACCTTTGGAGCAGGCATTAAAAAAAAGTTTTTTATGAACCACCCTAGTAGGGCAGTAATTGTTCCTTGGTTATTTGTCACCCCCTCCATGGTGGAACCTGGGGCGGACCGCCCCCCACCTTCCACTTCCTACGCCCCTGCCATGGTGGCTCTGTTCGTATACATCTGAATGCCAGCTGCTGGCAATTGCAGGTGGGGCAAGATCATAGAACTGTAGACTTAGAAGGCACCCCAAAGCTCATCTAGTCCAGCCCCCTGCAATCACAGTGAAAGAACCCCTGACAGATGGCCGACCACCCTCTGTTTAAACCAGTGTTTCCCACAGTTTGGTCTCCAGCTGTTTTGGGACTACAACTCCCATCATCCCTAGCTAGGAAGGTCAGCGGTCAGGGATGATGGGAGCTGTAGTCTGAAAGCAGCTGGAGACCCAACTTTGGGGAACACCAGTTCAAAACCCCTAAGGAAGGAGAGTCTGCCATCTTTTAAGGGTGTTCCTTCCACTGTTAAACAGTTCCTACGGTCAGAAAGTTCCTGCTAATGTTTAGTCAGAATCTCCTTTCCTGTTCAGGGTGTCCAGAGGGGGGCAACCAAGATGTTCAAGGGTCTGGAAACAGCCTTATGAGGAATGGCTGAGGAAGATGGGGAAGTTTAGCCTGGAAAAGAGGCGACTGTGCTGGTCCCATGGGTTACCCGAAAGGTGAGGTCCAAGTCCGGTCCGTGGTCAGAGGTGCAACGTAAAGGCAGTCCGTGGTTGCTGAAGCTGGGTGCAGGGCAGGGAGTCAGGCAAAGTCGGGAACAGGTAGGCAAGCAGGGAACCAGGGCGGGTCAGGAGCTCAGGCAGGAAAGCAGGACAGGTAGCAAGCAGAAACACTGGCAGGAACTGGTCACCAACAATGTTGCTCCTGCAACTTGGGGCTGGGGCTGGCCGGCTTTTATCTGCCCCGAGGCAGAGGGCGGCCCCGATCCTCTGGGGACTCGCCTCTCCTAGCTTGGAGGCAAGCACTCCTCCTGCGGGAACTCAGTTCCCTTCGCCTCTCTGCCCTGAGCCTCTGCAACCTCAGCTTCCCCTGACAGGGCTGGGAGTGGAGCACCTGCAGGCAATGGGTCCTCCATCCCCACAGGAGCCAGAGCAGACTCAGCAAATGCCTGCACCTGAGGATCCAGCACAGGTGAGGCTCAGGCCCTAGCCCCGGCTCTGCTGGCGGGGAATCCTGTGCAGGCTGGGATCCCTCAGGTTCAGCATCTGAGTCTGAATCCCAGGCCATCACAGCGACTGTGATGTGATGTGATGTGATTGTTGTTGTCATTTAGTCGTTTAGTCGTGTCCGACTCTTCGTGACCCCATGGACCAGAGCACGCCAGGCACTCCTGTCTTCCACTGCCTCCCGCAGTTTGGTCAGACTCATGTTGGTAGCTTCGAGAACACTGTCCAACCATCTCGTCCTCTGTCGTCCCCTTCTCCTTGTGCCCTCCATCTTTCCCAACATCAGGGTCTTTTCCAGGGAGTCTTCTCTTCTCGTGAGGTGGCCAAAGTCTTGGAGCCTCAGCTTCAGGATCTGTCCTTCCAGTGAGCACTCGGGGCTGATTTCCTTAAGAATGGAGAGGTTAGATCTTCTTGCCGTCCACGGGACTCTTGCCAGTTCCACCTGGAGCAGGAACTGGCAAGCCACTCCAGTATCCCTGCCAGGAAAACTCCATGGACAAAGACAACAGGCGTTTGTCCAGTTCTCCCTAAAAGCCGTCTAGGTGGGTGGCCTTCACAGTTTTCTGCAGGGGCGAGTTCCAGAACTGAACAATGCGCTGTGTGAAGAAACACTTTCTCAAGTCAAGTTCAGTACAGGACAGTGAGAAATGGCAGCCAGAGTCATTATGGCCCTTCGCTTCCTCTCACTGCCAAAATGCTACACTAGTTTTTGGAGCGGTTGTTGAGGACTAGCTCTTAGGTGACTGGCATCTCACCCCTTCTGCCCCCAGATTACACAAGAGCTTCAGAAAACGAGCGCACGCCAGTCGCTCAGAGTAATCCGGCACTTGTTTTTATATAACTCTTTAAAAAAGGAAATCAACGGGTGGAAACAGAGATGAGCTGTAGCTGTTCTCATTTAGCTGTCTCTCAAAGAGCCTTTCTGGTCATTTGGTTTTGTTGAAAAACAAGGCGCAACTTAGTCTTTGTTTCATTGCAATTCACAACTTACAGAGGCGTAGCAAGCCCAGGTGGTACCCGGGGCGGAATTTTTTTTGTTACCCCCCCCCACCACTTTAATTTTTAAAAATTTTTAAAAAATTAAAAAGTGTCACCCCCCTCTGATGGTGCCACTTTGCGAGGTGTGGGGTTTTGTGTGTGTGTGTCTATTATCTCTTTTTTTTCAATAAATTTAAAATTTAAAAAAATAATAATAAAAATGTAAAAAAATAAAAATAAACAAAAATAAAAAGTGTCACCCCCCTCTGATGGTGCCACTTTGTGAGGTGTGGGGGTTGTGTGTGTTTCTATTATCTCTTTTTTTCAATGAAGTTAAAATAATAAATTTTTTTAAAAAAAATTAAAAAAATTTTTTTTAAAAGTGTCACCCCCCTCTGGGGTGGAACCCGGGGCGGCCCGCCCCCTGCCCCCCGTTGCTACGCCCCTGACAACTTAGTCTTTCCTCAGCGGCAGGGGTACTGCTGGTGTTTGTCCACAGGCAGCTTTCTGGGTCATGTGGGCAGCAGGACTAAACCGCTTCTGGCGCAACGGGACACCGTGACGGAAACCAGAGCGCACAGAAACGCCGTTTACCTTCCTGCCATAATGGTACCTATTTATCTACTTGCCCTGGTGTGCTAGGTTGGCAGGAGCTGGTACAGAGCAACAGGAGCTCACTCCGTTGTGGGGATTCAAACCGCCAGCCCTCCGATCGGCAATCCCAAGAGGCTCAGTGGTTTAGACCACAGCGCCACCCGCGTCCCTATAGAATCGTAGGATTCCTGTGTTGATGAACATGGAAGCGGGAAAGCTTCTCTGCAACATCACAAGCTGCTTCCCTGACATCTCTGCATGTTGCATTAATGTCTGTAGGGAAGGGGGGGAGAGAGAGTCATGCATGTAATTAAATGCATAAGCTCCCTCTCCCTGCAGACATCCATGGTATACATTTATTTATTTCCTAAGTCTTCCCACAAAACGTCTCAAAGCAAATGAAAAATAAAAAGCATCATAAATATATATATATCAATCAAACAAACCATTCATCAGGCTAGGCACTGGTTTTGTAACAAATAAAAACAGAAAGTTCAGCTTTTCAATTTTTCGTGAAACCAATAATAATAATAATAATAATAATAATAATAATAATAATAATTTATTATTTGTACCCCGCCCATCTGGCATGTTACTTATGTTACAGATGTAGATCTAGATCAGGGGTCAGCAAACTTTTCAGCAGGGGGGCCGGTCCACGTGGGGCTACCTTTGAAGGTGACCCAGAAACTGCAATTAATTCAGAATGCGGCAGCTAGACTGGTGACTGGGAGCGGCCGCTGGGACCACATAACACCGGTCCTGAGAGATCTACATTGGCTCCCAGTACGTTTCCGAGCACAATTCAAAGTGTTGGTGCTGACCTTTAAAGCCCTAAACGGCCGAGGTCCTGTATACCTGAAGGAGCGTCTCCACCCCCGCCGTTCAGCCCGGACACTGAAATCCAGAGCCGAGGGCCTTCTGGCGGTTCCCTCACTGCGAGAAGCAAAGCTACAGGGAACCAGGCAGAGGGCCTTATCGGTAGTGGCGCCCGCCCTGTGGAATGCCCTCCCATCAGAGGTCAAAGGGATCAACAACTACCTGACATTTAGAAAATACCTGAAGGCAGCCCTGTTTAGGGAAGTTTTTAATCTGCGATATTTTAATGTATTTTGATATTGTTGGAAGCTGCCCAGAGTGGCTGGGGAGACCTGGTCAGATGGGCGGGGTACAAATAATAAATTATTATTATTATTATTATTATTATTATTATTAATTATTATTATTATTATTATTTTGGAAAGAGAAAAAAAAGAACAAATTCCTATGCCCCACAAATAACCCAGGGGTGCATTTTAAATAAAAGGACACATTCCACTCATGTAAAAACACGCTGATTCCTGGACTGTCTGCGGGCCGGATTTAGAAGGCGATTGGGCTGGATCCGGCCCCCGGGCCTTAGGTTGCCTACCTCTGATCTAGATGGAGAAAGTTGCCCCTCTCTCATTTCGCTTCCACAACATGACACAGAAAGAGGTTTAACTCCGAGGTCCTGACTTGGTTATACATCATTAATGCCTCTGCCTAAATAATGGATCGCTCATTAAAAATGGAACACTATAATGTATATGTATTTTATTCTGAGATGGAGGAATCCTGATTGTGACCCAGAAATGTCACAAGGGTTGGTGGTTGGTGGTTACTGAATGGGAAATCCTTGCCCAGCTTAAATAATAATGCAGATCTGGGATAGATATGTTACTATTGCATAGTTAAGGAGAGAGAGGGGAAATGGATGGAGCTGACATGAAGGCAGGGACACAAAGGAATGGAAAAAGAGACAAAGAGAATGAGACTCCCATCCAAGCAAGGACATCAGCGTAGACATGTGTGTGTGTGTGTGTGTTTAATAAATATGGGTCTCTTTAATATCCTGGATGTCAGTAATAATAATAATTTATAATAATAATAATAATTTATTATTTGTACCCCGCCCATCTGGCTGGGTCTCCCCAGCCACTCTGGGCGGCTTCCAGCAAATATTAAAAAACAACACATTAACATGATACAGATTAAAAACTTCCCTAAACAGGGCTGCCTTCAGGTATTTCCTAAATGTTATGTAGTTGTTGATTGCTTTGACCTCTGATGGGAGGGCGTTCCACAGGGTGGGTGCCACCACCGAGAAGGCCCTCTGCCTGGTTCCCTGTAGCTTTGCTTCTCGCAGGGAGGGAACCGCCAGAAGGCCCTCGGAGCTGGACCTCAGTGTCCAGGCAGAACGATGGGGGTGGAGACGCTCCTTCAGGTCTACTGGGCCAAGGCCGTTTAGGGCTTTCAAGGCCAGCACCAGCACTTTGAATTATGCTCGGAAACGTCCTGGGAGCCAATGTAGGCTTTGAGCTGCCGCTCCCCCTTTTCTTTCTCTCTCTCTGTTTCCGTCCCTTTCGGAGGGATGAAAAACAAAAACCTCCCCCCTGTCAGTGCTTGTTGTTGTTGTTGTTTAGTCATTTAGTCGTGTCCGACTCTTCGTGACCCCATGGACCAGAGCACGCCAGGCACTCCTGTCTTCCACTGCCTATCATCTATCTATCTATCTATCTATCTATCTATCTATCTATCTATCTATCTATCTATCATCTATCTATCTGCCTGTTGTTGTTGTTGTTTAGTCGTTTAGTCGTGTCCGACTCTTCATGACCCCATGGACCAGAGCACGCCAGGCACTCCTGTCTTCCACTGCCTCCCACAGTTTGGCCAAACTCATGTTAGTAGCTTCTAGAACATGGTCCAACCATCTCGTCCTCTGTCGTCCCCTTCTCCTTGTGCCCTCCATCTTTCCCAGCATCAGGGTCTTTTCCAGGGAGTCTTCTCTTCTCATGAGGTGGCCAAAGTCTTGGAGCCTCAGCTTCAGGATCTGTCCTTCCAGGGAGCACTCAGGGCTGATTTCCTTCAGAATGGATCGGTTTGATCTTCTTGCAGTCCATGGGACTCTCCAGAGTCTCCTCCAGCACCAGAATTCAAAAGCATCAATTCGTCGGCGATCAGTGCTTAGAGGCTCTTATTTTTCAACACAAGAATGGAGATCCTGTGGACCTGGTGACGTGGGTGGGACTCCATCAGCTCTGACCAGCATGGCCACTTGTCAGGGATGATGGGAACTGGCAGCCCAAGACTTGAGATTCAGTGTGACGTAATGGTTAGAGCAGCCTTTCTGGACCTTGGCTCCCCAGATGCTGTTGGGCTACAAATCCCAGCATCCCTAGCTAGCAGGACCAGTGGCCATGGATGATAGGAGTTGCAGACAAACAGCATCTAGGGACCCAAGGTTGAGAAAGGCTGGGTTAGAGTGTTGGACCTGAAGACCGGGGTTCGAATTCCCACTCAGCCATGGAATCGTAGAACTGTAAACTTAGAAGGCTCATCTGGTCCAACCCCCCTGCAATGGAGGGATCTGAATCATGTATGCCGCCTTGGGGAAAATAAGGTGGGATATGGAAAGAAAGAAAGAAAGAAAGAAAGAAAGAAAGAAAGAAAGAAAGAAAGAAAGAAAGAAAGAAAGATCCTTGCTGGATCAGGCCAAATGCATCCTGTTCTCACAGTGGCTAACCAGATGTCCCATTTAGGAAACCCCTCCAGGAGGACCTGAGATCCGTGGGATATATCCAGCCTCATATAACCAACATGCTTAACTCTAATTAATGCATGAAGGGGTTAAGACCATAGACAGGACCAGTGCTAGGGATTTTGGCACCCTAGGCGAGGGGGCGGGCCACGTGACGTCATTGCGCATGATGTACGGTGCCCCGCCCCCTGCCCGGCCAGGCGCCCCGCGCTGCCGCAGTTTTCGCCGCTGGTTGGGGCGGCACCAGGCGGCGTGGGGGCGAGGGGCAGGCTGGCCAGCGCCCCCTCCATTTTGGAGCCCCTGCCGCCGCGATTTTCACCCCAAGCTGCTTGCTCCGCCGCTGGTTGGGGTGGCACCGGGCGGCGCCGGGCGGAGGGCAGGCTGGCCAGGCCCCCTCCATTTTGGTGCCCTAGGCAACTGCCTAGTTCGCCTTAATGGACGCGCCGGCCCTGACTATAGAGTAAGCTGTCCTGCCAGGCTTAGCTAGGTCACAACCACTCACCTTGGGAGGAAGCGCTACCAGACTCTTTGTTCTTTCTCTTCCACCATGTGAACCCTTCCAATAAGGGCGTCTGAGCTAGGTTGCTCCAATCCCAGGCCGTGTGGCTTTAGCAAGCCATCTCTCTGTTTCTGTACAGATAATTTAGAAACTCTTGCCATTTTTGAAACTAAGTTGTCTGTCTTGCTGCTGTGTGAAAAAACACATGAATCTGACCTTTGAAGAGTTTGTAAGTAAACCAGTTTTCAAGTCACCAAATGCGTGGTCTCTTTCTATGATAAGGAAAGTGGGGAACTTTGGAAGCAACTTAGAAGGGGATATTTTAAAGGTCTAACAGTCTACATTCCCACTCTTCACTTTGCTGCATGTTTTGTGATTTTAAATCTATTGGGGTTCTCTTATGAAAAGTACTTGCCCTTAACCAGGATCTAGGCATCCAGAGAGCTATCCTTTTACCATTAAAATATTCCCCCCCCTTTCAAACCAATGGAAACAAGATCTACGCCCCACTAGGCATCCCTAGTAACTGAAGAATAAATGTTACCAAGAACTCTGGCCACAAGTTTTAACAAAAGAATAAGGTTACTCGTAAGTAAATTCAAATACAGTATCAATAATGTTAGGAATTACAGTCTTTAACGAAAATGATAATAGTTTCACAATGAAAAGTCTCTTGAAGTCTTATGGGGGTTGTAGCAAAGGCTTCTGAGATGTGAATCAGATGTATGATGCGAAAACCGGAAACCAGGACAGGGCCCCGTTTCGGAACAGACGCCTTCCTCAGCTCGTTTTTTGAAAAGAATGTGAGTAATATATAGTTTCTGTTTCTTTTAAATCTTTGATATGCGTTTCTTGTGTTTTTGTATTCTAAACGCATAGAAAAACACACAAAAACACAAGAAAACTTGGATACACATTGATCCACTTATCAAAGACGCTACATCTACCAAAGATTTAAAAGAAACAGAAACTATATATTACTCACATTCTTTTCAAAAAACGAGCTGAGGAAGGCGTCTGTTCCGAAACGGGGCCCTGTCCTGGTTTCCGGTTTTCGCATCATACATCTGATTCACATCTCAGAAGCCTTTGCTACAACCCCCATAAGACTTCAAGAGACTTTTCATTGTGAAACTATTATCATTTTCGTTAAAGACTGTAATTCCTAACAGGATTGATACTGTATTTGAGTTTACTTACGAGTAAACTTATTCTTTTGTTAAAACTTGTGGCCAGAGTTCTTGGTAACATTTATTCTTGTGTAACTTGCAACAAGAACTCCAACTTTGTCACGATCCCTAGTAACTGGCCTGTAAAGGCACAGAGCCTCTAGCAGCAGAGATTTGTAGCTTTAGTTTGGCACGCCAGACTTTTTGCTCTCCAGATGTTGCCGAAATCCAACCCTCACCATTCTCATCTGGGGAAGCAACTTGATGGAACGAATCCAGACACAATTCTGTAAATGATTCCAGAGACAGCAGAGGATCTAGCACCACTTTATTGATTTTTGAATTATTATTATTTTTTGTACTATTATTCAAATAAGTCTTTTATAACTTTCATGCAGGCTACATGCTTGTCCCGACTGCTTACTCGGGAATAGAAGGCAGGGGCTTAGCTTCGACCAGTTGGTCCCGTCCTAAGGAAATGGGTTCCTTGTCTGTAGCACCGGGTGTTTTATTGGAGGCACTGAAAGCAAAAAAAGAGAAGAAATTAAGTCATCATGGCACAAGACCGGCCGAAAGCCTATTCTGTCACACATAGAGCCAGCAGAACTTGCAATCATTTGCATAGTGTGGAACTGCAGAATGTGGTCCTTGGCAGCCAACTAAGATGTCATCGGGTTGCATGAGAAGCTACCGAAATCAATAAAGACCACTGTCTGTAGTCCATTACTTCAATGGGTCTACTCTGAGCATGGCTTCTTGGGATAAAAACTCATAAAAACAATTCATTGGGTAGGGTTGCCATACATCTGAATTTTCCTGGACATGTCCGGGTTTCCAATAATGAATTTCGGGAAATCGGGAAATGTCTGGATTTTCGAAACTCTCCCCCAAAACTCAACAACCTTTTTTTTGTTTTTTAAACTTCTTGAAATATGGCAACCCTATCGTTGGGTGGCCTAAACTGGAGCTACCAGGCTAGGCTGGTTTTATTGCATGCTGAGCCCTCTGTGAGTTCAATACCTCCCCCAGCCAATACCGGCTATGTAATGGATTTGCCAATTATTATTACTTGCGTAGAAAGCAAAACAACTCCCCAAACTGCCTAGTTAACGAGACAATTAGAACTATGCTCCTGTCAACAGCTGGGTGTAACGGAGTCATGTTGAAACTGGCTTTTGATATTGCACCCCAAAGGCTTACAATATGGAAGAAGATTCACATTTTATATATGAATAATGCTTTGTGAAAGTGTTTATTTTGTTACGGGGCTGAAGCCAAAAGGTGGACAATAATTTATTTATTTATTTATTTTTCAATTTATTTTTATTGATTTTAACAATTTTAAGCACTTAACAATACCGTTAAATTTTCATCCTTCCCCCCTCTCACTGAGGGAAGCAAATTTCCACCCCCCTCTCTCACCGGGAAAACCGTAGACATTATACATTTAACGTAGCTAACATATTAAATATCATTGCTTAGGCCTGGCCCATTTCTGTGGGCCAGATATTCCCCCTTCCCTCAATTTCATATTTCGGATGACTTCCTCAAGTCCCCCCTCTGTTGAATTCATTATCTATCTTCTTTATCAGTTTTCCAAATTCCTAAACTTCACAATAACATAAAATACCAAAATCATTTTACTTAAGCTAACTCTTTTTTTCCATACCCCAGCACCTCGTTACTTCTGATCCTTTCCTCACGCCTTGTCAAATTCCCTTACTCCAACCTAATTTAAAACTCCTAATTTTAAGGTGGACAATAATTTAACAGCCAAAAAAATAAAGAGAGAGTTGTTTTTCTTTAGCTCATTTTCTTTTTAAACTCAGATAATGCGGCTCCTAAACAGCTCAATATCCAAAGGAAGATGATGTATATTCTAGTCTGAGGCCTGTCCCCTGTTGCAGATGAGAGATGGGCTGTCCCTAAGCGGGGTGAATTTTTAATCTGCTCATATTTTAGAGTTTATTCGAAATAACACCCTGGCCGTTTGCTTCCCTTTAAAGCAAAAGGTGGAGGCTGGCAAATGTTGCGGCACAATAGGAATCCCTTTGCCATCTGTGAAGAATGAATTTGCCAGGAAATTCTGATAGGCCACACGGTGAAGACTTGACTGCAGAGAGAGAAAAGACCAGAGATGTCCAGATACCGTATTTTTCGCTCCATAAGACGCACTTTTTTCCTCCTAAAAAGAAAGGGGAAATGTCTGTGCGTCTTATGGAGCGAATGCATGGTCCCTGGAGCCAAATTGCCTAGGGGCCAAAAGCAGATTGTGCTCTTTTTTTTACAAAGAGAGAAGAGGGTGTTGAAAGGAAGCCGCTGAACGGCTGTTTAGCAAGCGATCGGGGAGAGAGATAAGGCTCCCTTTGCAGCCCCGCCCCCTTGCCCAGGCCTCCGTTGTTGAATGCAGAGGGAGGCTGTTTGTTTCCCCAGCGACATGTGACTGGCTGATTAGATTATCTGTCTGGAAACTGTAGAAATGGCTCCCTTTCCTGTAGGACTAGAAGCTGCAGAACTGTGAGTTGAACCCCATAAAAACAGGGCTTTTCCTCTTTGAAAAAGAAGCTGCACCACTTTCAGCTGATCCTCAAAAAAACAGGGCTTTTCCCTTTGCAAAAGAAGCTGCACCACTTTGAGCTGATCCTCAAAAAAACAGGGCTTTCCCCCTTTCCTCCTCTAAAAATTAGGTGCGTCTTATGTTCAGGTGCGTCTTATGGAGCGAAAAATACGGTGCTTTGACTCTCCCTCGCTTGCAAAGGTTTCCTCAAAATGATCCACTTGGTTCACATCTGCGTGTCACAAATAATCTTTTTTTTTACAGGTAGGTAGCCGTGTTGGTCTGCGGTAGTCGAAACAAAATTTAAAAAATTCCTTCCAGTAGCACCTTAGAGACCAACTAAGTTTGTTCTTGGTATGAGCTTTCGTGTGCATGCACACTTCTTCGGATACACTGAGACAGAAGTCACCAGACCCTTATATATAGTGAGAGGGTGAGGAGGGGTATTACTCAGAAGGGTGGTGGGAATGGGTGATTGGCTGATAGGTGAGGTAAACAACCTGTTGACGACTGTTAACGACTGCAATTGGTCTTGCAGGAAAAAGCAAGGGGTGAGATGGCTAAAAAAAGCTTTGTCATGTATAATGAGATAAGAATCCAATGTCTCTATTCAAACCAGGTCTCGACGTGGTTTTAAGTTTGGTAATCAGTTGCAGAGATTTCACTTTCTTGGGTTCCATGATCACTGCAGATGGTGACTGCAGTCACGAAATTAGAAGACGCCTGCTTCTTGGGAGAAAAGCAATGACAAACCTAGACAGCATCTTAAAAAGCAAAGACATCACCTTGCCAACAAAGGTCCGTATAGTTAAAGCTATGGTTTTCCCAGTAGTGATGTATGGAAGTGAGAGCTGGACCATAAAGAAGGCTGATCGCCGAAGAATTGATGCTTTTGAATTATGGTGCTGGAGGAGACTCTTGAGAGTCCCATGGACTGCAAGAAGATCAAACCTATCCATTCTTAAAGAAATCAGCCCTGAGTGCTCACTAGAAGGACAGATCCTGAAGTTGAGGCTCCAGTACTTTGGCCACCTCATGAGAAGAGAAGACTCCCTAGAAAAGACCCTGATGTTGGGAAAGATTGAGGGCACAAGGAGAAGGGGATGACAGAAGATGAGATGGTTGGACAATGTTCTCGAAGCTACTAACATGAGTTTGGCCAAACTGCGAGAGGCAGTGAAGGATAGGCGTGCCTGGCGTGCTCTGGTCCATGGGGTCACGAAGAGTCGGACACGACTGAACGACTGAACAACAACAACAATCAGTTGCAATTCAGCAACTTCTCTTTCCAGTCTATTTCTGAAATTCCTTTGTAATATAAGACAGCTACTTTGTGTGTGTGTGTGTGTGTGTGTGTGTGTGTGTGTGTGTGTTTTGTGTTGTTTTCATGCTTTTGCATGTCTTTATAGGGACGCGGGTGGCGCTGTGGGTTAAACCACAGAGCCTAGAGCTTGCTGATCAGAAGGTCGGCGGTTCGAATCCCCGCGACGGGGTGAGCTCCCGTTGCTCGGTCCCAGCTCCTGCCCACCTAGCAGTTCAAAAGCACGTCAAAGTGCAAGTAGATAAATAGGTACCACTCCGGCGGGAAGGTAAACGGCGTTTCCGTGCGCTGCTCTGGTTCGCCAGAAGCGGCTTAGTCATGCTGGCCACATGACCCGGAAGCTGTACGCCGGCTCCCTTGGCCAGTAACACGAGATGAGTGCCGCAACCCCAGAGTCGGACCTGACTGGACCTAATGGTCAGGGGTCCCTTTACCTTTTTATGGCATCTTAATCTGCCGGGACCTGTTTTAGAGTTGTTTATCATGTGAATTAGGTGGGAAATCTGTGTGGGAGGGAAGGGTTAAAAAACACCACCCCCTGTGCAATGGTCTCCATCTTTAAAAGATGAAGGAAAATAATCAGCAGGAACTGCAGTACCCGTCTTCTTGCAAAAGCCCATAATATGGTATTTTCGAACATTCCCAATGCTGGAGGGGTTTAGTGCATTTGCTAAGCAGATTTGCAGCATCCATTAAGCGGAAAGATCCAGTGGTCACGATCCAAGCGAATTGCACAAACGTAAAAGCCCTGGGGGTCGGTCGTCTTAACTCTTGTTTTTGATTGGAGCGTTTTATTTTGTTTCTTAAGTATCTCTACAGGACTCTAAATGGCAATTTCCAAAGCCAAGTTGGAAATTTTGTGGAACCGAATTCTTGGCTAGACCGGGTTAAAAGTTCTCAAGAGCATCTCGAAAGTGGAAACATTTATTATGCTGTGTGCTTGCATAGGCGTGAGAGACACAGAGAATATCTGGGCGTGCGAGGCATTTATTTTATGGGAATTTAATGTAGAGAATGCAACTTATTCTTAGGGACCAGGCAAGAAAGAGGGCTGATGATCAACACTCGGTCCTGTCTCTGAGCTTCCTACAACAGCTGGCTGACTGCTAGAGTTGGGTGAATTTGTTAATTATGGTTTCTTCATTTCCCATTTTCTCAGTCCACTATATTTCTGCTTAAGTTCGCAATTGAAGGAACAACTCCTCGTGAATATTCAGCAGCATGTTAATTCCTCTTTATCCCAATATATACATTTTTTTTGCATGCAACTTTGTCTCATATATGCATTTTCACACTGAATTCCCCCTAACATTTTTTTGCACACACTTTTGGGTTGCTGAACTGCATTGCAAAATTCAGAGAAGTGTGGATCATAGAATCATAGAATCGTAGAGTTGGAAGAGACCCCAAGGGCCATCCAGTCCAACCCCCTGCCAAACAGGAACACCATCAAAGCATTCTTGACAGATGGCTGTCAAGCCTCTGCTTAAAGACCTCCAAAGAAGGAGACTCCACCACCCTCCTTGGCAGCAAATTCCACTATCGAACAGCTCTTACTGTCAGGAAGTTCTTCCTAATGTTTAGGTGGAATCTTCTTTCTTGTAGTGTGAATCCATTGCTCCGTGTCCTCTTCTCAGGAGCAGCAGAAAACAACTTTTCTCCCTCCTCCATATGACATCCTTTTATATATTTGAACATGGCTATCATATCCTTAACCTTCTCTTCTCCAGGCTAAACATACCCAGCTCCCTAAGCCGTTCCTCATAAGGCATCATTTCCAGGCCTTTGACCATTTTGGTTGCCCTCCTCTGGACACGTTCCAGCTTGTCAGTATCCTTCTTGAACTGTGGTGCCCAGAACTGGACACAGTATTCCAGGTGAGGTCTGACCAGAGCGGAATACAGTGGTACTATTACTTCCCTTGATCTAGATGCTATACTCCTATTGATGCAGCCCAGAATTGCATTGGCATTTTTAGCTGCTGCATCACACTGTTGACTCATGTCAAGTTTGTGATGTCGATGGCGACCTGTGTTAAGGTTTGCTTATTGTTTCAGGAAGTAAGTAAGATTAGGTAAGTATGCAGCGAAATGCAATCCAAACCAAATCTCTTCCCCATCCTTGCTGACTGCTGTGGTGACGGCACAGGGCAGGAGTCCTTTTGCAGTTTTTCCAAATTAAGTGCAAGTGGAAATTTCCCCCCAAATAGCTCTGGTTACCTCTTTCCCCTGCTTTTAGTTCAGCACTGCAGAACCAAAATTGCTTTCAGCTGGAAAAAGGGGTTAGATTAAGTAATATGAATTTTTTCTTTTTCTTTTTCTTTTATTGGACTGTGAAATTATTGTGTATCTTTTTGGATTATTTTAAGGTAGGAGTATGAAAACTGTTAGAGAGGATGAAGAAGAGGAGTTTGGATTTGATATCCCGCTTTATCACTACCCGAAGGAGTCTCAAAGTGGCTGACATTCTCCTTTTCCCTTCCTCCCCCAAAACAAACACTCTGTGAGGTGAGTGGGGCTGAGAGACTTCAGAGAAGTGTGAGTAGCCCAAGGTCACCCAGCAGCTGCATGTGGAGGAGCGGAGACGCGAACCCTGTTCACCAGATTACGAGTCCACTGCTCTTAACCACTACACCACACTGGCTCTCCACACTGGATAGACAATGAAATCAACAGAGAGGGATTTGAGGAAGTCAATCGAAAGATGAAATTGAGAAAGAAGGAATGCCTGGCCCTAGAATTGGGCCAGGCCCAAGCAATGATATTAAATACTGTTTGTGAGGTTAAATGTATAATGATTATGATTACCCTTGTGAGAGAGGGGGATATATGTGGCTTCCCACAGTGAGAGGGGGGAAGCATGGAAATTTAACCGTCATGTTATGTGCTTATAAAATTGTAAAAAATCAATAAAATTTTTGAAAAAACAAAAACAAAATTGCTTCCAGCTTTGCTCTAAATAAAAGCGAGCCCTCGTGAAGCATGGATTTCTTCCGCTTGCTCGTTTCACTGGAGCTTTTCCTTCAAACGTTTTATGGTGTTTGTCTAAATCAGGCTTTGTGCAGGGCAGCTGGGATGCTCCAGCGACAAGCTAGAAGATGTTTTGCTGCCTGAGGCAAAGAACAAAATGGCTGCCCAGCCCACTTCATGTGCAGGAACTGGGCTGGCTGACAGATGAATCTTATTTCAACACTGGGAATGGGGCCATGCAAATCTGAGGGCAGCAGGAGAGGTTGGGGCCACATTCACACAATACATTTACAGTGGGACTTCGGCTTACGAAGATAATGCGTTCCGACGCGACCTTTGTAGGTCAAAAACACTCGTAAGTCGAGTCCCCATAGGAATGCATTGGGAGGAAAAAATTCGTAAGTCGAAAAAACCCGCATCAAATCTTCGTAAGTCGAAAAAACCCTATCTAAAGCGGCTGCGACTTCCTTTCGGAAGTCGAAAAATTCGGATGCGGCGGCCATTTTTTTTCTTCCGGAAGTCATTCGGAAGTCGAAAATTACGTAAGTCGGGTCATTCGTAAGTCGAGGTCCCACTGTAAATGAATTCATAGAATCGCAGAGTCCCGCTTTATAACTACCCGAAGGAGTCTCAAAGCGGCTGACATTCTCCTTTCCCTTCCTCCCCCACAACAAACACTCTGTGAGGTGAGTGGGGCTGAGAGACTTCAGAGAAGCATAGCTGTCAACTTTCGGATTTGAAAATAAGGGATTTGTTCAGACTTTCGGATTTGAAAATAAGGGATGCCGCGAGGGTGGTGCAATGGCACCAAGTAGCCTCGCCCCCCTGCGCTCCAGAGGCTGCGTGCGAACGTGTGAGCGAAAGAGCGAGTGCGTAGACGGCAGGCAGGCTGTCTGTCTGGTTGGGCGTGAGGGTCTGGCTGCACAAGGCATGCAAGCTCCGCCCCCAGTCGGTCTCAGACTCCTTATTGGCAGCCGAGCAACGCAGCTGAGGAGCCTCCCTGGCCGGCAGGGAGGGAGAGGAAATTTAAAAATCCGGGAAATTTAAGGGAAATCCGGGAAATTTAAGGGATATCAACAATCCGGGATAGCAGCGGGAAACGTCATTGGAATAAGGGAGTTTCCCACAAAAAAGGGAGGGTTGACAGCTATGCAGAGAAGTGTGACTAGCCTGAGGTCACCCAGCAGCTGCATGTGGAGGAGCGGGGAAGTGAACCCGGTTCACCAGATTACGAGTCTACCGCTCTTAACCACTACACCACACTGGAAATGTATGGCAAGCCTCTGAGAAGTGGCTAAGATTAAAGCTGAGATGGGATGTGAACCTGAATTCTCACACATTGCAGCGCCACACCGATACCCCTTTTCGCACACCACACAGTGGAAGTATGCTCGATGCAGGCAGAGTGTTCATGGCCTTTACAGAATGTGTGAACTGGGCCTTGGCTGCATTTTTAGGTTGGCACAATAGCATTTATCTTGTTTCATTTCATTTGCAACCCAATTTTCCTCCAAGGTTCTTGGAGCAGCCCACATGGTTCTTGCCATTTCCCGTCTCAACGTCACAACAACCCTGTGAGGTAGGGCAGTATACGTCTCGCCTAAGAAACTCTCCCTAGCTGAGAGGGGTTTTGAACCCGCACCTCCTCGGTCCTAGAAGGACACTCTGCCCCATGTTTCTAGAAAGGGGAATGACCAGTGAGGGGAGATCTACCTGACAACAGTGCTGGGAAACTATACTGTCTTGTAGGCTGAGTAGAATTGGATCCAATAAAAATGGATTTGGGAGGAGAGGAGGGCGGAAAGTTCTTAAAATACTTAAGTTGTGCAAAGCCACATATTGGAAGTCCAAACATTAGTTTGGAATGTAAAAAGATGGATTGTCCAGTTTGAAATTATTAGAGGATTTTCAATGTTGAGTGGAGGCAGCGCTCTTTTTTTCCAAAAAAAAAAAAAAATGTTTAGGGGTACTCTCATTTTGACTCAAGAAAACCACCATTTTATAGTTCAAATCGGGGGAAATAAATACAGTCATACCTCAGGTTGTGTTCGCTGCAGGTTGCGTTCGCTACGGGATACGAACACGCTGAACCTGGAAGTACTGGAACGGGTTACTTCCGGGTTCGGCGCTTCGCGCATGCGCAGAAGCACTAAATCACGCTTCGTGCATGCGCAAAAGCAGCAAATCGCAACCCGCGCATGCACAGACGCGGAGCTGCGGGTTACAGATGCTGTGGGTTGCGAATGCGCCTCCCGCACAGATCGGTACAGTAAATAGACAAAAGTACAAAGATTCACAAAATGTTTAGGGGTATCCGTCCCCTTGTCCCCCACAGAAAAAAGCACTGAGTGCCGGTATTAGCATTTGGTATCTTTTCATGTATTTGTGAACAAAGTGTTAAAGAAGAAGACTCCAGGATTCAGCCCAAGACATGCCATCTTTGAAACCTGACCCATCACATTGCTATGCCCTTGACAGCCACACCATTGAGCAAAGTGTATCATAAAACCACCGTCCGGTGGTCACAATATGCACCTGCATTTGAAAAAGGATTGTTTGAGCCTCCGCACAAAACGGGAGCTTCTAGTCGCACGTGCAACATCAAAAAAACCAGTTATCGGGTGTTTTAAGAGCAGCTTTTGTGGTGGGGTAATGTCGCAATACACAGAAAGTTCTTCCCAGGCGATCACGTTGGGTGGAATCCCAATCAAACATCCGCCATTTTCTCCTTTGCCCATCTCCTAGAGAGGGAACTTTTGTCTCCGGTGAAAGATTGTGGCAGGGACTTCGTCAGGTAACATTCCCACAAGCAAAGAGTTCTCAGGAAATGCATTCAAGAGTTTATCCTGCTGTTCACGTTAACTGCTTCCTAAGGGTTGGGTTTAGTTGGACAAGCTGTTCCTGTGACGACTGAAGATGGCCTATGAGGGAGGCTGCCTTACCCTACAGGTATGTAGGTGCCATCTTGGTTTCCTTCCATTCAAGGAAATGAAGAAGAGGTTTTGTGGAGAGCAACATCCATAAGCACCAAGGCAAACTCAAAAGGCCGTGATCCCAGGCACCTTGGCTTTTTCCTACACAAAAAGGTTCCGAGTTCCAATCTCGCTGCTGTCGGTAGATGAATGATGAAACCTTTCAAGAAAGCACTAAAGCCTGTTTGCTGACACTGGGGGGCTTGTGTCTTTTTTATTTATATGTGTGGATTTGATTGTTTTATGCCTTTGAAAACCTATCTCGAACAGGATAAGCCACCAGCCAGTTCATCCATGCAATTAAAATAGTTTCCCATGATTTGCGCCATAGCTGCTGGGATTTGCACCAATGACCTGCTATACTCCTCCCGCCAATAAAATGTGCGTTTAAATGCAACTGTCAATTTTGTGGCTGAATCAATAAGTTCATGTGCCACCAGACCTCAACATGGGCGCCTTTTTGAGATCTGTAGGAGGCATAATATTGTAATAAAGCAAACCTGCCATGCAGGGTTAGTGCCTAAGGACAATTTTCTTGCAGGTTCCCTTACTCCCTCCTCACTGCAAAAGAACACACCAGAACCAAAGGCTGCCAAAACAACGGAGAAGAAATGCCTTTAACTTGCAGCTAGAGACGAGTGGATCTGTCCATCTTGGTATCTCATTTGCCCAGTCTTAAAATCCAGTTCTCCGTTACGTTTGCAATTTTATATATATATATACATACATAAAAGCCTTCATGAAAATTCACCAGCATTTTAGTGTGCAATTTTGCCTAATATTCACATTTTTGCAAAACATTTTCTCCTAACAGCATGGTTTTTTTGGTATGCTATTGTCACTAATATATGTTTTAATGCACACCACCTTTTTTACCATAGTAGTATGTGCCTGTTTGTGCACATTACTTGGCTAGAGAAACGTACTGCAACATTCAGAGAAGCGCATGTTTGAAAAGCTGTTTCAGATTGTGCACAGTTTTGCAAAGCGTGAACTGCGTAGGCTCATTTTTAAATGCAAACGGAAGCAAACCTTTGCCTCCATCCCTACTTTCACCCTCCTCCAATTATTATTATTATTATTATTATTATTATTATTATTATTATTCCTAATCGATCAGCTCCAGCTTGAAAGAGAACCAAACTTTGCAGAGCATTGTTCTCACGATTTCTCCCGGATGAAACTAAAGTCTCTTGTGGGATTTACTTACCATCAAAAAAGGAAACATCTTTGGCTTACTCAATTCGGAGGGCAAAAACAAAAAATCAAGGAAGTGGGTGTTTGTGTGTTTAGCATTTATTTATCGTTGTCCAGGAAGAAGAAGGAGGAAAAAAGTGACCCTCTATTTGAACAAACACACCACAATCCATTGGCTATACATTAATATTGGTCTGGCCGTGATTATACTAACAGCAAAACCGAAGGCAGTACTGAGACAGTGAACTCTTAGCATAGTTTAGGGAGACAATTCCCACCCCCTTGGTGATAATGCAGCCAGAGGCGTAGGAAGGTCAGGTGGTACCCGGTGTGGAAAATTTATTATCACCCCCCCATTGATTTTTTTTTTTTTTGCCTGCAAAAATGGTTTTACATTATTTCATATTTTCTTACAAAGGAATTATAATAAGTAAAAATAAACTTTTATTTATATCCCGCTCTCCCCAGCCGAAGTCAGGCTCAGGGCGGCTAACATCAGATACATAACATTGATATGAAATCAAACAATAATTAAATTACCTTCTAAAAACATGTCAAAATCAAATTAAAGTCCAATTAGATGGCTTTCTGCAGGGTTAGGGTTGGGAACAGTAAGTGCTCCACTGAATTGAAATTTCAGCCTTCACAACATAGGAAAACAGCCAAGTAAACAGCTATTTTCGTGGAGGAGGGTCAAGATATTAACTGATATGCATGAAATTTCATATATAGCTATATAATCCCTAGTGTAGTAAGATAAGACCTTTGGAGCAGGCATTTTCAAAAAGAAAAAAAGTTTTTTATGAACCACCCTAGTAGGGCAGTAATTGTTCCTTGATAATTTGTCACCCCCTCCATGATGGAACCTGGGGCGGCCTGTCCCCACCGCCCCCCACTTCCTACGCCCCTGAACGCAGCAAAATTGAGGCCACAAAATATCCCTTAAGACAACTTGGCTCTGCCTCGCAGAATCATGAGCATGGATGAGGTTGTGAAAAGACCACACAATCCCCCCCCCCCACAACAGAAACACGGCAGATGAGCAAAGCGGTGGTTGTGGAATTTATTTCAGGTTTTTTTTTGCAAAGCCAAGGTGGGTGGGGGTGTCAACAAGCCGTGAAGTGGACTTTAAGCACCATCTCACGCAAAGAGAGGATATAACAGTACAACGAAGGAGGTGATCAAACAAGCAGACGAAAAAGCGCAGGAATATTCAAAAGGAAGGGGGGGGAATCAAACACGGGAAGGGAAGCCAGCAAGCGAATATTTGTACAAGGAATGCAAAGAATGAGGGAGTTACAGAAGTTTGCCGAGAGACACAGTTCAGAAGGAAGACCTGAATGGCTTAATGGAACTAAATCATGTTTTGCATCCGAGACCGCAGGAGGTTTCAGGTGCTGCTGCCATATGTCGGTCTTAAAAGAGACACTTGGGTGTTAACCAGAGAAAAGATAAGTCACTAAAGGCCTCTTGCACCCTCCATGACCCACGAGGATTTTTTAAATACAAAGGAAAACCCCAACTCCCTGTTTCATTAGGGTGGAGTCTCCCCATGGACCAGTAGGGGCATCTTAGCATCCTATAAGAGGGCAGGTGAGCATCTAAGCTGCCCAGTTATGCTTAATGGGGCTTCGCATCAAAGCAGAAAATGTCTTAGTTCAGATGTGGCCAACCTTTGGCCCTCCGGATGTTGCTGAACTACAACTCCCACCCTCCCTGGTCATTGGCTATGCTTGCTAAACCTGATGGGAGTTGTAGTTTGGAGACATCTGGCAGGTCCAAGGTTCCCCGCCCTCGCATTAGATCAGTCTTTCCCAAACTTGGGTCTCCGGCTTTTTTCCGGACTACAACTCCCATCATCCCTAACTAGCAAGGGATGATGGGAATTGTAGTCCGAAACCGGCAGGAAACGCTGAATTAGGATCAACCTTTGCTAACCTGGTGGCAGTTCTCAAATCAGCACTAGCATCAGGTTGGCAAAGACTGCGCTAGATGCATTCGAGGTGTGTGGTTTTCCTTGTTTGGTGTGTGTGGTTTTTGTTATTTAAATAGCAATCTCAGGGAGGAGGGGAGGTCAGGATTCGGATTGTGCAGGGAGAGGTGGGACCTCTCCCCATTTCCTGCCTCGTTCAGCTGCCTGAGCCAGGCTGAATCATATCCCAGTTCTGCACAGGACTGGAGGTAGTATAGCATTTTTCCATGGCTACCCTTTGCTCTGTGTGTCAATTGATGGTGCTTCGAAGATCGAATGCAGCGCCAGACTCCCCCCCCCACTTTCCAAGTCCATTCCCAGCTCCCGTCCACCCAAATAAATACCTGTCATCCCAAATTTACAAATACAGTGGTCCCTTGGTTCTCAAACGCCTTGGTACTCAAACAACTTGGAACCCAAACACTGCAAACCCGGAAGTACATGTTCCGGTTTGCGAACTTTTTCCGGAAGCCGAACATGCTCCGTTTTGAGTGTTACACTGAGGTCTGTCTGTTTCTGCTATATATTTTGCATTTTTGCGGCTCTTTTTGTTTTTCTGACTGTGTGGAACCCAGTTCAGCTACTGATAATAATAATAATAATAATAATAATAATAATAATAATAATAATAATATTTTATTATTTGTACCCCGCCCATCTGGCTGGGTCCCCCCAGCCACTCTGGGGTGCCTCCAACAGATATTAAAATACATTAAAATATCACAGGTTAAAAACTTCCCTAAGCAGGGCTGCCTTCAGGTATTTTCTTAATGTCAGATAGTTGTTTATCTCTTTGACATCTGATGGGAGGGCATTCCACAGGGCGGGCGCCACTACCGAGAAGGCCCTCTGCCTGGTTCCCTGTAGCTTTGCTTCTCGCAGTGAGGGAACCGCCAGAAGGCCCTCGGCGCTGGATCTCAGTGTCCGGGCTGAATAATGGGAGTGGAGACGCTCCTTCAGGTATACAGGACCGAGGCCGTTTAGGGCTTTAAAGGTCAGCACCAACACTTTGAATTGTGCTCGGAAACGTACTGGGAGCCAATGTAGTTCTCTCAGGACCGGTGTTATGTGGTCCCGGCGGCCACTCCCAGTCACCAGTCTAGCTGCCGCATTCTGGATTAATTGCAGTTTCCCGGTCACCTTCAAAGGTAGCCCCACGTAGAACGCATTGATTGTGTGGCTGCAGTACATTGTTTCTTGCTTTCATTTTATGGATCAAAGGTCTCGTTAGATAGCAAAATTCATGTCAGATTGCTGTTTTAGGGGTTGTTTTTAAAAGTCTGGCACAAATTAATCCATTTTGCATTACTTTTGATGGGAAAGCGCACCTTGGTTTTGGAACGCTTTGGTTTTGGAACAGACTTCCGGAACGGATTAAGTTTGAGGACCAAGGCACCACCGTATGGAAGGAGAGAGAGGGAAAGGATTTATTCCCCGCTTGAGCTGGGTATTTGAAACCGCCTGTTTAGCTGGGGAAAAGGCTGAAGCAATGACCCCACTATGGTGAATTAGACTGCTGTGGCCAGCTGGCAGAAATTCAAGAAGAAAAATGGACCCAGGACAGTTTTAAAGGTCGTGGATTCCTTAGGGTGATGGTGGTTACGCTAAGGAGTTTAAAAAAACACAAACCTCTTTAGAAAAAAACAGAGATCTACCCCCTGGATCATGGCCCGGCTTTTTGCTGCAGGGCTCTCATGGAGCATGTAGATCAGATGCTATTGCAGAGAAGGATATAGCATTTTTTCAGAGCTGAAAATTTGTATAATCAAGCAATGTCCATGCAGGTGTTTCCCCCCCTTTTTAAAAAGCATTCTGAACAGCAATTGAACATTATGAATCAATCAATGAAGCTCTCCACGATGTATGTATCTTGGTTGAGATTTTTCTTTCTTTTTAATGCATCACACATTTGCAATAATTTCTGCTTCCTGGTGGATATTCCTGCATTTCTCCAAAGCGCTGGAGGTCTATAGAACCTGCCCCCTCCCGACCCAAACCCCCGCCCTCCCCCACAACCCTTCCACAAACACGCAAACCTGGCTATACTTCATACTCTACAAGTTCTAATATAAGCTACACTTGGAGATACACCACAGAATTTTGTTACACATACTCTATAGCCGAAAGCATTCGGGAGCAAGCCATAACAGAACACGTCACACACAGATACAGTACGGTTTTTGCATTCAGTTCAGTAGTCGAAAGCCAAGCCCACAACATTTGCTACCCAGTTATCATACAGCTCACCCCACCCTCTCCCCCACCCCCAGCCTCTGAGGCTGCAATCCTAAAATCTCCACTTACATGGGAGTAAGCCCGGCTGGATTCAATAGGCCTTACTTCTGGGCAGACATGGTTAGGTCTGCAGCCCGAGATCCGTTTCCCCCCCTAACCTGGTTCTGTGGCAAAGACAGTATTTTTGCTGCTTTCTCAACTATCTCAAAAATTTACATTCTGCAAATCTTGCGCTCTATAAATAATAATACTAAAAAAGATTTATTGGGGGGGGTGGAAGCCTTTCTCGAACATCTCCATAGCAACTGTGGACCTGGAAATTTGCCCTTTTGACTCATCCCAGTCGCCCTTCCTGTTTTGTTAACGTTCTTTTAAAAACTAATTGGCAATTTGGGGCCAAAGACCAATTAAACCCAACGGATGCTTCTCTGGACAGTGAATTTTTCCCCCCCAAATCGCTTGCAGTGGTGTTCTTACTTGTACATTGGAGGAACCAGAAAAACAAACAAATTAAAAACTGTTTTGTCCTGGACACGAGAAAGCATCCAGGGGGCCTTTGGGTGGTGATGATCCTATCCTGCATTTTCAGAACTCACCTGGAAAGATACTAACTAGTATTCTTCAAATTTGAGGCCGTGATGGTGGTTCAGATGACACTTGCATGACACCATCGTCAGTTGCGTGACATCATCGTGAGGTCATCTGCTGGTGCCGGCTGCCCTCAGCAGACTCCAGGTTTATACAGTCTCTCACATCTCACCTGCATGGATAGCTGACATAGCATACATGTGACACACAAACACACAACGCTTGATCTGCCCTTTTCCGGAGGCGAAAATGTTGGGCAAATCAGGACGTCGGTGCATATGGCTGGCAGGTGGAGATCTTGAAATTTCATGTTATTTTAAGCATGGGGTGGGAATGAGGAGAGGGGCAACCCAGCCCCCTCTCTCCATCCTTAGAATGAGTTCTCTGCTGTTGGCAATGTATGAAACCAACCTCTGCTGAGGACAACCGGTCCCAACATGCGAGCTCAGGTAGGGCTAGGAGAGAGCTCCGAAACCTGGGGAGCTGCTGCCAGCCAGTGTAGGCAGTGTTAAGCAAGATGGACCAATGGCATGATACAATGCAGCTTTCTGTGTGCCATAATCTGAAATCAGCAGGGTTCTGGCAATACCGTTTAGACCGATCACAGAAATCCCTGGGTCTTTTTTTATATTCTGGAAACCAAAAAGTCCCCTTTTTATTTTCTGGTTTCTGATCTACTTCTGCAAGCTTTTTACCTCTGAACCTCAGAGCTACGTAGACTCGAAAAGCTGAAAAACAGCATTTCCTATGGGAGACGTTTACCGTCGCCGTTACAATTTTTGAAACCTCGCACGATGTAGGCTGCAGATGGTCCAAAGAAACTAGGTTAATGGGAATTGCATGGGTTCCTGCTGCAAACGGGCGTGGTTCCTCCCCCCCTTTCCTTCTGTCATGCTTAGTAGAACTTTCTCCTAGTGACATCACATGAGACGCTCTCCACCCTGGTTGGGCGAGGCGGGGCTAGGAAATATGGAACACTGTGACATCACAGCGAGCGCCAAGTTCTCCTAAGGCATTGTGGGTGGGGAGGGGTGGGCCCTCAAATTCTAGGTCACGGATTTTGCATCCGTCCTCAAAACTGAGTCTAACAAAGGGGCTGATCTTGCCCCCTTTCCAAATTGCTTAGGAGTGACAAGACGGTCCCGCTCACCCCCACAGAAATGTAAATGTCTCATTACTTTGACTTTAAAAAAAACACTTGGGAGGGCTACCAGATAGATTATTTTTTACACACGAACCAATATTTATTTTACACCCTCTCTTAGTGGTATGTATTGAGGCTATTCTTCCTCTGAGCTTTATAGGCTAAGGCATAAGAAAGGGGCACTCGGGTAGAGAATTGTATTTGTTTTTAAGGGAGCTGGAAGGGGGCCAAAAGGGATTCTGTTTTCACTGTTTGAAAACACACACACTCCTTTTGCCTCATTCTTGCCCCTGGGTCCAACAGGTTTTGCAGGATTTTTGATGCCCAAAAACCAGGCCAACCTGTTTCTCCGGGGCGAAAGCTGGACGAGAAGACCTATCTTCCAGCCACCCTCCTATTCTATCTATCTCTCCCCTAAATCTCTGATGTACATAGATTGAAAACTAATCTGCTGTGCCTTTGCCTGCCTCCTATTACGCTAGGCAGCCAAACAACGCCCCCCCCCCAAAGGAGGCTTCCTAATCCGCCTTTGAAATCAAAGATAAAAAGCTTCTAATACAGTTGGAACACAGGCAGATTAGAAGCCTCTAATTAATTTTGTGGCCTTTATTTAAAAAAAGAAAAAAAGAAAATAAAAAGGGGGGGATAGAAAATGAGAGAAAGCGAGAGAGAGAAAGCAAGTAAGCGCAGTGAAATTTACTCTTTTGCCTCGGCCAATTTATTGTTCATCTCTTTACTCTTCTCCTTTTCCTCGGCGTTTGTTCCGCTGGGCCCCTCGGCGCTCTTTTTCTTGGACGACCGGCTCGAAACCATCTGCTTATCTTTGGCCTTTTTCAGGGGTTTATGGCTTGTGGTCGTCTTTTTTGGCTTAGAAGGCTGAGGGCTCGGCTTCTCCACCTGGGCGGGTGCAACCGACCGCCGGCACGAAGAGAAACGACACACACACAACACACAAGGAGAGGTGAGGGGGAGGGAGGAGAAAAGTGGATTTAGAGAGGCGTTGCCGAATGGTGGCAAAGGTTTCATCGAGAGGGCAGCGTCAAGCCAGCGCTGCAACCTTTAGCTGACTGGTTAACTAACCTGTCCTTAGAAGCATTAAACCATGGGTAGGCACTCTAAGGCCCGGGGGCCAGATCCGGCCCAATCACTTTCTAAAGCCGGCCCGCGGACAGTCCGGGAATCAGCATGTTTTTACATGAGTAGAATGTGTCCTTTTATTTAAAATGCATCTCTGGGTTATTTGGGGGGCATAGGAATTGGTTCTTTTTTCTTCTTCAAAATATAGTCCGGCCCCCCACAAGGTCTGAGGGACAGTGGACTGGCCCCCTGCTGAAAAAAGTTTGCTGATCCCTGCATTAAACCCTCATTGCACCACCATTGGAGTTGTGGGCTGCAAGATTTGCCTTGCATCTCGATCTGATATACAGTGGTACCTTGGTTTAAGAACGGCTTGGTTTATGAACAACGTGGATTAAGAACGCTGCAAACCCGGAAGTAGGTGTTTTGGTTTGCCAACTTTGCCTTGGAAGCAGAACATGTTCCGCTTCCTGTTGAGTGTGTTCCATTTGTAAATTGAGTCCCCCGCTGCGATGGGAAAGCACGCCTTGGTTTAAGAATGCTTTGGTTTAAGAACGAACTTCCGGAACGGATTAAGTTCGTAAACCATGGTACCACTGTATAGGGGGTGTATGGAGCGTTAGGGGACAGTTAGTACCTCTGCCTTCTTGAACGGTGGACCACTAATTGTCTTGTCCACACAATCTGCCAGAGCCCGTCTTTGTACACAGGGGAGGTCCCTAACTCACCAAGGGTTTGAGACCCATCGGCTACCCTCACCTGGTTTAGCCGGCCAGTTGGAGCCATTCCCAGGATTGTGGCTGCTGTCACACTCTGACAGCTTCTAGGAGCCACAGGTGAGAGCTGAGTCCTTGGTGGACAAACTACCCCAGAAGGAGCACGATGTGTCCCCCAGCAGAGGCACTAAAGGTAAAGGTAAAGGGACCCCTGGCCAATTGGGTCAGTCGTGTCTGACTCTGGGGTTGCGGCGCTCATCTCGCTTTATTGGCTGAGGGAGCCGGCGTACAGCTTCCAGGTCATGTGGCCAGCATGACAAAGCCGCTTCTGGCAAACCAGAGCAGCGCACGGAAACGCCGTTTTACCTTCCCGCCAGAGCGGTTCCTATTTATCTACTTGCACTTTGACGTGCTTTCGAACTGCTAGGTGGGCAGGAGCAGGGACCGAGCAACGGGAGCTCACCCCGTCGCAGGGATTCGAACTGCCGACCTTCTGATCAGCAAGCCCTAGGCTCTGTGGTTTAACCCACAGCGCCACCTGGGTCCCAGCAGAGGTACTACCCCTCCCCAATCAGTGCTTTTTTTCTTTAAAAAAATATTTCGGGGTACTCTCATTTTGTCTCAAGAAAACTACCATTTTGTAGTTCAAATCGGGGGAAATAAATGCAGTAAATGGACAAAAGTACAGGTAGGTAGTACAGGGCAGGTAGAAATGTTGAGCTTTCTTTAGGGGGAAACGGAAAAAAGTCAGCGAAAACTCCCGTCTTCTGTTCTAGCGATCATGCGCGAATGGAGGACGGGGTGAGGGGCGGGGCCAGATGCTCTCCCCCCCCCCCCCGCAAAGGAAGAAGAGCCCTCGATTGACCAAAACCTCCTGGGGATCAGACATTCGTGGTCGACCGGTTGGTCATCCTTCCTGTAGAGGGAAGTGAGGGGCAGGTGGGGCTCATCCACTTGGGAAGGGAGCTCATCTAGGAGAAGGAAAACTCTGATCCTAAACCTCCGCTGGCTTGTGGGACATCTTCAGGAGAAGAAAAGGCTCAGGAGTCAACCCTACACAAATCCAAAGGGGAATCTCTAAGATGGTTGGATGGTGCCTTGTACGTCTCCTTCCGGCAACTCCTGCAGCCTAAAAAGGTAAAGGTAAAGGGACCCCTGACCATTAGGTCCAGTCACGGACGACTCTGGGGTTGCGGCGCTCACCTCGCTTTATTGGCCGAGGGAGCCGGCGTACAGCTTCCGGGTCATGTGGCCAGCATGACTAAGCCGCTTCTGGCGAACCAGAGCAGCGCACGGAAATGCCGTTTACCATCCCACCGGAGCGGTACCTATTTATCTACTTGCACTTTGATGTGCTTTCGAACTGCTAGGTTGGCAGGAGCAGAGACCGAGCAACGGGAGCTCACCCCGTCGCGGGGATTTGAACCGCCGACCTTCTGATCAGCAAGCCCTAGGCTCTGTGGTTTAGACCACAGCGCCACCCGCGTTTGGCCTAGCTGGTGCCAAACGCCTTGCTCTGCTTTCCTTTGGACAACACCAGCAAGACTAAGAGGGGGGGGGTCTTGTCATTTGGGCACCCAATGACCTCCAGGCTTGTGCCCCAGAGAGGTCACTTTGGTGCTGCTAATGCGCTGGTTTCACTTCACCGCTAAAGGCGCACTCCATTGTCTCTCAAGACAGACGGGTGCCAACAACCTATATTTCCAGTCTGTTTCTGAGTCGCTATGTGACTCCATTTAGATCTTTGCTCTGAGTTCTGGGCTGCTCTGCATAAACGAAGCTCTGTGTGCCCCGTTCACTATAATGGGTAATATAAAAATGGGCGTAACTTCCCCCCCTTTTGGTCAAAGTCCTTTCAGAGTGGATTAAGCCTGCCCTCCAAAATTGTAGCCGGATATATCCAGGGAGTTTTGTGCAGGGCCCTTCTAAAACCTTGGGGCAGTAAAGGCTGAGAAAGACCCCTACCCAGGACCCCAAAGAGATGCCTTGATCTCTGCCTGTCACACCACCATCCCCGAGAGGACAGGGAATGTCTGAAGAGGCTCCATGTGTGATGGGGAAGGCAGCAGTCTCAATCCTGCGGCACAACTGAAGCTGAGAGCCATGCTACACCAGTGCTCTGCAGATCCAGGAAATTAATCTGCTTACATCAGGGCATGGGCCGGATCACTCCCGCGGAGATCCTCCGTGGGCTGGACCGGCGCAGTGCGATGCCGGAAATTGCGTCTGCGCATGTCTGCGGTGCCGGATATCACTTCTGCGCATGCCCAGACTCCGAAAACCGCACTTGCGCAGAAGTGATTTTTGGTGTCTGGGCATGTGCATGCATGATTTTGGTGACACGGACATGCGCATATGCGATTTCCAGCGTCTGGGCATGTGCAGAAGCAATTTCGGGAGCCATGGAAGAGAGTCCCCGCGCCGTGCTGTGCCGGTTTAGCACAGCGTGCGGGGACTTGCCGAGCGGGCAGCTCGGTTCGGTTAAAGTTAAACGGCTCAGAGGTTAAACGGCCTCCGTGGGCCGCTTCCGGCCCATGGGCAGCAGGTTGGGGGCCCCGGCCTACATCAGATCATGTATAGATTTGTAGTGAACAAACGAGGGCACACAGAGATACTAGGGGCTATTACAGGCCCTGAAAACGACACAAAACCCCCAAGCCCTGCATCTTTTGCAACAGTGAGAGCCTGACTTGATGGTTCCTAGTCTCTGTTGAATCTGGTTTGTGGGCCAAAATGAAACTGAAGTCAAATCACAGAGCAGTCCCAGGAGGTGAGAACTTCTGAAATAGACAACCAACTGGACGGGCTGTTGGTGTTATGATTTTTGTCCAAGCCGAGCGGCAAACAGCTGCAGCGAGGCCTGGTCTGACTTTTGCCTGTCTCACTCAGCCGCGAGAAAGCTGCCTTATCTTTTCCTCCATGGAATGTTTATGCCTCACTGTACTATGGTAATCCTAGCCTTTGTGGTTTCTGTAGCCGGGCGGACGGCTTTATGGCAGCTATGTCTTATTGAGCTGGAGCAGAGATTCTCTCTGCACTATTCCTACAATAAATAGTTTAGCCTTAATTATGGCTTGTGTGTGTTGTTCTTCACGCTGGGGAACAATCACATATGACAGCGCCACCGGACTACTCAAGTAGCCGGGGATGTGCGCACATGGCTTTGCTCTGGCTTTGGGGCAGTCTCACAAACTGCCCCAGGCGGGGTATTTGCCGACAGTTGGTGGGATGCGCGGGGGGGGGGGGTTGGATCCTGCTGACCCCGCAGAGACTCCCCCCTCCCCAAATCTGCCACAGAGCAGGGAGGGAGAACCTCCCCCACTCCAGATGATGCTGGACTCCAACTCCCATCAGCCCCAGCCAGTGTGCAAAGAAGCAGCATACAAAAGTATGAAATAAATGAATGTTTTGTTTCGGCGGGGAAGTATCCCACAGAGGAGCCGTACTGCCCGTCTCCCGTCTCCCTTACCTTTGTGATTTCCTTGTAGGGCTCGCTGTACAGGCTCCGTATCCTCCGGTGCTCGAGGAATTTGTTATCCGAAGGGCCGGGCTTCGCCCCTTCGACAGTGAACTGGGTGCTGTAGCTCGTTTTGTGGTTCATCTTCCCCTCCGGAAATTTGTACTGGGGCTTGACTTTGATGGCTTTCACCGGCTTGACGTCTGTCCAGGGTTGGAATTCATTTCTGAGGGGAAGGGGGAGAGCTTGAGTGAGAAGCAAAGAATCAAAAGGCTGGCCAGAATGGCCAATAAATAGAATGGCTTTAGTAGCTTTCTGTTTGTACACACCGTTATGCTGAACAGTATCAGTTGTTTAATTGACACCGAAAGGGGGAATGCCTAGATGGGTATCACTGAAGGCTTTAACATGGTGAAATTCAACTGGAGTATACTAAGTGGTCTCTGAACTCCTTGGTGAGTTGATAATTGACTGTTGTCTGCTAGCTAACATGTGAGTGTTTAACCTTAGATCAGGTGGCAAGGGTATTTGGTTGTAAATGCACCATCTTGGATGGGTGGCGGCCAAGTCTTTGTTCTCAGGCTCTGTGGGAATGAGATTCCCCCCATAACCTAAGATGCTGCACAGCCTAAGAGGCTGAAATGCAGGCAAAATGGAGCCCGTGTGAGAGAGCTGTTAGTCAGCTCTGGTTATAAGTTTCTTTTATTTCTAAGAAGATGGGCCTGTGCTTGACTTGCACAAGATATTGTATTGAATTATGGAAAATCAATAAAAAAATAATTGGCACCAAAAAAAAAATACTGTATGGAATTATTTGGATGTATCCTTGATGTTTTCATTCTGTTTTTGAAGAAAGTTCTGCAAGTAAAGTTTTGAACAATGTAATGGGTCTAGACGATGTTTCACTCCAAAAGGAGCAAGTCTTTATGCAACCAGTGACTTCACACTGAGCAATATTAATATCTGCGATAGACACAGAGGGCTCCCCCACCCTCTACCCAAGGGTTTGGGGGAAGAGGCTGTTGCCATGTCAGGTGGCCTGGTCTTTCAAAATTCAAGAGCCAGAGCTGGAGGCTACAGAGTGAACAGGGGCTGGAGCTTAGTATCACTTGGTAGGGGAATAAGGTTGTACTGGGAAGGTCCAAAAGCAGGCCCTGGTTTTGTCTGTTAGATCAAGGGTGGACCACTGAAACTGGAAGACAGGAAATTGCCTTGTACTGAGCCTGACCATTGGTCCATTTACCTCAGTGTTGTCGGCACTGACTTGCAGCAGCTCTCCAGGATTTCGGGTAGAGGAGATGCTGAGATGGAACTTGACAACCTTCTGCACAAAAAGAAAGTGTTTCCCCATCTCCTGTCAGCACGTCTGTCTCATGCTTGTGGGGTTCAGTGGCACTGTCAAACTTTGAAGTCATTGACAGTGGGACCTCGGTGGTCGAACGTTTCAGAAGTCAAACGTTTCAACTTTCGAACGCCGACAACCCGGAAGCGAATTCTTCCGATTTTTGAACGCGCCTCGGAAGTCGAACGGCTTCTGAGGCGCATTTCTCCATTTTTTCCAAGGGATTTTACTGACCGCCCATTGCGCCTCAGTTGTCGAACGTTTCGGAAGTCAAACGGTCTTCCGGAACGGATTACGTTCGACAACCGAGGGCCCCCCCCCCCCGTTTGGGGGACTTTTTCAAACAGTTGCTTTTTTAAAATAAAAATCGAGATTTCCCAAGCTTCGGAATGTCACAGTCCTGTTGTTTCCCCCCGTTCTTTTAGATGCAGCCATCTTGTGCTATGCCACACCCCTAGGGCAGCCATTTTGTCTTATGTCATGACCCGTTGACAGCCATTTTGGCCCCCTTGGGAGCCATTTTGTGACTGGTTTCCATGACCACATTCTCAGAAGACCTTGTAAGGTCAGCGAGCATTTCCGCAGGCCCCCAACACGCTCAAGGGCTGTGTGCCTTTGGCATTCATACTCAGAACAGTCACTTATTTCATGAGTTTACAACTGTAAGAACCAGTAAGCTGGCTAGAAATTTAGGGGATCCTGGGGAATATTCACATCCACATCCTTGTGGGGCAGGGAGCAGAATCCTGCCACACCTTCCACTGACACAATGTGATACGGATAAAATGAAGTCACTGGAGACTGAAATGTGGGACAAGGAAACTTGATTCAACACTACAGCTGAACTCAAAATGGCTGCTGTCCGTGGTTCCATTCTTCACTGGTGTTCCCCCAAAATGTTGTCTTCCATGCACCCATTCTCCAAACACTTTGGTTCCTACTACTATAATGAAGAAGACATGTATTCCTATTTTACTGGGGGTTTTTTTTGCGTATTAGCATTGCTGTTGTCTGTTTTGTAATTTCAGGGTTCATAGGGCTTTTAAATAATAATAATAATAATCACAATCACCATCAGTAGTAGTGGTAGTATGCCACCTTAGAGGATTTTTTTTTTTTAAAGGTGAGCTTTCTGAAAAAGAAAATAAACACCTATGAACTTCATATGAGCATACGAAGAGCCGGCTGGATCAGGCCAAGGACCCATCTAGTCCAGCATCCTGTTCTCACAGTGGCCGACCCAGATGCCTGTGATAAATCTGCAAACAGGATTTGAACACGAGACCACTCTCCTTTCCTGCAGCTTCCAGCAACTGGCATCCGGATTCTGACAGGTGATGGGCTCCATATACCGTATTTTTCGCTCTATAAGGCGCACCATAGGACGCACCTAGTTTTTAGAGGGGGAAAGGCCCATTTTTTGAGGATCAGCTCAAATTTCTGTAGCTTCTTTTGCAAAGGAGAAAAGCCCCATTTTTTGAGGATCAGCTCAAATTTCTGCAGCTTCTTTTGCAAAGGAGAAAAGCCCCATTTTTTGAGGATCAGCTCAAAGTTGTTGAGCTTACTTTGCAAAGGGGGAAAAAACTGTTTTATGGGGTTTAACTCACAGTTCTGCAGCTTCAGGAAAAGGGAGCCATTTCTACAGTTTCCAGACAGATAATCTAATCAGCCAGTCACATGTTGCTGGGGAAACAGCCTCCCTCTGCAAGGGGGCAGGGCTGGAATCTCTCCCTTATCTCTCTCCCCGATCCTTTGCTGAGCAGCTGCTCAGCCGGCTTTCTTTCAACACCCCCTTCTCTCTCTTTTTTTAAAAAAGCACGATCTGCTTTTGCCCCTGGGCAGTTCAGCTCCAGGGACCACACATTCACTCCATATGATGCACAGACATTTCCCCTTACTTTTTAGGGAGGAAAAAAGTGCGTCTTATGGAGCGAAAAATACGGTAAACAGCTGCACAACTCTACTGGTGCTAACAGAAGCACAGTTTGGGGAAAGCTAGCTTCCTGTTCTCTATATCTCCCCATCCTTCTAAAACAAACTTTCCCAAAGTGGGCGATAACTGCCACCTTGGGGGGGGGGGGTTTGCTGGAACGATCCAAGGGGGGGCGGCACTAGCCTTGGGTGTGATTGGGAGGGGGTGTTGAATAAAAATAAGGGGCATTGGAAGCACAAAGAAGAGAAGAAAATTTCGAAAAACCGTTCATACATGTTTCACGTGTTGTGCAATGACGCTTAGCAATGCAACATCAAAGTCGCAGCAAGTACTTTATTTTCCAAATCTACACGCAAAATTTTCTGGGTGTAATGTGAACATAGCTGTCAACCCTCCCTTTTTTTGGCAGGAAACTCCCTTATTCCAATGCTGTTTCCCGCTGCTATCCCGGATTGTTGATATCCCTTAAATTCCCAGATTTCAAAGGAAGCAGCTCCTCTCCCTCCCTGCCGGCCAGGGAGGCTCCTCAGCTGCGTTGCTCGGCTGCCAATAAGGAGTCTGAGACCGACTGGGGGCGGAGCTTGCATGCCTTGTGCAGCCAGACCCTCACGCCCAACCAGACAGACAGCCTGCCTGCCGTCTACGCGCTCGCTCTTTCTCTCAACCGTTCGCGCGCAGCCTCTGGAGCGCAGGGTGGCGAGGCTACTTGGTGCCATTGCACCACCCTTGCGGCATCCCTTATTTTCAAATCCGAAAGTTGGGGGGGGGAATCCCTTATTTTCAAATCCGAAAGTTGACAGCTATGAATATCACTAGGGTTGATTTTAATCAATCATTTTATGATTTCAAGGTTTTAAAACAACAGCTTTCTTTACTATGTTTCAGGACATAGGTAGAAAGATAGATACACAAAAGAATGCAAATTTATCTCTGCATCTTTGTTTTTTCGCTTAAAGAAGGTAGATTGGGGGGCTGAGTAAATCTCCCCCCCCTGAAAAGTAGGGCGGTAGGCCAAATAAGTTTGGGAACCCCTGTTCTAAAATAGCAATGAGAGGTAGGGTGTGTTGCTGTCAAACATTTTTGAGCTTCCACCATCCAAATAATCAATGAGAGTTGATGGTGGACTGACCAATAAGGGCCGCTTTATTCCCCTCCCCCCCTTTCCCCTTTTCAGGATGATCAATCCACTTTGCAATCCATTTGAGCGACAGTGGGCCGTGATGCTGCGTCCTTCCTCCAGGGCAGAAACACACCCATTAATTAAAACCTAGCCGGTCGTTAATATTCAGCACACACTCCAGACTAGCGGCAAACCGTTTGTGAATCGCTGAAGACCACACTGCAAACACCACAAGCAGCAAATGTGTGTCTGCATGCATATGATTTTTTCCCTTGCATTAATAAAACAGACAGGCATCCCAGCATGGAGATTTGCATGTAAATCAGGGCTCCACTCACTGGACTGAGATCTGCATGCACAACAGGTCGTTTCTAACAAGGAACTTTGGTCCAGACCAGCCTTCCTCAACTTCATGCCTCCAGATGGCTTTGCTGGCTGGGACCGATGAGGGTGGGACACGGGTGGCGCTGTGGGTTAAACCACAGAGCCTAGGGCTTGCCAATCAGAAGGTCGGTGGTTCGAATCCCCGCAACGAGGTGAGCTCCCGTTGCTCGGTCCCTGCTCCTGCCAACCTAGCAGTTCGAAAGCACGTCAAAGTGCAAGTAGATAAATAGGAACCGCTGCAGCGGGAAGGTAAATGGCATTTCCATGTGCTGCTCTGGTTCGCCAGAAGCGGCTTAGTCATGCTGGCCACATGACCCGGAAGCTGTACACCGGGTCCCTCGGCCGGGTCCCTGTAGAAGAAGCAGAGTTTGGATTTGATATCCCGCTTTTTCACTACCCGAAGGAGTCTCAAAGCGGCTGACATTCTCCTTTCCATTCCTCCCCCACAACAAACACTCTGTGAGGTGAGTGGGGCTGAGAGACTTCAGAGAAGTGTGACTAGCCCAAGGTCACCCAGCAGCTGCATGTGGAGGAGCGGAGACGCGAACCCGGTTCACCAGATTACGAGTCCACCGCTCTTAACCACTACACCACACTGGCAAATCCGGCACTGGCTACTAGCCATGATGGCTATGCTCAGCCTCCACAGTGGGAGGCAGAAATGCTTCTGAACATCACTTGCTGGAAACAGCAAGAGGGGAGAGGGTTCATGGGGTTGACTCTGGCTTGCAGATTTCCCATGGGCATCTAGCTGACCACTTGCCTTTCCAAGACAAACCCTCTAGCTGTCACTCCTACCACCATAAGAACATCAGAAGTTCTCACGGTGGCCAACAGGATGCTTGTGATGAAGCCCAAAAGCAGAACCAGAAGCAACTCTCCCCTCCAGTGGTTTCCAGCAACTGGTGTTCAGAATCACAGAATCGTTGGAAGGGACCACCAGGTTCATCTAGTCCAGTGATGGCTAACCTTGACACTCCAGATGTTTTGGGACTACAACTCCCATCATCCCTGACCACGGATCCTGTTAGCTAGGGATGATGGGAGTTGTAGTTCCAAAACATCTGGGGTGTCAAGGTTAGCCATCACTGATCTAGTCCAACCCCCTGCAATGCAGGAAACTTTTGCCCAATGTGAGGCTCGAACCCACAACCCTGAGATTAAGAGTCTTGTGCTCTAACGGACTGAGCTATCCAGCTCATCCAAGCATTGCCGTCTCCAACCACAGAGCATCACCTTCATGGCTGAAAGCCATCGATAGCCCTCACCTCATCCACGAATTTGTCTAATCCTTTTTCAGACGAAGATGGTAGACTATGCTGAACTTGCAAAACTGACCAGCAAGGTATGAAACCAGGACGAAGCGAAATTCCAAAGAGAATGGAGTAAGTTTGTTAACTATTTAGTGTTTGAAAACACTAGCGGGACTGGAATGACCCCATGGCATTGCGGAAAAGTTAAAGAAAGAAACTGCAGGGAAAGAATGGACTAGAAAACCTGCTGACGGGAGGGAAGGAAGTCGCAGCTCGGCAGAGCAAAGATGTATGAGAAATTACATGTTTTTGATTTGTTAAATTTGTTTAATTGGAAAAATAATACAAATTATTATAAAAAAAAGAATTTGTTTAATCCTTTTTCAAAGTCATGTAGGTTGGCAGCCATCTCTGTCTCCTGTGGCAGGGAGTTCCGTGGTTCAACTACGTGCTGCTCTTCCAACATTCTTCCAACATTCTGGATTAGATGCATTCGGGATGCCGGGCAAGACGGGCCATTGGCCTGATCCAGAGGGCTCATTTCATCTTCTTGCAGGAAGCCAGAGGCATCAATGAGATGGATGTTCTCTTGGCAGCAGAACACGCTGGGCCTTTTAGTCTGAGAGTCGAAGGCAATTCTGAACAGGTTCGTCCTTGAAACCCCCTCCCCCTCCCAGGAGTCCAGTAGCCCACTTTTCCTACTTTCCTGGCCCTAATGCAAAGATGAGGAGGGGGACTTCTAATGCAAAGATGCCGTCAAGTGCGCCTTCATTAAAAAGCTCCGCTTCGTGCGCATCACTGAGACAAAAGGCACATGAATAATGTAACGTGCAGGCGGCAGGAGCTAAGAATAAGCGCGAGCCGTACGGAGCTCTACAACTGGTGTGGGGACTGGCACGCGAGACTCGTTTCTCTGTAGTGAAATTAAGGGAGACTGACAGCATCGCCGAAAGCAGCCTCGCCCACAGTAGCAGAACCCTGATGGTATCCCCGCAGCAAGCATGTTCGCTGCAGGGACAGAGGCCAGCATGGCATGTAGCGACAGTCCACCCTGCACATGCTTGCTGGGTTTGGATCTTCTGGGCCAGGTGTGGGGAACCTTTGGCCCTCCAGATGTGGCTGAGCCACAACTCCCATCACCCCTGCCATGCTTGTTGGGGCTGGTGGGAGTTGTAGTTTAGCAACACCTGAAGAACTCAAGATGCCCACACCTGCTCTTGGCAGACTCAAACCATGAAGGCGGCCTTTAAGAGAAATGGGTCAGTGGTAACCAGAAGGCTGGTGGTTCAGGCCCACCCAGGGACGGTTGTGGGCAGGGGGTTGGACTAGATGGCCCTTGGGGTGCCTGCCACTTGCCCAAATTCCTGTATTGTCTCCAGTGCTTTACTGGCACTGGTTTCTGGTTCTTGTAGGGTTAGTACTAAGTCATCTGCAAAGGCTTTTAGTTTATATTATTTGGCCCCCCACCCCACTCCCTTTATCTCGTTGTCCTTCCTAATCATGTGACGCTATGATTCTATTATATAACTTTATTTATTTGCTTTGTTCAGAATAAAAATTTACAGTCACATATCCAACATACAACATAGAAACAAGATTTCGACGAATCTCCTGGACTTCCCTCCTCCCCTTTGTGGGTCCTGTTGTTAATCATTTCCTCCTGCACCTTTTATGATAATCCAAATCTTTTGCCTCTCCGTTGCGTCCAAAATTGCACCATCAAACTACAAGTGTTATTCCAATCCTACTAACGATTTCAACGGTTTACAATGGTTTTTTCGATTACAGTGGTACCTCTACTTACGACGATAATGCGTTCCGACGCGATTTCCGTAAGTAGAAAAAATTCGTAAGTAGAATCCCCATAGGAATGCATTGAAAAAAATTCGTAAGTCGAAAAAATCCTATTCAAAAATTCGTAAGTCGAAAAAATCCTATTAAAAGCGGCCGCGACGTCTTTTCGTAAGTAGAAAAAATTCGGATGCAGCGGCCATTTTGTTTTACCAGAAGTCACTCGTAACTCGAAAAAAACGTAAGTAGAGTTACTCGTAAGTAGAGGTACCACTGTATAAATTTTCCCAATTCCTTATTAAAATTTTGATCTTCCTAATTTCTGACTCTTCTAATCATTTGGGCCATTTTGGCATAAATCAATCCACTTGATCTGCCATTCTTCTCTGGTAGGAACCTTGTCTTCTTTCCATCTCTGGGCCAATAACATCTGCGCAGCCATGGTCGCATATGATGCTATGATTCTAAACCTGCTGGATCAGGCCAGTGGCCCATCTAGTCCAGCACCCTGTTCTTGTAGTGGCTGAACAGATGCCTGTGGGAAACCCGCAAGCAGGATCTGGGCACAAGAGCCCTCTCCCCTCCTGGATTTCCAGCAACTAGTATTCAGATACATTTCTGCCTCCGATGGTGGAAGCAGAGCACAGCCATCCTGGCTAGTAGCCCTCAATAGCCCTCTCCTCCACCGTGAATTTGTCCCACCCTCTTTTAAAACCATCTATATTGGTAGCCCCATGAGAGGCTACCAACTGAGAGTCCCATGGGCTGCAAGAAAATCAAACCGATCCATTCTGAAGGAAACCAGCCCTGAGTGCTCACTGGAAGGACAGATCTTGAAAGCTGAGGCTCCAATACTTTGGCCACCTCATGAGAAGAGAAGACTCCCTGGAAAAGACCCTGATGTTGGGAAAGATGGAGGGCACAAGGAGAAGGGGACGACAGAGATGGTTGGACAGTGTTCTCGAAGCTACCAACATGAGTCTGACCAAACTGCGGGAGGCAGTGGAAGACAGGAGTGCCTGGCGTGCTCTGGTCCATGGGGTCACGAAGAGTTGGACATGACTAAACGACTAAACAACAACAACAACATTGGTAGCCATCCCTGCTTCCTGTGGCAGGGAGTTCCATAGTTTAACTACGTGCCGCACAAAGAAGTACTTTCTTTTATCGATACTGAACCTTCCAATGTTCCGTTTCTTTGGGTGTCCACAAGTTCTAGTGGTTTGAAATAGGAAGAGAAATGTTTCTCTCGTCCGCTTCCTCCATTCCATGCATAAATTTACAAACTTCTGCCCTGTCCCCTTTCTTTCTTTGCCCAACCTAGTGCCTTCCCCGGCTGCGGCTGATGGGAACTGTTGTCCAAAACAGCTGGGTTGGGTGAAAGCCAGTGTTAGCCCCTGAACACCGGGAGAGGTAAAAAAACTGGCAGCCGTGCCCCCCCCCCCCCGCAAAAAAACCCTCTGGTTGCTTTGAAAATCTGAAGCAGTGGTATGTTTGTCAAGTCTCTCCCTGGAAACGAAGGGCTAGAAATGCATCCCAAATAGTTCGGCTCATTCCAGACCACTTAGAAAGCAGGACATTGACACATGCAGAGTCTAAGATGTTTGGATGACTGAAAAATCCAAAAGCACGACTTACGGCAGTTTTGCTGAAGGAAAGCAAATCTGGGCTTCCTGGTCCCTGAATCGGAGATTGCCTGGGACCCTCACCATGTTTACCCCCTTGATTTCAATCAGAGAAGAAAGATGCGATGCAGATTTAACCAAGAATAATATATGTTTGGTATCTGAAGAAGTGTGCATGCACACGAAAGCTCATACCAAGAACAAACTTAGTTGGTCTCAAAGGTGCTACTGGAAGGAATATTTTTTATTTTTTATTTTGTTTTGAATATGTTTGATATGTTCCATCTGCAAGATGCACATTTTCAGCTACACGTATCTCCCCACTTATGCAGGGGTACATTCTGGGTTCCACGTGTATACAGGAAACCGCGTATAGTGAGGAACACCATCTAAAAAGCTTGTAAACAACCTTTAAACATAAGGAAACCATTGAAAAATCTCCACCAAATCGAAAAGTCCAGCAAACTCCGCCACAACTGCTCCCTCCAGATTTCCTTCCTCAAACTCCAACTCTCCCCAGGCCAGTGTGGTGTAGTGGTTAAGAGCGGTAGACTTGTAATCTGGTGAACTGGGTTCGCATCTCCGCTCCTCCACATGCAGCTGCTGGGTGACCTTGGGCTAGTCCCACTTCTCTGAAGTCTCTCAGCCCCACTCACCCCACAGAGTGTTTGTTGTGGGGGAGGAAGGGAAAGGAGAATGTGAGCTGCTTTGAGACTCCTTCGGGTAGTGATAAAGCGGGATATCAAATCTAAACTCTTCTTCTTCTTCTTCTTCTTCTTCTTCTTCTTCAAAGGTTGGTGCAAACGCTCCTGGGATTGCCAGCCGTTTTCGTGTTTCTTTTGCACCATTTTTGCAGCTTCCCCACTGGTTTTGCCAGTTTCATGCCTTTCTGCAGTTTAAACCGATTTGGCTAATTCTTTCCTGGCGCCACGCATATCGCCGAGGTCTCACGCAAGTCATGGAAGCAGGGAGGCACCTGTCCATATGTTTGCATTTGAAAACTACAATCGTATGGATGAAATCACTTCAGTAAAGCAACTACCTGTGTGCTTGCCTTATGTGTTCACTCGACCACTTCCATCTGCAGAACTGGCACTGTTGCGGGAGCCAAATAACACCCCTTCAAAATTTGAAAGAAATTAATCTTTCCTTGTGGTAGCAGCCACACTTTGGAACGCCCAGTCTATTGACGTCACGCAGGAACCTTCATTGTACTTTTTTCGGTGCCTGCTAAAAGCATTCTCATTTAGGAAGGCCTATCCAACTATGCTGGATAGTGAGAGGCAGTGAGAGATTTTACTTTCTTGGGCTCCATGATCACTGCAGATGGTGACAGCAGTCACAAAATTAAAAGACGCCTGCTTCTTGGGAGAAAAGCAATGACAAACCTAGACAGGATCTTAAAAAGCAGAGACATCACCTTGCCAACAATGGTCCGTATAGTTAAAGCTCTGGTTTTCCCAGTAGTGATGTATGGAAGTGAGAGCTGGACCATAAAGAAGGCTGCTCGCCGAAGAATTGATGCTTTTGAATTCTGGTGCTGGAGGAGACTCTTGAGAGTCCCATGGACTGCAAGAAGATCAAACCTATCCATTCTGAAGGAAATCAGCCCTGCGTGCTCACTGGAAGGACAGATCCTGAAGCTGAGGCTCCAAGACTTTGGCCACCTCATGAGAAGAGAAGACTCCCTGGAAAAGACCCTGATGTTGGGAAAGATGGAGGGCACAAGGAGAAGGGGGCGACAGAGGATGAGATGGTTGGACAGGGTTCTCGAAGCTACTAACATGAGTCTGACCAAACTGAGGGAGGCAGTGGAAGACAGGAGTGCCTGGCGTGCTCTGGTCCAGGGGGTCACGAAGAGTCGGACACGACTAAACAACAACAACAAATCCAGCTATGCTGCCATGTCTTTTAATCTGGTTTTTAGCTAACTGCAGATTTGGATTCTTTTTGAATGTCTTAAGTTAGTTGTTTGTAAGTGGGTTGTTTTAAGCCGATAATTTCATTGTTTTATCCTTTCTGTCTAGCACAGGAAGTGGCGGCCCCTCCCAGCTCTCACCTGGGAGCTTCCCCTCCTTCTCCCAGTCTCTCACCTTGGGAGGTGGGGTCTTTCCTTCCCTGCCTCTCAGGGTCCTTATACCACCTTCATGTGTATGTAATCCTTAAGACCCCGATAACAGGCCAGAGCAGAGAACACCAAAGGAAAACAAAAGAGAAGAGAAAAAAAGATAAACAGAAGGAAATAATGAAAGAAAGACTTAAAGTTTTTAAGTGTCTATACGATTAACACATTTATAAATTTTAATGTTACTGTTGTACAATGTTTTAAATGTTTGTTTTCCTGCCAGGATTGTACCCCCAACTGTGTTTTATAAACTGGTCTCCGACCGTAATAAATTATCTAAGAAAGAAAGAAGGAAGGAAGGAAGGAAGGAAGGAAGGAAGGAAGGAAGGAAGGAAGAAAACAAGGACTTTCCCTTTTCTGCCTGTCAGTTAAATAAAAGAAATTATTCAATACATTCCCTCTAGGATGACATTCAGCTATTCTACTTTTAGTTAAGCAATACAGGTGAAACTCAAAAAAATAGAATATTGTGGAAAAGTTCATTTATGTAAGCAATTGTTTTCATTAGCTACTGGAGTTTAATATATGAGATAGACTCATGACATGCCAAGCGAGATATGTCAAGCCTTTGTTTGTTATAATTGTGATGATTATGGCGTGCAGCTGATGAGCACCCCAAAGTTGAAATTGTTACTTTGGGGTTCTCATCAGCTGTACGCCATAATCATCACAATTATAACAAATAAAGGCTTGACATATCTCGCTTGGCATGTCATGAGTCTATCTCATATATTCGTTTCACCTTTTAAGTTGAATTACTGACACAGCAATATATTTTCGGTTTTATCTCACTTGTTTGAAAAACTCAGAGGCTTTGAAGAAAGAAGAAAGAGTAAGGGAACATTGGAAGGAATTGGAGATCACCGGAGATTTTGGAATGCAAGTGAACTTGATGTTGATCAGGGATCTTTACGTTTGAAGCATGGGAAGTCGTAAAAATTTATAATTTAAAATTTGGCAGAATATTGGGATTATTTGATATCTTTATGTATAATTTGGAATATTTAATATGATTGGATTGGATTGTTAATGTGGAAAAATCTAATAAAAATGATTTTTTAAAAAATAAGTTGAATTACTGAAAGAAATGAACCTTTCCACGATATTCTAATTTTTCAAGTTTCACCTGTATTTCCCCAATCTTCAGACCCAAATGTCTGAAATTGTTTTTAACGGCTAATTCCATTGTTCTATTCTTTTTGTCCATGGGGGGTATATAATTTTTTAAATGGAATAAATCGCTTTGTGCACGCTTTCTAAACTTGGAGTTGGGATGTGATCAACACCATTTCCTACAAACGGGTGACCTCTTTTGCAAAAAAATAAAAAATACACCCTGGAGCCCAGTTTCTCAAACTACCAATTTAGCCCTGCTTCTCACCATGTCGAGAATCTCTGCAAACATCAGGGCCGCCCCCAAAGGTCTCAGGGGAGTCTGCAAGGCGGGCTGAGAGCCTCCAAGCAGATGGCCAGATTGAGAGCCGTCTTTTCTTTGTTTAATTAGCCATCCACTATAAAAGGACTCGGTGACTGAAGTGGAGGCAGCGGTTGACAGGCCTTTACTGTGTCACAGGTGGAGTTTCTGGGAAAGCCATCATTAAAAGAGAGGGAGGGGGGGAAATCAGTGTCAGCCATCACATTCTAGATAATGGGCAACGAAGCTTCGCAGACACTCTGCTTAAAATTTAATGCGTGCCAAGGTTTAGTCCTTGCGGCTTAGTCCAAGCCAGGGTGGATTTGATTTAAATCAAATTGATTTAAATCACGATTTAAATCACGATTTAAATCACTAGTCAGTAAGACTTGATTTAAATCACTAGTCAGTAAGACTTGATTTAAATATTTTTTTTACAGAAAGACTCATTCTTGCTGGTATAATCTTAATATTTACAACCATATGAAGGTTTCATTTTTGGAATAATAAATTTTCAGAGTAGTTTTTACAGTTACATCAAAAATTACTGATTTGGTTATACTGCTAGAAATACATAGACAGATAATTATGAAATTATGGTGAGGTTTAATAAGTTAACTGTTTATATTTGGACAACTTTTCTGCTGTACTTTATTGGAAGGAGAAAAATAATCATTTCCTTAATAACCATTTAAACAATTTATTTAACTAAAACAATAACATGATAGCATATGTATCCATGTTTGTTAACTGATGTGGTTAAACATTTTTTTAAAAAAACTTAGACTGAGTTTTAGCACACTTGATAAACTTAAAACAAATCCTTATTTCCTGATGAATAGCCTTTGGACTACAATGTAACTTAAATAGAAGATTATATTTAGAAAGATTTTTCCTCCAAAAGCATTTTATTTTAAAAATCAGATTTAAATCAAAAAAATCAGATTTTTTTTAAAAAAAAAAATCGTTGATTTTAATCCACCCTGGTCCAAGCTACCACTCCCTTTACTGCTGTTTGATCCTCTCCCGTCCCAGGGGAAGAACCAGCCTTTGCATGTCTCCTGGATATGTACAAGTCCTCATCAGTTTCCCCGTTCATAACACTAAGGGGGGCACCCAATGCACTCAAAGTTGTTAGTAACGCAACAAAAGTTCCCCCTCTTTCCTCCGCCTGAATATGCCCCACATTTCTGCTCTGGAGGAGTAGGAGAACCATAGCTGTCAACCCTCCCTTTTTTTGCGGGAAACTCCCTTATTCCAATGCCGTTTCCCGCTGCTATCCCGGATTGCTGCTATCCCTTAAATTTCCCGGATTTCAAAGGAAGCAGCTCCTCTCCCTCCCTGCCGGCCAGGGCGGCTCCTCAGCTGCGTTGCTCGGCTGCCAATAAGGAGCCTGAGACCGACTGGGGGCGGAGCTTGCATGCCTTGTGCAGCCAGACCCTCACGCCCAACCAGACAGACAGCCTGCCTGCCGTCTACGCGCTCGCTCTTTCGCTCTCCCGTTCGCGCGCAGCCTCTGGAGCGCAGGGTGGCGAGGCTACTTGGTGCCATTGCACCGCCCTCGTGGCATCCCTTATTTTCAAATCCGAAAGTTTGAAAAAATCCCTAATTTTCAAATCCAAAAGTTGACAGCTATGATGTAACAGATCACGGTGAGAATCAAAGTTTAGTTAGCAATGCTTATTGCACATGCGTATTAAAACTAGAACGAGGTAATGATGTACATGATTGGTTAAATTGGAATCCAGAATTGGCCTCCACATTCCCTTACGGACTCACTGCCAAGACCGTGTCATCATCATCATCATCATCATTCTTTTATTCAACTGTCAGTCAGAAGAATACATTTGTACAGAAATTGGACTCTATCCAAACGCACTTTCTTAGAGCCATCCTTAGGATCCCCCCCTCGGTGGAGGGTGCGGTTATGAGACTTGAGGTCGGCTGGCAAGCTTTACGATATGTGGCCTTGAAGACAAAGCTTTGGCTATGGCTCAAGCTTTGTTTTAAACCAGTGGGCATCGCCCCCTTGACATTGAGGGATGATTTCCAGTCAACATGGGAAAGGGAGGTCACAAAAGAGGTGCAGTCCTGTGGATTGTCACACCTCTACCTGGAGTCCATGACGTATAATCAAGCCAGAACTGCAATCTCCCGGAGATTGAGCGATATTGCCAGACAAGAGGACATAGCTCAAGTGAAACCAGGGATGTTCCTAGGGGACCAGATATAGCAAATGACACCAGCCCCCTATCTCACGGAAATCCACTATGTGGAATACCGCAGACTTCTTACAGCGGCTAGACCAAGACTGTGTTCATGGAAGACAATCTATGAGTAATCCCCAAAGAAGAAGAAGCTGAAGTCAGCAGATAACCTGCTGAGTTACTCCCATAATATTTATCGATGTGGGGAGGGGTGGAGCAAGCGAGAGACAGAGAGAAAAGCGGTGCAAATTATGGATCAAGAAAAGCCATCAGAATAATTTGAATCCTGATGGACCTCCCATCCATCACCAGGCACTTTCTATTACAATTATAATTGCTAGATGCTGCTCCGAACCTCCAGGGAGCATGGGAAAAGATGCAAGGGATCTCAAGGTCAATGCAGACAGGAAATCAACCAGACAGCCTGTTAAAGGGGAGGGCTCCTTCATCACCAAGTTGCACTCATCCAAGGATAACAATGGTGCCAATGAGAATGAGCTTAGTCCAACCCAACTCACACATAATCTGATGGACTGTGTGGGAAGCACCCAGAGATAAAAGGAGAGATTAATACAGGAATAATCAGGGTTCCTGCTGCATGCTGAGACGCTCTGGGTTCATTCAGTGGTTCTAAGGTTGACATTTCAGGCTACCCAATTTTTGTGCGTGAAGCCACAGCCGTGTAGGAATAAATTTGGCCTGGGGACTCTGCAACCTTTCAGATCCTGATGATCGTCTTCCAAAGCAACTACTCTATTCCAAACTTAAAAATGGAAGGCTTAATGCTGGAGGTCAGGACGCGGGCGGCGCTGTGGGTTAAACCATAGAGCCTAGGGCTTGCCGATCAGAAGGTCAGCGGTTCGAATCCCTGCGACAGGGTGAGCTCCCGTTGTTCAGTCCCAGCTCCTGCCAACCTAGCAGTTCGAAAGCATGTCAAAGGGTAAGTAGGTAAATAGGTACCGCTCCGGCGGGAAGGTAAACGGCGTTTCCGTGCGCTGGTCTGGTTCGCCAGAAGCAGCTCAGTCATGCTGGCCACATGACCTGGAAGCTGTATGCTGGCTCCCTCGGCCAATAAAGCGAGATGAGCGCCACAACCCCAGAGTCATCCACGACTGGACCTAATGGTCAGGGGTCCCTTTACCTTTACCTTTAATGCTGGTGGTCAACAAAAGAGGTTTAAAGATTCTCTCAAGGCAAATCTTTAAAAAATGTAGTATAAACACCAACAATTGGGAAACACTGGCCTGCGAGCGCTCCAGTTGGAGAACAGCCTTTCCCAAAGGTGTCATGGGCTTTGAAGACGCTCACACTCAGGACGCAAGAGAAAAACGTGCTAAGAGGAAGGAACGCTTGGCAAACCCTCACCGGGATCAACTCCCACCCAGAAACCTGTGTCCTGACTGTGGAAGAAGGTGTGGATCCAGAATTGGCCTCCACAGTCACTTACGGACTCATTGTTAAAGCCGTGTTTATGGAAGACAATCTTACTTGGCTATGAGGGATCGCCAAAGAAGAAGAAAAAGCTAGGCTACAACTCATCTTCTTCCTGGGCAATGGCTTTGGTGGGTGGGGACAGGTGATGAGAGTCAGAGTCCATCTGAAGAAGAAGAAGAAGAAGAAGAAGAAGAGTTTGGATTTGATATCCCGCTTTATCACTACCCGAAGGAGTCTCAAAGCGGCTAACAATCTCCTTTCCCTTCCTCCCCCACAACAAACACTCTGTGAGGTGAGTGGGGCTGAGAGACTTCAGAGAAGTGTGACTAGCCCAAGGTCACCCAGCAGCTGCATGTGGAGGAGCGGAGACACGAACCCGGTTCACCAGATTACAAGTCCACTGCTTTTAACCACTACACCACACTGAAGGCCCACAGGCCCACCTAGAGCAAATGAATGAGAGAGTTAAGGTGCAAGCATCCTTGGACATAGTTCAGTTGGTTAGAGCGTGGTGCTGATAATGCCAAGGTTGCAGGTTCGATCCCTGTATGGGACAGAAGCATATTCCTGAATTGCAGGGAGTTGGACAAGACGATCCTCAGGGTCCCTTCCAACTCCACAATTCTATGATTCTGCGATAGGAACTTTGTATCAGGTGTTACGTTGTAAGGACCAGAGGCGTAGCAAGCCCAGGTGGTACCCAGGGGCGGAATTTTTTTGTCACCCCCCACCACTTTAATTTACAAATTTTTTAAAAAAATTAAAAAGTGTCACCCCTCTCTGATGGTGCCACTTTGCGAGGTGTGGGGGTTTTGTGTGTGTGTGTGTGTGTGTGTGTGTCTATTATCTCTTTTTTTTCAATAAAGTTAAAATAATAAAAAATAATAAAAAATGATAAAAATTTAAAAAAAATTAAAAAGTGTCACCCCCCTCTGATTGTGCCACTTTGTGAGGTGTGGGGGGTTGTGTGTGTGTCTATTATCTCTTTTTTTCAATGAAGTTAAAATTTAAAAAAAAAATTTAAAAAAAATTTTTTTAAGTGTCACCTCCCTCTGGGGTGGAACCTGGGGAGGCCCGCCCCCCTGCCCCCCCCCCGTTGCTACGCCCCTGGTAAGGACCTCACCATAGCACAAAAAAGCGCCGAATCTAAAGCTCTTACTGCTCTTGAGAGTCTGGACAGCTCTTCTCTAAAACATTGCAATGTCCTCTTGCAAGACTCTAGATATGAGCTACAGTTTGCACGCAGGAATTTTGCAAAAGTTTGCATGTTGACTACACAGATCTGACATGATCTGAGCAGCTCCTGGAAAGCTCACATCAATCACTGATAATGTTGTTTTGGAGGTCTTCGTTACCAGATTTAAGAAAATGCAAGTTTCATAGCATGGGGGAAGAGACTAGGTTGTAGCATTCAATAAGGCCATATTCAAAATGCAATAACGCTACAAGCCTGGAAACACTGGGGCGTGTGAATAGCCCATTCACTAGAATGAGTTTCACAGGTCTGGGAAGAGCAGGGTGTGACAAATTCATTCACAAAAGTGTGTGCCAGCAAGTGGCTTGTTTTTGTGAGAGTTTGTGAAGCAGCTGTGATCTGCAAGTAACAGGACATTTAATAAGCTTTTAGTTACACCCACTGCTTAGGAGTGTATGTTTATTTGTTTGCATGTTCTGCAAGCCGCCGAAAAGTAATTTTCACCCCCGCACACTGCACCAAAACTATTATTCATCCTTCCTCCTCCAGGCCTAGGATCTTACTCTGCTTGCAGATTTGTTAATGGGAAAGAACCCAAAAGAAAATGACGGAGGCTTCAAGTAGCAACTAACTTGGTGAACAGCTGTGAGCATGAGTGGTGAGGACCCTAGAGATGGTAGCCAGCGGTGGTAGAGCCTGTGATTGGTAGAGCAGAAGAAAGCCAACAGCCAAGATGATCAAGGGTCTGGAAACCAAGCCTGATGAGGAACGGTTGAGGGAGCTGGCCAACCAGATACCTCCAGATACCTGAAAAGTGTGCAGAAGAGGGCAACCAAGATGACCAAGGGTCTGGAAACAAAGCCTTATGAAGAATGGTTGAAGCAGCAGAGCATGTTTAGCCTGGGGAAGAGGAGACGGACAGAAGATGTGACAGCCATCCTCAAATATCTCAAGGGCTGTCCCATGGAAGGAGGCGCAAGCTTGTTTTCTCCTGTCCTGGAGGGTAGGACTCAAAGCAATGGCTTTGAGTTACAAGAAAGGAGATTCTGACTCAACATCAGGAAGAACTTTCTGACGGTAAGAGCTGTTTGACGGTGGAACAGACTCCCACGGGAGGTTGTGGATTCTCCTTCTTTGAGGTTTTTAAGGAGAGGTTAGAAGACCCCCCCCCCTTTTAAAGATGCTGTCTAGGTTTGGCATTACTTTTTTCTTGGGAGAAAAGCAATGACAAACCTAGACATCATCTTAAAAAGCAGAGACATCACCTTGCCGACAAAGGTCCGTCTAGTTAAAGCTTGGCAGGGGGTTGGACTGGATGGCCCTTGTGGTCTCTTCCAATTCTATGATTCTATGGTTTTCCCAGTAGTGATGTATGGATGTGAGAGCTGGACCATAAACAAGGCTGATGGCCGAAGAATTGATGCTTTTGAATTATGGTGCTGGAGGAGACTCTTGAGAGTCCCATGGACTGCAAGAAGATCAAACCTCTCCATTCTGAAGGAAATCAGCCCTGAGTGCTCACTGGAAGGACAGATCCTGAAGCTGAGGCTCCAAGACTTTGGCCACCTCATGAGAAGTGAAGACTCCCCGGAAAAGACCCTGATGTTGGGAAAGATGGAGGGCACAAGGAGAAGGGGACGACAGAGGACGAGATGGTTGGACAGTGTTCTCGAAGCTACTAACATGAGTTTGGCCAAACTGCGAGAGGCAGTGAAGGATAGGCATGCCTGGCGTGCTCTGGTCCATGGGGTCACGAAGAGTCGGACACGACTAAACGACTAAACAACAACAAGATGCCCATTTGTCAGGGATGCTTCAGCTGAGATTCCTACATTGCAGGGGGTTGGACTAGATGACCCTTGGGTCCCTTCCAACTCTGCAATTCCATAATTCTATAAGTGGAGCCAGAGACGTTCCTTCAGGTATATAGGACCGAGGCCGTTTAGGGCTTTAAAGATCAGCACCAACACTTTGAATTGTGCTCGGAAACGTACTTGGAGTCAATGTAGATCTCTCAGGACCGGTGTTATGTGGTCCCGGCGGCCGCTCCCAGTCACCAGTCTAGCTGCCGCATTCTGGATTAATTGCAGTTTCCGGGTCACCTTCAAAGGTAGCCCCACGTAGAGCGCATTGCAGTAATCCAAGCGGGAGATAACCAGAGCATGCACCACTCTGGCGAGACGGTCTGTGGGCAGGGAGGGTCTCAGCCTGCGTACCAGATGGAGCTGGTAGACAGCCGCCCTGGATACAGAGTTAACCTGCGCCTCCATCTTCACTGAGATACAAGGAGGAAGTCTCAGCACTGGGAACCCCAATGATTGGAAAGTTTTTTAAAAAAAAATCAGAGGGAGAAGTCACTGTTTTCCAAACAGCTCACTGAAGATTGAGCATGTTCAGTAGCCAAGGAACAACAACAATAACAACAACAACAAATTAATTAAATTTGTATACTGCCCTATACCCGCAGGTCTCGGGGCCATTACAACATAAAACCCCAATATAAAAGCACAAAATACATAATGAAAACGAAAGCAACCCAGGAACTGCTGCAAAAGAAAGCTATAGAAAGGCAGGAAGTGGAATGATAAGGAATGGAATATGTTCGTTCTGTGTCTGTTGCACAAATGATGTTTAGAGAGGAATGTGGCAGGTGTTGTTTTTAGAGCCCTGGGATCGGGGGTAGAAAAGGATACAGCACCTGCATTGCAGGGGGTTAGACTAGATGACTCTCAGGGCAGTGGCGGAGAAGAAGAAGAAGAAGAAGAAGAAGAAGAAGAAGAAGAAGAAGAAGAAGAAGAGTTTGGAATTGATATCCCGCTTTATCACTACCCGAAGGAGTCTCAAAGCGGCTCACATTCTCCTTTCCCTTCTTCCCCCACAACAAACACTCTGGGAGGTGAGTGGGGCTGAGAGACTTCAGAGAAGTGTGACTAGCCCAAGGTCACCTAGCAGCTGCATGTGGAGGAGTGAAGACGCGAACCCGGTTCACCAGATTACGAGTCTACCGCTCTTAACCACTACACCACACTGGCTCACTACACCACCCTCTCCGGCACCCGGGGTGAACCGCCCACTGGCGCACACATGACGTCCGTATGGATTGCGCATGTGCGGCATCCCGTACGGACTGCACATGTGCGGCATCCCATACAGAGTGTGCACATGTGGCAGCCCGTGCGGTCGCCGTGCGAGAGGCAGCCTGTATGGATGCCGCACGAGCGTCGCCCATACTAACTGCATGAGCCCTCGGCCGCTCTACAGCTGGGGGGAGGCAGTGGCTATCTTGTCACCCCCTGAGTGGCACCCAGGTCGGACTGCCCCCTCCGCCTCCCACTTCGTACGCCCCTATCTCAGGGTCCCTCCCAACTCTACAATTCTATGATTCTACCTGAAAAGGGCCCTCTGAACCCATTCGTTATCTTTTCCAGCTATATATTATATCATACTTAAATTAACAACGCAGAGGTTGGACGCTTCGAAAGCTGCGCTTGACATGCTCTCATTTGGCTTGCAGCCAAGCGAGGGGCTCAATCCATTTCCCCCCTCCCTTTCTGAGCTACTCTGCTGACCTCTGCACACCTGAGCCCAGGGTGCTTGCCAGCAAAGCACTTTAGGGGAGTGGAGAGTCAGTGATATAATGCAACCGTCTCCTCTTCTTCCCCAACTGCATCACATAGCGGTAACTGGAGCAGACAAGTAATTACCTGGCAATAAATTTGCGGTGCACTGATTGGTGTGTGCTCAGCAAGTTCCCCCCACCCTACACACAAACACACACACACACACACACACACACACACACACACCCAGGGCCGGATTGAGGTTTGATGAGGCCCTAAGCTAATACCATTGCTCTGGTAAAGAAGGCCCAGCAGATACTTTATTTCCTCAGACTTTTAAACAAGAACAATCTGAGTGAGAGACTGCTGGTGTCCTTCTATCGAGGCAGCATAGAGAGCATTCTTACATACTGTATCTGTGCTTGGTTTGCCAGTTGCACAGTCACCGACAGGAAAATGCTCCAGAAGGCCATAACCACAGCCCAAAAGATGATCGGTCATCCTCTCCCATCTTTGGACGAACTATATAGCTCCTGTTGTCTCAAAAAGGCAAACAACATTTTACAGGATTCATCTCATCCTGGATATAGTCTGTTTGCACGGTTGCCTTCGGGCAAGAGATACAGAACAATTAAATCAAGAACAAATAGACTAAAAAACAGTTTTTATCCAAGAGCTATAACTATTTTAAATGCTGTAACCAAATGATATGATCTTTGGGGAGTCGTGATGGATGGTATGTATGTTTATGTGTGGCTGTAAATGTATAAATGCGTATATGTGGCTGTAAAGGGGGGGGTGGCATTCAATTTCGTTGTACTACGTACAATGACAATAAAGTATCTATCTCTATCTATCTATCATCTATCTATCATCTGTCTGTCTATCTATCTATCTATCTATCTATCTAAGCTACTGAAGGTAATGGGGCCCTTTATATGTCCAGCTGTCCTTTGTCAACAACAAATGGTCGCTGTTTTTTGTGTTGAATATATGCTATATTGTAATTTATGGACCTCATAGGTATCTCAAGCCATTTGCGCAAAACAAAACCTTCCGATCGGCAAGCCCTAGGCTCAGTGGTTTAGACCAGCGTTTTTCAACCGCTGTTCCGCGGCACACTACTGTGCCGCGAGATGTTGCCTGGTGTGCCGCGGGAAAACCGTTAGGGACCGCTCCTTCTTCCTCACACCTGCAGCCCCGGCCCGAAGAGCGGGGGGAAGGGGGCCGCCATCGCCGCGGGGCCTGGGGAGCAGGGGCGGGAGCGCACAGGAGAGTTGCGTGGGAGGGGCGGGTGGAGTGAGCGAGCGAGCGGCGCTTCCTCCGCCTCTCGCCCGCCAGGGAGTCCCGGGGTGGCCGCTCTCTCCCTCGCGCGCGTGCCCGGGGGCGCCGGGCCTGCGCACGCTGCCTCCGCTTCCTCACGCCGCTGCCCCAGCCAGCATCGCCCGCCCGGGGAGCAGCGGCAGCGGCAGCAGCCGGAGAGTCGCGTGGGAGGGGCGGGCGGAGTGAGCGAGCGAGCGGCGCTTCCTCCGCCTCTCGCCCGCCAGGGAGTCCCGGGGTGGCCGCTCTCTCCCTCGCGCGCGTGCCCGGGGGCACCGTGCCTGCGCGCGCTGCCTCCGCCTCCTCACGCCGCTGCCCCAGCCAGCATCGTTTAGGTAGGTGTGCCACGAGATTTTTTCCATGAGACAGGTGTGCCGTGCCCCAAAAAGGTTGAAAAACACTGGTTTAGACCACAGCGCCGCCCGCGTCCCTACATCATTTTAAGGTAGAGCTTAATAATTATTTCACTATTAATATACTTCTTCTTAATTGTATTTCACTATTAATATACTTAATTTCAGTTCAGTTCAACAATTACTTTCGATACCTGGAATGATTGTAAAATTAATGAAATCCATAAACCTGAAAAGTATAAATAAAAACTTTTTTTTAAAGAAAAGAAAAGAACATCTGAAGGCAGCCCTGTTTAGGGAAGTTTTTAATGTTTGATGTTTTATCGTGTTTTTAATATTCTGTTGGGAGCCGCCCAGAGTAGCTGAGGAAACCCAGCCAGATGGGCGAGGTATAAATAAATTATTATTATTATTATTATTAAGCATACGCAAGAGTTTTGTGCACTGGCCACGGTGGTGGGGGAGAGAAGAGGCAAACCTTGTCAAAGATTTAGCAGGAGCTTTAAGCTTTAAGCATGGGCTATAATTGTTATATTTCTAAAAGCTCCTCTGTTGGCTTGTGCCCATTGATGTCTGGCAGAGCTCGGCTGCCAGGATATAAGGAGGGCATGTGGATCCTCAAAATAGTATCGGGAGAAGAGCTAAGATGTTTACCCAGAGATTAGCCGGACAATGCTATTATTAATGAAAGTGAGCAGGACTTGGGTATTATTCATCAACCAGCAGGAATTTCGAAAACAAGGCAGCTGCAAAGGTTGCAGCGTGGACCAAAAATGAACATTCTGCTCTTTTAATCAACATGACATCTAAAGAGCAAATTCAGGGGTTAACGAAACCAACTAATAATAATAATAATAATAATAATAATAATAATAATAATAATAAATTTTTATTTATACCCCGCCCTTCCCAGCCAAGACCGGGCTCAGAGCGGCTAACACCAATAAAATCACAGCAGAACATAAAAAACAATCAATTAAAATGCAGGTTAAAATACGATTTAAAGTTTAAAATGCAGCCTCATTTTTAAGTAGCCCACCAATCGAACCATAAAGGAATGAAACATCAGGGTTAAACTGAAACCAACCCAAAGGCCAGGCGGAACAGCTCCGTCTTGCAGGCCCTGCGGAAAGATGCCAAATCCCGCAGGGCCCTGGTCTCTTGTGACAGACCGTTCCACCAAGTCGGGGCCAGTACTGAGAAGGCCCTGGCCCTAGCTGAGGCCAGCCTAGCATCCTTGTAGCTCGGGACCTCCAAAATGTTATTATTTGAGGACCTTAAGGTCCTACACGGGGCATACCAGGAGAGGCGGTCCCTTAGGAACTAGAAAATGCAGGCTCAAATCTCTCGCTATCTGTGAAGCACCTTTTCCGATAGGCCTCTCCTCCTTCCAGAGGGGAGGAGTTGTGAGCGGGAGCCGGTTCCTGCGTCGGCAGGGGGGTGTTTCGGCCCCCTGCCTCAGCTGTCCCAGCTGCAGCTCCGCAGCCCCTGCAGCCAGCCAATAGGGCTGGCACGGGGGCGGGGTTTAGCCGCACTTAAGCGGCCGCGGTAAGGGACACGGGTGGCGCTGTGGGTTAAACCACAGAGCCTAGGGCTTGCTGATCAGAAGGTCGGCGGTTCGAATCCCCGTGACGGGGTGAGCTCCCATTCTTCGGTCCCAGCTCCTGCCAACCTAGCAGTTCAAAAGCACGTCGAAGTGCAAGTAGATAAATAGGTACCACTCCAGTGGGAAGGTAAATGGCGTTTCCGTGCGCTGCTCTGGTTCGCCAGAAGTGGCTTAGTCATGCTGGCCACATGACCCGTAAGCTGTACGCCAGCTCCCTCGAGAGTCAGTGTGGTGTGGTGGTTAAGAGTGGTAGACTCGTAATCTGGGGAGCCGGGTTCGCGTCTCTGCTCCTCCACATGCAGCTGCTGGGTGACCTTGGGCTAGTCACCCTTCTCTGAAGTCTCTCAGCCCCACTCACCTCACAGAGTGTTTGTTGTGGGGGAGGAAGGGAAAGGAGAATGTGAGCCGCTTTGAGACTCCTTCGGGGAGTGATAAAGCGGGATATCAAATCCAAACTCTCCTTCTTCTTCTTCTTCTTCTCGGCCAGTAAAGCGAGATGAGCGCCGCAACCCCAGAGTCGGTCACGACTGGACCTAATGGTCAGGGGTCCCTTTACTTTTAAGCGGCCGTGGCAGCCTTGAATCCTCATTGTGCGCCGGTTTCTTCTTCGGATCTCCTGCCCACCCTCCCTTTAGGTCATGCCTTGCTCTTTTAACCTGTGATATTTTAATGTATTTTGTGTTTGTTGGAAGCCTTCCAGAGTGGCTGGGGAGACCCAGCCAGATGGGTGGGGTACAAATAAAAAATAATTATTATTATTATTATTATTGCTCTTGACATTGCTATGGACCTCGTTGCCCAAGGGGCCTGGTAGGAATTTTTATCCATTTGGCAAATTGGCACCAGCCTACCTCGTAGCAAATCGTCACAACTTTTCTGGTATTGGCGGTTGGGCATTGGAATATGTGTGGTGTATTGGAGGGCAAGGTTCGGGCCATCGCCTAACCCCCCACTTTTGGGTATTTCGTTAAAGGAATCCGGCGGTCGTGGATCCTGTCGGGTGACTAGGGCCATGGCACGACCCCCCCCCCGGTAACATCAGGGGGAGCTTCCAGTTGTATTTGCATCAACAGGCTCCACCTTCTGGTTGTTAACCCTTGAATGACTCCCCGCTGCGTGGGTGGAGTCAGGTATAACTTGTTTGATCCTAAGCCATTACCACTCACATGCTGTAACCAATAAAGGTTGTGGCCTTTTCTCGCCCATTAACCTAAATACATTGTGTCCTCGTGTCTTTATTTATTCAATCGGGTGGCGGGTCCTCGACTCACAACTGAGACACACACTTTTTCCCTGAATTAAAACAGGAGTGCTTGATTTTTGCACCTGAGTGTGTAAAAGTGAGGAGGGTAACTTCGTTCTCTCTGTGTGAGTTGCCGATCTGGGTGTGCCTCTTCAGAAAGCCCACGGGAGGAACCGGCACAGAGATACAGTGGAAAGATTCCTCTGAAGGGAATCAAATTCTACTACATCACTGAATTGGATGACCCAGTTACACTGGCTGGAGAGAGGCTCATCTCCAACTGAATGGAAGGGGGGGAGAGGCCACAGAGCATACAGAGACATAACAAGAGGCTTCCTCTGTTGCCAGGGATGTTGAGTTCACTATTTCATTCATTTATGTATCCAAGCTCTTGTGACCCCAGCTGTCATGGACTGGCTGGAGAATGAGGGAAGGAATGGGGGACCCCCGAGGGAAGAAGGCTTAGAGCCCGGGGATTTGTGGTGGGACAACTATGAGTGGTCAGAGGGAGAAGGAGAAGACTGGGAAGAGGAGGTGTCAGAAGCTGAAGAGGCGACAGGGCTTAGTGAGCAGGAAGAGACTGTGGCAGAGAGCAGTCCAGAATCAGAGGCAGAAGTGGAGACAGGAGAGGAGGGAGACCAAGAGGCAGAGATGAGGCAGGCTGCAGAAGAAGCTGGGGTCTCCCGCTCCTGCTGCAACCAGCCCCCTGCTCCGTTCTCCTAGGGCCAGAAGTGGAGGAGAGACAGGCAAGGCGGCAAAGTCTCAGGTTGCTTGGGAAGGATCCAGGGGAGAAGGAGACTTAGGGAACTGTGGCGTCAAGGCAAGATCTACCGGGCAAAGTTGTGCTCCCAAGGCCTGCTTGTTTCTTTGCATAAATAGTTAACTTCAATGACGCCATGTGAGTTGTTACCTGACCTGCTCTTGGTACCTCGACCTGACACCAGCATAGAGCCTGGGCGTTCTTGATCTAAGTGGTCACATCCAGCAGGTCCATTCACATAGTGCGAACGGGGATAACATCCTAACTTGGACATAACATCCACTGAAACCACAGGGACTGACTTAATAATAATAATAATAATAATAATAATAATTTATTATTTGTACCCCGCCCATCTGGCTGGGTCTCCCCAGCCACTCTGGGCGGCTTCCAGCAAACATTAAAATACATTAACACATCACAGGTTAAAAACTTCCCTAAACAGGGCTGCCTTCAGGTGTTTTCTAAATGTCATGTAATTGTAGATCATTTTAACCTCTGATGGGAGGGCGTTCCATAGGGCGGGTGCCACTACCGAGAAGGCCCTCTGCCTGGTTCCCTGTAGCTTTGCTTCTCGCAGTGAGGGAACCGCCAGAAGACCCTTGGCGCTGGATCTCAGTGTCCGGGCTGAACAATGAGGGTGGAGACGCTCCTTCAGGTATACTGGGCCTTTGAGGCCATTTAGGGCTTTCAAGGTCAGCACCAACACTTTGAATTGTGCTCGGAAATGTACTGGGAGCCAATGTAGGTCTTTCAAGACCGGTGTTATGTGGTCTCCGCGGCCGCTCCCAGTCACCAGTCTAGCTTCCGCACTCTGGATTAATTGTAGTTTCCGGGTCACCTTCAAAGGTAGCCCCACGTAGAGCGCATTGCAGTAGTCCAAACGGGAGATAACCAGAGCATGCACCACTCTGGTGAGACAGTCTGCGGGCAGGTAGAGACTCAGCCTGCATACCAGATGGAGCTAAACTTTGATATTTGATTTTTGTATATATATATATATTGTGTGTGTGTGTGTGTGTGTGTGTGTGTGTGTGTGTGTGTGTGTGTGTATTGTGTGTGTGTGTATTCCACTATGTTTAACTCTCCCTTTTTTGTCACCATCCGCACCTGCAGTCTTATTGCACCTGCAGTCTTATTGCATCATCCCTCTGGCCTTTGCTAACTGCAATGTGTGTGTTTTTTACAGGTGCCCGTTTTATAGCACAAATGCTTTCACCTGCCTATCCCACCCCCACCCCTTCCACACATGTGAAGCTGCCTTAGACTGAGCCAGATGACCAATCCCGCCAGAATTGTCTGTTGGGGTGATATCTCTCCCAGATCTCAAGATGAGTGAGTTTTGCAGCTTGGCTGGTGTGCAGCCTTTACAGCTGAGAAGCAAAGGTGCAAGCCCAAGGTCTTATCCAAGCAAATCATTATTTACAGGTGCCACATAATACCCATTTTGCATTCTTAAGAAATTGATATTTTAGTGTAGCAGCACCTACACTGTGGAACTCCCTGCCTCTTGACATCAGGCAGATGCCTTCACTATACAATTTCAGGGCTTGCTAAAAAACAACAACACACAAAACACTTTTAGCGTTTTTACAAATCTTGTGTTTAGAAGCCTTTCCAGACACGATGGATTTATCTTTTGTTTTAAACAGTTGTTTTTACAGATAATTTTATAGTTTGTTTACTGTTTGTAAATCCCATCAGAAATCAAGGAAATAAACAACTATCTGACTTTTAGAAGACATCTGAAGGCAGCTCACTTTAAGGAAGTTTTTAATGTTTGATGTTTTATCGTATTAATATTATTATTATTATTCTGTTGGGAGCTGTCCAGAGTGGCTGGGGAAACCCAGCCAGATGGGCGGGGTATAAATAATAAATTATTAGTAGTAGTATTTGAGGGTTTGGGGTTTTTTTTACACAATCAAATGGTGTATAAGTTTTATGAAATAAATTATGGAATATGTCATGAAACTAAAATCCTATGCACCTTGGTTTAGGAATGATTTTCCTTGAGCTTACAGGGACTAACCTCTGAGTAATGCATAGGGCTATTAGTCCATGAGGGCCACTTCTATGTAACCATGAAACCAAAACAACCCAGAGCAAAAGTTAAGCGTTTCCATGCACTGCTCTGGTTCGCCAGAAGTGGCTTAGTCATGCTGGCCACATGACCCGGAAGCTGTACGCAGGCTCCCTCAGCCAATAATGCGAGATGAGCGCCACAACCCTAGAGTCGGACACGACTGGACCTAATGGTCAGGGGTCCCTTTACCTTATTTCATAGAATCATAGAGTTGGAAGAGACCCCAAGGGCCATCCAGTCCAACCCCCTGCCAAGCAGGAAACACCATCAGAGCATTCCTGACAGGTGGCTATCAAGCCTCTGCTTAAAGACCTCCAAAGGAGGAGACTCCACCACACTCCTTGGCAGCAAATTCCACTGTCGAACAGCTCTTACTGTCAGGAAGTTCTTCCTAATGTTTAGGTGGAATCTTCTTTCTTTGTAGTTTGAATCCATTGCTCCGTGTCCTCTTCTCAGGAGCAGCAGAAAACAACCTTTCTCCCTCCTCTATATGACATCCTTTTATATATTTGAACATGGCTATCATATCACCCCTGAGCCTTCTCTTCTCCAGGCTAAACATACCCAGCTCCCTAAGCCGTTCCTCATAAGGCATCGTTTCCAGGCCTTTGACCATTTTGGTTGCCCTCCTCTGGACACGTTCCAGCTTGTCAGTATCCTTCTTGAACTGTGGTGTTTTTTATCTTTTGTATTTTGGAAATGTACATCCAGTTTTTTTCCCCTTTTAATTTTTGGGGGGTCCCCAAGAGAGTGGGGCCCTGATCTATAGCTTGTTTAGCTTATATGTAAATCCAGCACTGGGTACTCCCTTCTGCTGTCCCACGTGTTCAAGTGGCTTTGAGCTGTGATGCGACAACTCTTCACCAGGCTGTCTCTCTCACCACAAAGCCAAGAGGAGGTGGTCCACAGCTCATCTGTCATTGGTTTATTCCAGATGACAAAGAGCAGGCATTTTCTCGAAGGAGGCCATCCTCCTCTCACACTGAGATGGGGAGGTGGTACCCGAAACATGACAATTGCTATTTACAGTTTTTATAATTATCGGGATTCGAAATGACTTAATAATAATAATAATAACAACAATAGCGACTACAGCAGCAAGAACGCTACTTGCCCCAAAATGGAAAGAAGCAGAAGTCCCAGCAAAGGAAGAATGGATACAAAAACTTATGGAATATGCAGAAATGGCGAAACTTACCGGGAGAATAAGAAATCAAGATAACAAACTTTTTAGAATAGAATGGAAATTGTCTATTGAATATTTACAGATAAATTGCAAAACAGATAAAAACATTGGCAGGATTATTGTAATAACCTGCAGTTTCATAAGAGTATATACCGGTATCTAAAGTTGATAATTAAATGAACAAATTAAATGAATTTGGATACACAGGAGATATTAAAAAATAAATTTAAGGAACCGCAGAAAGTGGGGGAAGGAAGTCAAACCCTGAAATGTTAAAATGATTGTAAAATTAATGAAATGTATACATTTGAAGAGTATAAATAAAAACTTTTTAAAATAACAACAATATTAGCCTGTTGACCAATTGGCAGTTAATTAATTCATCTAATAGATCAATTCATCTAATTGATCAATTCATCTAACCAAACAAACAAACCAGATCTAATCAATCAATGAATCTTACCAGATCTAATCAACTCATTCTAATGAGAATAATACAACTGCAGAGTTGGAAGGGACCCCAAGGGTCATCTAGTCCAACCCCCTGCAAGGCGGGAATTTTCTGCCCAATGTGGGCCTAGAACCCACAATCCTGAGATTAACAGTCACATGCTCTGCCGATTGACTAATCATTCAAGCAAACATTGCAGCCGTAGTTGTGATGCATGCATTTGCAAAAACAATTTGTCTCCATTGTCTGTTTCCAGGTTGCACTGAAAAACAGCATTCCCCAACCCGGCGCCCCCCAGTATTTTCACCAACAACTCCCACCAGCCCCAGCCTGGACTAGGGCTGATCATTGTGCTGCAGCGCGACTCAAAGCCTTAAAAAATGGAGGTTAATGTGTGTATTGACCCATAGATCTTGTCTGTTTTATCATGCATTGCAGGGGTCACCAAACTTTTTCAGCAAGGGGCCGGTCCACTGGTCCCTTAGACCTTGTGGGGGGCCGGACAATATTTTGAAAAAGGAAAAGGAAAAGGAACGAATTCCTATGCCCCACAAATAACCCAGAGATGCATTTTAAACAAAAGCACACATTCTACTCTTGTTAAAAAAACACCAGGCAGGCCCCACAAATAACCCAGAGATGCATTTTAAACAAAAGCACAATTCTACTCATGTAAAAACACGTGAATTCCCGGACTGTCCGGGGGCCGGATTTAGAAGGTGATTGGGCCAGATCCGGCCCCCGGGCCTTGGTTTGCCTACCCATGGTTTTATGCAGTGGTCCCCAAACTAAGGCCCGGGGGCCGGATGCGGCCCAATTGCCTTCTCAATCCGGCCCACGGACAGTCCGGGAATCCACGTGTTTTTACATGAGTAGAATGTGTCCTTTTATTTAAAATGCATCTCTGGGTTATTTGTGGGGCATAGGAATTCGTTCATTTTTTTTTCTTCAAAATATAGTCTGGCCCCCCACAAGGTCTGAGGGACAGCGGACCAGCCCCCTGCTGAAAAAGTTTGCTGACCCCTGGTTTTATGCATTAACAATATTGGGAAATAATAAGCCATTGCCATGTTTGCTCCTACAGCCGTGGTCGACCAACTACCTTTCCAGACAAGAGACCTTAATTTGCACATGTGGATTCCATTCACTGAAACTAAGAGCGGCAAAGCGTTCTGAACACTGCGCTGTCTGCACTGATAAAAAGGTAAAGGGACCCCTGACCATTAGGTCCAGTCGTTTCCGACTCTGGGGTTGCGCGCTCATCTCGCTTTATTGGCCGAGGGAGCTGGCGTACAGCTTCCGGGTCATGTGGCCAGCATGACTAAGCCGCTTCTGGCAAACCAGAGCAGCGCACGGAAACGCCGTTTACCTTCCCGCCAGAGCGGTTCCTATTTATCTACTTGCACTTTGACATGCTTTCGAACTGCTAGGTGGGCAGGAGCAGGGACCGAGCAACGGGAGCTCACCCCATCGCAGGGATTCGAACCGCCGACCTTCTGATCGGCAAGCCCCAGGCTCTGTGGTTTAACCCACAGCGCCACCTGGGTCCCTGTCTGCACTGATGCTGTCACACAATTTTGGTTACCCTTGATTATTTTAGGGAAAGGAGAAGCAAGACCTTTCTCTCCTCGTACACACATCAAATACACATGCACACCCCGTCACTTCTTAAAGGTATGTAGCAAAACCATTTGAAAAATCGAAGGAAATTTCTCCAAAAAAAGCACACCACACACAGCAGAAAATCAGCCCTGTTTTCACTAGCGGGTGTGTGGCCGCTTTTTAGGAAACAGGGATGCCGAAAGTCTCTCTCTGCACAGTCGTGGCTAATTGAAATGAGAGGAGCGCTCTACAATGCCTTTTTAGAAAACCAGAAGGTGATTCACAACGCCCCTTTTAATTAAATATAACTGCATCTGGAAGAGCTACGATTCTATTCCTGGTTCCAGACTTGACGGCCTTCCCAGCCATTCAGGGATGGCATTGTGCTGACCTACAAGGGCAGGGAGAGAATTTGCCAGATCCTGTGCTGAACGACAACCAGCCCTCAAACACAGGAGAAGGGCGACAGAAACTAGAAAAGGCGAAAGGAATAGGAGGGGAGTGACTACATCTGGGTGGTGGGAGTACCGGATCGGCGTCTACACAGCCACGACCACCCCTCGCTTTGCATCTCCCCCTCTTGGCCAGCAGCAGGTATGCCTGGAAGCTGGCCAGGGTGGATAAAAATCAATGATTTTTTACAAAATAAATAATAAAAATCAATTGTTGTTCTTTAAAAATAATAAAAATCAGATTTATTTATTTTTTAATTTAAATTGGATTTTTTTTAAAATCAGATTTTAAAAAATAAAATGCTTTCATTAAATTTCATTTAAATGCACGATGCCTCGGAACGTAACTCCTCTGTAAATGGAGTTTATATAACAGCATTGTACACAAGAAATAAAGTTTCCTCGATCTGCTGTTTGCACCCCATTCATGCCCTGCTCAGCCCCACTGAGGATGCAACGCCCGAGACTTACCGGTACTATTCCACTAGCATTCAAAGATTAAGACACAGGTGGGTCACAACCGAAAACAGCTACCGTATTTTTCACTCCATAAGACGCACTTTTTTCCTCCTAAAAAGTAAGGGGAAATGTCTGTGCGTCTTACGGAGCGAATGCATGGTCCCTGGAGCCAAATTGCCTAGGGGCCAAAAGCAGATTGTGCTCTTTGTTTTACAGAGAGAGAAGAGGGTGTTGAAAGGAAGCCGCTGAACAGCTGTTTAGCAAGCGATCGGGAGAGAGATAAGGCCCCCTTTCCAGCCCCGCCCCCTTGCCCAGGCCTCCATTGTTGAATGCAGAGGGAGGCTGTTTGTTTCCCCAGCGACATGTGACTGGCTGATTAGATTATCTGTCTGGAAACTGTAGAAAGGGCTCCCTTTCCTGTAGGACTGGAAGCTGCAGAACTGTGAGTTGAACCCCATAAAAAGGGGCTTTTCCTCTTTGAAAAAAAAGCTGCACCACTTTGAGCTGATCCTAAAAAAAACCAGGGCTTTTCCCTTTGCAAAAGAAGCTGCACCACTTTGAGCTGATCCTCAAAAAAGCAGGGCTTTTCCCTTTGCAAAAGAAGCTGCACCACTTTGAGCTGATCCTCAAAAAAACAGGGCTTTTCCCTTTGCAAAAGAAGCTGCACCACTTTGAGCTGATCCTCAAAAAAGCAGGGCTTTTCCCTTTGCAAAAGAAGCTGCACCACTTTGAGCTGATCCTCAAAAAAACAGGGCTTTCCCCCTTTCCTCCTCTAAAAACTAGGTGCGTCTTATGTTCAGGTGCGTCTTATGGAGCGAAAAATACAGGTGGCTTCTTTCCTTTAGAACAGGCTTCCTCAAACTCGGACCTCCAGATGTTTTTGGCTTACAACTCCCATGATCCCTAGCTAGCAGGACCAGTGCTGGGAACTGTAGTCTCAAAACATCTGGAGGGCTGAGTTTGAGGAAGCCTGCTTTAGAATTACAGCGTTGATCACATGGGGTGTGTGCACAGGTGCGACTGATTTGCAACCCTACGCAGGTCTCCTCCCGAGGAACTGCCCTTCGGTTCAAGCCAAGCTGCTCCCAGGTCCATCAGCCTTGGCCAATGGTCAGGAACGATGGGAATTGTAATAGAACAAGATCCAGAGAGCTACTCTTGCTATCCTGGCTAAATATATAATCCGAATATTAGGTGAGAGGTTATTGGTTAAGTACAGTTCTTCTGAGCCCGCCAGCCCTTTCTCTCTCCAGCCAGAACTGGGACAGTAGTTTCACAAAGGCAGCATAATGTTCTTTCTGCCTTTGCAAGGAATCAAGCCTTCAGTATTGCGGCCTAAACTTTGGAACTCCCTGCCCGTTGATATTAGGCCAGTGTGTCTTTTCAGGACCTGCTAATACCATTTTTTTAATCGAAGCATGCCTACCCAGACATGTCAATTCAACATGTATTTTCATATGTCATTTTAGTTTATACTGTATGTTGGTTTCATTTTGTTTTAACATCTGAGCTTATCAGTCATTTTAAAGTATGTTTTCTATTTCATGTAAACCATTTAGAGGTTATGATGATTTAAAATATATATGAATCCTGTGAAAGGAACTGAATGGATGACAGCAATAAGAAGTTTTAAAAGGCACAGAATAAACTTGAAATATAAAATTCTGCAAGTTCATATATGTAAAGGTAAAGGGACCCCTGACCATTAGGTCCAGTCGTGTCTGACTCTGGGGTTGCGGCGCTCATCTCGCTTTATTGGCCGAGAGCCGGCGTACAGCTTCCAGGTCATGTGGCCAGCATGACAAAGCCGCTTCTAGCGAACCAGAGCAGCACACGGAAACGCCGTTTACCTTCCCGCCAGAGCGGTTCCTATTTATCTACTTGCACTTTGACGTGCTTTCGAACTGCTAGGTGGGCAGGAGCTGGGAGCGAGCAACGGGAGCTCACCCCGTCGCAGGGATTCGAACCGCCGACCTTCTGATCAGCAAGCCCTAGGCTCTGTGGTTTAACCCACAGCGCCAAAGATTTATAGATGGCAGAATTGGGAACACCCAACAGAATTCTCTTAGCAAATGTCAAAGTCTTGGTTCTGGGTGCAAAAATTCAGTTCCGGGTGTGAAATTTTGTACCGTCAATGTGAGAATTCAAGGATGGCAAAATTTCAGAGCCTCTTACAGAATTTCATCGTCGGCTCTGGAGGCACAACGAGAGTCGACACTTGTTATTTCTACAACCATGAAATCCGTTGCATTTGAAGTTGGAGAAAGAAAAAAAGAAAGAAGTTTATGTCATCTCCCACAGCATGCAAAATTGGCCCAAAATATTTTGACTCCCTGGGCGAAATATATATATAATGTGGCCCTGCAGTTATTGATCTGGGAAACAGGGACTTCTCCTGCGTGGTTTTCACTAATCTGAACGCAAGCTGTAAAAGGAGAGAACCATTCATACAAGCAGGTACATTCCGACCGCTGACCCACTGGACTCTGCATTGTCTACTCTGAATGGCAGAGGCTCTTCAGGTACCCAGGAGAACATTCCTAGCCCCGTAGCCAAGCATATTTTCAATGGGAAATGTCAGGGATTGAACCAGGGAGATTTTGCATACATAGCACGGGTCCTACCAATGACCTGCTTTGGCGATGGCAGCAGCTGGGGTGCAGAGCATCTCCCTTGCCTGAAACCCTGCAGAACTGTTGCCGGTCAGTGTGGGCAATAGGAGGCAAAGTGGTATATAAGGCAGCTTCTGATGTTCCTCATGTCAACGCGGCTTATGGAAGAGAACCGCCTTGTGGGTTGTGCCCGGCGACAAAGATCCGAGCGTCTCCCACAAATTCGGCCAGCCCCCTCCCTCCACCTGGCAGTCAGGCCCACCTCCGACCGCGCGACCGGACCAAGCAGGAAGTCCTACCAGCTATGGGTCAACCTGCTGGGGCTTCTTACCTGTAGGAGGAGGTGCTCACCCGGGCTGTGACTTCCTCCTTGATCTGCCGGTTGAGCGCATCCACGGCCGCCCGTCCTTTGCTGGTGTCGACCGACGTGGAATACCCGGCCGCCACCTGCTGCTGCTGCTCCTGCGGGTCGCCCTCAGATACTAGGACCTTCTTCTTGGTCTTCTTGACCCTCCCTTCTTCAGGCCTGGTGGGGTTGGCCTCCACCTCCTTGCCTCTCTCCTCCTTCTCTTGAGCCACGTGGGTCTTCCTCCTCCTCTCCAGGCTCCCGGGCCTCTCCTTGGAGCCTTTGTCCAGATCCACCGCAGGAATGGGCATAGGTTTGGGGATCCAGGGGTGGTCACCTCTCTTGGGGATGGGCCAGGCGCGGAAATCCTTCTGGTACTGGCTCTCCCTCTCGAAGGGCGTGTCCGACGGCTGGTACTCGCTCTTCGGCTTGCAGCTGGGCTCGGGTCTCTGCACCTTCCAAGCCTTGTAGTCCTGTCGCATCACCGAGTCGGCCGACGGGTCTTTCAGCTGCCCGGGCTTGTGGTGGCCCCCCGGGGCCGCGTGGTCCACAGCTGCAGAGGTCGCCCTGGCAACCGCATCCAGGTCACCCCCGCCAAGGGCAGCGGGCTGGGTCTCGATAGCCGAGGATGGGCGTGGCAGGTGCTGCTGCTGCTGCTGCAGCACGACATGGGTCCCCGGGATCTCGGTGGCTTCCGAGTATTTGGTGAAGACCAAAGGCACGGCGATGTCGGCTTTGTCCAGCTGGTTCCAGAAGCGGGCAATGCAGCACGCCCGACTGATGCAAGGCCAGGCCATCTTGGCAGCCTGGTCTAGTTCCACTCCTCCCTCCACGTTTGGGGGGCACCTGCTCACCTCCCTCCCCCTCCCGAGATATAGATAGATACACACACAGACAATGGGAGCCACCTGCTCAGTGGCGACCCAACTCTCTCCCCCTTACGTTACAGGCGTGATTTTGCACACACACGAAAAATGAAAAGTGCGGTTGGCGAACGCACCCAAGCTTGGTCAGAGGCGGAACCCCACTACCTTAGACAAACAAACATCCAGCAATTAATAATAATAATAATAATAATAATCTAGAGTCATTCAGGAAAGAGGGCAAACAAATTCGGAGCCTCTCCCTTTGGCAGGGGGATGAAGAGTCTGGAGATCCTTAGAGAAAGGCGATCAGGGATGGGGAGGAAATTGTCCTATATCCGATTTGCCAATATCCAAAGCAGAAGGCGCCGGAGATCCCCAAGAGGGAGGCTGGAGACCCGCTTGCTTTCAAAGGGCATCGCCCACCCGAGGAGGAGGAGAAAGGGGGGTCCTTCGGAGCCTCATGGCTGAGTGAGGGGACGAAGGGGTGATGGATGGCGGGGGGAGAGACCCGGCCTTGCAGCCCCACCTCTTTCTTTCGCTCTGTCTGTCTGTCTGCCTGCCTGCCTGTCTGTCTGTCTTTCTCTCTCTCTCTCCCTCTCTCCGGCTCAGCTGCCTGCAGACGCCGAGTTCAGGCTTCAGAAAGAGCCGCGAGCCTCGGGGCTCCGGCCATCGCCATCCGACGCTGGTGCGGCTGCTGCAGAGGAAAGCGGACCGCACCCAGTCGCGCGCCCGGCGGAGAAGGATGCTGGAGGGAGGCGATGCGGTCGGATCACCTGCCTCCGTCAGCACGCACTGCACGCCGGGGAGGGGGAGGAAGGGGGAGGCGGAGGAGGAGGAGGAGGAGGAGGAGGGAGGAAGCAGCCCTTAACCCTTCCCAGCCCGGACAGGAGAGGGAGGCGTTCCCCAAGGGGGGGGGCGTGCGTTCTTCCCGAGGAAGAAAGGCGCTTGGCAGATGCGTAAAAAGCGCTCCACATCTCCAAAGCGCTGCGCCAGGCAGTGGCCGGCTCGGGATGGTCCGGAGCAAGGCTGGCCCTTGGGTTCTTCAGCGTTAGGAGCCTAGAAAAAGGCACCTGGTGGATCAGGCCCATGGCCCTCCCCGTCCTGTTCTTTCTCAGTGGCCTCCGCAGATGCTTCAACGAGAAACCCGCATGAGGGACCCGAGCGCCATGAGACTCTCAAGCTCAGGGTCGTGGGTTCGAGTTCCGTGGTGGTTGAGAGTTGGGGGGGGTTGGACTAGATGACCCTCGGGGTCCCTTCCAACTTTAGAATTCTAGGATTTTATGACTCACTCTCCCCTCCTGTGGTTTCCAGCAACTGGTACCCAGAAGATAATAGATAGATAATTTATTTATTGTCATTGCACAAGTACAAGCACAACGCTATACATGTGCAACGAAATTGCATGCCATCCCATAAAAGAAAAAAAGAAAAAAGCACAAAACACACACACACCAAAAAGGCCACACACACACACACACACACACACCCATCACAGCTCTCCAAGGTCATATTATCTGGTTACAGCATTTAAGATGGTTATAGCTCTTGGGTAGAAACTGTTCTTCAGTCTATTTGTTCTTGATCTAATTGTTCTATATCTTCTACCCGAAGGCAGTGGTGCAAAGAGGCTATGTCCTGGATGAGAGGGATCCTTTAAAATATTGTTAACCTTTTAAAGGCAACGGGAACTGTACAGTTCTTCCAGAGATGGGAGAGGATGACCAATAATATTTTGGGCTGTGGTTATGACCTTCTGAAGTATCTTCTTCTCCCTGGCTGTGCATTGCTGCCTCCAAATATGGAGAAAAGAACATAGTAATAATGGCCAATAGCCTTATTCTCCATGAATTTGTCCAATCCTCTGTTAAAACCATGTAGCTTGGTGGCCATCACTGCCTCCTGCATCACTATGTAAGAACTTTCCTTTATCTGCCCTGAGCTTAAAAGAGACCAGTTCCACCAGCAAACCCTACCCCTGTGTCTCCTGTCTCCTTTCCGCGCACCAATGTTTCTAAGATGGTCACTGCCCTCAAACTCTCTCTTATGCACACACAGGACCGGTGCTGGCAATTTTGGCGCCCTAGGCGAGGGGGCGGGCCACGTGACGTCATTGCGTATGGCGCACGTTGCGGAGCGGTGCCCTGCCCCCTGCCCAGCTGGGCGCCCGCCGCCGCCACGGTTTGCTTGCTCCGCCGCTGGTTGGGGCGGCGGCGGGCAGTGGGGGGCAGGCTGGCCAGCGCCCCCTCCATTTTGGCGCCCTCACCGCCGCGGTTTTCGCCCCAACCTGCTTGCTCCGTCGCTGGTTGGGGTGGCACCGGGCGGCAGCGGGCAGGCTGGCCAGAGCCCCCTCCATTTTGGTGCCCTAGGCAATTGCCTAGTTCGCCTAAATGGACGCGCCGGCCCTGTGCACACAATGTGAGCATCTCTTATTGTGGGCATTCTCATATAAACTCCATAAATCAACCAGAGCAACCAAACAACAACAACAACAACAGTAATATGATGTTAGCCGCTCTGAGCCTGGCCTCGGCTGGGGAGGATGGGATACAAATGAAAAATGACTAATAATAATAATAATAAAAGTTATTATTTATATCTCGCCCATCTGGCTGGGTTTCTCCAGCCACTCTGAGCAGCTCCCAACAGAATATTAAAAACACGATAAAACATCAAACATTAAAAACTTCCCTAAACAGGGCTGGTATCAATTTATCTGGTATCATCTCCTTGCTTGGTAAATCACCCATTTGGCTTGTAGGCCAAATTCCGGCTGAGATCATAAGCACGCTGAATGTGCACAAATGCTGACTCATAGAATCATAGAATCATAGAATCATAGAGTTGGAAGAGACCACAAGGGCCATCCAGTCCAACCCCCTGCCAAGCAGGAAAGCATTCCCATTTCTTGCACATTGAATAAACCCTCCACTTGTTCAGAAAGCCCCGCCCCCTGACTCCAGGAACACAGGAAGCAGCCTTATAATGAATCAGACCATTGGTTCCGTGTAGCTCAGTATTACCTGCACTGATTGGCAGTTGAGTCTCCAAGATTTCAGACAGCGTCTCTCCAAACCTTACTTGGATATCTGAAAGCAGCCTTGTATCAGGAGGTTTTCTATGTTTGATTATGTTTTTATATGTGTTGGAAGCTGCCCAGAGTGGCTGGGGCAACCCGGTCAGATGTGTGGGGTATAAAAAATAAAATTATTGATATTACTATTATTATTACCATTATTATTATTATTGGAGGTGCCTGCTGGGGTTTGAACCTGCAGCCTTCATTCAGAATCTCTTCTCTTTCTCTCTCTTTGGCGATCACTTGTAGCCGAGTAAAATTGTCTTCCAGCAACATGGTTTTGACAGTGAGTTCGTAAGTGACTGTGGAGGCCAATTCTGGATCCACATGTCCTTCCACAGTGGGGACATTGGTTTCCGGGCGGGAGTTGATCACGGTGAGGGTTTGCCAAGCGTGCCTTCCTCTTAGCGCATTTATCCCTTTCGTCCTGAGTTTGAGTGTCTTCAAAGCCCATGACACCTTTGGTAAAGGCTGTTCCCCAATTGCAGCGCTCACAGGCTAGTGTTACCAATTGTTGGTGTTTATACTACATTTTTTTTTAAGATTTGCCTTGGTAAAGGTAAAGGGAGCCCTGACCATTAGGTCCAATCGTGACCGACTCTGGGGTTGCGGCGCTAATCTCGCTTTATTGGCCGAGGGAGCCGGTGTACAGCTTCCGGGTCATGTGGCCAGCATGATTAAGCCGCTTCTGGCGAAACCAGAGCAGCGCACGGAAACGCCGCTTACCTTCCCACCGGAGCAGTACCTATTTATCTACTTGCACTTTGACATGCTTTTGAACTGCTAGGTTGGCAGGAGCAGGGACCGAGCAACGGGAGCTCACCCCGTCGCGGGGATTCGAACCGCCGAGCTTCTGATCAGCAAGCCCTAGGCTCTGTGGTTTAACCCACAGCGCCACTCGCATCCCATTGATTTGTTTTGAGAGAGCCTTTAAACCTCTTTTGTTGACCAGCAGCATTACACATTCCATCGAGTGTTTGTTCCCATTTGTGCACAGAAAGGCCTCAGACCTCACCACTCTCCCCCTCCCAGACTTCACACACACTTGCCTAGCTGTCTATTGAAAGCACACGGTTTCTCATATTCAGAGGCAACTGAAAACACACAAACACACAAGCATCTCTCTCTCTCTCTCTCTCTCTCTCTCTCTCTCTCTCTCTCTCTCTCTCTCTCTCTCTCTCGCAAAGGTGCTGGACAGCACCCCAGAATGCCTGCCATTCTCTTTCCCAGGCAGGAATTTTCAGTACTAAAAATCTATGGACAGATCCCCAGGCAACCCACCCTTTAAAAGATCTCAAATGAAAGAGCGAGGGAAAGTCCAGAGGGAGGGAAGGAGCGGCGAATAATGAATTAATCCCCCTCTTTAATCTACCATGGCGTGCCCATTTAGAAATCTGAAAGGCAGATCATAGGCTATGGAAGAGCCAGGGGGCATTTAAAATAAATAAAATCCCAAAGTCCCTAGAGCTGTGTGTTTGTGGTGGGAGGGCGGAATTCTATTCCTGGACTTGGAGTTTTAAACCTTTGCAAGCTTTTCCCACAACAGGGGAAGGAAGGAAAGATATCAAGGATCCAGCACTGCCTTAACTACTTATTGCTGCCTAGAGTAGTATATACTCCCTCAACTCCCAAGTCTTACATCCACTTATAGGAAATTGAGAGATCCGTCTGGGGGAAATGGAATAGGCCACCAGGAGTTATGAGCCAGTGTCTCCTAACTGATGGCAGAAATAGGCAGCAGCATCACCATTAGGAGCAGCCCCATTTATAATGGTGTCTTTAAAATGATTTTAAGGACAGGGGAGGCTGCCCTATACTGAGTCTGATGGGGGGTTAAGAGGTATTGGGGAAGGTGTCTGATCATGTGACCTAATGTTGAACTTGTGTAACCCTTGTATGTTGTTGTTGTTTAGTCGTTTAGTCGTGTCCGACTCTTTGTGACCCCATGGACCAGAGCACGCCAGGCACTCCTGTCTTCCACTGCCTCAGTTTCGTCAGACTCATGTTGGTAGCTTCGAGAACACTGTCCAACCACCTCGCCCTCTGTCGTCCCCTTCTCCTTGTGCCCTCCATCTTTCCCAACATCAGGGTCTTTTCCAGGGAGTCTTCTCTTCTCATGAGGTGACCTCAGCTTCAGGATCTGTCCTTCCAGTGAGCACTCAGGGCTGATTTCCTTCAGAATGGAGAGGTTTGATCTTCTTGCAGTCCATGGGACTCTCAAGAGTCTCCTCCAGCACCATAATTCAAAAGCATCAATTCTTTAGCGATCAGCCTTCTTGATGGTCCAGCTCTCACTTCCATACATCCCTACTGGGGAAACCATAGCTTTAACTAGACGGACTCATAACTAATAAATTATATGTTGCCAAAGGCTCGGAGTGCCCTGAAAAATTCTATGCTGTTTGGTGGGATTTTATCTTATTTACAACAAATACAGACACCAAGGATTCCCTTTTCACAATGCAATGCTTTCCATTTATTTATTTATTTATTTATTTATTTATTTATTTATTTATTTATTTATTTTCTATACCTCCCTATACCCGAAGGTGTCATAGTCTTAAGCCACCCAATACTGAGTCTTTTCCAAATAGGCAGCTCTGCTGCTATTATTTTTATCGAATTAATTTTTATTGCCTTTACTACTTTAACCAAAGCTTTAAAAACAACCACAGACGTATAAAGCATATGCCCCCCCCCCCAAGAATCCTGGGAACTGTCGTTTAGCTACAATTCCCAGCACCCTTAACAAAATTCAGTTTCTGAGGTTCTTTGCAGAGGGGGAGAACGGGCTTTAAATGCAGGGTTTGTACACAGCCTACAACTTTCGCTGCTTTTCAGATTAAAGGAAGCCACACACACATGCCATATGTTCCAGCCTTCCCTATTTACCAGGGAGAGAGACTCTGTTTTCTGACTCAAGTCCCTAGTTGAACTTGCCTGTGCATTATCAATCGGAGACACTCAAGACAGAGAAAATTGCCGTTCTTCAAATCTCAGCCCCCTACTCAGATCCCGAAAGAGAGGCAAAATGTGTGCTGAATTCCTAGAGCCCATGTGTGCTATGTCAGACGGTTTGGGGCATCACATAGAATCCTAGAGTTGGAAGAGACCCCAAGGGCCATCCAGTCCAACCCCCTGCAAAGCAGGAAACACCATCAAAGCATTCCTGACAGGTGGCTGTCAAGCCTCTGCTTAAAGACCTCCAAAGAAGGAGACTCCACCACACTCCTTGGCAGCAAATCCCACTGTCAAACAGCTCTTACTGTCAGGAAGTTCTTCCTAATGTTTAGGTGAAATCTTCTTTCTTGTAGTTTGAATCCATTGCTCCATGTCCGCTTCTCTGGAGCAGCAGAAAACAACCTTTCTCCCTCCTCTATATGACATCCTTTTATATATTTGAACATTGCTATCATATCACCCCTTAACCTTCTCTTCTCCAGGCTAAACATACCCAGCTCCCTAAGCCGTTCCTCATAAGGCATCGTTTCCAGGCCTTTGACCATTTTGGTTGCCCTCCTCTGGACCCGTTCCAGCTTGTCAGTATCCTTCTTGAACTGTGGTGCCCAGAACTGGACACAGTATTCCAGGTGAGGTCTGACCAGAGCGGAATACAGTGGTACTATTCCTTCCCTTGATCTAGATGCTATACTCCTATGGATGCAGCCCAGAATTGCATTGGCTTTTTTAGCTGCTGCATCACACTGTTGACTCATGTCAAGTTTATGGTCTACCAAGACTCCTAGATCCTTTTCACTTGTACTGCTCTCAAGCCAGGTGTCACCCATCCTGTATTTGTGCCTTTCATTTTTTTTTGCCCAAGTGTAGTACTTTACATTTCTCCCTGTTAAAATTCATCTTGTTTGCTTTGGCCCAATTCTCTAATCTGTTAAGGTCATTTTGAAGTGTGATCCTGTCCTCTGGGGTACTAGCCACATGGCAGGACAGAGTCTCAAACAAAGGTGTGCTCTCCCAAGCCCACATTCCCAGCATGGTTGCACTGTCTCAGAGACGTCTATGCTGGATTGGTCTGTCCACAGAATGGAAGATGGCAGGATCCCCAAGGATCCAGCGGGGAGCTGGCTTCAAGCACCAAGCTCATTGGCAGACCAACTCTGCACTACAACAATATCTGCAAACTTGAGGCTGCCAACATCAACCCTGTTGTGTGGGAATCCCTTGCAGACGACCGCAGGGCCTGGAGACAGACAGGTTGTGTGTGCATCTATAGCGGGGACCAGAGGAGGAATGACCTCTGGGGGTAGAGCAGAAATGGCATGGAAATCTATAGCAGGGGTTGGCAACCTGCGACCCATGGGCCAGATGCGGCCCACGGAGACCGTTTAACCGGCCCACTAGCCGCCCACAAACCGAGCCGCCTGCTTAGCAAGTCCCCCGCACGCTGAGCTAAACCAACGCGGCACGGAGCAGGGACTCGCCGAGTGGTGCCGGAAATGGCGTCTGCGCACGTGCAAATAACAGAAATCACGTCTGCGCATGTCCAGACGCCAAAAATCGCTTCTGTGCAGGCGCGATTTTCGGCGTCTGGGCATGAGCAGAAGCGATTTCCAGTGCCGCGGAGATGCGCAGACGCGATTTCCAGTGATGCGCAGATGTGATCTCCGTGGGAGTGATCCGGCCCATGGCCAGTAAACCTTGCCGACCCCTGATCTATAGCAACAAAACTGGATGCCTTCACCTGCTCCAGCTGCAACAAAACATGTCTCTCTCATAGAATCATAGAATCATAGAGTTGGAAGAGACCACAAGGGCCATCCAGTCCAACCCCCTGCCAAGCATATTGGTCATATTGGTCTCTACAGCCACAGCAGATGCTTTAACTCTTCAATGATTTGACTTTATCCCCAAAAGTGCAGGTAAAGGACCCCTGGACGGTGAGGTCCAGTCCAAGGCGACTATGGGGTTGCGGCGCTCATCTCGCTTTCAGGCCGAGGAGCCGGTGTTTGTCCACAGACAGCTTTCCGGGTCACGTGGCCAGCAGGACTAAACCACTTCTGGTGCACTGTAACACTGTGACGGAAACCAGAGAGCACGGAAATGCCGTTTACCTTCCCGCCACAGTGGTACCTATTTATCTACTTGCACTTTGACATGCTTTCGAACTGCTAGGTTGGCAGGAGCAGGGACCGAGCAACGGGAGCTCACCCCGTCGTGGGGATTTGAACCGCCAACCTTCTGATCAGCAAGCCCAAGAGGCTCAGTGGTTTGGATGCCAACCAACCATGTGTGTGTAAATAATTAGGGGTGTTCTGGGTTCAAATGACGAGGCGAACTGGGTCATTCTTTGCATTGTCTTATTATCTCACGCTTCTTTAGCTCAGGAGTGGGGAATCTCATACCTGGAATCTGAATGCGGCCCTTGAGGTTTCTCTCTGTGGCCCTTGGGCCTTTCCTTAGGCCACACCCAACTCCAAACACCACCCTCTTTCAAAGTTCTCCTCTGAACCCTCCTTGGGTGTTTTTGCCTAGCTGAAATGTGCCCTTGAACTGGGGCAATGCCTCCGTTCTGGGATGAGGGGGGAGTGCATGCAGAAGTTTCCCAGAAAGACTCGCATCCCCTGATGCTCCCACTTTTGCCTCTGGCCCTGACTGTCACTTGCATGCGGCCCCCACAATGCTCCCTGCAAAGGGATGCGGCCCTCTGGCTGGGAAAAACAAAACAAAACTCCCCTGCCCCTGTGATGGGCGTGCCGCCAAGGCAACATTGCGGAATGGCACCCAATGGATTGGCAAACCTTCAGACTTTGCGATAAGGCGTAATCTTATCAGGAAGCCGGCGGCTGGGACTTAGCTCCAGCTCGGGTGCCATCAGCCTTTGACTGCCAAAGGTGGCAAAGGCATTAGGTGGCTAAACAGCACATGTGTGTGTGAGCTGCATGCTCCACCAAGCAGATAACAGCTGCCCCATATCATGTGGCCTTGCCCTTGCAACAGCGAGGCTTTGCCATGGATGACTGGGGGTGGGGGTGTGCAAGGCAGGGAGCAGAGGTGAAACATTGAGGGTGCTGCCTCTTGCCCACCCACTCCTGCTGTTGCGACGCTGCACCCCCAGGGCTTCCCCCGCCCCCAAGAAAAATAGGTGCCAGAACTCATCATGCAATTGTTACAGTAAGTCACTAGGCTGCTTTCACCACCTGCGGAGGTGCTAAAAACCACAGCAAGCTGTCTCCCTAGCTGGTCTGGGGGTTGCCCCTGGTTCTGGTGCAGGTCAAATAAATAAATCCATTGATGGTAATTGAAATATACTTGGAGTCAAGTGTGAATTTCATGTTCTTTATTCAGCTCATAGTAGCAAGGAATGAGTCTTTCCCCAAAACGTCTGCTATATATACATTATTTACACAATAGGCCCCACGTGATTGGCTAATTCCTGCCTACTCCTGTAGGCCAATCAGGTTGCGGATTCACTTCATCCAGCTGCTCTTGCAGGCCAGTCAGGTCGCTGATTCACTTCCACCTGGAGCTGGATTGGGTGGCTCCTGCGGACTAATCAGACTGCTGCATTCTGGATCCTATTGTTCTAGGATTCAGCTCAGTACATAACGATAATGATGATGATGATGATTTATTCCCCACCCATCTGGCTGGGTTTCCCCAGCCACCCTAGGTGGTCCCCAACAGAATATTAAAAACACGATAAAACATCAAACATTAAAAACTTCCCCAAGTGCGGGTGGCGCTGTGGGTTAAACCACAGATCCTAGGGCTTGCCAATCAGAAGGTCAGCGGTTCGAATCCCTGCAACGGGGTGAGCTCCTGTTGCTCAGTCCCAGCTCCTGCCAACCTAGCAGTTCGAAAGCACGTCAAAGTGCAAGTAGATAAATAGGTACCGCTCCGGCGGGAAGGTAAATGGTGTTTCCGTGCGCTGCTCTGGTTCGCCAGAAGTGGCTTAGTCATGCTGGCCACATGACCCGGAAGCTGTACGCCGGCTCCCTCAGCCAATAAAGCGAGATGAGCGCCGCAACCCCAGAGTCGTTCGTGACTGGACCTAATGGTCAGGGGTCCCTTTACCTTTACTTTTAAACATCCCTAAACATGTTGCAAGAGTTGCCATTTCTTCCATCCATTAATGAAAGGATTATTTATATACCACTGTATTAGATAAGCATGTGTAGAATTATAGCGTTTTGTGTGTGTGTGTGTGTGTGTGTGGTGTGTGTGTGTGTGTTTATTCACTTTTATTTATTTATTTTTTTCATTTGTTTTTTCACTTAATTTTGTTTGAAATGTTTTCAATTATATATAAAAAAATGTCATTGGAAAGATTTTGCACCTGAATCCGCTAGGTTTTCCCCTAGTGAAGTGCTCATATTTTCTTGAAGGTAACTTCCACTGGCTCTGTGGGACTTGCTTCAGAGTAGGCATAATGCAGAACAGGAGGGGTGCTGCCTCCTTCTAGGATAGAATGGGAATCTTCCGGCTCCATGTTGCTCCATCCTCCCAGCCAGTCTGTTCAGGGAGTTTCTTGTGGCCCTAACAATCGCCTGAGGAATCTGCGAAGAAGCTTCTATTTTCGCCTTAATACAGAAGCAACAAGTACCAACAGGCCTTTTGTTTGTCAGTCCAACAGAAGAGCCTCTTGTGTCCGCAGACGGCAGGAGGGTCAAAAAGAGTCGTGCGAGACTCATCTCCCAGCAAACGGGGCTTTGCCCGGCTGAAACTCCATCTCTATCAAGGAGCAGGAGGGGAAATTTATGCAGTGCTGTGATGCATGGTGCGACGAACCCTCTCCTCTCAATTACTACAGATCTCTCCAAAAGGTTACAAGGTTTCTTCCTAGGTTCGCCTCAAAAACAAGCTCCTCTTACTTTAAAGGTTTATTAGTAATGAGAGTCTGTATCCAGCTTTCGTGGCCTGATATCCTTAATGCTCTGGGCTACTTAGATGAACCACCTCTTGCCTACAGTAAATGGCCTCCCTCAGCTGGGATCCCCACTGTAACGATTTGCCTCACATCTCTGGCAACTTTGTGGCACTGTTTTCACCTTCTAACCCCTTTCTGTGTGACTCTAAGACACAAACTAACACCCTGTTTCCTCTCAGGTAAGTTTTGCCCTTTTCCCGAGTACACACCTCTGTGAGATTTGATACCCTGCTGGACCAATAATGACAATCCCTCTTTTTGTACAAAAGGAACTTTATTTTCTGGAGAACATAGTTGATTTAAAGATTCATGCATTCACAATCTTAGTTACCGTAATACAGGATCAGGTTCAAGGTGCTGGTTTTGACCTTTAAAGCCTTATGCGGCCTAGGACCCTCGTACCTACAGGACCGCCTCTCCCAGTATGCTCCGCAAAGGACCTTAAGGTCTACAAATAATAACATTTTGGAGGTCCCGAGCCACAAGGCTGTCAGACTGGTGTCAACCAGGGCCAGGGCCTTTTCAGTTCTGGCCCCAACTTGGTGGAACACTCTGTCACAAGAGACCAGGGCCCTGCGGGATTTGACATCTTTCCGCAGGGCCTGCAAGACAGAGTTGTTCCACCTGGCCTTCGGGTCGGACACAGTTTGATGGTTTCCTCCCCTTGGTTTTGTTTATGGGCGCTAAATGAATCGGCATTTTAAACTGGCTTTTAACTTGTATTTTAACTAATGGTTTTATATTCTACTGTAATCTTTGTGGATGTTAGCCGCCCTGAGCCCGGTTCTGGCTGGGGAGGGCGGGGTATAAATAAAATTTATTATTATTATTATTATTATTATTATTATTATTACATTTTATAGTTTCACGACAAGCTAATCCTAACCTATACCAGCACTATCCTGGCCCCACACCCAGGGACAGTGGACTGACCCCCTGCTGAAAAGGTTTGCTGACCCCTGCCCAGAGGCTCAGTCGTTTAGACCACATGCTGGACTCGACAGGCCTCTGCCGGACTCTCTCTGCGCATTGGCCCGATGGCTTGGCTAACTTTCTTAAATCAAAGTTTCCTAATGCACACAGGAACACTTGATCCGTTCCATGGGATGGGCCTAATCCACTCCCATGTTAATTGCTCCCTGTGTACTACACCTTTGATTCTGCGTCAGCAGAGACTTTGCTCTCTCCCGTTTCCTTCGCTGGTTTGCGGAGATCCCTTTGCCGTGCACTTTGAAGCCACGCGCCGCAATGAAGGTCGAATTTGCTCCCCGCTCCATCCCTTTGGAAAGGAGGATCCAGACCGCTTCCGTCCTCCAGTGGGTCTTCAGTTTCCTGGGTCTAGGTAAGACAAAACAAAACCCTACTTGATATTTGATTCAAGTAGCTAACTGTGTTGGTCTGCTGTCACTGAAATAAATTAAAACAATTATTTAAGAAGATACTTAAAAACTATGTTACTAAGTTAATAATTCCAGCCCAACGTAGGGCATTTATGCTGGCCCGACTGAATGTCTTTCCCTCGGCATTTGTCAGGGGTAGATATCAGAACATTCCCAGAAACAAGAGATACTGCAGATGTTCCCTGAATGTCCCGGATACTGTAGAGCATATTCTCTTTCACTGTCCACTGCACAGTATGCTGCGTGAACGTGTGCTGTCCCCCCTCCTGGTGGTTTGCAACCTCTGCATGGTGGAAGTGTCGGATTCTGTCTGTCTGACCTTGACCAAAGGGTGACTGCGGGGGTAGCCGAGTTTTTGGCAGCAGTGCCCCAAGGAGTAGTTTAACAGAAAGAAATTCCAGATTTTATATATATATATACATACAATCAGCCTATGTACTCAACTGTTGCCTCTTTGTATATATTTTAAGGCTCCTGTACGTGATTTTATCTCTCGTGGTTTTATTTGTAAAATGCCTAATAAAGGTTTGATAAGTAGTTAAAAAGACTCTTCTTAAAAACTCCCTTAAAAGAATCAAGTCTTCAAAAAAAGTTACGTGATCTAAGAAAGTCTTTAAAAGAATCCTTCCAAAAGAATTTAAAAATTATGTGTCCAGTTCTGGGCACCACAGTTCAAGAAGGATACTGACAAGCTGGAACGTGTCCAGAGGAGGGCAACCAAAATGGTCAAAGGCCTGGAAACGATGCCTTATGAGGAACGGCTTAGGGAGCTGGGTATGTTTAGCCCGGAGAAGAGAAGGTTAAGGGGTGATATGATAGCCTTGTTCAAATATATAAAAGGATGCCATATAGAGGAGGGAGAAAGGTTGTTTTCTGCTGCTCCAGAGAAGCGGACACGGAGCAATGGATTCAAACTACCGTACAAGAAATAAGATTCCACCTAAACATTAGAAAGAACATCCTGACAGTAAGAGCTGTTCGACAGTGGAATTTGCTGCCAAGGAGTGTGGTGGAGTCTCCTTCTTTGGAGGTCTTTAAGCAGAGGCTTGACAGCCACCTGTCAGGAATGCTTTGATGGTGTTTCCTGCTTGGCAGGGGGTTGGACTGGATGGCCCTTGTGGTCTCTTCCAACTCTATGATTCTATAATGTAGCACCTTTAAGACCAACTGAGTAGTTTTAGGTATAAGCTTTCGTGTGCATGCACACTTCTTCAGACGAAAGTGTATACAAGAAAGCTTATACCTAAAACTACTCAGTTGGTCTCTTCTTAAAGAATTGTTTTAATTTATGTCGACTACTAAATATTTCTGAGACACTGCCATCTCGATCCTAACCACATCTACTCAGAAGTCAGTCCTACTTGAATTCAGTGGGTTTTGCCTAGGGAAGTGGCGTTAGGACTACAGCCGTAGCCGTTTCGCTTAACTAGATCACAACAACAGGTGGGAACAGGACAGTGATATTATTGGACAGAGTCTCAAATGAGCTTCTCTTCACCCATAGGAGATGGAGAGGTTCCTATTCCTGACTCGGCGGCAACGGTTTGAATGGCAGCCTTTCTGTGCCGCCGTACGCAAACAGCAAGATCTGTAGGTTTCTTACTGGTCCCACTCCTGAGAAATCCCCCGACACAAAGAGAATTAGAAGGCAGGGCACAGATTTGTATCGCATATCTAGGTGCTAATCTGTATTTACAGATGGCTCTGGAAGATCAAAGTGGTGCGTGTCTGGGGTAGCACTATTCTTAGTATATATTTGTTTATACCGCTCCTCGCTGGCCGCCCCTGCTGCTCCACCCCGGCAGTGCCGAAAATAACCTTAAAAAAAAAAAGTAAAAAAAAATCTTAAAAACAACATCTTAAAAAGCAAAGACATCACCTTGCCAACAAAGGTCCGTATAGTTAAAGCTATGGTTTTTCCCAGTAGTAATGTACAGAAGTGAGAGCTGGACCATAAAAAAGGCTGATCGCCGAAGAATTGATGCTTTTGAATTATGGTGCTGGAGGAGACTCTTGAGAGTTCCATGGACTGCAAGAAGATCAAACCTCTCCATTCTTAAAGAAATCAGCCCTGAGTGCTCATTAGAAGGACAGATCCTGAAGTTGAGGCTCCAGTACTTTGGCCACCTCATGAGAAGAGAAGACTCCCTAGAAAAGACCCTGATGTTGGGAAAGGTTGAGGGCACAAGGAGAAGGGGACGACAGAGGATGAGATGGTTGGACAGTGTTCTCGAAGCTACTAACATGAGTTTGGCCAAACTGCGAGAGGCAGTGAAGGATAGGCATGCCTGGCGTGCTCTGGTCTATGGGGTCACGAAGAGTCGGACACGACTGAACGACTGAAGAACAACAACAACAACAAAAAAAATTTTACAATTTTTTTTAAAGCCCAAAGTGTCACCCCCAGCAGGGCGCTGCCCAGGGTGGCCCGCCCCCCTGCCCCCTTGCTACACCCCTGATCCTACACACTGTGCACCTGCTAAAGGTGAACTCCCCCCCCCCAAATGACAGTCCCAAGTGGTCAGCAGACCACTTGGGCTCTGTGGGCTCTGACAATTGGAAGTTAAGAATCTGATGATTCATTGTAGAGGGAGATCATTCATTGTGGTGCAACAGAGGAATGTTTCACGCTGGCCAACATTGAGGGGTGGGGAGAGGAGATGCTTGCAGTTTCCAAGGCGACAAGTTAGGGAGAGGAAAGTAGCGGCTTAGGAAGCTCGTAGGAGTACGGAGTGTTTTCTGGAGGAAACAGAATGAGGCAGCAGGGGAGAAACAAACCGAACAATGGATGGGGTCAGGTGGATCTAGCCCAGCGTTGTGATCCCAAGCATGGGTGTGCTAGGAAGCCGAAGAAGAAGAAGAAGAAGAAGAAGAAGAAGAAGAAGAAGAAGAAGAAGAAGAATTTGGATTTGATATCCCGCTTTATCACTACCCAAAGGAGTCTCAAAGCGGCTAACACTCTGTGAGGTGAGTGGGGCTGAGAGACTTCAGAGAAGTGTGACTAGCCCAAGGTCACCCAGCAGCTGCATGTGGAGGAGCAGGGAATCAAACCCGGTTCACCAGATTACAAGTCTACCGCTCTTAACCACTACACCACACTGGCTCCCTGTAGCTTCACTGCAACCCATGCTGGCTCCCAATGTTGGCATTATACCTCCCATGCAATATTGCACCCAAGCAAGTGATGCAGTTTATGGGATGCGGAACCAGTTGTGGACCAGATCGTTCCTTCTCTTCCCTTTGCAGGCCACATTTAAGAGGTGGATAGCACCACCCCCTGTCCATCCCTGGATGTCACGATGACACCGGGCAATGCATTTTTTTGCCCGAGCGATCGGCTGACCGTTGGGGCTTGCAAACCCCATTCAGCCCAGCTGCGCCTTTCCCTGCCCCAAACATCTTGGGATCAGGATGCTTGGAAAAATGTCTCACCCCTTATATGCCCAAACCAAGCGCTCTGCAGGTAGTAATAATAATAATAATAATAATAATAATAATAATTTATTATTTGTACCCTGCCCATCTGGCTGGGTCTCCCCAGCCACTCTGGGCAGCTTCCAACAAAGATTAAAATACATTAAAATGTCACACATTAAAAACTTCCCTATACAGGGCTGCCTTCAGATGTTTTCTAAATGTCAGGTAGTTGTTTATCTCTTTGACATCTGGTGGGAGGGCGTTCCACAGGGCGGGCGCCACTACCGAAAAGGCCCTCTGCCTGGTTCCCTGTAACTTCACTTCTCGCTGTGAGGGAACCGCCAGAAGGCCCTCGGAGCTGGACCTCAGTGTCCGGGCAGAACGATGGCGGTGGAGATGCTCCTTCAGGTATACTGGGCCGAGGCTGTTTAGGGCTTTCAAGGTCAGCACCAACACTTTGAATTGTGCTCGGATGCCAGCTTATCAGGAGAGCTGTTCCACACAATGTAGGAATCAGGCTTTTAGTGGGGTGGCCTACCCTTTGGAACTCCCCTCCCCTTGAATATAAGACAGGTGCCATCTAGGTAAAAGGTAAAGAACCCTGGGACGGTTTAAGTCCAGTCAAGGTGACTCTGGGGTTGCGGCGCTCATCTCGTTTTCAGGGCAAGGGAGCCGGCGTTTGTCGACAGGCAGCTTCCGGGTCATGTGGCCAGCAGGACTAAACCGCTTCTGGTGCGGAAACGCCGTTTACCTTCCCGCCACAGCGGTACCTATTTATCTACTTGCACTGGCATGCTTTCAAACTGCTAGGTTGGCAGAAGCCAGGACAGAGCAAAGGGAGCTCACTCCATTGTGTGGATTCGGACCGCCGACCTTCCAATCGCAAGCCCAAGAGGCTCAGTGGTTTACACCACAGCGCCACCAGCGTCCCTGAGGCGCCATCTCTAACCGTGGCCGCCATTGCTAGGTCTCTCCTCCATGAATTTCACCTGTCTGGACCGTGTCCTCAAAATTTGGAAATGTTTCTTGGTTGCCTGGATAGAGAGAGGGTTTGACAAATGTCTCAACAAACGAGCCTATTCTACAAAAGTAAAATGATAATACAGTCGTACCTCGGAAGCCAAACGGAATCCGTTCCGGAAGTCCATTCAACTTCCAAAACGTTCGGAAACCAAAGCGCAGCTTCTGATGGCTGCAGGAAGATCCTGCAGCCAATCGGAAGCCCCGCCAGACATTCGGATTCCGAAAGAACATTTGAAAACTGGGACACTCGCTTCCAGGTTTCCATCGTTTGGGAGCCGGATTGTTCAGGAGCCAAGGCGTTTGAGATCCAAGGTACGACTGTAATAATAAAATTACATTTGGTTTTTTTTAAAAAAAAATAATTTTTATTGGGTTTCAAACACATAATCACATGCTTAACATAGACAAACAATAAACACAAAAAAGAACAACAAACAATATACACAAAAACCCTAATTTTTTCCCTTCTTCTTTCCTTATCATCTTAGTTGGCCTTCCTCCTATTTCTCCTACTGCGTTTCATTGTATTACATCTTTAGCAATTTCTTCTCATCATTTGGTATTATTTCTCACAAATATTATTTCCCTATTCCAACTAAAAATTTTTAAATTTCATTACTTATATTACTGTCTTATCTTATCTTAATCATACTCTTTCCTTATCATCTTAGTTGGACTTCCTCCTATCAATAAAATTACATTTGAGGCTCCGCCCTCCAATGGCATAGGGCCCTTGGGATGTCATTCGGAAAGGAATGCGGCCCTCCGAAAATGTTCCCCAGCCCTGTGTTAAATGGAAGTGGCCTCATTCCCTTGGGACATCCTCTTTGTCCGCCTGCTTTGGGAAAATTGATAGCCTCTCTCTCTCTCTCTCTCTCTCTCTCTCTCTCTCTCTCTCTCTCTCTCTCTTTCTCTCTCTCTCCACGGCACGGCTGATGCCAGCCGCCGTGCCCGTTAGCAGATGGGCTGGGTGGCAGCCGCTTGGCTCTGCCGCTCTCAGCCGTTGCTGTGGTTTTACATGAGGGAAGCACAGGAGGCCTCGCTGTGTGAGGGGAGCTGTTTTTCGAAAGAGGCAAGCATGAGGTGCCCCTCGCTGGCACAAAAACCTGTGGCCGCTACCCTCAGTCTCTCCTGTGTGGTCCCTTTCGAAGGAGGACAGCGATTCCATAACAGCATGTTTGTGAAAGGGACCGCCGTTAGTGCAAAATGAAACGAAATGGAAAAAGGACGATGCGAGTCCCTTTTGTTGAAAGCACAAAGGAAGCATTTTGTTTTTATTTATTCAATTTCCATACCACCCTTCATCCAGGGAGCACAGGGTGGTTTCATAGCTGTCAACCCTCCCTTTTTTGGGGGGGGGAACTCCCTTATTCCAATGCCGTTTCCCGCTGCTCTCCCGGATTGTTGATATCCCTTAAATTTCCCGGATTTCAAAGGAAGCAGCTCCTCTCCCTCCCTGCCGGCCAGGGAGGCTCCTCAGCTGCGTTGCTCGGCTGCCAATAAGGAGCCTGAGACCGACTGGGGGCGGAGCTTGCATGCCTTGTTCAGCCAGACCCTCACGCCCAACCAGATAGACAGACAGCCTGCCGTCTACGCGCTCGCTCTTTCGCTCACCCGTTCGCGCGCAGCCTCTGGAGCGCAGGGTGGCGAGGCTACTTGGTGCCATTGCACCACCCTCGTGGCATCCCTTATTTTCAAATCCGAAAGTTTGAAAAAATCCCTTATTTTCAAATCCAAAAGTTGACAGCTATGGGTGGTTTACAACATGAAAACACCAAAATACGCACCATAATTACAAACAAAAACAATATCCCCCACGTTTAGAAAGGCCACAGATTAATTTTTGTTGCCTTCGCACCAAAAATTATTGGTTTTTAACAGTCATAATTAATTACATACAGTCATAATTAATAACATACACTGAGTACACGGAGATAACACAAAACATAAAAATATAAAACAACAACAAAAACATACATAATATTTTTACCTTTCTTCTTTTCTTATCATTGTAGGGTGACTTCCTCACGTCCCCCCTATCTGCGTTTCATTGTCACTCATCTTTAGTAAATTCCTTTCCATCTTTAAATAAATTCTCCTGTTCTAACTTATCCTCTCTTCTTATTTAGTCTTAACATAAAATCATACATCTATATCACTTAATCCTAATTTCTTAATCTGTAATCTATCATTTCTTCCAACTTTTTTCTAACTATAAATCTTACAATAGTTTTTTAAATATAATTTGAATTTCTTCCAATCTTCTTCTACCGCTTCCTCCCTCTGGTCGCGTAGTTTCCCAGTCAGTTCAGCAAGCTCCATAAAGTCTATCATTTTCATCTGCCTATCTTCTATCGTTGGTAGCTCCTGTGTCTTCCAGTTCCTTGCAATCAAAATCCTAGCTGCTGTTGTAGCATACATAAAGAAAGTTTTATCTTTCTTAGGGACCTCTTGGTTCACAATTCCAAGTAGAAAAGCTTCTGGTTTTTTAGTAAATGTGTTTTTCAACACTTTTTTCATTTCATTATATATCTTTTCCCAGAAGTCTTTTATCCTTGGGCATGTCCCCACACATGGTAAAATGTCCCTTCTACTTCCTCGCACCCTGTTTTCCATAACGTTGTTGTTTCTCCCCTTCTGCTGCACCCAATCTATCCAATCATAACCACAATATTATAATCTGATTGCTTCTGTTGCTCATAAGCTCAAATCCTGCTTCTGAGGTCATCGCACTGTAGTATTTCTTTACGTAGTCTGAAAAAGCCCTCCAGATGTTTTGGACTACAGTTCCCATCAGCCCCAGCCAGGGAGCTGTAGTACTAAACATCTGTTGGGCGCCAGCTCGAGGAATCTGGAAAAGACCAAAGGTCTGAGTAGTAGAGAACAATAATGGGAGAGCGGTTTCACTCAAGTCTTCTTCACTTGATGATCTGACCCAGCCGAGAGCTGCGGACTTAGAGGGAGCTCTGCCCTCAAGACGTCTGGGAAACAGCAGGTCAAGTTAGGGCCGAGTTTTGCAAGCTGAAAGGCATCTTGCCTAACAATTCTCACAAGCATCCAAAGGGCTGGCAAGAATCAATGGATCCCGATTAATCATCAGTCAGCCGGGCTGAGGGCAAGGACATGGTATCTCTTCCTGACTTGTACTTTGGGCTCCGAACAATAATAAAACAAGGCAGCTTACAGAATGCAGCATTTTGCAACAGACTCATAGCTGTCAACCCTCCCTTTTTTTGCGGGAAACTCCCTTATTCCAACGCCGTTTCCCACTGCTATCCCGGATTGTTGATATCCCTTAAATTTCCCGGATTTCCAAGGAAGCAGCTCCTCTCCCTCCCTGCCGGCCAGGGAGGCTCCTCAGCTGCATTGCTCGGCTGCCAATAAGGAGTCTGAGACCGACTGGGGGCGGAGCTTGCATGCCTTGTGCAGCCAGACCCTCATGCCCAACCAGACAGACAGCCTGCCTGCCGTCTATGCACTCGCTCTTTCGCTCTCCTGTTCGCGCGCAGCCTCTGGAGCGCAGGGTGGTGAGGCTACTTGGTGCCATCGCACCGCCCTTGCAGCATCCCTTATTTTCAAATCCGAAAGTTGACAGCTATGAACAGACTAATCTTTAAAAAAAAATTAAATTAAATTTATGTGTCATGAACACAACACATTCATAGAATCATTGTAGAGTTGGAAGGGACCACGAGGGTCATCTAGTCCAACCCCCTGCAAAGCAGAAATATCAACTAAAATTCAAAAGGTAATGCTCACCCCAACATTAAGTAGGGATAGCTGAACCTTGTCAATGTCAGTTTCTCAATTCTCCTGTCTTAATTGTGTTTTCCACATTTATGCAGCAGTTTGCGATTTCATGCTTTAAAGAAAAAACTCCATGAAAATGTGCCAGCATTTTGGTGCGTGTCTTTTGTATGCAGTTTTGTCTAATGCACACACTTTTGCAAGAGTGTCCCCTAATATATTGCAGGATCTGGGAGAGAGTAGAGAGGAGGACCCATAGTAGTATATCATAATTTTAATGTTATGAGCCAACCTGAGATTTAGGGGTATAGGGCAGTGTACAAATTTAACAATCTCCAACAGCGGAATCATAGAATCGTAGAGTTGGAAGAGACCCCAAGGGCCATCCAGTCCAACCCCCTGCCAAGCAGGAAACACCACTAAAGCATTCCTGACAGGTGGCTGTCAAGCCTCTGCTTAAAGACCTCCAAAGAAGGAGACTCCACCACACTCGTTGGCAGCAAATTCCACTGTCGAACAGCTCTTACTGTCAGGAAGTTCTTTCTAATGTTTAGGTGGAGTCTTCTTTCTTGTAGTTTGAATCCATTGCTCCATGTCCGCTTCTCTGGAGCAGCAGAAAACAACCTTTCTCCCTCCTCTACATGACATCCTTTTATATATTTGAACATGGCTATCATATCGCCCCTTAACCTTCTCTTCTCCAGGCTAAACATACCCAGCTCCCTAAGCCATTCCTCATAAGGCATCGTTTCCAGGCCTTTGACCATTTTGGTTGCCCTCCTCTGGACACGTTCCAGCTTGTCAGTATCCTTCTTGAACTGTGGTGCCCAGAATCAGAAGATTTGAAAGGATGTACCCAGGTTTTATAAGGTGGCAAATCTATGCCATGTCGCAGATGGTTTGCAGGAGCTCAGACAACGTTATTTCTTGGCCAGACCATCTGCATTTCCCAACTGGGAAGGAAAACTAAACTTCCCTTTTCAAAGCTAGTTCATTTGCTTGCAAGGAGTTTCCCACTTTGACTCCCCATGTTTTTGGTGTTGGTGCTGACCTTTAAAGCCCTAAATGGCTTAAGCCCAGTAGACCTGAAGGAGCGCCTCCACCCCCATTGTTCAGCCTGGACACTAAGATCCAGTGCCAAGGGCCTTCTTGGTGGTGGCGCCCGCCCTGTGGAACGCCCTCCCATCAGGTGTCAAGGAAATAGAAAATAACCTGACTTTTAGAATAAGGTTACCAGATTATTTTTTCAATGAATCCTGGGACACTTTTCATCTTCCTACTAAATAGATGGATTTTGTCAGGGGACTGATTTGTAAATCCGGGGACAGTCCCCAGGAAACGGGAAAGTCTGGTAACCTTAGAAGACATCTGAAGGCAGCCCTGTTCGGGGAAGTTTTTAATGTTTGATTTACAGGTAGGTAACCGTGTTGGTCTGCCATAGTGGAAACAAAATAAAAAAAAAAATCCTTCCAGTAGCACCTTAGGGTAAAGGTAAAGGGACCCCTGACCCAGGGGCGTAGCAATGGGGGGGCGGGGGGGGCGGGCCGCCCCGGGTGCCACCCTGAGGGAGGGTGACACTTTGGGCGCTTAAAAAAAAAATTTTTTTAAAAAAAATTTTTTTAAAGGCTATTTTCGGCAATGCCGGGGTGGACCTGCAGGGGCGCCAGCGAGGAGCGGTGTCACCCCCCCTCGCTGGCCGCCCCTGCGGCTCCGCCCCGGCAGTGCCGAAAAGAGCACCCCCCCTTCCAGCGGCTTTTCCCGCCGCTGGCTTGCAGAGCCGGGGAATGGAAAGGGGCGGGCCAGCGCGGAAGGGTGACACCCCTCCTCGCTGGCCCGCCCCTCTCTCTGCCCCGGCGCACCAAGGGGGGTGACAGGCGGCGGCTTCGGGAGACTCTGCAGAGCCCCCCGAAGCCGCCGCCCGTCAGGCATCCCTTGGTGCGCCGGGCGGCTGCTCGTGCCGCCCGGCGCACCAAGGGGGGTGACAGGCGGCGGCTTCGGGAGACTCTGCAGAGCCTCCCGAAGCCGCCGCCCGTCAGGCACCCCTTGGTGCGCTGGGCGGCTGCTCGTTCCGCCCGGCGCACCAAGGGGGGTGACAGGCGGCGGCTTCGGGAGACTCTGCAGAGCCTCCCAAAGCCGCCGCCCGTCAGGCATCCCTTGGTGCGCCGGGCGGCTGCTCGTGCCGCCCGGCGCACCAAGGGGGGTGACAGGCGGCGGCTTCGGGAGACTCTGCAGAGCCCCCCGAAGCCGCCGCCCGTCAGGCATCCCTTGGTGCGCCAGGCGGCTGCTCGTGCCGCCCGGCGCACCAAGGGGGGTGACAGGCGGCGGCTTCGGGAGACTCTGCAGAGCCCCCCGAAGCCGCCGCCCGTCAGGCATCCCTTGGTGCGCCGGGCGGCTGCTCGTGCCGCCCGGCGCACCAAGGGGGGTGACAGGCGGCGGCTTCGGGAGACTCTGCAGAGCCCCCCGAAGCCGCCGCCCGTCAGGCATCCCTTGGTGCGCCGGGCGGCTGCTCATGCCGCCCGGCGCACCAAGGGGGGTGACAGGCGGCGGCTTCGGGAGACTCTGCAGAGCCTCCCGAAGCCGCCGCCCGTCAGGCATCCCTTGGTGCGCCGGGCGGCTGCTCGTGCACGAGCAGCCGCCGCACGCACCAAGGGATGCCGGGTGCCGGCTTCGGGAGGCTCCCGAAGTTGGCGCCCGGCATCCCCGGGGGCGGGGCGTCGCGCTTTACGCGTGCGTCATGACGTCATGACGCACGCACACGCCGCGACGCCCCGCCCCCGGGGGGTGCCTCTTGGCTTCCCGCCCCGGGTAGCCAAGAGGCACGGAACGCCCCTGCCCTGACCATTAGGTCCAGTCGTGTCCAACTCTAGGGTTGCGGCGCTCATCTCGCTTTATTGGCCGAGAGCCGGCGTACAGCTTCCGGGTCATGTGGCCAGCATGACTAAGCCGCTTCTGGCGAACCAGAGCAGCGCACGGAAACGCCGTTTACCTTCCCGCCGGAGCGGTACCTATTTGTCTACTTGCACTTTGACGTGCTTTCAAACTACTAGGTTGGCAGGAGCAGGGACCGAGCAACGGGAGCTCACCCCATTGCGGGGATTCGAACCAGCGACCTTCTGATCAGCAAGCCCTAGGCTCTGTGGTTTAACCCACGTCCCTCAGCAGCACCTTAGAGACCAACTAAATTTGTTATTGGTATGAGCTTTCGTGTGCATGCACACTTCTTCAGATGTTTGATGTTTGATTGTGTTTTTAATTTTGTTGGGAGCTGCCTGGAGAGGCTGGGGAAACCCAGCCAGATGGGCGGGGTATAAATAATATATTTATTATTATTATTATTATTATTATTATTATTATTAATAGAAATTCCTGCTGAATATAACTGCCCGCATCTTCCTGGGGTAAACACCCTCCTGCCTGGGCCCTGACACCCTTTCCTCCTCCTGACCAACTTGCTTTCCTTTCGTAGCACAATGTTGCATCGCTATCTTCGTCGGCCTCCTCTTCACCCGCTTCTGGCTGATCAGCGCTCTGTACGCGGCCTGGTGGGCCTGCGATTGGGACACACCAACCAAAGGCGGGAGGAGAGTCCACTGCGTGCGGAACTGGGCAGCCTGGAGATACATGAAGGACTATTTCCCTGCCACGGTAAGTGTGGAAGATTTTGTGGAGGAGGTTTAAAATAACCTTTGTAGAGAAACCAGAAGCTTTCTGTGCTGGTCTCGAGGGGAATGCAAGAGGCGAGGTCCAAGTGCGGTCTGATGTCCAAGGAGTCGACGAGGGGTCAGTCCGATGAAGTCGAGGCAGGGTGCAGGGCAGGAATCCAGGCAGGGTCAGGAACAGGAACACAGGCAGGATCTGGCAAGCAGCAATGCTGCTCCCGCAACCTGGGGCGGGATCTGGCTGCCTTTTTATCTCGGCGGTCCCGATCCCCCAATGACTCACCACCCTGAAGGCAAGCACTCCTCTTGCGAGTACTCAGGTCCCTCCTTCTCTCAGCCCTGAGTCTCTGCAGCTCAGGAGACGCCGGAGGGTTACTAGACCCAGGGGCTGCCTCAGCCTCTGATCATAGCTGTCAACTTTCGGATTTGAAAATATGGGACTTTTCAAACTTTCGGATTTGAAAATAAGGGATGCCGCCAGGGCAGTGCAATGGCACCAAGTAGCCTCGCCACCCTGCGCTCCAGAGGCTGCGTGCGAACGGGAGAGCGAAAGAGCGACCGCGTAGACGGCAGGCAGGCTGTCTGTCTGGTTGGGCGTGAGGGTCTGGCTGCACAAGGCATGCAAGCTCCGCCCCCAGTCGGTCTCAGACTCCTTATTGGCAGCCGAGCAACGCAGCTGAGGAGCCTCCCTGGCCGGCAGGGAGGGAGAGGAGCTGCTTCCTTGGAAATCCGGGAAATTTAAGGGATATCAACAATCCGGGATAGCAGCGGGAAACGGCATTGGAATAAGGGAGTTTCCCACCAAAAAGGGAGGGTTGACAGCTATGCCTCTGATGGCTCAGCTGACTGCAATGAGGTATCCTCAGCAACTGGAGCCAGGACAGGCTCAGGCCCCTGACTCTTGCCCAGCTGGTGCTTGCTGCAGAGGAACCTGAGCAGACTGAGTCTCTTCAGGATCAGGCCCCAGACTAGGTTCAGCTGATGCCTGCGGCAGAGGGTCCGACGCGGACTGAGCCTCCTCCGGTTCTGAGTCCGAGCCCGAGTCCCAGGCCATCACACTTTCCTTTTGGGAATCATAGGGACAGAGCTAACTAAATTGTATAGAACAGGGGTCAGCAACCTAAGGCCCATGGGCCACAAGCGGCCCATAGGGGTTGTTTAACCGGCCCCCGAGCTGAGCCACCTGCTCAGCGAGTCCTCGCGCGCTGCACTAAACCGGCACAGCATGGTGCGGGGACTCGCTTCCGCGGCGCCGGAAATCGCATCTGCGCAGACACAGATGCCGGAAATCGCGGGCACACAGACGCCAGAAATTGTGGGTGCACTCACACACACACACACACACACACACACACACACACACACACAGGATCTGGCCCCACAGAGGGATCTCCGCTGGAGTGAAGCGGCCCAGGAGAGGTAAACCTCGCCAACCCCTGGTATAAAAACTTATTCATGTATGTGACTAGAGCAGCAAGAATGTTACTTGCCCCCAAATGGAAAGAAGCAGAAGTCCCAGTAAAGGAAGAATGGGTACAAAAACTCATGGAATATATGCAGAAATGGCAAAACTTACCGGAAGATTAAGAAATCAAGATAACAGACTTTTTATAAAAGGGTGGAAATGGTTTCTTGGATATCTACAGATCAATTGCAAAACAGATAAAAACATTGGCAGGATTATTGTAACAACCAGAGTATATATTTGAAGTAGATAACCGAGTGAGCAAATTAGATGAATTTGGATATGCAGAAGATATATATATACCGGTATTTAAATAACTTTAAGGAACCGCAGAAAGAGGGGGAAGGAAGTCAAGTTATTGGAATGTTAAAATGATTGCAAAATTAAGGAAATGGATAAACCTGAAAAGTATAAATAAAAGTTTAAAAAAACAACCAGAAAACTTTTTTTTTAAAGGAGATTGTGCAGAGGGGGAGAGCTCTTTGCCCCTCCTCCCTTCCCTATATGAGATAAACTGCACATTCAACAAAAAATGTATTTCATAGGATTGGAGGGGACCACGATGGTCATCTAGTCCTACCCACTGCAGTGCAGGAATCTTTTGCCCAACGCGGGGCTCGAACCCATGACCCTGAGATAAAGAATCTCCCGCTCTACCAAGTGAGCTATTGCAGCTGGTCTGGCCCTCAGTGATTGTTGGAGAGGCTGTTATTCCCTACTTGATGGACTGCAACTCTCAACATCCCTGACCATTGGGTGTGCTCACTGGAGGCTAGGAGGGGTGGGGGGCTGGAATCCAGCATCTGGAAAAGTGACAGGTCCCCCACCCCACCCCCACCCCCACCCCATTATAATGAGCCTGTATGAAACATGCCATGTGACGCTTGTCCAGCAGGTGGCGCCTCACAACCAGTCTTGGCTCCTAGAAACGTCCATGTCAGTCTGAAACGTCAAAGACATTTTCCCTGTAAAATGCTGGAAGAGGATGGAGAACTGTTAATAAGGGAGCTTTGAGGAGGATCGCAGCAGCAGGGAAGGATGAAGAGTGCTCTAGAGATTACTATTAAACTACAAAACGGAGCCTGCAACCTGTGGGGAATTAAAGACGGATGCAATATATAGTAGATTGGGAGATATCGGAGGCGCAGTTAGGTTAGCCAGAGTGCAATTGAGCTGGGAGTCAGCTGACCAGCTCAGCTGATAATAGCATGACCCATCTAGGCCAGCATCCTGTTCTCACAGTGGCCAAACAGTTGCCTTTGAGAAACCAGCAAGCAGGATTGGAACACAGGAGCCCTTTCCCCTGCTGCGGCTTCCAGCAACTGATATTCAGAAACATTGCATTGTGAAGCATTGTGGCTAGGAGCCATCGATAACTCTCTCCTTTGTAAAGGCATGCAATTCTCTTTCAAAGCCATCTAAGCTGGTACCACGGGACGCGGGTGGTGCTGTGGTCTAAACCACAGAGCCTAGGGCTTGCTGATCAGAAGGTCGGCGGTTCAAATTGCCGCGAGGAGGTGAGCTCCCGTTGCTCGGTCCCTGCTCCTGCCCACCTAGCAGTTCAAAAGCACGTCAAAGTGCAAGTAGATAAATAGGTACCACTCTGGTAGGAAGGTAAACAGCGTTTCCGTGCGCTGCTCTGGTTCGCCAGAAGCGGCTTAGTCATGCTGGCCACATGACCTGGAAGCTGTACGCCGGCTCCCTCGGCCAGTAAAGCGAGATGAGCGATGCAACCCCAGAGTCGACCTAATGGTCAGGGGTCCCTTTACCTTTTAAGCTGGTACCAATCACTGCCTCCTGAGGCAGGGAGTTCCACAGTTTAACTCTGTGCTGCAGGAAGAAGGACTTTCTTTTATCTGCTCTGAATCTTCCAACATTCAGCTTCAATGAGCTTCATTGTGGCTCTCAGGGCGTCTCCCAGGCTATTTTTTTTTTTTTTTTTTTGCATTCATCTTTACTTCTCTGGAAGGTGCTGGTATAGAGCAAACCTTGCGTGGTTCTGCATGAATCTCTATAGCACATTCAAGCAAACTCTTCTTGGTGAGGATGCTGAGGATGAGAGTGACCCTCGTGGGTGGATTTGGGTCCAAATCCATGTGAAGGCCCCACTGTATGGGGGGGGGTGAAGCTGGGAGATCAAACACAAAGCCTTGAGGGACTTTGAGTTGCCCATCGCACCCTCTGGCTTAATCCATTGAACCGGGAGCCAAGGGAACGGCAAAATCCCATGTACCCCGACCGGAAACAACACTCCTGAACTTGCTCTGAAGCATTCTGAGCTTCAAGGTCTGTCCAGTCTCCTACAAAACCTCCCTTGGAGTGGGAAGGTGGAAGTCGCAGAGTTTGGCTACGGTCACCCCTATTCTTCCCTCTCCTCCTCCATGAGCTTCTTATTTTGGGTTGGTGGTGAAGTGTAGGTGGGAAGATACAGCGCTAACAGCAAGAACCTGTATAACTGGACAACAGGGGCAAAGCAACTGCTTATATACATTCCTGAAAGCCCGGGCCACTCCCACTCCCAAAGTGATTGGCTGTCTAAACTTCCCAGCTGCGAATCGCGACTCAGAGTTCAAGGGCCAATGGCAGAGGCCAAAATGCTGAAATGTTCTGTGATTGGGCATCGTGTATCGAATCGGAACATAGGAGCTCAGAATCCTTAGTCCAGACTCCAGCTCAGGCAAACACAGACCACTGAATCATAACTGTCAACCCTCCCTTTTTTGGGCGGGAAACTCCCTTATTCCAATGCCGTTTCCCGCTGCTATCCCGGATTGTTGATATCCCTTAAATTTCCCGGATTTCAAAGGAAGCAGCTCCTCTCCCTCCCTGCCGGCCAGGGAGGCTCCTCAGCTGCGTTTCTCGGCTGCCAATAAGGAGTCTGAGACCGACTGGGGGCGGAGCTTGCATGCCTTGTGCAGCCAGACCCTCACGCCCAACCAGACAGACAGCCTGCCTGCCGTCTACGCGCTTGCTCTTTCGCTCACCCGTTCACGCGCAGCCTCTGGAGCGCAGGGTGGTGAGGCTACTTGGTGCCATTGCACCGCCCTGACGGCATCCCTTATTTTCAAATCCGAAAGTTTGGGGGAAATCCCTTATTTTCAAATCTGAAAGCTGACAGCTATGCACCAGTGGGACTCCTCTTCCTGCAGAAATACCCGGAACTGTCACTGTCCCAGACCGGTCTTTTGAACATGCGGTTCTTCCATCCGCTCTCGAAGCGCCAATCCAAAGTGTCCGCCAATTCCAGAGGCGAGAGCTGGATTTCCTTGCTGTGTGTCGAAGGTTTCTTACCTGAGGCTTAGTCACTCCCGAGAGATTAACCAGAGCCCTCTAATCTTCCCATAATATCTCTGTGGCACAATCGAGGGAGTGTGTCTGGGGATAAAGAGGTGAAGTGATGGGACCTGGGCATCCTGCCCACCCACCCTTTGCCAGTGTTAATCCAGGAAGTGGCGCTCCAAGACCCGGGGAACAGAGAGGCGGAAGCTCATTGGGCATGTTTAGCCTGGAGAAGAAGAGACACAGCGGAGATATGATATCTGAAGGGCTGTCTGTCACACAGAAGATGGAGCGAGCTGCTTTTCTGCGCTCTGGAGGGAAGCACCAATGGACTGAGATACAACAACTATTTATAGCCAGAGAAAATAAGAAAATATTCCTTTCTGCTACAGGGGCTGCGAGAACACTAATGGGGGGGAGGGAGAGAAACAATACTGTCAAAAAAAAAGAGTGGCAAGATAAAATTATTTGACTATATTGAATTGGCTAGATTGACAGAAACCATTAGGGATCAGCCCAAGCAAAAATTTCAAAAAAGAATGGGGAAAATATAGAGAATACCTTAAAAAGAAGTGCCCTCAAATTAATACTTGGACTTGTTTCGGTTAACTTCTGCAAAATAAATTAGGGTATAAAAGCTAAAAACAGAAAGAAAACGGGGTAATAATGAACTAAGAAGGAGACAGTTTACCAAAGATGAAAAGAGAACCATGTTGAGGATGAAGGAAGTCAATTGGAAGAAAAGAAGAATTGAAATATGATATATAAACTCTCTCTGTGTGTCTCTGTGTGTGTAGTTGACTATTTGATCTGTGTAAGTTTCTGCATGTTACTATGTTTTATTTGTCTTTCTTTGTGTTTTGTTTGTTTTTTGATTGTGTATTATTAATTTTATGTTTAGTTTTATGAGTGTGTGTGTATGTGTTGTAAAATAAACTTAATAAAAAAAATTTAAAAAGAGAGATAAAACAACTATTTATTTATGCAACCACAGCAGCGCGGATGCTACTGGTCCAGAGATAGAAAGAAAATTTGTCCCGACCAGAGACAAATGGTTGATAAAGATGATGGACTACGGCAAAATGGCGAGATTGACTGGGAGAATCAGAAACCAGGAAGAGAAGAATGGGGGGGGGGGTTATAATGTATTTAAGAGAGAACACTGCAAGCAACTAAAAACTTTGGCAGGATTTGATTAACGCTTGTAATGTGTTAAAAAAACCAACAACACTAAGGGGGGGGAAACGGATTATTGAAAAATATAGAGGAAAATAAGTGAAGCAGTTGAAAAAAGGTTGATGATGGTAACCATGGAAGGGCGGAGGGGAGTCAAAGGATTCAGAGAATCCTAAATGGTGGTGTTGATGTTTAATGTTTGAATTTAAATATGCAATGTTAAACTTAATAAAAAAGATTTTTAGAGAGAGAGGGAGAGAGAGAGAGCGAAGGAAGGAAGGGGATTCTGACTAAACATCAGGAAGAACTCTCCCTTCCCTTCATCTAAAGTTCCAGGATGGGCTACAGCAGTACAACCAGGAAGAGGCAGCGTGGTGTAGTGGTTAAGAGCGGTAGACTCATAATCTGGTGAACCGGGTTCGCTTCCCCGCTCCTCCACATGCAGCTGCTGGGTGACTTTCGGCCATAGCTGTCAATTTTCAGATTTGAAAATAAGGGATTTTTTCGAACTTTCAGATTTGAAAATAAGGGATGCCGCCAGGGCGCTGCAATGGCACCAAGTAGCCTCGCCACCCTGCGCTCCAGAGGCTGCGCGCGAACGGGTGAGCGAAAGAGCGAGCGCGTAGACGGCAGGCAGGCTGTCTGTCTGGTTGGGCGTGAGGGTCTGGCTGCACAAGGCATACAAGCTCCGCCCCCAGTCGGTCTCAGACTCCTTATTGGCAGCCGAGCAAGGCAGCTGAGGAGCCTCCCTGGCCGGCAGGGAGGGAGAGGAGCTGCTTCCTTTGGAATCTGGGAAATTTAAGGGATATCAACAATCCGGGATAGCAGCGGGAAACGGCATTGGAATAAGGGAGGGTTGACAGCTATGCCTTGGGCTAGTCACACTTCTCTGAAGTCTCTCAGCCTCACTCACCTCACAGAGTGTTTGTTGTGGGGGAGGAAGGGAAAGGAGAATGTGAGCCGCTTTGAGACTCCTTCGGGTAGTGATAAAGCGGGGCATCAAATCCAAACTCCTCCTCTTCTTCTTTGGAAGAGACGCGAAAGGGCATCATAGGAGGGAGGGAAGAAAAGAGGGATGGAGGCCAGAGTTGCCCACGCCACCGCTGAGCACCTTTCAAGGCACCCCAGGGTCCCATGTGTCGCGACCCGACTAGACAGTGTGGTCGCGCCATGCAGGCGCCAGGAAGGGGAACCATGCAGCGGGCCAGGAAAGGGGGCAACAGCGGAGCCAGGCATGCAGGGGTTAAACCGAGTGCAGCAAGGCCCGACCTCGCCCAGGCATGCCCCACGGGGTAAACAACCCCAGGATGGGCGATAACGACCGCTAACGAGCCATCAGCGGCGGAACCGGCAGTATCACAATAACAATGTAAAAAGCACCCATGAATAGTGCAGGTAGACCAGAGCAGTTAACTCTTTTGTCCAAACCATCCCGGGTGGGGAAGTGGATCACCCCCGGACCTTTAGGGCAGAAGGGAGGGGGGAATTGGGAGTCACCCAGCAAGGTGTATTAAAGGGGGATTCTGAGGTGGCCTCTTCAGAATCCTCACGGACTTTCCACGTTTCTCTGTGTGCTGTACAATAAACTTCAAGACTTCTTCCGCTGACTTCTCGGAGTGGCGTGCGTTCTTGACAGCTAGCTACAGTTACCATTGGGGACACGACATAGTGAGGATTCTCACGAAAAAACTTCAACGTCCGTATCGTGTTGGGATCGCTTACCGGCACCTACCGAGATGGCGACCCCATGGCGCGGAGCGGCACGTTTTCAGACCCCCGTTACCTCGAGCGCCCTACTCGAGCGGCTGGCGGATCTGTTTACCTCAGACCAACGGAGCCTTCCCTCGGCCAGGCCAGACGGCGGGAGCCTGGACGAGCTACGGCGACTCCAGGAGCAGCTGAACCACCTCATCTGGGAGCGGCTGCGGGTCGGCGAGGAGTCAGGCCGGTTGTTGGACCAGGCCTGTGGGGGCGCGGTGCCCCGGACAAGTCGTAGCGGCGGCGGGAGCCAAGGCCACGCGGGATCGGGGGTCTGCAGTCGGCAGACCCCAAGGAAGGGCTCAGGTCAGGAGCCCGGAGTGACTCAACGACTGACGTGGTCGGACGGGACGGCCCTGAGGGGGCAGGTGTTTCCCCCGCCAAGACGTCGCAGCAGCCGGCTGGAGGACGACGTAGCGGCGGGGAGTTCCACGGGCGACAGCAGCGAGGACGAGCGCGCTGCAGCGACCCCGGAGACCCGCGGGAGGCACGTCCGCGGGAGGGCGACGGCGCGGCGCAGGCCGCCCCCGGAGCTGAAGGCCATTTTCGAGGGGGACCCAGCGGAACTCTCCACCTTCATCTTCCACGCAAGGAACCACGCCAGAAGGTACGGGGGAGACGACTGCGACCCAGAGGACTTGGTAGCGGCGGTCATCTCCTCCCTGCAGGGGAAGGCCGGCCAGTGGGCCATGCTCCTGGTCGACCGCAGGGATCCGGCCCTGGCCAACCTGGAGGACTTCTTGGCGGCCATTCGAGAGCGCTTCCAAGACCCGCAGGCGGAGGAGAAGGCGAAGCGACGGGTCCAGAAGGCCAGGCAAGGGGGTCTCCCGGTTCAGGACTATGTAGACATGTTCAGGGGGGAGGCCGCCCAAATCTCCTCCTGGAACGAGGAGGTCCTAGTCCACTACTTCAAGGAGGGCCTCCATCCTGAGCTCCGCAAGTGGGCCGTAGTGAAAGGGACCCCTCGGGAGCTGTCGACGCTGGACGGCTGGTGCCGCATGGTGGCTCAGTTGGAAGCAGACCTGGGGATGCTGGAGCTAGGACCCAGGGCGGGCAAGGACCGAAGGCCCGCGGAGAACTCGGGGACCCCCCCGTCCCGCCAATGGCGCGGGGGTCCCCCGGCACAAGCGCACCCCCGACCCGGAACGGGAGAGGAGACGCCGGGATGGACTCTGCATCAGGTGCGGGGGGGCAGGACACTATGCGGTGGCGTGCCCCGAGCGACCCCCAGGAGAGGTTCGGACCCCGGCAGGGTCCCAAGCGACGTCGGGAACCAACCGGACACCCAAGACCGGGAGCCGGGCGGCTGTCGCGTCGGAGCCGAGGGAAAAGCGCCAGTCCGACTCCGAAGGCGCGGAGTCGGGAAATGACCTGGACCTGCAGTGAAGGACGCCCGGCTGCAGGTCCCGCCAGGGTCAACGGACCCCAAGAAACGGGCGGGAAGACCACCCAACCTGGTCCGGGTGAGGCTGGAAAACCCGGACGGCGGCAAACAATGGACGGGAGATGCGCTGCTGGACTCGGGCTGCGACCACAGTATGCTGCACCCCGAAGTGGCCAAGGAACTGGACTTGCCCACCCAGGTTCGGAGCACCCCCTTAGTTTTCGTCCAGATGGATGGCAGTCCCATAAAGGGGGGTCCGTTTGGGGTGGAAGTGGGGCCGGTCTCCTTGTGGGTGGGGGACCACCGGGAGTCCAGGATGCTAGTTAGGGTCCCCACGGATGGGTACCAGGTAGTGCTGGGGTTGGATTGGCTGATGGAACATAACCCCATAGTAGACTGGCGCTCAGGGCGCCTGACGTTCGACCTGGATAGGTGTGGGCAGCGCAGGGTCGAATCGGACCCCCAGTGCCCCGGAAAGGGGGAGGCCAAAGGGGTCCACGGGGACGAGGGCAAGCTGGATGTGGTGGCGCCGGAGATACCCCCGGAGTACCGGGATCTGGCGGCGGTGTTCGGGGAAACCGAGGCAGACGAGCTGCCCCCCCACTGCCGCACAGATTGCGCCATCGACATCCCAGAAGATGCGGTCCTCCCCAAGGGACGCATCTACAAGATGTCCGGGGAGGAACTCCAGGACCTCAGGGAGTTCCTGGACAAGAATCTGGCCAGAGGGTTCATCCGCCCCGCCAAGAGCCCCATGGGGGCTCCGGTCATCTTCGTGGGCAAGAAGGATGGCACCCGGAGGTTGTGCCAGGACTATAGAGGGTTGAACGCCATAGCGGCAGGGAACGTGTACCCGCTCCCCCTCATCCCGGATCTGCTGGACCAGTTGGGTACCGGCACGATCTTCACGAAGCTAGACTTAAGGGAGGCATACTACCGGGTGCGGGTCCGGGAGGGGGACGAATGGAAGACGGCTTTTAACTGCCAGTTTGGACAGTTCGAGTTCCTGGTAATGCCGTTCGGATTGAGCGGGGCCCCGGGGGTGTTCATGAGTCTCATCAACGAGGTACTCCACGACCTCCTGTACAAAGGGGTGGTGGTCTACCTGGACGATGTGCTGGTGTACAGTCGGGACCCCCGGGAACACGTCCGGTTGGTCCGGGAGGTCTTGCAGAGACTCCTGGACAACCACCTATACGTCAAGTTGCCCAAATGCGAGTTCCACCGTCCCTCCTTAGATTACCTGGGGTATAGGATCTCGGCGGCGGGGGTGGCCATGGATCCCCAGAAGGTGGAGGCAGTCCTGGGGTGGGAGCGGCCGCGGACACGGCGCCAACTCCAGAGCCTGCTAGGGTTCGCAAATTTCTGCAGGGGCTTTTTGCCCAACTATTCGGCCTTGGTGACCCCCCTCACTGATCTCCTAGGTACCAAGGGGAAAGGAAAGGGGGCCAAGCGTCCCGGGGCGGCTCTGGATTGGGGGTCCCGGGCGGAGGAGGCTTTCCAGGGGCTCAAAGAGGCGTTCGCCGCCGAGCCTACGCTGATCCATGTGGATCCAGCCCGGCCCATGGTGGTACAGGTAGACGCTAGTGATGTGGCCATGGGAGCGGTACTCCTGCAGAGGGACGGGGAGGGCCGTCTGAGGCCCGGGGCGTACCTGTCCCGGAAGTTTGGGAAGGCGGAAAGGAACTGGTCTACCTGGGAGAAGGAGGCAGCGGCCATCCGCATGGCGCTTGAGGAGTGGAGGCACTGGCTGGAGGGGGCAAGGGAACCGTTCGAGGTCTGGACAGACCACCGCAACCTCGAGGCCCTCCGACAGCCGCGGAAGCTGACCGCCAAGCACATGCGGTGGGCAGAGTTCTTCTCCCGGTACGATTTCCAGCTAAGCCACATCCCCGGGAAGGACAACTTCCTCGCGGACGCCCTGTCTCGCCTGCCCCAGTACGAGGCGGACGCCCGCACAGAGATGCGTCCGCTATTTGAGGACAAACACTTAGCCCGAGCCGTCACCACCCGTAACCAGGCTAGGAGGGAAGAGGGACAGACAGGGGGTCAAGTTGGGACACCCCCCCGGGAGCGCAGCCAGCCTTCTGCAGCGCTCCGTGACAGACTAGTGGCAGCGTATCCGACAGACACGGAACTACAGAACCTGCAGGACTCCTTGACACTGGAAGGGGACATCTGGCAAAGAGGGAGCGCCGCGTACGTCCCGGAACCCCTCCGGAGGGCCGCCCTGGAAGCATGCCACGACGCCAAAGCGGCTGGGCACTTCGGCTTCGTCAAGACGTGGAAGCTGGTTCGGCGGAGCTTCTGGTGGCCCACGCTCCGTAAAGATGTCAAGGACTACATTGCGGGCTGCCCCATCTGCCTCACCTGCAAGCCGGCAGTGGGCAAGCCGCAGGGCCTCCTACAGCCCCTGGAGGTCCCACCTCGACCCTGGTCGGTGATCTCCATGGACTTTATTACGGATCTGCCACCCAGCCGAGGCAAAACAGCAATATGGGTCGTGGTGGACCTGTTCTCCAAGCAAGCCCATTTCGTGCCCTGCGCCTCACTGCCTACCGCCACCCAGGTGGCAAAGCTGTTCATGGAGCACATCTTCCGGCTCCATGGGGTTCCAGACAAGGTCATTTCCGACCGCGGCTCCCAGTTTGTGTCCCGATTTTGGAAGGCGTTCCTGGGATTGCTGGGGATCGAGCAGGGACTCAGCTCGGCCTACCACCCCCAGACTGACGGACAGACGGAACATGTCAACCAGGTGCTGGAGCAGTACCTGCGATGTTTTGGCTGCTACCAGCAGGACGACTGGTCACAGCTGCTTCCGTTGGCGGAGTTCGCTTATAATAACTCCGTACACAGCAGCACGGAGATGTCCCCCTTCGCCGTGGTCTACGGGACCGACCTGAGGCACCTGCCGGACTTGGGGGAGCCCACCGCCCGGGAGCCGGAGGAGCTCGGAAAGTGGAGAGAGAGGACGGCCAGGTGCTGGGAGTCCCTTCGGGAACAACTGCTGGAGGTCAAGGCGGCGCAGAAGAGGACGGCGGACCAGCGAAGGAGACCGGCGGGGGACATCAAAGCGGGGTGCCGGGTCTACCTGTCCACGCGGCATCTGAAGCTGGGCCTCCCCAGCAAGAAACTCGGGCCCCGGTACTTGGGCCCGTTTAAAGTGTTAGAGGTAATCAACGGAGTTTCTGCGAAGCTGGAACTCCCAAAGAACTTGCGACAGATACACCCGGTGTTCCACTTCAGCTTGCTGAAGAAGTCCCCGGAGGACGACGGTTGGCACCCCGTGGCGGCGCCACCCACCCCGCTGATCCTGGCGGGAGGGGAGCACCATGAGGTCAAGGACATTTTGGACTCCAGATTCCACAGAGGGCGTCTGCAGTACCTGGTGGAGTGGAAGGACTTCGCAACGGGGGACCGAGAATGGGTGTGGGCGTCGGACGTTTTGGCCCCACAGCTGGTCAAGAGATTCCACCAGCAGTGGCCGAACCGGCCGGGGGGCCCCGGGACCCAGGACGCTCCCCAGGGGAGGGGGGTGTCAGTTTCGGGGGGGCAGGATGTCGCGACCCGACTAGACAGTGTGGTCGCGCCATGCAGGCGCCAGGAAGGGGAACCATGCAGCGGGCCAGGAAAGGGGGCAACAGCGGAGCCAGGCATGCAGGGGTTAAACCGAGTGCAGCAAGGCCCGACCTCGCCCAGGCATGCCCCACGGGGTAAACAACCCCAGGATGGGTGATAACGACCGCTAACGAGCCATCAGCGGCGAACCGGCAGTATCACAATAACAATGTAAAAAGCACCCATGAATAGTGCAGGTAGACCAGAGCAGTTAACTCTTTTGTCCAAACCATCCCGGGTGGGGAAGTGGATCACCCCCGGACCTTTAGGGCAGAAGGGAGGGGGGAATTGGGAGTCACCCAGCAAGGTGTATTAAAGGGGGATTCTGAGGTGGCCTCTTCAGAATCCTCACGGACTTTCCACGTTTCTCTGTGTGCTGTACAATAAACTTCAAGACTTCTTCCGCTGACTTCTCGGAGTGGCGTGCGTTCTTGACAGCTAGCTACAGTTACCATTGGGGACACGACACCATGGCACACTAGTTCAAAACCACTGTCCTATGGGAAAGCCGGACATTTTGGGATCAAATCAGAAACCGAGACGGCTTCTGTAAATCCAGGACTGTCCCTGGAAAATAGAGGCACTTGGAGGGACCTCAGGCGTTGGTGCATTTTCCCAATTTCAGTGGCTCAAGAGTAACCTCTGGCCGACAGCAGAGGGGGGCAGTGGGAAACACCCGTACAAACAAACTTGCTGTCCAATGATCGGGATCCTGCTGCCTTCTCACCCCCCCCCCCCGCCCTGTTGCCTTAGTCAAACAACACACTCCGAAGAGCCATTAAGCAAGATTACCTTGTGTAACAACCTGGAGAGAGTTATGTAAGGCCTAGTCCAGGATCTTCTTAGGATGCGAGGGCTGGTACCATGGCAACCAGGAGTTGGGTGAGTGATGGGGACCTCCTCTCTCTGGCAAAGGAGGGTAAACAGGGCCAGCTAATCATTAAAGAGAAACGTCCCCTGTTTAATGGATGTGCTCAGGCGATGGTGCTTACTCCACAATTGTTGTTTTTGTTGGGAATGCCTAAAGGAAAAGGGTAAAGGGACCCCTGACCATTAGGTCCAGTCGTGTCTGACTCTGGGGTTGCGGCGCTCATCTCGCTTTACTGGCCAAGGGAGCCGGCATACAGCTTCCGGGTCATGTGGCCAGCATGACAAAGCCGCTTCTGGCGAACCAGAGCAGCGCACGGAAACGCCGTTTACCTTCCCGCCAGAGCGGTTCCTATTTATCTACTTGCAGTTTGACGTGCTTTCGAACTGCTAGGTTGGCAGGAGCAGGGACCGAGCAACGGGAGCTCACCCCGTCGCGGGGATTCGAACCGCCGACCTTCTGATCAGCAAGCCCTAGGCACTGTGGTTTAACCCACAGCGCCACCTGGGTCCCTTATTGGGAATGCCTACTCCCAAGTAAATAACAACATGAAGATCCCTGTTGGATCAGGTTTATGACCAGATCTTGTAGAGCTCTTTCCCATCCGCCTCTGCATACTGGGATCGTTCTTTTCAGATGATTTAGTTGTTGATTTTTCCAGCCCTTTAGCCTAAGTGATGCATTCTCCTTCCTTGCAGGTTTCTGGATGCTCAGGGGATTCCTTAGCTGGGATGGTGCTTAGGGTTCCGATCCAACTCAACAATTGTACAATTCAGTTGTGGACGGAAGGCTGAGGTTGGGGGTTTATTATTTGTACCCCGCCCATCTGGCTGAGTTTCCCCAGCCACTCTGGGCGGCTCCCAATCAAATGTTAAAACAATACAGCATTAAATATAAAAAGCTTCCCTAAACAGGGCTGCCTTCAGATGTCTCTTAAAAATGGGATAGCTGCTTATTTCCTTGACATCTGATGGAAGGGTGTTCCACAGGGTGGGCGCTACTACCGAGAAGGCCCTCTGTCTGGTTCTCTGTAACCTCACCTCTCGCAATGAGGGAACCGCCGGAAGGCCCTCAGCGCTAGATCTCAGTGTCCGGGCTGAACGATGGGGGTGGAGACGCTCCTTCAGGTATACTGGGCCGAGGCCATTTAGGGCTTTCAAGGTCAGCACCAACACTTTAAATTGTGCTCGGAAACGTACTGGGAGCCAATGTAGATCTCTCAGGACCGGTGCATAGCTGTCAACCCTCCCTTTTGTTGGCGGGTAACTCCCTTATTCCAATGCCGTTTCCCCGCTGCTATCCCGGATTGTTGATATCCCTTAAATTTCCCGGATTTCCAAGGAAGCAGCTCCTCTCCCTCCCTGCCGGCCAGGGAGGCTCCTCAGCTGCGTTGCTCGGCTGCCAATAAGGAGTCTGAGACCGACTGGGGGCGGAGCTTGCATGCCTTGTGCAGCCAGACCCTCACGCCCAACCAGACAGCCTGCCTGCCTGCCGTCTATGCGCTCGTTCTTTCGCTCACCCGTTCGCACGCAGCCTCTGGAGCGCAGGGTGGCAAGGCTACTTGGTGTCATCGCACCGCCCCCGCGGCATCCCTTATTTTCAAATCCGAAAGTTTGGAAAAATCCCTTATTTTCAAATCCAAAAGTTGACAGCTATGTTATGTGGTCCCGGCGGACCCCACTGGATCTCCACTGGAGATATTGGTGGAGAAGAAGGGAATCCAAGCATGAAACCAGATGTTCCAGCCTGGGGACATTGCAAAACCGGAGAACATTCTCTCCTTATCCTGCTCTCACTGAAATGACTCTGTAAGGAAAAGCAAACAGCCTTAGTGATTGGCTAGGCACGGAGTGCTCTGTAAAAGTCTCATAAATCAGGGAGAAGGGGAAGGCAAGCCAGTCATCAGCCACTGCGATCTGAGAGCGCCTGATGTTGCGACGGATAAATGAGCTCCAGACAGAGGGAGATTCTTAGAAATTAGACAAGGGGAGGCTGTTAGGTTATCTAACTCACCCACTTTATTAATGGGAAATAAAGGGAGCGCATCTAACCCTGGAATCTGTTCCTGGAGCTGGGCGGAATGTAAATCAGGACCTGACGGCATTTATTGGTTTTAAAGTTCATTGATTCAACCACATTTATATACTGCTTCAGAGCGGTTTTGCAAAGCAAAACTTGGAAATTGTCAATAAAACACAGTTGAAAACATTATAATTACAATAAACTAAAAACGAATTAGCAGCACATGCAGCTGCTACATGTGTGGGCAAGCTTGCTTCAAACAAAATGTTTTTAGCTGGCACCAGGAAGATTACACCTGCTTGATTTCAATAGGCAGGGAGTTCCAAAGTGCAGCAGCTGCAACGCTAAAAGATTGGTTTCCTTACAGTTGTGGGGCTGCGCCACCTGTCACAATGCCAGTTCTATAGATGGAGGAGGTGGCGCGAGCATAGATGGGAGAATGCGATCCCTGAGCAGATCTCGAGGTGGTTTGCAGCAGATCAGCAAGATTCTGATCCTGCTCTGAAACCCTGGAAAGCCATTGCCAATAAGTCTTGACTGAGCACAATAGATCCAATAGTTTGACTGGGTAAAAGGCCGTCTCCTATTGCCACCCCAGTCTCCGAGCAGGGCGAGATTTCAGGGGTTCCTGACGCTTGCCCAGGGTCCATGTTTTATTTTCGGGAATGAGGCACAAGGGAGACTGCAGTGTCTTTATGATATATGGTGTGTGGGGTTTTATATATAATATAATATTTTATATTATATATAATATAAAATATTATATATATTTTATATATATAAAACCCCACACACCATATATCATAAAGACACTGCAGTCTCCCTTGTGCCTCATTCCCGAAAGTAAAACATGGACCACCATCTCGGGTAACCACCAGGAACAGGAATTTTCCTGAAAGCAAGTAGGCAACTCAAGCCCCCACACTATCTAAAAATCGACCTTTTCTGCAGTTAGAGGAGCTGTGCCCCCACGGTCAGAAAACAGGGAAACACCATTAAACAATCTTGGTTGAGCTCTCTGAATGGCGGCTGTGGCACAATGGGGCAGCGCATCTGGCTATTAACCAGAAGGTTGGCGGTTCAAGCCCACCCAATGATGGCTGTGGGCAGGATTCCTGCATTGCAGGGGGTTGGACTAGATGAACCTTGGGGTCCCTTCCAGCTCTACAGTTCTATGATTCTACAGTTCTAGTGTAAGGTAAAGGTAAAGGGACCCCTGACCATTAGGTCCAGTTGCGGACGACTCTGGAGTTGCGGTGCTCATCTCGCTTTATTGGCCGAGGGAGCCGGCGTACAGCTTCCGGGTCATGTGGCCAGCATGACTAAGCCGCTTCTGGCGAAACCAGAGCAGCGCACGGAAACGCCGTTTACCTTCCCGCCGGAGCGGTACCTATTTATCTACTTGCACTTGATGTGCTTTCGAACTGCTAGGTGGGCAGGAGCAGGGAACGAAGTAACAACAGGAGTTTACCCCGTCGCGGGGATTCGAACTGTCGACCTTCTGATCGGCAAGCCCTAGGCTCTGTGGTTTAACCCACAGCGCCACCCACGTCCTTCAGTTCTAGTGTACCAGGCAATAACTGTTGCTGAAGCAGACTCCGAGGGGTAGCAGAGCATTTCCAATGCCTGAAAAGAAATCAAGCTTGTGGTCGCACAATGACTGTGCAAATCAGTCCTCAGTTCTCTAGCGTTGCTTAGAAATGGTCTTGCTCTGCTACTGCAGTCTGTGTTTCGTTAGCCCCAAAATGGAAAACTAGCGAGGTCCCAACCAAAGAAGAATGGCAACTTAAACTGGTGGAATACGCACAGCTTGCAGATTTAACGTATAGAATAAGACAGGCATGTCCAACTCCCAAGGGACTGTGACCTACTCACAGTATAAAAAAACTGGAAGTGATCTACCCATTGTCATTGAAGGATGGACCACAGTTGTTGAGCTGGGGGGGGGGAGATCACTAAGGGTCCTAAGATCGACCAGGATCGACCAGAAACACCCCGCGATCGACCAGTAGATCACAATCGACCTGTTGGGCATGCCTGGAATAAGAGAACAATGTGCATTTAAAGAAGACTGAAAAACGTTTACTGAATATATGGATGAGAACTGTGTTCATTTAAAAACGCTGGCAGCATTAAGATAAACCCAACAGTGTAAATAAGTTGTGATGGATGTAACAATGGAATACTGAATGGTTCATGTAAAATATGCTGTGATGTATGGCATGCAAAATGAACCATGGAAAGAGAAGGGAAGTCACTGATATTTTGAGGTTGTTTAAATGAATATTTTGAAATGTAGATTAGGGGTGTGGGTGGGTGGGTGTATCTCACATGACACACCACAAAGAATCCTAGGAACTGCAGTTTGTTGCTGAGAATTATAGCTCTGTGTGAGGGAAACTACAGTTCCCAGGATGATTTGGGGAAGTAATGTGCTTTTACTGTGAAAAAAAGAAAAAGGAAATAAATGGTCTTGCTCCGTTCTCTCATCCTCCCAGTTCAGAAGGTGAGTCCTTGCAGGAGCCCTAAGTGACTTTGGTCTTCTTACAGCTGGTGAAGACGGCAGAACTGGACCCTACGAAGAACTACATCTTCGGCTTCCATCCCCACGGAGTCCTGGTGGCTGGGGCTTTCCTCAATTTCTGTACGGAGGCAACTGGGTTTTCCGAGCTCTTCCCAGGACTGACCCCTCATATGATGATGCTGAACCTCTGGTTCCGATTCCCTTTTTTCCGCGACTATCTGATGAGCGGAGGTAAGAAGAGCTGCGGTGCGCAGGGCGGTCGATACTGGCTGATGCTAAAAAAGAGAGTCTGTGCTTTTGCAAGCTCCCTGCACCCAGTAAAACACAGATGCAGTAGCTGTGGCCTTTCAGGTCTCTTTGGACTCCAGCTCCCATCATCCCCAAGCTCCAACCAGCATGGCTGTTAGTCAGCGAAGATGGGAACTGTAGTCCACCAGTATCTGAAGAGCCACAGGTCCTCTGGAGGCTTTCCATTCGGTAAACTGAGGCACCACAAGGCCTTACACGTTTTGCGCACAAAGGGTTTTGCAATAGAGTGTGTTGGCATCCACCTGCCTTGAGAGACAATGGAGTGTGTCTCTAGGGGGGAAGTGCTGTGTTTGCAGCACTGAAGTGCCTTCCCTGGGGTGCAAGCCTGGGCAGTGTGTCTGGAGGTCCTGGGCTGCCCAGACGACAAGACCCCTCCTCTCAATCTCGCTGATGTGGTCCAAAGGAAAGCAGAGCAAGACGTTTGGCACCAGCTTGGCTGCAGGAGTTGCCAAAGGGGGCATACAAGGTGCCATCCAACCATCTTATGGCCCTGTCAGGAGTCCAGGTTCCCATCTTGATAACACAGTAAACATAGGTAATTAAAAAGGAGGATTTATTGCAAAAACAAACAGATAGCTCCGGACGGCTCTGACAAAGCCTCTTGCATCATTACTCAAGATGACCCTTCTGAAGACTCCTTCTGGAGTTGACAGAAGATACTGAACTTACTACCCTTACGTCTCTTGTTTTGCTTCCTATCTAGCAGCCCTCCCATTCGCCAACTCTTCAGACTTAGTGGATCAGCTCCAACCTCTTCCTTTTCTGAGAGGCTGTCTCTGAGTTTGTTCACGCCTGTTTGTGCTTCCGGAGAGCTTTGGCTGTGTCCCAGCCTGCTCTCAGCTACTGCCTTATCAGCCTATCCGTCAAAGTCAGGAAGAGCCGAAGTCTGTAGCTGCCGGCTCTCCCCTGCCTGACTAACATTGAAGCCTCTCTGTCCCTGGCTGCTTTCTGCCGTTGGCTGCAAACTTTCGCTTGGAGCTGGCTCATTCCTGACAGGCCCCAACTCTGGGTTTGTGTAGGGTTTGCTCTTTAGCCTTTTCCTCTCCTGAAGATGTCCCACAAGGCAGCAGGCAGTTGCAAAATAATAGTACTATTAATAACATTGCTGGTGGTTTTCACGGAGCTTACTCTAACGACTCCTGCATTTCATACCCAGGTTTAGTCCCATCTGACAAGGAAACGGCTGCCAACGTCCTACGGAGGTCAGGAGGAGGGAATGTCCTCGCCATCGCTGTGGGAGGAGCCCAAGAAGCTCTGGACGCCCGGCCAGGGGCTTTTACTCTCTTGTTGGCAAACCGGAAGGGGTTTGTTCGGCTAGCTATGCATCATGGGTGAGTTGTGGCACGCTGTTGGGAAAAGGACTGTGTTGTGCAAATCCCGTACAAAATATTAACTCTGGTGGCACGGCTACCTGCAAATGCAGGAGGCAGTGATGTCCCTGCTGGCGGAGGAACAGGGGCATAGTTGTCAACTTTCGGATTTGAAAATAAGGGATTTTCCCGAACTTTCGGATTTGAAAATAAGGGATGCCGCAAGGGCGGTAAAATGGCACCAAGTAGCCTCGCCACCCTGCGCTCCAGAGGCTGCGCGCGAACGGGTGAGCGAAAGAGCGAGCACATAGACGGCAGGCAGGCTGGCTGTCTGGTTGGGCGTGAGGGTCTGGCTGCACAAGGCATGCAAGCTCTGCCCCCAGTCGGTCTCAGACTCCTTATTGGCAGCCGAGGAACGCAGCTGAGGAGCCTCCCTGGCCGGCAGGGAGGGAGAGGAGCTGCTTCCTTTGAAATCCGAGAAATTTAAGGGATATCAGCAATCCGGGATAGCAGCGGGAAACGGCATTGGAATAAGGGAGTTTCCCACAAAAAAAGGGAGGGTTGACAGCTGTGAACAGGGGTGCGGGGGGAGCATACCGCCCCCTGCGGCACGATCCTGGTGGGGTGCCATCGCAGCTGCCCCCCATGCACTGGGAGTCCCGCCCCACAGGTTGCATGCCACGCCCCCGGGACATGCGTCACGCCCCTACCTGCTCTCCGCCCCCCCCTGCCAGCGCGTGAAGCTCCTCCACTGGATGTCCCCCAACTTGGATGGCTCTGGAAGAGGGCGAGAGTAATTCACGGAGGAGGAGAGTGCTATTGATGGCTCCTATCCCATGATGCCTATGCTCTGCCTCCACAGTCGGAGATAGCAATGCTTCTGAACACCAGTAGATCCTGGTCTTATGTTCTGAAATGGGAAGTGCTCCTGCAGCTTTATACAACTGGTGAGCCATCAGGTCAAGCACAGCCCATCAGGGATCCAGGAAAATCTCCTGCTTTTGCTTCCTGCCTCGGATTGCTAAAGCAGTGTTGACATCGGACAAGTCACCATCGAGCGCAAGGGGGTGGAGCCTCAGCGGCCCCCAGGCCTCCCTTTTTCGGGCTCATGGGCCGCATCAAATCCAGGATCCACACCTAGACTGTCGTCCAGGTCGGGATGGGGCTTCTTACGCCGGTGTAAACACTGGGTGTTCTTTGGGCTTTATGATGATGACACAACACCCTCTTTTCCATTCCTCTGCCCCCTCCCCCAGCACGCCTCTTGTCCCCGTGTTTTCCTTCGGCGAGAACGAGCTGTTTGATCAAGTCGAAAACCCCAAGGGCTGCTGGCTGCGGTGGATTCAAGAGCAGTTGCAAAAGATCATGGGGATCTCTCTCCCCCTCTTCCACGCCCGCGGGATCTTTCAGTACAGTTTTGGGCTCATTCCGTATCGGCGACCGATCCACACTGTGGGTAAGTCTGGTTGGAAGAGTAGCTGAACTGCAGCTGGGAAGCCAAATCCTGTGCGAGGGTGACTCTTTTCTTGAAATTAAAGCAGTGTCCAAACGCTTGTTAAAATATTCAAAAAAGCTTTCGTTTGCAGAACATATAGCGAAAGAAGAACATATGCAAAGTATTTACAGTGGTACCTCGGGTTACATACGCTTCAGGTTACAGACTCTGCTAACCCAGAAATAGTACCTCGGGTTAAGAACTTTACTTCAGGATGAGAACAGAAATCATGCGGTGGCGGCGCGGCGGCCCCATTAGCTAAAGTGGTGCTTCAGGTTAAGAACATTTTCAGGTTAAGAACGGACCTCCGGAACGAATTAAGTACATAACCAGAGGTACCACTGTACATTCGAGTGGTTATTCAAGCATGGGCCTAGCTTTTCTTAGTTGAAGATTAAGTTGGGTTCCCATATTTCAAAAAGTGAAAATCAAAACACAGAAACATCACCAGTCCTCTCCTTTATTTAGAGAGCAATCTAACACAGCCTCTTCTTCAGTGTTCATGTAGATGCAGCCATGAAGTCACTCGCACAAAGCCAAATGGAGAATGAAATAAGACACCTCCCATGTGACCAGAGTTAACCAATCGCACGAGAGTTACTGGGGAACATTCCAGAATGGAACACTCAGCAAAGCATTGAAGCATTCTCAATTTCAGTAAATTAAAATCACTTAAGCAAAGACTGCTCATGCCTAGAAAGCCTGTGCCTGAGCAGTTTTCCACTTCACCCACACTTCCTAGGTGTTTTCCCCTTGCCCTGCTCCTTCCCCGGGGAAAATTCACTCTTTAGTGCTACATTGGAGCAAATGTCAATCCGGAGAAAACCCCAATTGCCATTTGCTCCGATTGAGTGCTAAAAAGCAGTTTTCCCCTGGGGGGAGAGGCGCAGGACGAGAAGAAGTGTGCATAAGCCTTTAGCCAAGTCACACTTTTCAAAACAAACCGAAACGGTCATTCTTAAAAATCCGCACACCTCCAAATTTTTCAGTGCGGCTTTCCAGCCAAGTCATGTGTACAAATAAATACACACGCTAGCATAAAATGCAAGTAGAAATGTAGATATTCATGAAAATAGCAGACAAAATGCATTATATAAAGCAGGCATAGGCAAACTCGGCCTTCCAGATGTTTTGGGACTACAACTCCCATCATCCCTAGCGAACAGGACCAGTGGTCAGGGATGATGGGAACTGTAGTCCCAAAACATCAGGAGGGCCGAGTTTGCCTATGCCTGATATAAAGGGATTGGCTTTGCAAAAACACGTGCATCGGGCAAAATTACCTACAGAAAAGTGTATACGGTATATTTGGAGTGATTTGCACCAAAATGCTGAATTTCCACGAGGACATTAAATGAAAATAGCGGAATGTGCGAAATTAAAAATTTGGAAAAGTGAGAAATGAAAGCATTCATTAGCTTAAAGACCCCCTTATCCAACAGTCGGGGGTCCTACTTCTGCAACCAATCACAAGGTCATTTATTACAAGTAATGATTTTCCTGCCTGATGCTGAACACCGAGAGAGCGTTTCTAGGACTGAATTCACCGGGGCGCGCTAATTATCGCCACAATAACTTCAGCCGCTCCTTCTCGACAGGTTAATTCAAAAAGACAGTTTCCTACAGGTAAAGCCACCCTCTCTGATGGGATTTGACAGGCAGCGGTTGCCCGTAATTGTTTGACAGCTTGTTTGGATGCTCTCCGTGGTTAGACGGACTTTCTTTCGCCAACCTCTGCAGCGGAGGAGACACTTAATGGGATGTCGCTCGGAAACCACCTTAGCCCATTGTTGTCTGGCAAACACAATTAGCACAGCCTTTCAGAGGGAAGGCAGGGAGGTCATCGGTGGATTCCTGGCGCCAAGCCCCAAACCCTGAATGGGTTGCGAGAGGGAGTTCGGAGGCTTCGCGGGCGTAGCCGTTGCTGATGAATAGCAAGCTTCCCCCACCTGGCGCCCCCTTGATGACATGGGGAGGGGGGCAGAGCGCTGCAAGCGGAAGGTCTCAGGGTCAGTCCCTGGGATCTGCAGGCAGGGCTGGGAATGTTCCCTGTCCGAAACCCTGGAGAGCTGCTTTCAGTCAGTGTAGACCAGTGTAGGCCGAACTTGGGTCTCCAGCTGTTTTGGGACTACAATTCCCATCATCCCTGACCACTGGTCCTGTTAGCTAGGGATGGTGGGAGTTGTAGTCCCAAAACAGCCAAGTTCGGCCAACACTGGTGTAGACAGTACCGAGCCAATGGTCTAATTCAGGCATAGGCAACCTTCGGCCCTCCAGATGTTTTGGGACTACAACTCCCATGATCCTTAGCTAACAGGACCAGTGGTCAGGGATGATGGGAATTGTAGTCCAAAACATCTGAAGGGCCGAAGGTTGCCTATGCCTGGTATAATTCAATATAAGTCGTTTTTGTATGATTCTTGGACTACAACTCCCATCATCCCTCATTATTGGCCGTGTTGGTTGGAGCTGATGGGAACTGGAGTTCAAAACATCTGCGGAAAGGAGTTCAATATTAAACAACTAATCTATTTTCTTGATTTAATATAGTAGTAGTAGTAATAATAATAATAATAATAATTTATTTGTACCTCACCCATCTGATTGGGTTGCCCCAGCCACTCTGGGAAGCTTCCAACATACAGTCGTACCTTGGAAGTCGAACAGTTTAGTTCCCGGATGTTTTAATAATAATAATTAATAATAATAATAATTTATTATTTATACCCCACCCATCTGGCTGGGTTTCCCCAGCCACTCTGGGCGGCTTCCAACAGAACATTAAAATACAATAATCTATTAAACATTAAAAGCCTCCCTAAACAGGGCTGCCTTCAGGTGTCTTTTAAAGGTCTGGTAGTTGTTGTTCTCTTTGACATCTGATGGGAGGGCGTTCCACAGGGCGGGCGCCACCACCAAGAAGGCCCTCTGCCTGGTTCCCTGTAACTTGGCTTCTCGCAGTGAGGGAACCGCCAGAAGGCCCTCGGCGCTGGACCTCAGTGTCCGGGCTGAACGGTGGGGGTGGAGACGCTCCTTCAGGTATACAGGACCGAGGCCGTTTAGGGCTTTCAAGGTCAGCACCAACACTTTGAATTGTGCTCGGAAACGTACTGGGAGCCAATGTAGGTCTTTCAAGACCGGTGTTATGTGGTCTCGGCGGCCGCTCCCAGTCACCAGTCTAGCTGCCGCATTCTGGATTAGTTGTAATTTCCGGGTCACCTTCAAAGGTAGCCCCACGTAGAGCGCATTGCAGTAATCCAAGTGAGAGATAACTAGAACATCCACCACTCTGGCTCCCGGACATTGCAAACCTGGAAGTGAGTGTTCCGGTTTTCGAACGTCCTTTCGGAAGCCGAACGTCCGGCGGGGCTTCCGCGGGCAGAGGTGTAGGAAGCCGCTTGGGCACCCGGAGTGGCAAACATGACGTGCACCCGGGGGCAGGGCGTCGCTACGTAGCGGGCATGTGCAGTGTCGCTACGTACGACGCATGTGTCATACGTAGCAACGCCGCACATGCGCTGTACATAGCGGGTTGCTGGCTATGTAGAGGATCCTCCGTTCGCGGCTGCAGCCGCAAGCAGAGGATCCCGGCACCGTCCATACAGCGCTGGATCGGAGCCGCCAGCAACCTGCATGCCTTGTCACCACCGGAGACGTGGCATTGGGAGCGCACCTCCCCCACCGCACCCACGTTTCTACGCCCCTGTCCGCAGTTTCCGATTGGCTGCGGGAGCTTCCTGGGTCAGTAACATACGTGCAGCCGCGATTGCAGACATAAATAGTCTTTTCTGCTTCCTTGGGATTTCAGCACCTAGAATTCCTAAATGGAAGGCTTACAGGGAGAAAAGGGAGGACATCGGGGCTTCCGGTTGGCGATGCCGGAGGAGAAGGTCGGGGGGACATGTCGCTCCTGACATTCCCCCGTCCGACTGGGAAAAAGGGACATCGCGCCAGCGTCGCGATCCCTAAAACCCCCGGGAAGGGTGTCCCGGGGTCCATAGGACCTGCATAGGCTCGGACGCCGGACCTGCTCCTCGGGAGACCGCAGCAAGGGCTCCCGAGTGTGAGCGGGCGGCGGAGCCACAGGGTCCGCTAACTCCCCGTCGGGCGAAGCTGCGAGACCGACTCCTCGGAGCACGCTGATTTCTCCAAGACCTGCAATTGGAATCGTGAGTAAAATGCAGCAAAAAGGGAATTTGGACTAAATTTGGACTGGATTGGAACGAAAACACGGAGGTCCGTTCCTTTCCATTGATACAGTGAAACAGGGAATAGCTACAGTTGCACTGAAAAGGATTGAATTGACTCTTTTGTTATACGGCTTTAAATTAACCCTTGAGCCTCCCCTGGTCCTGGGGGAAGCAGAAGGAACTGTGATAGAACTGTGGATTATTCGAAGTTGAAAAGTTGTGAAATTTATAAGAGGAAAAGTTGGGAAAAGTTTTTTAGAAGTTTTTAAAAATATAAGAACTGTGATCAAAGAAAATGGCGATGAAACCGGATATTACTTGGCAAACTGTGCTGGAGAAGATGCAGGAATACATTGCGGAACTGAGAGAGAGGAATGCGATGGGAAAGTCTGTGGATGAGATAAGGCAAAACCCAAACGCCGTGCCGGCTGAACCAGATGTACAAAAAATCAAGAAAGTAACAGGATCCGTCAAGGCTGGACAACGAAAGACTATTTTGGCAAACATCAGCTGCAGGAAGAGATTTTACAACCGAAAAAGAAAATGTGCTGTCACTTCAAGAAGTAAGAGAAGAATCATAAGAATCATAAGGAAAAACAGCACACTGATACCGACCGACAAGCAGAGGAAGGGAAGCCGAGACGAACTGATTATGAATTGGGAAGGCTGGTTACGGTTTTTGGAAAAAGCCTTTCTGGAGGATACAATGCAGGACTCCCTCTGGTTCTGGGTTTCACAACCAGCAGGCATAGGATAAGAACTGTTAAAGTTACGGCTTGATTTGTGGACTTATGGTTTTAGATCTATGGACACGCCAGGGATTCTAAAAAATTATGATAAGCATGATAATGTAGTTAATATTGCAAAAAATAGTTGCGTACCCGGGGACCGGGGGAGGCAAGAGGGATGTAGATGAAGAGACATAAGTGATTTAATGGATTTAAGAAATGATAAGTTTGAAGATTGAAGATTGATATTAGGAAAATAATTATTGGATTATGAATTTAGGAACCTGTTTAAAAAAAATGGATATATGTAATTAGTTGGAAAACAATGGAGTGGACGAGAGGAAGCATGACAATGATTGTAACAAAAGTGAGCTGGCCTGAATCGGGGCCAGACAAATATTGTAAAACCAATAAAAATTATTTGAAAAAAAAAGAAAAGAAAAGAAAAGGGAGGACATCTTTGTGTGCAGTGTGGCCACAGGTGGTGGCAGAACTTCTTCCGAATACCATTTGCTGAAAACCACAAGATGGGAGAGAGCTCTTGTCCATGCGTCCTTCTTATGGGTTTCTTGTTAGGGCATCTGGCTGGCCACTGTGAGAACAAGCTGCTGGACCCGATCCGCCACACCCTTCCTACATTCTTACCTCTTTTGTTTTGTTATGTCTTAACCATTCTTTAAAAAAAGAATGCATTTTTTAAAAATTAAAAAAGTATAAATTAAACATTACATCCAAATATTCAAAAATAGAAAGAAGAAATACATAAAAAGTAAAAATATAAAAAGAAAATAAATGAAAGAGAGAAGAGAAAACAAGAAAGGAAAAGAAAAAAAGAAAAAAAAGAAAAATGATAATAAAACACGAAAAATAATTAGTCAAGTACACAAAATTGTTCACAGGATACAAACAGTACTTTGAATATTCTACAAAAGAAATAGATTTATAATCCTTTTTTCTTTCTTTCTTTCTTTCTTTCTTTCTCTCTCTCTCTCTCTCTCTCTCTCTCTCTCTCTTTCTCTCTATTTCTCTCTCTCTCTCTCTCTCTCTCTTTCTTTCATTCTTTCTTTCTTTCATTCATTCTTTCTTTCTTTCCAGTCACTTTCTTTCTGATCCGGAAAAGTAGTTTGAATCCCTGCTATATTAGTTGACTTCCCTCTATCTCTTTGCGGCGTCAACACTTCTCTTAAGTGACAAACATTCTGCATTCATTTAATAATATCAGTTTCCCCCCATTATACGTATTTTTCGCTCCATAACGCGCACCGGACCATAACGCGCACCTAGTTTTTTGAGGAGGAAAGGGGGAAAGCCCCCCTTTTTGAGGATCAGTTCAAAGTTGTGCATCTTCTTTTGGAAGAAGAAAAGCCCCATTTGCAAAAGGATCAGCTCAAACTTGTTGTTGTGCTGCTGCTTTTGCAAAGGAGAAAATAAACATTTGCAAAAGGAGCAGCTCAAAGTTGTTGTGCTGCTGCTTTTGCAAAGAAAAGCCCCAGTTGCAAAAGGATCAGCTCAAAGCCCTTTCTACAGTTTCCAAACAGATAATCTAATCAGCCAGTCACATGTCGCTGGGGAAACCAACAGCCTCTTCTGCAGGAAGGGAGCCAGCGACCTTATCTCTCTTCCCGATCTCTTGCTGATCAGCTGTAAAGCGGCAGCCTTTCAACACCCCCTTCTCTCTTTGTAAAAGAAAAAGCTCGATCTTCTTTTGGTCCCTGGGCAATTCAGCTCCAGGGACCATGCATTCGCTCCATAACGCGCACAGACTTTTCCCCTTCCTTTTTAGAAGGAAAAAAATGCGCGTTATGGAGCAAAAAATACGGTATCTGTGAAATTAATACTAAGCACAACCAAATATTATTTTGGGAACCATATTTTGCCAGGTAGTTTTTAAAGCAACCCCATTCCTTTTTTTTACCTTATCGCCTGAGTTTTCTTAACCGCTCTTTCCTGTCTTTCTCTCCCCACCCGCCTGCAGTTGGAAAACCCATCCAAGTTGAGAAACGCCCCAACCCCAGCCAAGACGACGTGGACAAGATGCACGAGGTCTACATGGAGGAACTGTGCAAGCTCTTTGAAGAGCACAAGTTGAAGTACGGCGTCCCAGAGGACAAGCACCTTTCTTTCATTTGAAACAAGGAAGCCGTCCTTCCCATTCCCTTGCCCACATTTAAATAAATAAATAAAAATAAGGTATTTAAGATAAGATAATATTTATTGTCATTGTCCCCTTGCGGGAACGACGAAATTACTTGGTTGCTCTATCCACTCAGATAAGGCACTCTACGTAAATTTAAAATAACTACAAAACACTAATTAAAACAGTACAATACAATATAACAAGTAAAATAAAGTGACTTCAGAGTCCAGACTTTCCATTCAAGGCCGAAATTGCTCTGGAGAAGAAACTGTTCCTGAGACGGCTTGTTCTTACCTTCATTGTCCTGTATCTCCGTCCTGATGGCAGGAGCTCAAAGAAACAGTGACCAGGGTGTGATGGATCTCCTACTATGTCCAGTGCCTTTCTGTGGCACCTGGTGGTATAAATTTGCTCTAAGGTGGCGAGTGAGCAGCCAATAATGCTCTCTGCTGTCTTAACAATTCTGCACAACCCTATCCTATCCTGACAAGTACAGGATAGTACAGAAGTATGCTTTTCAGGTTTATACATTTCATTAATTTTACAATCATTTTAATGTTTCAAAACTTGAATTCCTTCCCCCTCTTTCTGCGATTCCTTAAAATTATTTTTAATATCTTCTGCATATCCAAATTAATTTAATCCATTTCCCAACAGAAGCGATTCCCCCTTTTCAGAATGGAAAAGAGGATCCATGGAATGTCACAAACACTTCAACCCATTCCTTGAGTCGTCTTAGCCGTAATCCTGACGAACGCTGCATGGCTAGGCATCACTCTCTGCCTGGCGGCTATTATTAGCTGTGTGGCTTGAGCTTTAAATTAAATAAGACTGGGAGGTGCTTAAAGAAAGAAAGCAGATTTATTGTGGGAGGAGAAAAAGGAAGAAATCCACTATCTTCAGAGCCTGGCTCCAGCGCTCTTGAGAACAACAGAAGGCCGTCCACGTTTAGGCTGCCTTTGCGGGACATTTTGGACGTTCTCCGGTACAAGTGTAGAAATTTGGCGAGCCTAGGGCTTGCCGATCAGAAGGTCGGCGGTTCGAATCCCTGCGACGGGGTGAGCTCCCGTTGCTCGGTCCCAGCTCCTGCCAACCTAGCAGTTTGAAAGCACGTCAAAGTGCAAGTAGATAAATAGGTACCGCTCCGGCGGGAAGGTAAACGGCGTTTCCGTGCGCTGCTCTGGTTCTCCAGAAGCGGCTTTGTCATGCTGGCCACATAACCTGGAAGCTGTATGCCGGCTCCCTCGGCCAATAATGCGAGATGAGCACCGGAACCCCAGAGTCGGACACGACTGGACCTAATGGTCAGGGGTTCCTTTACCTTTACCTCCACTCACTTAAATCTTTTGGCATTGGGTCCTTCAGCCAGGGGCAGCCCTGTTATTAGGTAGAGTGAATTAATGGCCTCAGGCGGCAGATATGCAAGATAAGATAAGATAAGATAATTTATTGTCATTGCACAAGTACAAGCACAACGCTATACAAGTGCAACGAAATTGCATGCCCCCCGTAAAAACAGAAAGAAAGAAAAAACAAAACAAAAAGCAGCACAAAACACACACACACCAAGGAAAGCCACACATGCACACACACACACACACACACACACACACACACACACACACACACACACCCATCACAGCTCTCCAAGGTCATATTATCTGGTTACAGCATTTAAGATGGTTATAGCTCTTGGGTAGAAACTGTTCTTCAGTCTATTTGTTCTTGATCTAATTGTTCTATATCTTCTACCCGAAGGCAGTGGTGCAAAGAGACTATGTCCTGGATGAGATGGATCCTTTAAAATATTATTAACCTTTTTAAGGCAACGGGAACTGTATAGTACTTCCAGAGATGGGAGAGGATGACCAATAATATTTTGGGCTGTGGTTATGACTTTTTGAAGAACATCACCCCCTGGCTGGTCTTCCTAACCCCCAGGTGCCACATGGCCTCTTCTGGGACCCCAAACATGGCCTGCAGTCTCAGGTATGGTAGAGGATGCCATCCCATCGGCAGCATTGAAGCAAGATTCAGCTGTCCATAATTATGTCATATATTTAAGAAGAACCTGTGCTTATATAAGCACATGCTTTGTGGAATTATCTCGATGTATCAGGATGTTTTTTTGCACCTGTTCTGAAGAGGTTGTGGTTACTAAAGCTTTGAATCATCATGATGGGGTTGGACAATATTTATTCCAAAAGGAGATAGCATTTATGCGTCCAATTGCTTCATGCAACGCAATATTAATTTTTCTTCTTCTTTGGCGATCACTTGTGGCCGAGTAAGACTGTCTTCCATGAACACAGTCTTAACAGTGAGTCCGTAAGTGACTGTGGAGGCCAGTTCTGGATCCACACGTCCTTCCACAGTGGGGACATTGGTTTCCGGGTGGGAGTTGATCACAGTGAGGGTTTGCCAAGCATGCCTTCCTCTTAGCGCGCTTCTCCCTTGCGTCCTGAGTTTGAGCGTCTTCAAAGCCCCTGACACCTTTGGTAAAGGCTGTTCTCCAACTGGAGCGCTCGCAGGCCAGTGTTTCCCAGTTGTCGGTGTTTATGCTACATTTTTTAAGATTTGCCTTGAGAGAGTCTTTAAACCTCTTTTGTTGACCACCAGCATTACGCTTTCCATTTTCAAGTTTGGAATAGAGTAGTTGCTTTGGAAGACGATTATCAGGCATCCGCACAGCATGACCAGTCCAACAAAGTTGGTGTTGAAGAATCATTGCCTTGACACGGGTGATCTTTGCTTCTTCCAGTACACTGGCATTAGTTCGCCTGTCTTCCCAAGAGATGCGTAAAAATTTTCGGAGACACCATATGCAATAACTCTGGGTACTGTAGCTCTGTGAGGGGAATACTGGGAGAGGGGGAAGGAGGTCCTCCTAACTACTATCAACACCCTTTACAAACTACATTTCCCATGATCCTTTGGGGGAAGGACGGTTGAAAGCGGTGTGGCTTTATGTGTATGGTGCAGAAAGAGCCTTAGGAAAAGGTTACATTCTGTTTTCTGGGCACTTCTCAACACTCTCCGCACTGGTTCAATTCATTTGACTCTGTTTGGGTTAGAGGAAGAAGGCCCAGCTTTGTACAGCTCTGGGCAAAAAAAGACAATCACGGGAATAACTGAATTACAACAAAGGAAGTCTACACGGTGAAAGATCCCTGAAACGAGATGAACGTATATTTATATAGTGATACTCAAACAAAGAATATGTTTAATGATTCAAGAGCAGAATTGCTCAAGAGAAAAAATACTCAAAAACGTTATAAACTAATTCAAAGAAATATAAATAACTCAGGAAAACCTTCCAAATAACTCCAAATAACAAAAATTACTCAAGACAAACTAACAAATAACCTTAACGAGTTGCCGGCTAAGATTCTCGTTTCACTGTTATGATCTATCAGTTTCCTCAGAAGGAAAAAAGTTAATAACTTTATATAACTCAAAATAGCTTGTTTGCTATTAAATCTAGGGGGAGGATTAAAGAAACTTCAGAAAAGAGGAACATTCCCAAACAGTAAGTGGTAATTATCCAATCTAGGAATTCTGATTTTGCTTCATCCAAAAGGTTAAAAACCTAAACTCAAGTTCGAAAACAAGCTCCATAGCTTGTAAAACACGTCGACGAGGGGCTATGGAAGCTCACATGATCTTATTGTTACGAAGCTATTGCAAATTGTACAGCTCTGGGGCTCCTTTGAAAGATTTCACACGGCTTCAGACGCAAAGAAAAGAACCTTCAAGCAAGAGGCTTGGCATGTCCAGGCGACATTCTTGAAACCAATATGGACACCCAGAATGTCCATCGAAGTGGTCTGAACATGACTGGGGGGAGTCCAGCTGATGGCTGCACAAAGACAGCTCTTGTTTCACAAGCAGCAGCTGTACAAGGCGGTGGTTATTTTAAAAACAGAGCATGAAATCTAGCATGGGGGGGGGGGGAAGAAACCCACGTATTTTTAGATAGCCCCTGGACATTCATTGCAGAGCAGTGCTGTGCACCACAGGGCTGAGACATCTGTTGGAGCAGGGATGTGACCCCCTGCAGATGATGCTGGATTTCTTTCAGCCCCAGCCTGCAAGGGCTGATGGGAGTTGTAGTCTGGAAACAACTGGAGGGCCATAGGTTCTCCATTCTTGGGTTATAGTATTATAGATATAGATGATAGATAGATAGATAGATAGATAGATAGATAGATAGATAGATAGATAGATAGAGATGATAGATGAAGACCTTTAAAGCCCTAAACGGCCTCGGCCCAGTAGACCTGAAGGAGCGTCTCCACCCCCACCGTTCAGCCCGGACACTGAGGTCCAGCTTCGAGGGCCTTCTGGAGGTTCCCTCCCTGCGAGAAGTGAGGCTACAGGGCAGAGGGCCTTCTCGGTGGTGGCGCCCGCCCTGTGGAACGCCCTCCCAGCAGAGGTCAAAGAGATAAAGAACTACTTGACATTTAGAAAATACCTGAAGGCAACCCTGTTTAGGGAAGTTTTTAATCTGTGACATTTTGATGTATTTTAATGTTTGTTGGCTGGGGGGACCCGGCCAGATGGGCGGGGTACAAATAATAAATTATTATTATTATTATTATTATTATTATTATTATTACTACTACTACTACTACTACAATGCCCGCCTCCACAAGGTCTGGCGAGGCCAGCTGCCATTGCAGGGAGGCCCAGAGAGGCCCAGCCCCTCATCATTGGGCAGCTCAGCCCTGTCCCAACTTACTTACCATCCCATAGAATTGGCACCTATGTAAGTATCTACTGTTCTGGCTGCAAATAGCATGGATGTAATCCATGGCTAAATTATATCTCTTTGAAGAAGGCAACATTTGCTCGGAAGCGGAAGTGTTTTGGGGTTAATTAGACGGCATCAAAGCCTATTGAAGCACATAGTGTGGCTGTTTCTCTTGGGTGTTGCCCAGTTCTTTTTTTCTAGGTGAAGGTGTGTGTGTGTGTGAGAGAGAGAGAGAGAGAGAGAGAGAGAGAGAGAGAGAGGCACAAAAAGATGAGAAGTCTTGAAATGAAATAAACTGGCCTTGATGGAAAATCTCCCATTCTTGAGAGCCAGTGTGGTGTAGTGGTTAAGAGCGGTGGACTGGTAATCTGGTGAACCGGGTTCGATTCCCTGCTCCTCCACATGCAGCTGCTGGGTGACCTTGGGCTAGTCACACTTCTCGGAAGTCTCTCAGCCCCACTCACCTCACAGAGTGTTTGGGAAGGGAAAGGAGAATGTGAGCCGCTTTGAGACTCCTTCGGGTAGTGATAAAGCGGGATATCAAATCCAAACTCTTCCTCTTCTTCCTACAAGGTTCACATGGGGGAAAGGGGGCACACAGATGGGGTTAAACTAGCATTAAACTGCTGCCAGCCCGTCAGAGCAATATGTTACAACTCTCAATTTCAACACAGCTGGCAGCAGAAACTTTGCGTAAGAAGCTTCCATTCTCCCAAGAGATAAGTAGGGGCCAGATGGCAGATGGCGAGAGAAGTGTTATAGGAGGCAGAGGGTGACTGGCCATGCCTGCAAAGCAAGGATTGATGGCTGCTTCCTCCTTTGATGACAATGATGAAAATGGCAATGATACAGATAAATAAATTAACAAATTACATTCCAGTTGCTCATTGCACAAAAGGTTTTCCGAGCAACTTACAAGACATAATGTGTATCTGAAGAAGTGTGCATGCACACGAAAGCTCATACCAAGAACAAACTTAGTTGGTCTCTAAGGTGCTATACTGGAAGGAATTTTTTTTTTTTAATTTTGTTTTTACAAGACATAAGTAATTAAAAAGTTACCTTTTAATGTAAGCATGGTTACACAGGAACACATTCATATAGAAACACATCCGGTTCATTAAAATACACAAAGAAACATCCTCCTCACAATAGAGGGAAGAGATTTGTAGAGCTGGATGGGACCTCGAAGGTCATTTGGTCCGAACCCCCGCGGTACAGAAATCACAACTAAAAAATCCCTGATCGATAGCCATCCCAAATTTGTTTAAGCAGAGGGCTTTCCTCTGGCTCTTCCCTCATTTGGGCAAGACTTCCATATGCAGGTGGTGCTGTGGGTTAAACCACAGAGCCTAGGGCTTGCCAATCAGAAGGTCGGCGGTTCGAATCCCCATGACAGGGTGAGCTCCCATTGCTCGGTCCCTGCTCCTGCCAACCTAGCAGTTTGAAAGCACGTCAAAGTGCAAGTAGATAAATAGGTATCGCTCTGGCGGGAAGGTAAACGGCGTTTCCGTGCGCTGCTCTGGTTCGCCAGAAGCGGCTTAGTCATGCTGGCCATATGACCTGGAAGCTGTACACCTGCTCCCTCGGCCAATAAAGCGAGATGAGCGCCGCAACCCCAGAGTCATCCGCGACTGGACCTAATGTTATCTTTACCTTCCATATGGCAACTCTGGGATAGATAGATGCTTTCTATTTCCTATCATTTCCTCCAGTAGTCAAAGCAATCGAATGCTTTGTGGAAGTACTATACTGAGGCAGCCGTGTTGTTTTCTGCTTGGAATGTAGGAAGATAGCAGCCAGAGGATAAAATTTACTTACATAAATTCTAGCCAATTCCAGCAGCTTACAAATATCAGCATTAAGACAGCTCCTTGCCCTCAGGCTCCCCACCTACAAAGACAAGGCACACGAGGAAAACAGGAATGGGAGGGCAGAGGAGAAAGCAAGTCCAAGTTCTTACGGTTACATTTCTTTACGTAACAGCGATGTCAGTGATGGTTACGGTTTATTCTTGAAACCGTTGCTGGATCTCTGAGCTGCAATGAAACAGCAAACGGACGCCGGTCTATGGAAATCCTTCAGGTGGAATTGCATTACGCAGAATCAGACCACCGATCAAGTTGGTTGTCTAGCTGTCGGCTTCAATTGATCACAGAGGCTCTTCGGGATATCAGGCAGATGTCTAGACAGGGTGCAGGATTGTGTGTATGTTTCAAAAGATCAAAGCAGTGTCTTGTGTATGAAAAAGCTGGGTTGTGACCCTTTGCCTAATACCCTTTTCCTGATTGGAATCCTCGTCCGCCAAAGTTGCTCTTTGCCCTAGAGAGCAAAACAGGTAACAGGTACAGTTTGGCTCTCTTGTGTTTTCACTGGGGACATCTGCGTGAATGGCCTGGGCTCTGGGCTTGGAATACAGAACGGTCTTCTCTGACCTGCTGCTGTTAGACCGTTTCTTGCATAGAATCATAGAATCATAGAGTTGGAAGAGACCCCAAGGGCCATCCAGTCCAACACCCTGCCAAGCAGGAACACCATCAAAGCATTCTTGACAGATGGCTGTCAAGCCTCTGCTTAAAGACCTCCAAAGAAGGAGACTCCACCACACTCCTTGGCAGCAAATTCCACTGTCGAACAGCTCTTACTGTCAGGAAGTTCTTCCTAATGTTTAGGTGGAATCTTCTTTCTTGTAGTTTGAATCCATTGCTCCGTGTCCGCTTCTCTGGAGCAGCAGAAAACAACCTTTCTCCCTCCTCTATATGACATCCTTTTATATATTTGAACATGGCTATCATATCACCCCTTAACCTTCTCTTCTGCAGGCTAAACATACCCAGCTCCCTAAGCCGTTCCTCATAAGGCATCGTTTCCAAGCCTTTGACCATTTTGGTTGCCCTCCTCTGGACACGCTCCAGCTTGTCAGTATCCTTCCCGAACTGTGGTGCCCAGAACTGGACACAGTATTCCAGGTGAGGTCTGACCAGAGCGGAATACAGTGGTAAGAGAGGAATACAGTGGTAATACAGAGGGGAACAACTTGTTATCTTGCATACGATGATAAGGGAAGATTCAGGATAGGGAAAAGAAAATATAACTACTATACTGCGCATAGTTATACTATGGAACATAGCTGTCAACTTTTGGATTTGAAAATAAGGGATTTCCCCCGAACTTTCGGATTTGAAAATAAGGGATGCCGCGAGGGCGGTGCAATGGCACCAATTAGCCTCGCCACCCAGCGCTCCAGAGGCTGCGCGCGAACGGGAGAGCAAAAGAGCAAGCGCGTAGACGGCAGGCAGGCTGGCTGTCTGGTTGGGCGTGAGGGTCTGGCTGCACAAGGCATGCAAGCTTCGCCCCCAGTCGGTCTCAGACTCCTTATTGGCAGCCGAGAAACGCAGCTGAGGAGCCTCCCTGGCCAGCAGGGAGGGAGAGGAGCTGCTTCCTTTGAAATCCGAGAAATTTAAGGGATATCAACAATCCGGGATAGCAGCGGGAAACGGCATTGAAATAGGGGAGTTTCCCGCCCAAAAAAGGGAGGGTTGACAGCTATGCTATGGAACACGCCGCCACAGGAGGTGATGAGGGCCGCCAACATGGATGACTTTAAAAGAGGATTGGACAAATTCATGGAGCAGTGGGCTATCAGTCTCTACTAGCCAGGGAATCATAGGTGTATAGAGTTGGAACGTACCCCAAGGATCATCTAGTCCAACCCCCTGCAATGCAGGAATCTCAGCTAAAGCATCCATGACAGATGGCCATCCAACCTCTGCTTAAAAACCTCCAAGGAAAGAGTCCACCACCTCTCAAGGGAAGAAGAAGAGGAGTTTGGATTTGATATCCCGCTTTATCACTACCCGAAGGAGTCTCAAAGCGGCTCACATTCTCCTTTCCCTTCCTCCCCCACAACAAACACTCTGTGAGGTGAGTGGGGCTGAGAGACTTCAGAGAAGTGTGACTAGCCCAAGGTCACTCAGCAGCTGCATGTGGAGGAGAGGAGACGAGAACCCGGTTCACCAGATTACGAGACTACCACTCCTAACCACTACACCACACTGGCTCCCAGGGAGTCTGCTCCACCGCTGAACAGCTCTGACTGTCAGAAGCTTCTTCCTGATGTTTCATCGGAATCTACTTTCTTGTAACTTGAAGCCATGGGTTCAAGTCCTACCCACCCCACCCAGAGTAGGAGAAAACAAGTTTGTTCCCTCTTCCATGTGACAGCCCTTGAGATATCTGAAGATGGCTATCCTATCTCCTCTTTTCCAGGCTAAAAAAACATGCTCTGCTCCTTCAAGCGCTCCTCATAAGGCTTCATTTCTAGACCCTTGATCATCTTGGTTGCCCTCTTCCGCACACCTTCCAGGTATCTGGTTTGCCACGGTGAGAACAGCATGCATGACAAGATGGGCCTTTGGCCTGATCCAGCAGGCTCATCTGGGAGATATCAAAGCCAAGCCTGGAGCTTGCACAAATCTTGCCCTCAGTTCATTTCTTAAGGGGGTTAACAAAGCGCACCTCTGGGGAGCAGCTGAAAAATGCCCGTTGTGCTTTGCGACACAGAAGCATCTTCCTCCCTCCCCTGCCAACATTCCCCCGCTTGCCTTTTCGGATAAAAATAGAAGCAGCGGCAGAACGTGAGCTATTTCTACACCAGCATTTCAGTCTAAGTCTTGCAGCAAAAAAGCTGCAAGAGACCAACTATTGACCCCGAAAGCCAACATGTCTAGACATGGTGGGTTTGTCTTGCCCCATACCAACCTGGCCCCAAACATTTGCACGTTGGCACCTCCTGTTTGTGAGCCAAACTGTATGGTATGCTCAATGCCTCCTTAGCAATGTTTGTGCTATAACAGCAAGCACGAGGGGGGGGGCAAGGTGGTTCCGTTGCCACCGTGGAACCGGAGCAAGTGTGCTGGTCCCGTGGATTACCCGAAAGGCAAGGTCCAAGTCCGGTCCGTGGTCAGAGGTGCAACGTAAAGGCAGTCCGTAGTCACTGAAGCTGGGTGCAGGTCAGGGAGTCAGGCAAATTCAGGAACAGGTAGGCAAGCAGGGAACCAGGGCGGGTCAGGAGCTCAGGCAGGAAAGCAGGACTCTTTAGAGGAAAAACCAAGGGGGAATACCTTAAAAACATACTACCCACTTCTAGAAGGCCACAGATAGTTAAAGGCTATGTATGTTGGAATAAAAGAATCATAGAATTGTAGAGCTGGAAGGGACCCCAACCCCCTGCAATGCAGGAATCTCAGCTAAAGCATCCTGTGTGAGTGCCTGGAGGCGGTTGGAGGATGGATGGCAGCTAACAGATTGAGATTGAATCCTGACAAGACAGAAGTACTGTTTTTGGGGGACAGGGGGCGGGTGGGTGTGGGGGATTCCCTGGTCCTGAATGGGGTAACTGTGCCCCTGAAGGACCAGGTGCGCAGCCTGGGAGTCATTTTGGACTCACAGCTGTCCATGCAAGTGCAGGTTAATTCTGTGTCCAGGGCAGCTGTCTACCAGCTCCATCTGGTACGCAGGCTGAGACCCTACCTTGCCCGCAGACTGTCTCACCAGAGTGATGCATGCTCTAGTTATCTCCCGCTTGGACTACTGCAATGCGCTCTACGTGGGGCTACCTTTGAAGGTGACCCGGAAACTGCAATTAATCCAGAATGCGGCAGCTAGATTAGTGACTGGGAGTGGCCGCCGGGACCACATAACACCGGTCCTGAGAGATCTACACTGGCTCCCAGTACGTTTCTGAGCACAATTCAAAGTGTTGGTGCTGACCTTGAAAGCCCTAAATGGCTTCTGCCCAGTATACCTGAAGGGGCGTCTCCACCCCCACCGTTCAGCCCGGACACTGAGATCCAGCGCCGAGGGTCTTCTGGCGGTTCCCTCATTGCGAGAAGCCAAGTTACAGGGAACCAGGCAGAGGGCCTTCTCGGTGGTGGCGCCCGCCCTGTGGAACGCCCTCCCATCAGAAGTCAAAGGTACTAACAGCTATCTGACATTTAGAAAATGCCTGAAGACAGCCCTGTTCAGGGAAGTTTTTAATCTGTGACATGTGTATGTATTTTAATGTTTGCTGGAAGCCGCCTAGAGTGGCCGGGGAGACCCGGCCAGATGGGCGGGATATAAATAATAAATTATTATTATTATTATTATTATTATTATTATTATTATTATCCATGACCTTTGCATCTAGCTTGGTGGCTGCACAAACTTGCAGTTGCTTTTCGTGTTATCACCTACACCCTGAGGTCCCCACCATCTCCACAAAATGAATGGCGAGGGCCCTGCTTCTCTAGCAAGCCAGCTCTCTGTTTCCTCCTTCCATTTCCTACAAAATCATCACACGGATGTCGGCTGGACAGGAGGAAAAAAGAGCATCTTCCAAGAGCCGCCTCAGGACCCTTTCTCCTCTCTGTCTCCATGGCAACAGGAAAGGCTTCACAGGCCCCGGCCTTCATTCCCATTTCCCAGTTCTGTCTCCTTCATCTTATCTGTGTCGTGTTATGTAACTGCTGGCGAGGATGAGGCAAATCAATGTCTCAGCAAGGCAGTGGATAATTGGCATTTTTTTAAAAAAATAAAATTGACAAATCTGAGCTGGATCTGAAGGCCGTATAAGTTTTGCTATGTGAATTATGGGCTCCCGCCTCACTTTGTGACAACCAGCAATGGAAAGCGGATCCTGCCCGGACTTTCGAGACTCTTGAAAGCCTTACATCAACCTTTTGGACTACAATTCCCATCAGCCTCAACCAGCACCGCCAAATGTTGCTGGGTCTGATGGGAATCGTAGCCCAAAACAGCTGGAGGTAGGGATGGGTAAGCCTGTCATTTCGGGTTTCTTTCTGTTTCTCGTTTTTCCGGACTTAAGTTCCACATCATGTTGCGGTTGTCATCGTTCAAAAGAGAATTCTCGAGGAAATTCATCCGGATGGAAAAGGTACGAGAAAGTGGGAAACATAACCTTCCTTGGAGGTTTTTAAGCAGAGGCTGGATGGCCCTCTGTCATGGATGCTTTAGTTGAGATCCCTGCATTGCAGGGGGCTGGACTAGATGATCCTTGGGATCCCTTCCAACTCTACAGTTCCATGATTCTACCATTCTATGATTCAAATCTGCAAAATTTTGTCAAAACACGGTCCACTTTTATTTCATTTGCAAAGAGCGTGCGCATGAACCACCCAAGGCATATGGGAACCTGTGGAACGGCACTTTTGAAATCAGCAGTTGTCGATCTAATGCTTTATTTTATCATCACTAATGGAACAGTACTTGATTGTAGACTGGTCTTCCAGCAGTGAAATTAAGGCCTGAAGACAGGGCCGTCTTAAGCATATCCGGCGCCATGGTGCAAAGCTCCCTCCGGCGCCCCGGTCCCCATTTCCCAGAGGTTTTTTTTTAGGGAGGATGGCGCTACCGGTGGGGCTGGAGGAGGCAGGCAGCGGCTGGAGGGCAGCTTCTCCGGCGGGGAAAAGGCGGAGGCTGGCCACGGCGCCTCCTGGCTCAGCTGGCAGCTTCGTGCCGCGGTGGCCACGGCAGACGGAGGCTCCGGGCATGGCGCTGCTTCGGCGCAGCATGGCGGAGGCGGGCAAGGGCGGCGAGCTGATGCCAGGAGGTGCCGCGTCCAGCCTCCGCCTCTTCCCTGGCGCCCTCCAGAACTTGGCGCCCCGGCGCCACTAGCCTCTATGGGTAAGACGCCCCTATTTGAAGACAAAAAATGTCCACTGTCCCACCTCAATTTTCCCTGTGAGACTTTTTAAAAAGCCTATAAAACAGACCCAAGAAAAGAAAGCACCCAAACCCTCTGCTACCAAGTGTCATAAGCCTCTTTTGCTCAAGATCTGCACCCTCTTCTTCCTTAATTTCCCCTGCAGGCTTTTTTTTTTTAAGTGTAAAACATAGCCCACTCCCCACAAAACCCCCCTCCCCCAATATTTAGGAAAAAAATACTTCCCACCCCTTCTTAATTTAGCCTGCAAACTTTTTAAAAAGTTAAAATAAAATTTGCCCCCCACACCACAAAAAACCCTCTCAGCTAAGAGGTATGATAAGCTCCCCCCCCCCCCCCCCGTTCTGAAAAATGGCTCTCTTGCCTCTGCCCCAGATATCTGAAAGGAGTTGGCCCCCAAAATATCAGCTCGGCTCTAATATATTGTGCGGCAGACATCAGAATTGCATGGGTGGCGCATGGCATCCCTGCTACCATGGCAACGGGCCTGGACCTCATCCGGTCTGTGTATTTTCCTGCCTAAGTCAGGCCGAGGGAGCCAGCATACAGTTTCCGGGTCATGTGGCCAGCATGACTAAGCCGCTTCTGGTAAACCAGAGCAGCGCATGGAAACGCCGTTTACCTTCCCGCTGCAGTGGTACCTATTTATCTACTTTCACTTTGATGTGCTTTCGAACTGCTAGGTTGGCAGGAGCTGGGACCGAGCAACGGGAGCTCACCCCGTCGCGGGGATTCGAACCGCCAACCTTCCGATCAGCAAGCCCTAGGCTCTGTGGTTTAACCCACAGTGCCACCTGCATCCCTAAGTATATTAATAGTGAAATACAATCAAGAAGTATATTAATAGTGAAATAGTTATTAATAATTATTAATTATTAAATAATTATTATAATAATTTAATAATTATTAGTGAAATAATTATTAAATAATAATTATTAATAATAATAATTGGGGGCCCATTACTTACGTCATAGGAGCCTATACAACGCAAAACACTGTTGCTGTATGTAGGTTTTATTTTATTTGGTTTTTTTTATCTTATATTTTGAAAATGTACATCCAGTTTCCCACCTTTAATTGTTTTGGGGCCTCCCAAGAGAGTGGGGCCCTAAGCTATAGCTTGTTTGGCATATATGTAAAACCGGCAGTGGGATATGGGCTACTAAACAGCTCAGAGGTAAAAGGGATCTGAGCTGTTATCCCCATATGCTTTTTACAGAATCGTAGAATTGTAGACAATTCTGGGACAGCTCAGAAGTGGCCTTCATGCCGCAATGCTGTTTCAAGTGCGTTTGGATCAGTTGTTTCCAGTGCAGCCATGCAGCAAACTTAACCGATTTCATGGGAGGTGGCCCAAATTGCTATGGACTTGTCTCCCTCCCTCCCATGAAGATTGCATCCCCAAACCAGTGATTGCGCTCCTGCACTCTGCAAATTAAACTTTTTTTCAGGTGGGAAGAGTGATGTAAGTTTCAGCACCCTGACGTCTGGGGGACACTGTCCCTCATTGAACCCCCCCCCCCCAGCATTTAAAACTGAACTGGCAGCAAATCAAACAATCCTTTTGTAACTTTGGCCTTTTGTATCCATTGCAACAGATTTGGGTGCAAACCCAGTTTTTGGCACCTGGCTAAGTTTGTACAGTGGAGAAATGTTCCACGGCAAATAAAAAAATACAGAAATACAGCCGGCTTCATCTCTAGAGTCAGAGGTGAAAGTCTAGGACCTGGTGGGGACCTTGAAGTTGTCCTTGTCTACTGACTGTTTGCTAACCGTTTGGGAAAACCACATATTTTGAGCGCTGGCAGGGACTTAGGATGAAAAGAGCAGCCTCCCTTATCCATGGCTGGATTTCGCCACGTTCCAAAAATGGGGCAGGGCTCTCCGGGGCTCTTTGCTGAAGCAACAGATTGCAACCATGTCTCCCAGGGCCAATTCTGTGACAGGAGTCACGCAATGACATGATGCAAGACGCCGAAAATTGGGACAGCGGGCACTGGTGCATGATGCGCTTCTGTGACATGTACACACCATTGTAAAGGGGCAGCAGTGTATTGAGAAATAATTTATAATGATTTTTTTTAAGTACCTTAAAAAAAAAAAACCCCAAAAAACAACAACAGAAAAACACACCAGAGTCCTTTTCGTTGGGGATAATTCAGATGGAAAAGACCATTTATCTATGCCACTACTGCGGCCTGTGTTTTGTTAGCCCCAAAATGGAAAACGAGCGAGGTCCCAACCAAAGAAGAACGGCAAGTTAAACTGAAGGAATATGCACAGCTTGCAGACTTAACATATAGAATAAGAGAACAGGAAGAACAGGGTGGATAAAAATCAATGATTTTTTTTAAAAAAATAAAAAAAATTGGATTTTTTTGATTTAAATCAATTTTTTTGATTTAAATTGGATTTTAAAAATAAAATGCTTTTGGAGGAAAAATCTTTCTAAATATAGTCTTCTATTTAAGTTACGTTGTAGTCCAAAGGCTATTCATCAGGAAATAAGGATTTGTTTTAAGTTTATCAAGTGTGCTAAAACTTAGTCTAAGTTTTTTTAAAAAAATGTTTAACCACATCAGTTAACAAACATGGATACATATGCTATCATGTTATTGTTTTAGTTAAATAAATTGTTTAAATGGTTATTAAGGAAATTGTTATTTTTCTCCTTCCAATAGAGTACAGCAGAAAAGTTGTCCAAATATAAACAGTTAACTTATTAAACCTCACCATAATTTCATAATTATCTGTCTATGTATTTCTAGCAGTATAACCAAATCAGTAATTTTTGATATAACTGTAAAAACCACTCTGAAAATTTATTATTCCAAAAACAAAACCTTCATATGGTTGTAAATATTAAGATTATACCAGCAAGAATGAGTCTTTCTGTAAAAAAAATATTTAAATCAAGCCTTACTGACTAGTGATTTAAATCGTGATTTAAATCAATTTGATTTAAATCAAATCCACCCTGAGGAAGAACAAACGTTTAGAGATGATTGGAAATTTTTTACTGACTGTATGGGTGAAAATTGTGTATATTTAAAAACGCTGGGTGCATTAAGATAAATTCAACAGTGTAGATAAGTTCTGATGGTTGTTATAATGGAATACTGAATGGCTTAGCTTATGGAAAATGTGCTGGCATTTATGGTATGCAAAATGAACCATAGAAAGAGAAGAAGGGAAGTCATTGATTTAAGCAGGGCTGGATTTAGGTTTGATGAGGCCCTATGCTACTGACACGGGTCCCTAAGCTAGGGACACGGGTGGAGCTGTGGGTTAAACCACAGAGCCTAGGGCTTGCCAGTCAGAAGGTTGGCGGTTCGAATCCCCGTGACGGATTGAGCTCCTGTCGTTCTGTCCCAGCTCCTGCCCACCTAGCAGTTCGAAAGCACGTCAAAGTGCAAGTAGATAAATAGGTACCGCTCTGGCGGGAAGGTAAACGGCGTTTCCGTGCACTGCTCTGGTTTGCCAGAAGCGGCTTTGTCATTCTGGCCACATGACCTGCAAGCTGTACGCTGGCTCCCTCGGCCAGTAAAGTGAGATGAGCATCACAACCCTAGAGTCGTCCGCGACTGGACCTAATGGTCAGGGGTCTCTTTACCTTTAAGCTACTGAAGGTAATGGGACCCTTTATATATCCAGCTGTCCTTTGTCAACAACAAATTGTCGCTGTCTTTTGTGTTGAATATATGCTATATGGTCATTTATGGACCTAATAGGTATCGAAAGTCATTTGCACATGCAGAATGTAGGCACCCTATATATAGAAATGAGCAAACCAGTGATATTTGAGGGAGCAGGCTAGCAGGCGGGGGCCATGACTTACATCATAGGAGCCTACACAACACAAAACACTCTTGCTGTAGGTAGGTTTTATTTTATTTGGTTTTTTTATCTTATATTTTGGAAATGTACACCCAGTTGTTTTTTTCCTGTAAATTTTTTTGGGGCCCCCAAGAGAGTGGGGCCCTGAGCTACAGCTTGTTTAGCTTATACGTAAATCCGGCACTGGATTTAAGGATGTTTAAATCAAGGCACAGGCAATCTCAGCCCTCCAGATGTTTTGGGACTACAACTCCCATCATCCCTGACTGCTGGTCCTGTTAGCTAGGGATGATGGGAGTTGTAGTCCCAAAACATCACCTCTGGGGCAGGTTCTTTCTTTCTTCAGGGAAGCTTTTAATGTTTAATAGACTATTGTATTTTAATATTCTGTTGGAAGCCGCCCAGGGTGGCTGGGGAAACCCAGCCAGATGAGCGGGGTATAAATAAATTATTATTATTATTATTATTATTAATTTATTTTATTATTAATTATTATTATTAATAGGGACCCAGGTGGCACTGTGGGTTAAACCACAGAGCCTAGGGCTTGCTGATCAGAAGGTCGGCGGTTCGAATCCCTGCGACGGGGTGAGCTCCCGTTGCTCGGTCCCAGCTCCTCCCGATCTAGCAGTTCGAAAGCACGTCAAAGTGCAAGTAGATAAATAGGAACCACTCTGGCGGGAAGGTAAACGGCGTTTCTGTGCGCTGCTCTGGTTCGCCAGAAGCGGCTTAGTCATGCTGGCCACATGACCTGGAAGCTGTATGCCAGCTCCCTTGGCCAATAATGCGAGATGAGCGCCGCAACCCCAGAGTCGGACATGACTGGACCTAATGGTCAGGGGTCCCTTTACCTTTACCTTATTATTATTATTTATTAATTAATATTAATTAATTAATAATAATAATAATTAATAATAAATTTAATTTGTATATCGCCCTATCCCCGCAGGTCTCAGGGCGGCTCACAAGAAAGCAGCAACGTATGGCCGAGAGAGATGCCGCATCTTGAGCGAGGTTGAGACACAACGAAACCTGCGCCCAGGACCTTCCTTTCCATCCATCCCGGCTGTATTCTTAGCATCCCACCGGAATGCTCCATTCTTCACCCCGTGGAGGGGGGGGGGAGGGAAGAATTGATGGCAAGGGGGAGCTGGCGAGAGGCTTCGCAACGCCTCTCCGGTCCCACCCCCGCGTGGCCACTTCCAACAGGCGATGTCCCTTTGGCGTTCCCCACCCCATCGCACTCCCGCCGGCCCCCCCCACTCCGTCGCCCGTCTCTCCCCCCCCCAGGCCCCCTGAATGTCCCAGCAGCGCAGCATCACAATCCGCCGTGGCCCCGCCCCCGGCCAGGTGCTATAAAGGGACGCGCCGCGCGTCCTCGGCCGTCAGCTGCTGCTGCCGCCGCCGCCGGGAGAGGGAGACGCCTCCTCCGCCTCCTCCGCTGGCTTTGCTGCGCGTCCACACGAGCGAAGCTGCGCTGTTCCCGGCTCGCGAGCAGGAGGAGCGCCGCTGCCGCCCGGCGAGGGATGGATCGGGGCCCGAGGCCGCTCAAGTTGCAACGCTGAAGCCATGAAGACCCTCATCGCTGCCTACTCCGGCGTCTTGCGAGGTACGGAGAGCTTGGAGATGGTACCCAGCCAGGGAGAAATATGTTTTTTTTTGGGTGGGTGGGTTAGAGGAGGATTTTTTTGGGGGGGGCGGGAAGAATCTTGGTCGTCGATCTACCAAAATTATTGAAAAGCATTATAATTAACTGAGGTTCTGCTCACCCCCCCAGTAGAAGCCTGCCAGGCTGCCCCCCATAATGTCTTTTTTTTGGGGGGGGTATTTTTACCCGTGATTCCCCCCCCCCAAAAAAGCTCAACAGCTTTTACTGTGTCCTTCCTTTTGACAGATCAAGATGATCAGGTGCCTGCGAAAACGGCAAGGTTTTTAGCGGGGGGGGGGGGCAATTAGAATAAGATCTATTTGCTGGTTGATGTCAACCCCCCAAAACCCCCCAAATGTATTTTCTATAGTTAAGTTTTTACCTCTATCTTCAGAAGACATCTGAAGGCAGCCTTGTTTAGGGAAGTTTTTAACGTGTGACATTTTAATATATTTTTAATCTTTGTTGGAAGCCGCCCAGAGTGGCTGGGGGAGACCCAGCCAAATGGGTGGGGTAGAAATAATAAATTATTATTATTATTATTATTATTGATTTTATTTTATTGCTCTGGCTAGTGGCTGATGCAAATAAAGATTCTTCTGATTTGACAACTTGAGGGAGTGATCTCCTAAAAAAAAAAAAACTTTAGCTGCCCCCCAAATCCTGGCAACGCCCATGGGAAGACGGGGTATTCGATTTTATATTCTATACTCTGCACGTAATCTCCGAATGTCAGGCAGGATCTCTCTCCCCCCACCCACATCTCCTTCATATAATCATAGAATTATAGAGTTGGAAGGGACCCCCAAGGGTCATCTAGTCCAACCCCCTGCAATGCAGGAATCTCAGCTAAAACATTCATGACAGATGGCCGTCCAACCTCTGCTTAAAAACCTCCAAGGAAGGAGAGTCCACCACCTCCCGAGGGAGTCTGTTGTTCCACTGTTGAACGGCTCTTGCTGCCAGAAAGCCCTTCCTGATGTTTCGTCAGAATCTCCGTTATTGCAGCTTGAAGCCATGGGTTCGAGTCCTACCACCCAGAGCAGGAGAAAGCAAGCTTGCTCCATCTTCTGTGTGACAGCCCTTGAGATATTTGAAGATGGCTATCGTATCATGAATGGCATTTCCAGTTTCCCCCCCTTTCTGCCCCTACTCACCTTGCAGTTTTAAGGGGGGGGGGAGCAGTTGAAGTAAGCAACAATTCACCAAGGGATATAGCGTACAGCAAGGGTGCCAACTTCTATAAAATGGGGGGAGGTAAGCCCTGTCCCGCAAAATTGAGCTCACAAGAGACGACACACATACGCCATATGAATGGCAATGTCAATCAACTTGGGGGGGCCTCAAATATTTTATTGTGGGGAGTCTGAAGGGCCTCGGCACCTATAATAATAATAATAATAATAATAATAATAATAATAATAATAATATTTTTATTTATACCCCGCCCATCTGGCTGGGTTTCCCCAGCGACTCTGGGCGGCTTTCAACAGAACATTAAAATACAGTAATCTATTAAACATTAAAAGCCTCCCTAAACAGGGCTGCCTTCAGATGTCTTCTAAAGGTCTGGTAGTTGTTGTTGTCTTTGACATCTGAAGGGAGGGCGTTCCACAGGGCGGGTGCCACTACTGAGAAGGCCCTCTGTCTGGTTCCCTGTAACTTTGCTTCTCGTAGTGAGGGAACCGCCAGAAGGCCCTCGGCACTGGACCTCAGTGTCCGGGCTGAACGATGGGGGTGGAGACGCTCCTTCACCTAGGAGTTGGCTCCTGTGAAATGCAGCAGGGCAGATCGCAAAGGTGGAAGCCCCAAGGTGTGTGCGCGCACCTTGTTGCTGGGAATAATGTTGGGTTGAGGTGTGATTCCATGTGCAAGAGGGGAGGGGAGAACGGTTAACTGCAGTCTTCTAGCCAGATTTCTTATTAGTGTCTCAAGGAGGTGCACAATAACAATAGCGAAAGGGGAGGCAAGTTTGAAACATTGAAAGATGTGCAAGGAAAAGCCGGCCATTCCTTTCGAAAGAAGCTAAAACTATTTCAAAGAGACATGGAAAAGGCAGGTCGGAATGAAGGTGTCCTCTGTTGTTTGCGGAAAGTGCAGATAATGGGTGAGTCTCGTATCTGGAGAGGAATGCGGTTCCACAGAGCAGGGGCAGCCCTGCTCTGTGTTACTGCGCAGATCTGAGATCTCTGGAACTTGCAGGAGAAATTCAAGGATCTTCTTTGGCGATCACTCCTAGCCGAGTAAGATTGTCTTCTATGATCATGGTTTTAACAGTGAGTCCGTAAGTGACTGTGGAGGCCAATTCTGGATCCACACGTCCTTCCACAGTGGGGACACAGGTTTCCGGGCAAAAGTTGATAATGGTGAGGGTTTGCCAAGCGTGCCGTCCTCTTAGCACATTTCTCCCTTGCGTCCTGAATTTGAGCGTCTTCAAAGCCCATGACACCTTTGGTCAAGGCTGTTCTCCAACTGGAGCGCTCGCAGGCCAGTGTTTCCCAGTTGTCAGTGTTTATACTACATTGTTTTAGGTTTGCCTTGAGAGAGTCTTTCAACCTCTTTTGTTGACCACCGGCATTACGCTTTCCATTTTTAAGTTGGGAATAGAGTAGTTGCTTTGGAAGACGATCTTCAGGCATCCACACAGCATGACCAGTCCAATGAAGTTGATGTTGAAGAATCATCGCTTCGACACTGGTGATCTTTTCTTCTTCCAGTACGCTGGCGTTAGTTCGCCTGTCTTCCCAAGTGATGTTATCTGTGACAGCCAACACCTTGACCCGACAGCTGATGGATAGCCATTGCAAACGCTGCAAGCAAGGTGTTTGCATGTTTGCCGTGGTTTGCCTCCCGCCTCCCTCCATGAGCAGCCTAGCCATTTTGTTCTGCACCAGCTGCAGCCTCCAGACCAACCCCCAAGGGCAGCCCCACAACGAGCACATTGTAGTAATCCAGCCATGGGGGTACTGATGCACAGACAACTGTGGTCAAGGTATCCCGATCCAGGAATATCTGTAACTGTCTTAAAAGGCATCCTTAGCTGCTGAGGGCACCTTTTCCAGCTGCAAGCAATGCAGGCTGATCCATGTGATCAGTGCCCCCCTTCTCTACCCTCTTCCAAGTTGTTTCTTGGTTGTTTTCCTACCTTCCTATTCTAGAATAGCTGAACTACTTTTGGATGGAGTTTTTGGCTCTACGGTTGCCATATGGTACAATACAGTCATACCTCAGGTTGCGAACGCTGCTGGTTATGTCTTTTCAGGTTGCACTCCGCGCCGAACCTGGAAGTACCGGAATGGGTTACTTCTGTGTTTCAGCACATGCGCAGAAGCACTAAATCGTGCTTTGCGCATGCACAGCGTGCACAGATGCAATGCTGCAGGATATAAATGCTGCAGGTTGCGGACGTTCCTCCGTCAGGGATTACGTCCGCAACCCGAGCGTCTACTGTACTCCATTCTTTCTGTGTTCCCTAGAACTCGCATTGTTAGCTCTTTAACACCGCGTGCCCCTATTGGCCCTTGAGGTTTATTTACCCCCCCCCCCCCCAGGTATTCTAGCTGTGCGTTCCTACAAGGGGTTGGTGTGGTGTTTTCCTCCTTTGCTATTACAGCTGCTTAAAACAAAGACAAAACAAAAAGCAGAAAGTTAACCAGGGGTCTTTATGAGTGGAATGGAGCTTCCGTCTGCTGGTGCAGTCTACCTTGGAAAACGATACTGGTGGGCAAACAGAGGAGAGCTGTTTCCTTTGTGCCCTTCTTGGCTGTCTTGGTTTCTTGGAGGAGTCAGGTTTGCCGCTATGGAAGAAAAGCAGACTTGAACTTTTGGCCCGATCCTGTAAGGTGAAGCCTGAATGAGACTGTAAGCATTTGAAACGCTAACCCATAAATGCAACGATGAGCACAGATGCAGCGACCCAAATGCTGCTATGAAAACCACAAGGTTTCTGCGGAGATGTGCAAGTATTGGGTGTAAGCTAAGCATGCTTGCAAGCTTATTTTCTCTTGCTCTGGAGGTCAGGACCCGAACCGATGGATTCAAGTTGCAAAAAAGGAGACTCTGGCTAAACATAGAATCATAGAATTGTAGAGTTGGAAGGGACCCTGAGGATCATCTAGTCCAACCCCCTGCAAGGCAGAAAAATGCAGCTGTCCCATACAGGGCTCGAACCAGCAACCTTTGCGCTATCAGCACCATGCTTTAACCAGCTGAGCTAACCAGCCGGATATCAGGAAGAACTTTCTGACCTTAAGAGTTGTTTGACGGTGAAACGGACTCCCTAAGGAAATGGTGGAATCTTTCATTGGAGGTGTTTAAGCTGATATCATTATTATTATTATTATTGCTTTTCAGGTTTATACATTTCACTATTTTAACAATCATTTTAATGTTTCAAAACTTCCCCCTCTTTCTGCGGTTCCTTAAATTTATTTCTAATACCTTCTGCGTATCCAGATTAACTTACGTTGCTCATTTATTCATCTCCTTTAAGTATATACTCTTATGAAACTGCAGGTTCTTACAGTAATCCTGCCAATGTTCTTATCTGTTTGCAATTTATCTGTAAATATTCAATAAACCATTTCCATTCTTTTATAAAAAAAGTTTGTCATCTTGTTTTCTTATTCTTCCGGTGAGTTTCGCCATTTCTGCATATTCCATAAGTTTTTGTGTTTATGCGGAGTTTTGATGGTCACGGATGCTTTAGTTGAGATTCCTGCATTGCAGGGGGTTGGACTAGAGGACCTTTGGGTTCCCTTCCAACTCTAAGATTCTATGGTTCTGTGCTATGTTACGTCAGCAGAGCAGCAGCTGCTTGCAGCCAGGGCTCCATGTGGACTTTGCATGTGGCTGAAATCACCTTCCATGTACCAGAGCAATAGCTTGAATTCTCTGCAGCGCCAAATGCGCTCATCAAAGGGCTTTGCATGTTGGCAATTTTTACTTATTTACTTGGCTTGTGTGCTGTTGACTTTCTGCTAAGGCGCTCAAGGCCATTCGCCGCCTCGCCACTGAATAGGCAGGAAACCCAAAGGGACAGAGAGCAAACAGGGGAAATTATGCAAACAGATCCCAGCGGTCCTTGGCCCTTTAGCCGGAAAGGCTGTGGTTGCAGGTGTTTGCTGCCGCTCCGAAATTCTCTGGGATGCAACCTGGCCTTCATGGTGGCTCCTTGTCTGATGGCTTTCCTCCAGAGAAAAGCTGCGCTGCCCCACCGCCGTCACTTTCCTGGGAGCAAGTCTTGTTAAAGACCTGGCTTCTTATAAAACGTGCCCCGTTTGTGCTGTTGCAACCTGATCCCTCTCCGTCTTAACTGAATTAAAAGTCAAAACAAAATAAAAAAATATCCTTCCAGTAGCACCTTAGAGACCAACTAAGTTTGTTCTTGGTATGAGCTTTCGTGTGCATTCACACTTCTTCAGATACCTTAGAAAGTTCCTGGTCGAGGTTCTGCTGGTGTGTTTGTGAGGATCTGTTCTTGGATGTGTAGGGGTAGCTCCTTAACAATCTTGTTCAGTTCTTTTTTGTATTTTTGTGTGGGGTCTGAGTCCAATTTTATGTAAAAGGCGGTATTGGAAAGTTGTCTGTGAGCCTCCTGGATGTAATCGGTTTTGTTCATGATGACGACAGCTCCACCTTTGTCTGCCTCTTTAATTATAATGTCTGGGTTGTTCCTAAGATTATCTATTGCTCTCCTTTCAGCATGGTTGAAGTGTGCATGCACACGAAAGCTCATACCAAGAACAAACTCAGTTGGTCTCTAAGGTGCTACTGGAAGGAATTTTTTTATTTTGTTTTGACTATGACAGACCAACACGGCTATCTACCTGTAACTGAATTAAAAGTGTACAGAAATCACAGCCCAGGGGAAACTAAAGACCGACCTTTCTTGAAATGCTTCTTTTGCCTGTTAAAGTATTGGCTCAGAAAGCATGTACATTAAAAGCATTGGCTGGGAGCCTGTGTGGAAAGCAATAGTACAGTGGTACCTTGGTTCTCGGGACGATGGGTGGCGCTGTGGGTTAAACCACAGAGCCTAGGGCTTGCCGATCAGAAGGTCGGCGGTTCGAATCCCTGCGACGGAGTGAGCTCCAGTTGCTCAGTCCCTGCTCCTGCCAACCTAGCAATTCGAAAGCACGTCCACGTGCAAGTAGATAAATAGGTACCGCTCCAGCGGGAAGGTAAACGGAGTTTCCGTGCGCTTCTCTGGTTCGCCAGAAGTGGCTTAGTCATGCTGGCCACATGACCCGGAAGCTGTACGCCGGCTCTCGGCCAATAATATGAGATGAGCGGCGCAACCCCAGAGTCATCCGCGACTGGACCTAACGGTTAGGGGTCCCTTTACCTTTACCTTGGTTCTCAAATGCCTTGGTACTCAAACAACTTGGAACCCAAACACTGCAAACCCAGAAGTAAGTGTTCTGGTTTGCAAACTTTTCCCGGAAGCCGAACGTGCTCCGTTTTGAGTGTTACACTTCCGATTTGAGTGCCACACTTCCGTTTTGAGTGTTACGCTGAGGTCTGTCTGTTTTTGCTATTTTGCGTTTTTGTTTTTGCGGCTCTTTTTCATTTTGTTTTTGTGACTGTGTGGAATCCAGTTCAGCTACTGATTGATTGACTGTGTGGCTGCAGTACATCGTTTACTGCTTTCGTTTTATGGATCAATGGTCTCGTTAGACAGTAGAATTCATGTTGAATTGCTGTTTTAGGGGTTGTTTGTAAAAGTCTGGAACGGATTAATCCGTTTTGCATTACTTTCTATGGGAAAGTGTGCCTTGGTTTTGGAACGCTTTGGTTTTGGAACGGACTTCCGGAACGGATTAAGTTTGAGGGCCAAGGTACCACTGTATTGAAATCTGTCTATTTGCATTCCACTTTTTATTCTTGTGGGGTTTTTTTTTTTTTAATGGTTAGCCTAATTGTGGAGGATCTGTAACTTCACATTTATAAGATGCTTGTCTGTAGTTCCTTCAGGGATTTTTAAAAAAGTTAACAGCGCTTTTAAGTATAGGAACAAGCCTTGTGAGATTGGTCAATATTACCTCCAGATTGCAGATTAAGGTGTGCATTTGGGGTGTGTGTAAAAAGTGGTTTGGGGTTTGCCCCAATTCAGAATAAAAAGGCCAGACCCCCAAAGTCATTATGAATTCTAGAAAGAGTGCAAAACACGATTTGAGGTTGTTGTGTTTTTGTTTTTGTTTTGTTTTAAAAACACGAATTAAATATTTAATCCTCAAAGTTTGGGCCTTTAGCCTCCCAGCTCAATGCCACCTGGTGTGTTGACCGCAGAGCTGAGATCTCACAGCTCATCTTGGCCTGCATAAACTCGCTGCATTTTAAAGTGCACAACGTCCTCCAATGCATTATGGGAACTGTAGTTTATCCTTTGCAGAGATATAATTCCCAGAACACTTAACACAGTACAGCTCCCAGGATTATTGTTATTTGTCTTCCATATATTTTTATTTTGTACTCCTCAAGTTTACACATTGCACTAATCTTACACATTTCACTAATTTTACAGTCATTTTGACATTTCAGAACTTGACTTCCTTCCCCCTCTTTCTGCGGTTCCTTAAATTTATTTCTGATGCCTTCTGCATATCCAAATTGACATAATTTGCTCATTTATCAGTCTTCTTTAAATATTGTTGTTGTTGTTTAGTCGTTTAGTCGTGTCCGACTCTTCGTGACCCCCTGGACCAGAGCACGCCAGGCACTCCTGTCTTCCGCTGCCTCCCGCAGTTTGGTCAGACTCATGTTGGCCGCTTCGAGAACACTGTCCAACCATCTCTTCCTCTGTCGTCCCCTTCTCCTTGTGCCCTCCATCTTTCCCAACATCAGGGTCTTTTCCAGGGAGTCTTCTCTTCTCATGAGGTAGCCAAAGTATTAGAGCCTCAACTTCAGGATCTGTCCTTCTAGTGAGCACGCAGGGTTGATTTCTTTAAGTATATTCTTTAAATATATACTCTTATAAAAACTGCAGGTTATTACAATAATCCTGCCAATTTTCTTATCTGTTTGCAATTTATCTGTAAATATTCAATAAACAATTTCCATTCTTTTATTTAAAAAATTGTTATCTTGATTTCTTACTCTTCCAGTAAGTTTCGCCATTTCTTCATATTCCATAAGTTTTTGTATCCATTCTTCTTTCGCCGGGACTTCTGCATCTTTCCATTTCTATACATTTTAGGTAGTTCTGTCCCTATAATTCCCCAAAGGAAAGCTGCTGGTTTTTTTTTTTTTTTAATAAAGGTTATTTTAATCATCCCTTTCATTTCATTATATATCATTTCCCAACAAGCTACAGTTCCCAGGATTCTTGGGTGACAGGGGGTGGGTTGAAATGTATTTTAAATACATGGTGCATGCACAAGCCAAGTAACTACACTGGTGCAAAGTAAACTCCTTATATTGGAGAGCCTCAGGATTAGGGCCAAATAGTACCCTCTAGGCCAGGCCCCCCCAAACTGTAGCCCTCCAGATGTTTTGGCCTACAACTCCCATGATCCCTAGCTAACAGGACCCAGTGGTCAGGGATGATGGGAATTGTAGTCCAAAACATCTGGAGGGCCGAAGTTTGGGGATGCCTGCTCTAGGCCATGGGTAGGCAAACTAAGGCCTGGGGGCTGGATCCGGCCCAATCGCCTTCTCAATCCAGCCCACGAACGGTCTGGGAATCGGCGTGTTTTTACATGAGTAGAATGTGTCCTTTTATTTAAAATGCATCTCTGGGTTATTTGTGGGGCCTGCCTGGTGTTTTTATGTGAGTAGAATGTGTGCTTTTATTTAAAATGCATCCCGGGGTTATTTGTGGGGCCTGCCTGGTGTTTTTACGTGAGTAGAATGTGTGCTTTTATTTAAAATGCATCTCGGGGTTATTTGTGGGGCATAGGAATTCGTTCGGCTTAGTCATGCTGGCCACATGACCTGGAAGCTGTACACCGGCTCCCTCGGCCAATAAAGCGAGATGAGCGCCGCAACCCCAGAGTCAGTCACGACTGGACCTAATGGTCAGGGGTCCCTTTACCTTTACCTTTAAGGTTCCATGTGCTGGGTATATAATTCAAGAGGATCTTTTGCTCTGTAAATGTAAGGTCGTTTCGTACAGTTCTGATGATGGTTTCAGTTACCTTCTGCTGAAAATCTTTCAATATAGGACAAAGAAAAAAACCATATGTTTTAGAGAAGCATTGTCCCTATTGCATCTCCAACAGTTAGATACCATAAAACACCAAACATTAAAAACTTCCCGATGCAGGGCTACCTTCAGGCGTCTTCTAAAGGTTATATAGTTACTCCACCCCCATCGTTCAGCCCGGACACTGAGATCCAGCGCCAAGGGCCTTCTGGCGGTTCCCTCCCTGCGAGAAGCAAAGCTACAGGGAACCAGGCACAGGGCCTTCTCGGTAGTGGCGCCCACCCTCTGGAACGCCCTCCCATCAGATGTCAAGGAAATAAGCAGCTATCCTATTTTTAAAAGACATCTGAAGGCAGCCCTGTTTAGGGAAGTTTTTAATATTTAATGCTGTATTGTTTTAATATTTGATTGGAAGCCGCCCAGAGTGGCTGGGGAAACTCGGCCAGATGGGCGGGGTACAAATAATAAATTATTATTATTATTATTATTATTATTATTATTATATTACTCATCTCCTTGACATCTGATGGGAGGTCGTTCAACAGGTAATCAATAAAGTTGTGGCTATTTCTAATCCAGATCATTGTCTGCTTGAGTTTATTAATCACATTTAGCCACTGCCCGCGCAACAAACAAACAAACAAACAAACAAACAAACAAACAAACAATGTAGTGAGTTCCCCCAACTTTTTCTCCAGGAAAGAAAGCACTACATAATAGTGATTCTGAGAAACCATCTCGGAGAAACACCATAAATGAGTAAGTTAAGTTACCGTACTTTTCCGTGTATGAGATGCCCCCATGTATAAGATGCCCTCTATTTTTGGGGACAGAGTTGTTGAGCTTTTTTAAGGGGGGGGTTGCCGAAAATTGAACACCCACACGCGGCGCAAAATCCGCCTCTTGTCTGCCCCATCGCTGGCAGAACCCCCGCTTTTTAGCATAATTTTAAAAGAAAAAAACCTAGTCTTATACATAGAAAAGTACGGTAACTTGCATATGCAGAAGATATTAGAAATGAATTTAAGGGAATGCAGAAAGAGGCGGGAAGGAAGTCAAGTTTTAAAATATCAAAACGAATGTAAAATCAGTGAAATGTATATATCCGGAAAGCATAAATGATTTTTTAAATTCAAAAATAGTGATTCCACACTCAATTGTATTGTTTAAAGAAATTCCTAAGCATTTTTTGGCACTGAGGAATAATTTTGGCGATTTAGCAATTGCACTTAGAAAAAGGAATATTTTCTTCAGGCCTCTCCTTCAAGTACCAAGGTAAAACACAAAGAATAAGATCAATAGAGGAAAAAGCAAGATTTCTGGAGAAAAACGCTAAAGACTTTGATCTTCAAAGCGGAGCAGGCCCAGAGCTAGGTGCGGGGGCACCTTGATTTGGCAAGATGGCATTGAGAATTTATTCGTGGAATGTAAATGGGCTTAACGTACGTCCAAAAAGACATAGACTGTTTCATGTACTTGAAAAGCTGAATTTGGATGTAATATGTTTACAAGAAGCTCATGTTATAAGACTGCATAGGAAAATCCTTCAAAACAAAGGATTGGGCCAAGAATTTATATCATCAGATAAAGTAAAGAAAAGAGGCGTAGAATTCTATGTACCTGTAAAAGATAAATGGAATCCCAAAATGAATTTTAAAGACGATGCCTAAGCTGATGTACCGAATTGGCTATAAAACTTGAAAGCTTTTCTTGGCCTGGCGCCACAGCTCCTTAAGGAGCCGGGAACAAGCGGACCTCTGTTAGCTGGTTCTTGCTGTTTCCGCCGCTGCGCACGGCTGGCTGGGAGAAACCAGCCGAGCGAGCTTGACTTCGCCGTTGTTAAAGATGACCTTCAGCACCTAGCGCCAGGGGAAGGAATCGGCAAGAAAATGATTGATATCGTTATCTCTCTTCTCTCCCCACTCCAAACAGGAACATCTTAAAGATTAAGTTTTAAAAATAGGTCTTTATCCAGGGCAGGGTGATTTAATGGCTAAGACTTCCTTTCACCTCTGGGCTGCGTATAAAAACATAAGGCAACACAAGACCAGTATGCTAATGGAGAATTGCACCATAAGCGCAATTAGCTCTTTATTCCAGCTGGTTAATTCTTTATCCTGATATTAAACCTTTGGCTTACGAGGGGGGAGCTAAGCCACTTACAAACTCACTTGTGCGCTGAAAAGCATGGCAATTGCAAGCTAAGGGACCTGGGCTTAACCCCTGTGCTTTGTAAGCACATTTTTACAATCACACAGATTGTGCTTATATGACTCGGGGAGCCTCCAGGTGCCCCTTTTATCGTGCATTCGTGATTTGCGCTCATGACGGTCCCACTTTCAGTACTTTGCACCTGCAAAGGTTTTGGGGCAGATTTACCGCTTTGTTTTTGATCCATGCTTGTCGCATAGTTTCCTGCTGAAATCCTTCAACTTTTTGTAGCCTAAACGTTCCAGGGTTGTTGTTTTTGTTCTGCCACGGGGGCAAGAGTGACGCCTCCAGGTGGCCAATACATGCAGTAACAGTGGGGGGACGTGGCCAATTGGAAAAATGAGAAATGGGGACACTCCCCCGTCCCTACTTAGGATGGAACGTCCCGCCCTACAAAAATTCCCCTGCAAATTAGAAACGAGAGGTTGCAAAGTGAAGCAACATTGGTTCCCAGTACGTTTCTGAGCACAATTCAAAGTGTTGGTGCTGACCTTTAAAGCCCTAAACGGCCTCGGTCCAGTATACCAGAAGGAGCGTCTCCACCCCCACCGTTCAGCCCGGACACTGAGATCCAGCGCCGAGGGCCTTCTGGCGGTTCCCTCCCTGCGAGAAGTGAGGTTACAGGGAACCAGGCAGAGGGCCTTCTCGGTGGTGGCACCCGCCCTGTGGAACGCCCTCCCTTCAGATGTCAAAGAGAACAACAACTATCAGACCTTTAGAAGACATCTGAAGGCAGCCCTGTTTAGGGAGGCTTTTAATGTTTAATAGATTATTGTATTTTAATGTTCTGTTGGAAGCCGCCCAGAGTGGCTGGGAAAACCCAGCCAGAGGGGCAGGGTATAAATAATAAATTATTATAATATCATTATTATCTCTGGGTTATTTTTTTTTAAAAAAATAGCCTTTATTTAGATTTCATTTAAAAATACTGTACACAAAAATAAACGAACAATCAACAAATATCACATTTTGTATATTTTCTTTTTTGTATTTGTATTTTTCTTTTTTCGTTTGGATTATGTGATATTTGTTATCTCTGGGTTATTTGTGGGGCATAGGAATTCGTTAATGTCCCCCCCCAAAAATTTAGTCTGGTCCCCCACAAAGTGAGGGACAGTGGACCGACCCCCTGCTGAAAAGGTTTGCTGACCCCTGCCCAAGAGGCTCAGTGGTTTAGACCACATGCTGGACTCGACAGGCCTCTGCCGGACTCTCTCTGCGCATTGGCTCGATGGCTTGGCTACCTTTCTTAAATCAAAGTTTCCTAATGCACACAGGAACACTTTGTCCGTTCCATGGGATGGGCCTAATCCACTCCCACGTCAAGGACATAAACAACTACAGTCATACCTCTGGTTGCGTTCTCTGCGGGTTGCGTTCGTCACGGGATACGAACATGCCGAACCCGGAAGTACCGGAACGGGTTCCTTACGGGTTCGGCGCTTCGCACATGCGCAGAAGCTCTAAATCATGCTTTGCGCATGCACAGAAGCGCCGAAACGCGCGGCGCACATATGCAGATTCGGCGCTTCAGGTTGCGCTCTTTTCATGTTGCGAACGAGCCTCTGGAACAGATCCCGTTCGCAACCTGAGGTACCTGACTTTTAGAAGACATCTGAAGGCAGCCCTGTTTGAGGAAGTTTTTAACGTATGATGTTTTACTGTGTTTTTAATATTCTGTTGGGAGCCTCCCAGAGTGGCTGGAGAAACCCAGCCACATGGGTGGGGTATAAATGATAAATTATTATTACCTGGCTCCCTGACATATTAGCTTTGTGCATGCAAGGGAGGCTCCACCCCCCCCCTGCAACCACAAGAGATCCGGAGTGGTACCAGCCCAGACACAGGGCTTAGAGCTACCTTGAGAACTGGTCTTGGAGTTTGAAGTGATGCAAGTGTTTGAGGCGGGAGGAAGCCTTTGGCTCTGGGTTGGAGGTGAAATAAACAGAAATCTGCTCTTATTTCCTTATGGGGTACACAAGAGCCTTCCCAGGTTCTCCATCGGTAGGAGTAAATTTACAGAGGCCAACCAGAGAAAATTGAGAAGCAAATCTTTATTATATCTGTTGCAACAGGGCCCTCACTCCCAAAATGGAGGAGGGAGGAGGAACCCAGAACAATGGTGTGCCAGCTCCTATATAGACTTTTGAAATTCCCCCCCTCCCGCTCAAGACCACCCCCTTATACATCAGACATACATCACAAAAAGGGGTGTAACCCAGGACCACCCCCCAGATACATCACAGCTACATCATGAAAGGGGAGGTCTGGTAGCAGTAATCTGAGCATCCTTGACCCTTCCCATGCCTCCTCTTGCCCTCCACCCAAAAACCCATCAAGTAAAAAAAAAAAAAGATCTTTACATTTCCCTGTTTCCCAGCCAAGTTAATCACACCCTTTTGTCTGGCACTCAGGTATTATCACTGACACAATCACCCCCTCCTTCCTTGCAGAGAAACAGTTTGTCAGTTTGGGAGTCAAAATGGGTCAGTTTGGGAGTAAAAATGGAGAGAGGCCTTGTTTTGATTGGCACATCTATGAACAATTATTATTATATATATAAGACCTTGAATATTCTTACAACAGAGGCCATCCCAGGGCACAGTGGGCTATCCTTTGCAGATGCTGCCGCCTGACCTGTCTGCGAAGAGGCGCGGAAGGATGGGGAAGTAATAAAACTTGCCGCAAAAGTCAATATTGGCTCTCCAGAACAAGAGTGTTTGCAGGTCATAAATGGCCCAAGGTGAAGAGATTGGTGCGTGTAAATAATGTGGTCGCAATTGGATCATTGGGAGTGCTGGAGAGTCAGTGGTCTTGGCCAGGGCAGGGCAGGGCAGGAGTCCAGAGCCTCACTCCGCAAAGTGTCTAGAAAGGAGTGTGTGCGTGTGAAGACTCATTAGGGAGCAAGCCAAGTAAAACAGTTTCCCATTAAGTCCGTTGATCCCTGTCTGAAATCCTTGGGAGCTTCTGCCAGTCACTGTGGACTAGGGACCAAGAGATGAGTCCCACGCCCAAGGTGATGGTTTTTGCACGTGCTACAGAGGGAAGGGGGGAGCGGGTAGGAGAAGGTAAACTCTGGCCCCAAACCTCTGGAGAGCCAGTGTGGTGTAGTGGTTAAGAGCAGTGGACTTGTAATCTGGTGAACTGGGTTCGATTCCCTGCTCCTCCACATGCAGCTGCTGGGTGACCTTGGGCTAGTCACACTTCTCTGAAGTCTCTCAGCCCCACTCACCTCACAGAGTGTTTGTTGTGGGGGAGGAAGGGAAAGGAGAATGTGAGTCGCTTTGAGACTTCTTCGGGTAGTGATAAAGCGGGGTATCAAATCCAAACTCTTCTCCATCTTTGGACCTGTTATGTCGTGGGTCAATGACTGGAGGCGAGAATCAGGTACAACATCTCTTTATTTCGGAAACAGGGAAGAGCCAGCCACAGGACTGGAGAAAACTGGGGTTTTTATAATAACAGTAGGCTAGTAGGGAGAAGATACATTTTGGCGGGAACCAATGGCCTGGATTCCCTCCCGCAGGAACCAATCCGGCAGAGGATCCAAATCCTGCTCTCTGAACCAGCAAATGATTGCTGTTCCCGCTGTAACTCATACATTCAAATAAGGTCTGTAATACAACACAATACTCTATATTAAAATGTCTTGACTGTGTTATTGCTTAATACACAACACCCCCCCACACTTAGCGGGAATGACACACAAAGTCTTTCAGGAGCTGTGGCTTCCTGCGATTCCTACTTGATCGTCTCACCTCCGGTGTTGTGACATGAGGAATTGGAGGCTGAGGAGTCTCCTCGGGAGTATTGGTTACTGCTGACCCTTCTAACGACCCCCCCAGCTCATTATCTTCTGCCAACTCCGTATTCCCAGCGGGTAGTTCACCTTCTGACTGCCCTGGTGGATCATTAACGCGTGCAGGCGTCTCCACCTGACTCGGGGGTGGCAACTCCCCATTTAATGTGGGGGTGTTAGGTCCCTCGGCATCACACCTGCTGGGTATTCTGCGTCTCAGCTGATCCACATGCCTACGCCAGACCTGCCCTTGTGACAACGTAACATAATATGACACGGGACCGGTGGCCCGCGAAATGACTCCCGGAACCCAAGTCGGACCTCTAGCATAATTCCTCACCCAAACGAGATCCTCCGGGTTAAGGTGTCTCGTTCTGTCTCCTTCAGGTTGGGGTGGCTTCCGTGCGGAACGCGAGGGCATCCTATCTGGATGTACAAAATCCAGGGCTGTCACCAGCCTACGACCTAACAGCAGCTCAGCTGGTGACTTTCCCGTGGCTGTGCATGGTGTGGCGTGCTGCAAGAACAGCATACGAGCTATCCGGGCTGCCCAGTCACCCTCCAGTAGCCGTGAAATAGCCCCCTTTGCAGTTCGCACCATTCTTTCTGCTTGACCATTAGATGAGGGGTGGAAAGGGGCAGAGGTCACTCCTCGTATGAAATTGTCAGCAAGGAAACCTCTGAACTCACTCGACATGAATGCTGTCCCATTGTCTGACACCAATGTTTCTGGCAGGCCATGCGTGGCAAACAATTGCCTTAAAACTTTGATAACGGCTGCTGATGTGGGACTGGAAACTAAGGCTACTTCCAACCATTTCGAGTATGCATCGACCACAACTAAAAATGTTTTCCCTTGATAGGGCCCCGCAAAGTCAATGTGAATGCGGTTCCATGGCGCCCTGGACTGTTCCCACCAATGAATAGGTGCCCGGGGAACCTCAGGTCGAACCTCTTGGCATGCCTTGCACGTGCGCACCCACATTTCTATTTCCCTATCCATCCCTGGCCACCACACATAACATCGTGCCAGGGATTTCATTCTGACCATTCCCGGGTGCCCCATATGCAAGGTTTCTAGAATGCGGTTCCTAAGTGGGTTAGGGATGACTACCCTGTCCCCCCAAAGTATGCACCCCTTATGAAGTGATAACTCATGCTGCCGTATTGCGAATGGGCGGAACTTTTCTTCTTGGCCCCCATTGGGCCACCCCCTCCCTACCCAGGCAAGGACTCGGGAGAGTGTGGGGTCCTTACGCGTCCTGGCCGCAACGTCTTCCGCGGTCACAGGAGCGCTCGGCAGTGTTTCCAACATCATGACCTGTTCGGCTGGAGCCGGGTCACAATCACTAGCTCCTTGGAGTGGCAGCCGGCTGAGGGCGTCTGCGTGACAGAGCAATTTCCCTTTCACATGGCATATCTTATATTGGAAACCGTTTAAAAAAATCGACCACCTGAGCATTCTAGGGGACAAGATTTGAGGGGTTTGTTTGTCCGGGTTGAACAGACCCAGCAATGGCTTGTGATCCGTTTCAATTAAGAACGATCGCCCATACACATAGTCATGGAATTTCTTTACCCCCGCTACCACAGCTAATGCCTCTTTGTCGATCTGCGCATAGTTCCTCTCGGTGGAAGTAAGAGTCCTTGAATAAAACGAAATGGGTCTGTCTGTCCCATCCGCCTCTCTGTGGCTGAGCACAGCTCCCAGCCCATACTGAGACGCGTCACAAGCAAGTACGAGGGGTTTCGTCTCATCATAATGGGCCAGAACGCTCTCAGCAGACAACATTCCCCTAATGGTTTCGAAAGCCTTTTGTTGTGGCTTTCCCCAATGCCAGACGCATTTCTTCTGAAGAAGCCTGTGCAAAGGTTCTGCCACTGCTGCTTTGTGCGGTAAAAACGCATGGTAAAAATTCACCAGACCCAAGAATGATTGGAGTTCAGCTTTGTTGCTGGGTCTGGGGGCATTGGCGATGGCCTTAACCTTGCTTTCCATGGGGTGCACGCCCGCAGCATCAATGGTGTAACCTAGGAAATCCACCGTAGAAACTCCAAAACTACATTTTTCCTTTTTTAGATGGAGCCCAGCTTCCTGGAACTTTTTAAGCACCATTCTGATGCGGCTTTCCAGCTCGTGGGGGTTCCTCCCCGATATTAGAACATCATCAAAATACACGAGGGTGCCAGGCACTCCCCTTAATAACCTCTCCATAATGCCCTGAAATATCCCCGGGGCCACACTTACTCCGAATTGCAGTCGGTTCACCTTAAATGCCCCTTTGTGGGTTACAATAGTCTGAGCTTCTGCTGTTTCTGGCGTTACAGGTAGCTGCTGGTACGCCTGGGCAAGGTCGATCTTTGCAAATACCTTGCCTCCAGCCAACTTTGCCAGCAGTTGAGACACCACTGGAATGGGATAAGAATTTCCCCGAATTGCCTTATTAATTGTGCATTTATAGTCTGCGCAGATACGCACTTCCCCATTTGCCTTTAGCGGAGTCACTATTGGGGTTTCCCATCTTGCTGATTCAACTGGTGCCAATACCCCTTGCTGGACTAGTTTGTCGAGTTCTGCCTCTATTTTGGGTTGCAAGGCGAATGGCACGCGTCTTGGCTTGAAGCGAACTGGGGCCACCCCTTGGTCCAACTCAAAATCAATAGGAGGCCCTTTATAGCACCCCAGACTGCCATCAAATAGTGATGCGAACTCCTCATAAATCTTCTCGAATGTTTTTGGGGCTATTGCTATTGCGTTCAGCCCAGATATGCCCAACCCTAACGCAGGAAACCAGTCTGTTCCCAAAAGGCTAGCGCGCTTTCCCTTGGCGATCACCAGCTTAAGTATGGCCCTTTTGTCTCTAAAGTTAACATTGACAGAACACATTCCCAGGATGTGTATCCGGCCAGCTGAATAAGATTGCAATGTGGCGGGGAAAGGTTCCAATGGAGGGAACTTACCCCCTGAGAAAAACGACCTCGCAGTCTCGTCCGAGACGATCGTGTATCCTGACCCGGAATCTACCTCCATCTGGCAAGGGCGGCCCTCAATGCTGACCTGGACAAACGCCTTTCCCTGAGCAGGAAACTGAACGGTCTTCCCCTCAATCTCGGTGAGGTAGTTGCAGTCGTCCAAAACATGCGCTGATGAACTTGCCTGTCGCCGGGACGGTAACGGGGATCCCGATGTTCCCCCGGTAGCCGACCTGCATACCCGAGCGATGTGGCCCTTTTTATTACAAGCGTGGCACGTGGCGTTCCGGAATCGGCAGTTGCGACGTTCATGCGCACCACCACAAGCCGGGCATTCTAGTTTTCTTCCTTTTGTTCCCGATGAACCAACCCTCAGGGATCCAACTGCGCGGGATGGACTCTGGGACGGGCTGGACTCCTGGCTGCTCACAGCGTGAGCTATCTCTGCGGCCGGCCTGGTGCTTCGTTGTGGGGTTTTTTGCTTTTCCCCCTCTGTGGTTTCAGTGGCTATGGCTTCACGCACAGCCATTGCCAGATCCACATCTTCCCTTGCAGCAATCCGACGACGGGCTTTACTGCTGCTCAGGCCGCCAATGAACTGGTCAAGCAGCGCCTCCTCGAGAGCCACGAATTGACAGTGCCTCGCCAGGACCTTCAGCTCAGCAAGGAACATGGAGACTGATTCACCATCCCTCTGCCTCCTATTGTGGAATTCTATGCGGCGTGTTGTCTTGGTCGCTGCCGGGGCCAGGTGCCTTGTAAGTTGGTCCGTTATCTGTTTCAGCGTCGCCGTTTCTAGCGTGAGAGGAGCCACCAAACCTCGGGCCAACTCAAAAACTTCAGCCCCGCAGCAACTCAGGAAGACTGCCTTCTTCCTGTCGTCGTTGGTGATTCCTTGCGCGGCAACAGCGAAACCGAAACGCTGGAGATACGAATCCCAAGCTTCTGCGGCTCCCGGTCTAAATGGCTCAATGATTTTACTTCCTGCCATGGTGTAATCAGGAGCGTCTACGACTTCTGCCTCCTCTTCTTCTGACTCCGGATGCCGACCTCTGTCATCCATTCATGGCAAGCCGGATCCCATCCTCGTCGCCAATATGTTATGTCGTGGGTCAATGACTGGAGGCGAGAATCAGGTACAACATCTCTTTATTTCGGAAACAGGGAAGAGCCAGCCACAGGACTGGAGAAAACTGGGGTTTTTATAATAACAGTAGGCTAGTAGGGAGAAGATACATTTTGGCGGGAACCAATGGCCTGGATTCCCTCCCGCAGGAACCAATCCGGCAGAGGATCCAAATCCTGCTCTCTGAACCAGCAAATGATTGCTGTTCCCGCTGTAACTCATACATTCAAATAAGGTCTGTAATACAACACAATACTCTATATTAAAATGTCTTGACTGTGTTATTGCTTAATACACAACAGGACCAGAGGGAGCAGGTTTTGCTGGAACCCTAGAAGTGCAGACAAGTTGTTGTTGTTGTTTAGTCGTGTCCGACTCTTCGTGACCCCCTGGACCAGAGCACGCCAGGCACTCCTGTCTTCCACTGCCTCCCGCAGTTTGGTCAGACTCATGTTGGTAGCTTCAAGAACACTGCCCAACCATCTCGTCCTCTGTCGTCCCCTTCTCCTTGTGCCCTCCATCTTTCCCAACATCAGGGTCTTTTCCAGGGAGTCTTCTCTTCTCATGAGGTGGCCAAAGTATTGGAGCCTCAGCTTCAGGATCTGTCCTTCCAGTGGGCACTCAGGGCTGTTTTCCTTCGGAATGGATAGGTTTGATCTTCTTTCAGTCCATGGGACTCTCAGTACCACACTCTAACCAACTGAGCTGTCTGTGGTTATATTATGAGAGTGGGGTCTTGTCGTCTGGGCAGCCCCGGACCTCCAGAACCACTGCCTAGACTTATGCAGCAATTTGGCCTCACCCCCAGAAGCACACTCCATTGTCTCTCGAGACAGACAGATGCCGCCGTCAACAACAGTAGATGACATTTCACTATGCTCACTGGCATTAATGCACCTCTGTTTTTTAAAAATAATACACTTAGCTGTAGGACCGGCCCCATATTTAATTTCCACGTTTCTGTGCTAGTCGTCACAGGAATATCTGTGTGCTAATGCTGTGCCAGGGGCTGTTTCATCTTGATGTGCCTTTCCCAGTCTTTTCGTATTTCTTAAGGAAGTTTTTAACCCCTTCCTTGGTGTGAAATGTGTTAGTTGCTAGGCATGCAGATAGGTTTGAGGTGACGGTAAGGCTTTGTGTTATAGCTGCTAATGTCTCAAAGGCCCCGATACCACCCTAAATCCATTGGGAAGTAGTGTTATGGTTTTCTGAGGGACAGTTTTGGGGAAAATCTCTCTCTTGGGTGTGAAAGGTTGTAGGGACCCCAAAACAGCTTGGCATGCGCAATGGGGGTCAGGAGCTCCAAAGCTCATTTTGCCCAAATTCTCCCCCCCCTCCTTTTGCAGGTAACTCTTATTAAGCTGTCCAGGAACCCCATCCCATCAGGGTATCTGGGTATTCTCCCCTTTATGCTATATAGAACTGGAAAAGTTGTTTGAAACGCCACAGATCTCATGGCTTTCCGCCTGCCTTCTTCGTCCCAGCGCAGATTTGGTGCTCTTGCGACATTTGCTGTTTGGCCCTTTTTCTCTGCATGAATTCTGCACTTCGGAAGTTGATAACGCAGGGCTGGAAGTGTTGGCTTGGAAACGAAGCTCGCTGCCTGCTAAATGGAGTGCTCCTAATAGGTCGGGCCTAATCTGTAGGGCAGAAAAAGCACATTGCCGTGCCAGCATATCTGGCATTTTATAGGCAACGACCGAGTAACATAACTGGCCTTTGTGTCCAACAGAAGTGGTGCAGATGAGCAGGGTTAGTGCGTATATAATTTTTATTAAATTTTCTGTTTTGCCATTTTGTTATTTTGTTTTTGTTTTTAAAAATTTAATTGATTTTAACAATTTTAAGCACATAACATTACCGTTAAATTTTTCATTCTTCCCCCCTCTCACTGAGGGAAGCAATTTTCCATCCCCCTCTCTCACCGGGGTAAGCATAAACATTCTACATTTAACGTAATTAACAAATTACATATCATTGCTTAGGCTTGGCCCATTTCTGTGGGCCAGGTATTCCTCTTTTCCTTAATTTCATATTTCGGTTGACTTCCTCAAGTCCCCCTCTGTTGAATTCATTATCTCTCCTCTTCATCAGTTTTCCAAATTCACAAACTCACACTAACATAAAAATACCCCAATCTTTTTACTTAAACTAACTCCTTATTTTACTCCTCGGCACCCCAATTCTTCTGGTCCTTTCTGTTTTGCCATTTTGAATACTCGTTTAAACATCCTTAAAATATCAATGACTTCTTCTCTTTCCATGGTTCATTTTGCATACCATAAATCCCTGCATATTTTACATAAGCTAAACCTTTCAGTATTCCATTATTACATCCATCAAAACTTATTTACACTGTTGAATTTATCTTAATGCTGCCAACGTTTTCAAGTGTACACAATTTCCCCCCATATATTCAATAAACGTTTTCCAGTCTTGTCTAAACGCATGTTCTTCTTGTTCTCTTATTCTGTATGTTAGGTCCGCAAGCTGCGCATATTCCATCAGTTTAAGTTGCCATTCTTCTTTCATCGGGACTTCACTCGTTTTCCATTTTGGGGCTAACAAAACACGGGCCGCAGTAGTGGCATACATAAAGAACCCTTTTTGACACCTGGGAATTTCAGTCTGAGTTATCCCCAACAGAAAGGACTTTGGGTTTTTTGGGAAAGTACTTTAAACATTTTTCCCCCCCAATTCATTATGGCTCATTCCCCAATACCCTTTTACAAGTCCACGAAGGGTTAGTGTGTATCTCTCTTTGGGTCATAGAATCATAGAATTGTAGAGCTGGAAGAGACCATGAGGGCAATGTAGGAATCTTTTTCCCAATGTGGGGTTCGAACCCATGACAATGTGGGGCTCGAACCCATGAGATTATGCGTCTCATGCTCTACCGACTGAACCATCCCAGGTGAGTCAATCTAGACAATGTGCTGAGATGCATTTAGAACAAACACTATATCCTGAATTTGGGTTTTGTCAACTAGGGCATTGCTTAAGGTAGCCTTCCCCAGCGTTGTCCCTCAAGATGTTTGGGTCTACAACTCCTTTCAGCCCCAGCCATGGTGGAAGGTTGAGGGCCGAAATAACAACAACAACAACAACTACTACTACTACTACTACTACTACTACTAATTAATTTATTCCTCGCCCATCTGGCTGGGTTTCCCCAGCCATTCTGGGCGGCTCACAACAGAATATTAAAATACAATACTGTATTAAACATTAAAAGCTTCCCTAAACAGGGCTGCCTTCAGGTGTCTTCTAAAAGTCTGGTAGTTGTTTTTCTCTTTGACATCTGGTGGGAGGGCGTTCCACAGGGCGGGTGCCACCACCGAGAAGGCCCTCTGCCTGGTTCCCTGTAATTTGGCTTCTCGTAGCGAGGGAACCGCCAGAAGGCCCTCGGCGCTGGACCTCAGTGTCCGGGTTGAACGATGGGGGTGGATACCTTCAGGTATACTGGACCGAGGCCATTTAGGGCTTTAAAGGTCAGCACCAACACTTTGAATTGTGCTCGGAAACGTACTGGGAGCCAATGTAGGTCTTTCAAGACCGGTGTTATGTGGTCTTGGCGGCCGCTCCCAGTCACCAGTCTAGCTTCCACATTCTGGATTAGTTGTAGTTTCCGGGTCACCTTCAAAGGTAGCCCCAGGTAGAGCGCATTTCAGTAATCCAAGCGGGAGATAACCAGAGCATGCACCACTCTGGAGAGACAGTCTGCGGGCAGGGAGGGTCTCAGCCTGCGTACCAGATGGAGCTGAAGATCTGAAGAGCACCATCTTGGCGGGAAGTTGGTTTAAACTATGGTGTGGTGATAGTAGTGCCTTAACCATGTGTTGGTGTTTTGAGCTGCCATCTTTTCAGAGAAGCTGGATTAGAAGAGTCGAGTTAGTTTTCATCCTGAGACTCTTGTCTCAAAATTCAGTTTCCTTTTGGGAATTACAGGGACAGAACTACCCAAACTGTAGCTATAGAAATTTATTCAAGTATATGGCTACAGTGGCAAGAATGTTAAAGGTAAAACGTAAAGGGACCCCTGACCATTAGGTCCAGTCGTGTCTGACTCTGGGGTTGCGGCGCTCATCTTGCTCTATAGGCCGAGAGCCGGCGTACAGCTTCCGGGTCATGTGGCCAGCATGACTAAGCCGCTTCTGGCGAACCAGAGCAGCGCACGGAAACACCGTTTACCTTCCCGCCAGAGCGGTTCCTATTTATCTACTTGCACTTTGACGTGCTTTCGAACTGCTAGGTGGGCAGGAGCAGGGACCGAGCAACGGGAGCTCACCCCATCGCAGGGATTCGAACCGCCAACCTTCTGATCAGCAAGCCCTAGGATCTGTGGTTTAACCCACAGCGCCACCTGGGTCCCTGAAGGCAAGAATGTTACTTGCCCCCAAAATGGAAAGAAGACCCAGTGAAAGAAGAATGGATACCAAAATATGCAGAGATGGCGAAACTTACTGGAATCAAGATAACAAACGTTTAATAAAAGAATGGAAGTGGTTTATTGAATATTTGCAAATAAACTGTAAACCGATAAGGACATTAACAGGATTATTGCAATAACCTGCAGTTTTATAAGAGTATATATTTAAAGTACATCGGGCTTCCTCAACCTTGGCCCTCCAGATGTTTTGGGACTACAACTCCCATGATCCCTAGCTAGCAGGACCAGTGGTCAGGGATGATGGGAGTTGTAGTCTCAAAACATCTGGAGGGCCGAGGTTGAGGAAGCCTGAAGTAGATGAATAAATGAGTAAGTTAAGTTAATTTGGAATGCACAGAAAATATAAAAAATAAATTTAAGGAACCGCAGAAAGAGGGGGAAGGAAGTTGAGTTTCGAAATGTTAAAATGGAAAATCATTTAAAAAAATCATTTTATGTCCTACAAAGATGGTGTTCTTTGAAATAATGGCAATAATGGAGAAATAATGGCAAATGCAGTTTTTGGCAGCCCATTGACATCTCCCTTACATTTGCCTGCTTGAAGTAACTCAAAGTAAAACCAAACATTAATAGTTAGCCATTAAGAAGTTTGTTCTGGTACAACGATAAGAGTACTCACATCTTAATACTCTTAACTAATCTGGGTGCGTTGTAAGCAAAACTTTCTATTGTTACCCGTATGTTTTCCTTCCTTTTCTGCCTCCTTGACGTGCCTGCGGCAAGGAATTTGTCACCGTCTTGAGAAATCCCAGAAATTGGAGAACGGGTTTCCTTGTTAGCTGCGTTGCAACATCTATCTAATGGCTTTTGTTCTGCCTTGGAACGGACTGTGCGGAGAGGCTGACGCAGGGGCTAATGGGGTCGCCGTGGTGGGAAAGACATTGAAAGCCACGAGATGGAATTGTGCAACGCGAATGTTCAAATTAAGGTGAATCTGTGGGTCTTGCAGCTGTAAAAAAGAAATGCGAGTCTCGCCAAGAGACTTGAAGCTCTCTGACGTGCTTGATGGCCTTTTGGCCGTTGAACTCAGGTCTGTTTATTAAAGCGCTAGGGACCTACTTACGGAACTCTGGATTGCTCCGTTGTATTTTAACGTGTGTGCCAGCTGGTTGAATGCCAATTGATTTTTACATATATATTTTGTTGTTGTTCAGTCGTTCAGTTGTGTCCGACTCTTCGTGACCCCATGGACCAGAGCACGCCAGGCACGCCTATCCTTCACTGCCTCTCGCAGTTTGGCCAAACTCATGTTGGTAGCTTCGAGAACACTGTCCAACCATCTCATCCTCTGCCGTCCCCTTCTCCTTGTGCCCTCAATCTTTCCCAACATCAGGGTCTTTTCTAGGGAGTTTTCTCTTCTCATGAGGTGGCCCAAAGTATTGGAGCCTCAGCTTCAGGATCTGTCCTTCCAGTGAGCACTCAGGACTGATTTCCTTCAGAATGGAGAGGTTTGATCTTCTTGCAGTCCATGGGACTCTCAAGAGTCTCCTCCAACACCAGAATTCAAAAGCATCAATTCTTCGGCAATCAGCCTTCTTTATGGTCCAGCTCTCACTTCCGTACATTACTACTGGGAAAACCATAGCTTTAACTATACGGACCTTTGTCGGCAAGGTGATGTCTTTGCTTTTTAAGATGCTGTCTAGGTTTGTCATTGCTTTTCTCCCAAGAAGCAGGCGTCTTCTAATTTCATGACTGATGTCACCATCTGAAGTGATCATGTTTTTCTATTTTAGAATATTCATTTAAAGGTAAAGGGACCCCTGACCATTAGGTCCAGTTGTGGACGACTCTGGGGTTGTGGCGCTCATACCACAAGTCATACCAGCCTCGCTGCAGCTGTTTGCCGCTCGGCTTGGACAAATATCACAACAGGTTGTTGACCTCAGCTAAGAAAAGTTTGAAAGGACTTGCCATTCCGGGTATGCTTTCACTTCTGGCAATGGGGTATTTGTGGGGTCTATGTCGCTGCCGAAACCTACTGGATTAGAGGAGACAGAAGTTCTTGAGTTCTCCTCTTAACCTCCCTCCAAGTACCGTACTTTTCTGTGTACAAGACAAGGGTTTTGTATTTAAGAAGTATGTTGAAAATTCAGGGTCGTCTTATACACGGATAGTGGATATTGGGAACTTGGGACTGGTTGCTGCCACGAGCCGGAGATTGTCAGCGGCTATTGGGCGTGGCGTGTTATTTGTGGCTGCGGCAAGGGCTGTTGTTGAATGGCTGTCGCTGCTGCAGTTGGGTGGGCGATTGACGGTCAGTCGGGTGAGCGAATTTTTGCAACCATCCTCCGTAAGAAAAGCTCAACTCTAGGGAGTTCGTGGGATCTTTGAGCAGTATTTTGTATATTGCGGATACCATCCCTTTGCCTCATCCTACCCATCTCCCCATCCTACCCACACCTCTCCCCCTTCTCTCCCTAATGTCTCAACAAACGAAACTGCTGTATAAAAATGTTACATGGAAAGAACAAGAAAGAGACAATGCATATACCTTTGTAGATCAAGAAAGTCCTTAATAATAATAATAATAATATTATAAGCAGGAAAAAAAAGAAAAAAGAAAAAGAAAAGCTCAACTCTGGACAATCCTCCCCCCAAAGAAGCTCAGCAACCCTGGGCAATCTTCCCCCATTTTCTTAATTTGGAGTCCCCCAAAATAGGGGGTGTCTTATACACGGGAAAATACGGCACTCTTGGCTAACTCTAAAATCTGTTGTTTACTTCTATGTCACCAACACAGAATCTAAAGAAAGGGAGCTTACCATTTGTTTGCGCTCTGATGGCTGGCTTTATGTAGCCATCGTTACCCTACCTGACCTGGAATCCAGAATAATGGATCTTTATCAAGTGCAAATGGAAGGCGACAAGTTCTCCAAACAAAGGGATTTTCCGTTTCCAGCTTTGCGTTGTAATCCATCTGTTGTGGACTGCCCTGCCCAGGTTGTGCGGTTTCTGCAGGTCACGTTCGGTGGTGTGCAGGGATGGATGTCGCAGCCTCCCGCTCCACATCCTCTCCAGATGTTTTGGGCCGCTTCTAGCCCAACTGGCATGGGGTTCGAAACATCTGCAGGGCACCATGCTGGGGGAAGGCAGTTATATTGATGGTGGTTTTATTTATTTTTATTTATTGCATGTACAGTGGTACCTTGGTTTACGAACTTAATCCATTCCGGAAGTCCGTTCTTAAACCAAAGCGTTCTTAAACCAAGGTGTGCTTTCCCATCACAGCGGGGGACTCAATTTACAAATGGAACACACTCAACAGGAAGCGGAACATGTCCTGATTTTTCCTCCAAAAGCATTTTATTTTAAAAATCCAATTTAAATAAAAAAAATAAAAATCTGATTTAAATCAAAAAAATTATATATGTATGTATGTATGTATGTATGTGTGTGTGTGTGTGCGTGTGTGTGTGTGTATATATATATATATATATATGTATATGTATATATGTATATATATGTATGTGTATATATGTGTATCTATATATGTATGTATGTGTGTGTGTGTGTGTATATGTATGTACCGTATATATATATATGTATATGTATATAAAACCAATGTTTTTTATCTACCCTGCTTATGCATATGTATGTGTATATATGTGTATATATATATATATGTATGTGTGTGTGTGTGTGTGTGTGTATAATAATAATAATAATAATTTATTATTTGTACCCCGCCCATCTGGCCGGGTCCCCCCAGCCACTCTGTATATGTATATGTATATGTATATAAAATCAATGATTGTTATCTACCCTGCTTTCCTGTGATCCCGTGTAAAGCTGAGAGATGGTGACTAACTCAAGGTAATCCAGTGAGATTTAGGGCTGAGTGTGTTATGAACCTGAGTCTCCCTGCCCTTATTCTGACACTTTAACCAGGACATGACATTGATATCTAGATACCTATTCTAGGTATCAAGGTATCTAAGTATCAAAACACACACCACAGCTCTGGACTGTAGCCGTTGAAGGATGCTGAAGTCTGGTGTGTGTTTTGCACAGATGGGGGGGCAGTTTTGTTCTTGGAGGACTGGTGGCACATTATTATTAATTTTGTATAATACCCCCCGTCTTCCAAAGATCAAAAGCCCATCTGTGTGCTTGCTTCCTTGTTCCCTCTCCTGCTGCTTGACTTACAGTATCACTAAACAAACCGATTAAAAATGAATGAAAAAGCCCTTTAAGCTTCCAGTTACGCTGACTTAAGGAGACAAACCCAGTAAAATACAAGGAGACAAACCCAGGAGTATAGCATCTAGATCAAGGGAAGGAATAGTACCACTGTATTCCGCTCTGGTCAGACCTCACCTGGAATACTGTGTCCAGTTCTGGGCACCACAGTTCAAGAAGGATACTGACAAGCTGGAACGTGTCCAGAGGAGGGCAACCAAAATGGTCAAAGGCCTGGAAACGATGCCTTATGAGGAACGGCTTAGGGAGCTGGGTATGTTTAGCCTGGAGAAGAGAAGGTTAAGGGGTGATATGATAGCCATGTTCAAATATATAAAAGGATGTCATATAGAGGAGGGAGAAAGGTTGTTTTCTGCTGCTCCAGAGAAGCGGACACGGAGCAATGGATTCAAACTACAAGAAAGAAGATTCCACCTAAACATTAGAAAGAACTTCCTGACAGTAAGAGCTGTTCGACAGTGGAATTTGCTGCCAAGGAGTGTGGTGGAGTCTCCTTCTTTGGAGGTCTTTAAGCAGAGGCTTGACAGCCACCTGTCAGGAATGCTTTGATGGTGTTCCTGCTTGGCAGGGGCTTGGACTGGATGGCCCTTGTGGTCTCTTCCAACTCTATGATTCTATAAAAGCAAAATAAAGAAATTCCTTCCAGTAGCACCTTAGAGACCAACTAAGTTTGTTCTTGGTATGAGCTTTCGTGTGCATGCACACTTCTTCAGATACACTGAAACAGAAGTCGCCAGACCCTTATATATAGTGAGAGGGTGGGGAGGGGTCTAACTCAGAAGGGTGGTGGGAATGGTAAAAGCAGCCTTTGGAATTTGCTACTATTGAGGGAAGAGGGAGGTGTGAAACATTATCACCCCTTTTGCACCAGGGGTTCTGACTGACTCAAATTCTCCCCAAAATAAATCTTCAGGTTCAAGCCAAAAGAGAGAGAAACCTGTCATTTGAGACCTGGTGCATTTATTTATTTAACAGGATTTTTATATCACTTAATTATAACCTCTGAGTAACACTATAAAATGCACTTTAAAATTACTGATGAAGTTAGATGTTTTTTTAAAAACTGCTTTTGTTTACATTTTGAAAAACATTAGGTTAACTTGTTTTTAACCTAACATATATGTAAGTTTTTAAAAATGCATATTGTGAAATAAAACATCAAAATGCATTTTTAAATTTACACATCTGGGTTACATTTGTGAAAGGAAGTCTCTCTCTCTCTCCCTTGCCCCCCCCCAAATGCTGGTGATGAAAACATAATTGCCTTTGCTATACTTGTAGGGACATTTATAATATACCGTATTTTTTTTGCTCCATAAGACATACTTTTTTCCTCCTAAAAAGTAAGGGGAAATGTCTGTGCGTCTTATGGAGTGAATGTGTGGTCCCTGGAGCTGAACTGCCCAGGGGCAAAAGCAGATCGTGCTTTTTTTAAAAAGAGAGAGAGAAGGGGGTGTTGAAAGGAAGCCCCCTGAGCAGCTGCTCAGCAAAAGATCGGGGAGAGAGATAAGGGAGAGATTCCAGCCCCGCCCCCTTGCAGAGGGAGGCTGTTTCCCCAGCGACATGTGACTGGCTGATTAGATTATCTGTCTGGAAACTGTAGAAATGGCTCCCTTTCCTGAAGCTGCAGAACTGTGAGTTAAACCCCATAAAACAGGATTTCCCCCCGTTACAAAGTAAGCTCAACAACTTTGAGCTGATCCTCAAAAAATGGGGCTTTTCTCCTTTGCAAAAGAAGCTGCAGAAATTTGAGCTGATCCCCCTAGAGTGGCTTTTCCCCTCTAAAAACTAGGTGCGTCCTATGGTCAGGTGCATCTTATAAAGCGAAAAATGCGGTAGTTTACTGTCAGATTCATACTTGGGTTACAAAATAAACTATGTTACATATTAGTGAGTCTTAACAACTCCATCAAAGCATCTATCAGCAGCAGCAGCTTAACTGTCCAAGGGTCCAAACAAACGTGACACAGAGATGACAGTTAGTCCTTCTTGGAATGTTGGACTTGACTGACACATCCCACAGTACTGGATGTACAGTGACGGGCAGAGGCTGGGCTTCTCCTGTAAGTGCCTTGTTCCTGGTTCTGTGAATAGTTAAACTGAAAAACAAATTCTGGTTTTCAAGAGTCATCTTGGGAATTCCTGTCTCTCCGGGATCCGTCAATGTGTAACTTTTCTCTGTGCCCATTTGCAGATGGACAAAAGCTGCTTGCAAACACGGAGCGTGGGTTGTTTTGGTTTGGAGGGGGGCGTGTTAGCCGAATCCTCCCCTTTCCATAGTCCATCTGCCGAAAAGTTCAAGTGCCGGTGGGATCTTGCAATTTAAGGAAACAAAAAGTCGGCAGGGATCTCATGGCTCAATCTCAGGCCTTCTGTTTTGCTTATCTTAGGGACCAAGGCTATCTGAAAAGGTCGTTGACTTTTGGCGTTGCTGTTTCCTCCCAATAATTGGCATGCCCCCTGTCCACATGGGCAAGGAATGCCACAGCGATGGAGTTGCGTCCTTGTGGCTCCTTTGCAAATTACTTATTTCTGGGGATTCCTGCACCATCTCGGTCTGCTGTACGACTTTCTCACATGGGACCAAGCTTAGACATGGCAGCTTGTTCTTATGTAAAGCTGCATTTTGTGGGAATGTTCAGGGAGACAGGAGAGAATATATTGTTCATTAATATCCTTCCTGGTTCAAATCCCTGCAAAGGGGTGAGCTCCTGTTGCTCGGTCCCAGCTCCTGCCAACCTAGCAGTTCGAAAACACGTCAAAGTGCAAGTAGATAAATAGGTACCGCTCCAGCGGGAAGGTAAACGGCATTTCCGTGCGCTGCTCTGGTTCGCCAGAAGCGGCTTAGTCATGCTGGACACATGACCCGGAAGCTGTACGCCGGCTCCCTTGGCCAATAAAGCGAGATGAGTGCCTCAACCCCAGAGTCGTCCGCGACTGGACCTAACTGTCAGGGTTCCCTTTACCTATCAGCTACTTGCGACCAAGTGAAGATGCCCGGGTGCCAGAATGGCGCCTGACGTCTCCCCCATCTGGAGGTGTATGCCTGGGGATCCTTGGATCTGGGCTGTTTTCACACACTAAAAACACACCCTGTGGAATTCTACCTGTGATATTTTATCTGCACTATCGGAATGGATTTCAAGAACCCCAAAGTCGTCTTGAAAAAGACAACTTTCGAGCCGTCTGTCCCTAAAATGGCAAGATGACATTTTGTTAAGGCAACTGTAACCCTGGTTCAAGTGGCCATTTGGCACCTAGCTTATATGTCTTAGTTTCTAATGCTGCAGTCTCAGACTTGGGGTGACGTTGAAGGGCCTTCTCGGTAGTGGCGCCCGCCCTGTGGAACGCCCTCCCAGTAGAGGTTAAGGAGATGAACAACTATCTGACATTCAGAAGATACCTCAAGGCAGCCCTATTTAGGGAAGTTTTTAACCTGTGATATTTTAATGTATTTTTATTTCTGTTGGAGGCCGCCCAGAGTGGCTGGGGAGACCCGGCCAGATGGGCGGGGTACAAATAAAAGAATTATTATTATTATAAGGAAGGCTGTGTGTCTTTTCTGCAGGGCTGGATTTAGGTTTGATGAGGCCCTTTATATGTCCAGCTGTCCTTTGTCATTTTTTTGTGTTGAATATATGCTATATGGTAATTTATGGACCTCATAGGTATCTAAAGCCATTTGCACTAAACAAAATATGTATTTTATCAAAGGAATTGTTGAACTGAAAGACAATTAAGAATTATATTAATAGTGAAATAATTATGAAGCTCTAACTTAAAATGATTTTTTTATTCATAACAAACTTAATAATGCAAAAGCATTGGCAATAACAGAAGTTCCTTTAGAAGCACAATTTACAAAGACTCCTAATCTAGTCTCTAGAAACTTGCTATAACATGAAATAATAATAGGTGTAAATATGTGATGCAAACTACTAACAATTATAAATAGCAGAATGTAGGGACCCTATATATAGAAAGGAGCAAACCAGTGATACTTTAGGGAGCAGGCTAGCAGGCGGGGCCCATGACTTACTTCATAGGAGCCTACACAACACAAAAAACACTGTTGCTGTATGTAGGTTTTATTTTATTTGTTTTTTATCTTATATTTTGGAAATGTACATCCAGGTTTTTTTTCTTTAATTTTTTGCGGGCCCCCAAGAGAGTGGGGCCCTAAGCTATAGCTTGTTTAGCTTATACGCAAATCCGGCACTGATATTCTGTGAGCCTTTTTAAAAAGAATGCTGCAGAGGGCGTGAAGACCGTGCTCGCAGGGGTTGTCAGTATATTTCAGCTGTGAACAGAACTGATTTATGCTTCTTTATAAAGAGACTGGGCAGATTATCACGAACAATGTGGTCTATTGCTGACTATACCAGCTGACTACCAGTTCCATGACTTTGCCTTAATGTTCTCCTTGTGGCATATGACCTGTCTTCATGACTCAGCCAGGGTGGTTATGTCTTGTTGGATCTGCTTTATTGCAAGAATTAAACACAAGTTCTGTATATATTTATTTTCCAAGTGGCTTTTATGCTGCCCTTTTGCCAATGGCTCCCAAGAGCAGCTAGCATACAAACAAATATTTCCTGGATGCCTTTTTCTTTTCTTTTCAAAACAAAAGAAAAAGGACGCCAAATAAACATGACTACAAATACATAACCTGCCAACCTAGCAGTTCGAAAGCATGTCCAAGTGCAAGTAGATAAATAGGTACCACTGCAGCAGGAAGGTAAATGGCGTTTCTGTGCGCTGCTCTGGTTTTGCCAGAAGCGGCTTAGTCCTGCTGGCCACATGACCCGGAAAAACTGTCTGCGGACAAACGCCGGCTCCCTCGGCCAGTAAAGTGAGATGAGCGCCGCAAACCCAGAGTCGTCCGCGACTGGACCTAACGGTCACGGGTCCCTTTACCTTTACCTTACAAATACATAAAGTATTTTTAAAAAACAGCAACAAACTGCCAGTGTGGTGTAGTGGTTAAGAGCGGTAGACTCGTAATCTGGTGAACCGGGTTCGCGCCTCCGCTTCTCCACATGCAGCTGCTGGGTGACCTTGGGCTAGTCACACTTCTTTGAAGTCTCTCAGCCCCACTCACCTCACAGAGTGTTTGTTGTGGGGCAGGAAGGGAAAGGAGAATGTTAGCCGCTTTGAGATTCCTTCGGGTAGTGATAAAGCCGGATATCAAATCCAAACTCTTCTCTTCTTCTTCTTCTTCTTCTTCTTCTTCTTCCTACATAGTATTAAAGCAACACCACCCTATAAAAATAACAAAATTGCCGCCATTAAGAAATGACAAAATGTTAACCAAAAACAGATTATGAGTTTCATGGTTTCACTGCATGCCATTAAATGCCTGGGAGCAGTCTCTAGAGCAGGGTTTCCCGAACTTGGGTCTCCAGCTGTTTTTGGACTACTGTTCTCATCATCCCTGACTACTGGTCCTGCTAGCTAGGGATGATGGGATTTGTAGTCCAGAAAGCAGCCGGAAACCCTCCTCTAGACCTAATGCTTTGACTAGGGTTAGGTAGTCAAAGTGGCACCCTCCAGTTGTTGTTGGACTACCATTCCCATCATTCCTGGTCAATGTCCATGCTGCCTAAGGCTGATGGGAGTTGTAGTCCAACGACTTTCACAGTGCACCTCATTGGCTACCCCTGGCCGAGTCCTTCTCTGGAGGTCATGGGGTGGTAGGTGGGGCTTGTGGGGTTAATGCCAGGATGTGTGGCAAGGTTCCCCTTTGACGCAGAGGACCAACGAGTAAATAGGACCATGGTTTTAATTCCTACAATTAGAAAGCGACCAGAATTTGGAGACCCTGTTGCATAATTTTCTGCTTTTTGTATCTGCAAAGGACCTGGTGACAGTCTTTCTCTCCCCCCCCCCCCTTTCTGTCTCCAGGCACGGGATCCGGTATCCTCTCGGCGTTTCAGGATCTGTCCTGGCTGTCTAAGTCTAAAGTAGAGAAGCAACTGCAGATCATCTCAGTGCTGCAATGGGTGCTGAGTTTCCTCATCATGGGTAAGCCGAGTGCCTTTCTATTTTGAAGTCATTGGTTGGTTGCAGGGTGGATAAAAATCAACGATTTAAAAAAAAAAATCGGATTTTTTTTTATTTAAATCGGATTTTTTTGATTTAAATCGGATTTTTAAAATAAAATGCTTTTGGAGGAAAAAAATCTTTCTAAAGATAGTCTTCTATTTAAGTTACATTGTAGTCCAAAGGCTATTCATCAGGAAATAAGGATTTGTTTTAAGTTTATCAAGTGTGCTAAAACTCAGTCTAAGTTTTTTTAAAAAAAAATGTTTAACCACATCAGTTAACAAACATGGATACATATGCTATCATGTTATTGTTTTAGTTAAACAAATTGTTTAAATGGTTATTAAGGAAATGATTATTTTTCTCCTTCCAATAAAGTACAGCAGAAAAGTTGTCCAAATATAAACAGTTAACTTATTAAACCTCACCATAATTTCATAATTATCTGTCTATGCATTTGTAGTAGTATAACCAAATCAGTAATTTTTGATATAACTGTAAAAACTACTCTGAAAATTTATTATTCCAAAAATGAAACCTTCATATGGTTGTAAATATTAAGATTATACCAGCAAGAATGAGTCTTTCTGTAAAAAAAAAAATTTAAATCAAGTCTTACTGACTAGTGATTTAAATCAAGCCTTACTGACTAGTGATTTAAATCGTGATTTAAATCAATTTGATTTAAATCAAATCCACCCTGGTTTGTTGGTTGGTTGGCAGGTCTGTTTTTAAACCATGTCTGTGCGTCTCCAGCCAAGGGGATGGTAGACTCATAGGCAGGGCCGGCGCGTCCATTTAGGCAAACTAGGCAATTGCCTGGGGCGCCAAAATGGAGGGGGCGCTGGCCAGCTTGCCCCCAGCTGCGGCCCGCCACCGCCCCAACCAGCGGCGGAGCAAGCAAACCGCGGTGGTGGGGGCGCCCGGCCGGCCAGGGGGCGGGGCACCGCTCCGCAACGTGCGGCATATGCAATGACGTCACGTGGCCCGCCCCCTCGCCAAGGGCGCCAAAATTGCCAGCACTGGTCCTGCTCATAGGACTGAAGAATTGGAAAGGGGCCCTGAGGGGCTGGACTAGATGAACCTTGGGGTTCCTTCCACCCCTACCATTCCATGATTCTACCTGTGTACAGAAGGCTAGTTTCTAGGCACACTCAAAAGCACCCTTCTCACTCCTCCACCTGACCAACCAAGAAGCCTTAGAAGAGTTGAAGGACACGTTCTAGCCCAGATAGAAGCACTCCAATAGTGAGCGAAGCGGGGGTTGGCAACAGGCGTCCCCTGGGAGGGAGTCCGCAGGGCCACGTTTGGCCCCTGGGTGTGAAGTTCCTCGTTCGTGTTCTACAGGGTTTTTACAAAGCACATTTTGTTTTATGCTTAGATTTCCCCCAGCCCCAGTCAATTGAGAAATAGTGGCTTACTGGTCCGACTGCACTGGCTACCGATTAGTTTTCGGGCCCAATTCAAAGGGCTGGTTTTGACCTATAAAGCTCAGGACCGCAATACCTCAAGGGCTGCCTCTTCCCATATGAACCTACCCGGACCTTGAGATCATCTTCTGAGGCCCTCCTTCGTGTGCCTCCTCGAGAGGTCCGGAGGGTGGCAACACGAGAACGAGGCCTTTTCCGCAGTGGCTCCCTGTCTGTGGAATTGTCGTGTCCCAAACTCGAACTGTCCAAACTGGCAGTTAAAAGCCGTCTTCCATTCGTCCCCCTCCCGGACCCGCACCCGGTAGTATGCCTCCCTTAAGTCTAGCTTCGTGAAGATCGTGCCGGTACCCAACTGGTCCAGCAGATCCGGGATGAGGGGGAGCGGGTACGCGTTCCCTGCCGCTATGGCATTCAACCCTCTATAGTCCTGGCACAACCTCCGGGTGCCATCCTTCTTGCCCACGAAGATGACCAGAGCCCCCATGGGGCTCTTGGCGGGGCGGATGAACCCTCTGGCCAGATTCTTGTCCAGGAACTCCCTGAGGTCCTGGAGTTCCTCCCCGGACATCTTGTAGATGCGTCCCTTGGGGAGGACCGCATCTTCTGGGATGTCGATGGCGCAATCTGTGCGGCGGTGGGGGGGCAGCTCGTCTGCCTCGGTTTCCCCGAACACCGCCGCCAGATCCCGGTACTCCGGGGGTATCTCCGGCGCCACCACATCCAGCTTGCCCTCGTCCCCGTGGACCCCTTTGGCCTCCCCCTTTCCGGGGCACTGGGGGTCCGATTCGACCCTGTGCTGCCCACACCTATCCAGGTCGAACGTCAGGCGCCCTGAGCGCCAGTCTACTATGGGGTTATGTTCCATCAGCCAATCCAACCCCAGCACTACCTGGTACCCATCCGTGGGGACCCTAACTAGCATCCTGGACTCCCGGTGGTCCCCCACCCACAAGGAGACCGGCCCCACTTCCACCCCAAACGGACCCCCCTTTATGGGACTGCCGTCCATCTGGACGTAAACTAAGGGGGTGCTCCGAACCTGGGTGGGCAAGTCCAGTTCCTTGGCCACTTCGGGGTGCAGCATACTGTGGTCGCAGCCCGAGTCCAGCAGCACATCTCCCGTCCATTGTTTGCCGCCGTCCGGGTTTTCCAGCCTCACCCGGACCAGGTTGGGTGGTCTTCCCACCCGTTTCTTGGGGTCCGTTGACCCTGGCGGGACCTGCAGCCGGGCGTCCTTCACTGCAGGTCCAGGTCGTTTCCCGACTCCGCGCCTTCGGAGTCGGACTGGCGCTTTTCCCTCGGCTCCGACGCGACAGCCGCCCGGCTCCCGGTCTTGGGTGTCTGACTGGTTCCTGACGTCGCTTGGGACCCTTCCGGGGTCCGAACCTCTCCTGGGGGTCGCTTGGGGCACGCCACCACATAGTGTCCTGCCCCTCCGCACCTCATGCAGAGTCCCTCCCGGCGTCTCCTCTCCCGTTCCGGGTCGGGGGTGCGCTTGGGCCGGGGGACCCCCGCGCCATTGGCGGGACGGGGGGTCCCTGCATTCTCCGCGGGCCTTCGGTCCTTGCCCGCCCTGGGTCCTAGCTCCAGCATCCCCAGGTCTGCTTCCAACTGAGCCACCATGCGGCACCAGCCGTCCAGCGTCGACAGCTCCCGGGGGGTCCCTTTCACTATGGCCCACTTGCGGAGCTCAGGATGGAGGCCCTCCTTAAAATAGTGGACGAGGACCTCCTCGTTCCAGGAGGAGATTTGGGCGGCCTCCCCCCTGAACATGTCTACATAGTCCTGAACCGGGAGACCCCCTTGCCTGGCCTTCTGGACCCGTCGCTTCGCCTTCTCCTCCGCCTGCGGGTCTTGGAAGCGCTCTCGAAGGGCCGCCAAGAAGTCCTCCAGGTTGGCCAGAGCCGGATCCCTGCGGTCGACCAGGAGCATGGCCCACTGGCCGGCCTTCCCCTGCAGGGAGGAGATGACCGCCGCTACCAAGTCCTCTGGGTCGCAGTCGTCTCCCCCGTACTTTCTGGCGTGGTTCCTTGCGTGGAAGATGAAGGTGGAGAGTTCCGCCGGGTCCCCCTCGAAAATGGCCTTCAGCTCCGGGGGCGGCCTGCGCCGTGCCGTCGCCCTCCCGCGGACGTGCCTCCCGCGGGTCTCCGGGGTCGCTGCAGCGCGCTCGTCCTCGCTGCTGTCGCCCGTGGAACTCCCCGCCACTACGTCGTCCTCCAGCCGGCTGCTGCGACGTCTTGGCGGGGGAAACACCTGCCCCCTCAGGGCCGTCCCGTCCGACCACGTCAGTCGTTGAGTCACTCCGGGCTCCTGACCTGAGCCCTTCCTTGGGGTCTGCCGACTGCAGACCCCCGATCCCGCGTGGCCTTGGCTCCCGCCGTCGCTACGACTTGTCCGGGGCACCGCGCCCCCACAGGCCTGGTCCAACAACCGGCCTGACTCCTCGCCGACCCGCAGCCGCTACCAGATGAGGTGGTTCAGCTGCTCCTGGAGTCGCCGTAGCTCGTCCAGGCTCCCGCTGTCTGGTCTGGCCGGGAAAGGCTCCGTTGATTTGAGGTGAACAGATCCGCCGGCCGCTCGAGTAGGGTGCTCGAGGTAACGGGGGTCTGAAAACGTGCCGCTCCGCGCCATGGAGTCGCCATCTCGGTAGCTGCCGGTAAGCGATCCCAACACGATACGGACGTCGAAGTTTTTTAGGGAGAATCCTCACTATGTCGTGTCCCCAATGGTAACTGTAGCTAGCTGTCAAGAACGCACGCCACTCCGAGAAGTCAGCGGAAGAAGTCTTGAAGTTTATTGTACAGCACACAGAGAAACGTGGAAAGTCCGTGAGGATTCTGAAGAGGCCACCTCAGAATCCCCCTTTAATACACCTTGCTGGGTGACTCCCAATTCCCCCCTCCCTTCTGCCCTAAAGGTCCGGGGGCGATCCACTTCCCCACCCGGGATGCTTGGACAAAAGAGTTAACTGCTCTGGTCTACCTGCACTATTCATGGGTGCTTTTTACATTGTTATTGCGATGCTGCCGGTTCCGCTGCTGATGGCTCGTTAGCGGTCGTTATCGCCCATCCTGGGGTTGTTTACCCCGTGGGGCATGCCTGGGCGAGGTCGGGCCTTGCTGCGCTCGGTTTAACCCCTGCGTGCCTGGCTCCGCTGTTGCCCCCTTTCCTGGCCCGCTGCATGGTTCCCCTTCCTGGCGCCCGCATGGCGCGACCCCACTGTCTAGTCGGGTCGCGACAGGAATGCTCTCCCCAGGGAAGTTCGCCCGGCACCTTCATTACACACCTTTAGGCGCCAGGCAAAAATAGTCCTTTTTAACCAGGCCTTTGGTTGACCTGATGGACATCCTATGCCCTTTTAAAATGGGCCTTTTTTTGGGGGGGTGTTATTGAGTTACTGTTTTTATTTTGAATTTATATATTGTGATCTTTTCTGTGAACCGCCTTGAGACCTTCGGGTATAGGGCGGTATATAAATTCTAATAATAATAATAATAATTAAAAATAAGTAGAACTGGAGCTGGGGGTGAGTTCTGCATTGGTTCAAACCAAGCAGCAAATTCCTGGTAGAATCCTGGAAACCCAGACACCTCCATCGCCATAGTTTCACCCTCAACAGCAACGAGATCTAAGTACCATCCCTGTTTAATATTTCCAGTCTCCTTCAGCTCCCCGGCTGCCAAAACAACACCATCTTTGGACGAGAGGGAGCAGGTTTTGCTGGAACCCTAGAAGTGCAGACAAGTTGTTGTTGTTGTTTAGTCGTGTCCGACTCTTCGTGACCCCATGGACCAGAGCACGCCAGGCACTCCTGTCTTCCACTGCCTCCCGCAGTTTGGCCAGACTCATGTTGGCAGCTTCGAGAACACTGTCCAACCATCTCGTCCTCTGTCGCCCCCTTCTCCTTGTGCCCTCCATCTTTTCCAACATCAGGGTCTTTTCCAGGGAGTCTTCTCTTCTCATGAGGTGGCCAAAGTCTTGGAGCCTCAGCTTCAGGATCTGTCCTTCCAGTGAGCACTCGGGGCTGATTTCCTTCAGAATGGATCGGTTTGATCTTCTTGCAGTCCATGGGACTCTCAAGAGTCTCCTCCAGCACCATAATTCAAAAGCATCAATTCTTCGGCGATCAGCCTTCTTTATGGTCAGACAAGTTGGGAGACCTTTAAAGGAGAAGAAAACCTCAAAACAGCCCAGTGCCGGGTGTTCGGTGGGTCAAAAAAAAAAAAAAATCTAACTGAATGTGGGTGGCAGGCACATATTGCTGCAGGCCTCACTTCTAACTGTAGCTTCCTTCAAGTGGCAAGGGTTAAATGGAGGTGTGATGGCATTGTGATGCCAGTCTCATCCCCAACACCTTGGGAATGCTGAATATCGCATGTGAAGAAAACACACCCAGTGCCAAGATGATGTCCATAAGTGGCCTTCACCTGTTGACAGCCCTCTTGTTATCTTTCGTTCTTCGTCTCCCTGCTGGCAAGCTCTGGAGTGCCGTGTTCTTGGGCCGGGGCGGCACGAGGAGGAGCGTGCCCAGGGAAGCACATGTGCCTCTGTTTTTTTGGGAAGGGTTCTAACTGTTAGTCATCCGATTCTCAGAATGGGAGGGGTGAAAATACTAAGTGGAGAGAGAAAAGGGGGAGGAACTGTTCTTTTGATCTGTATGTGTTCCTAACTAAGCTGGAAAAGAGTGTGTCGTTATCTCTGCTAGTGATTAGGTGAGTGAGAAGCTCTAACTCACTCAGTCTGTATATGCTGTAAATATATTTAGCTTGTAGAAATAAAAGAAGAATTACTTCTTTTTTTACTTCAGGCAGGGGGTTGGACTGGATGGCCCTTGTGGTCTCTTCCAACTCTATGATTCTATGATTCTAAAACCTCTGGAGCTGAACTGCATCTGTTTATTGGTTGCTGAAGTCGGTGCTCATAACTAACAGTTGTGAGTCCAGGTTTTCTGGATTATGCTGTGAAGGTGGTCCAGTCGTCCTGACTGAGAAGAGTGGCATGGGGACAGAAGACGTGGACAGATACCTGGCGTATTCCAATACTAACATGCCTTAAATGGACAGTGCTGAGTAATAATAATAATAATAATTTATTATTTGTACCCCGCCCATCTGGCCGGGTCCCCCTAGCCACTCTGGGCGGCTTCCAACAAACACTAAAATACATTAAAATATCACACATTAAAAACTTCCCTAAACAGGGCTGCCTTCAGGTGTTTTCTAAATGTCAGGTAGTTATTTATCTCTTTGACATGGGATGGGAGGGTGTTCCACAGGGCGGGCGCCACTACCGAGAAGGCCCTCTGCCTGGTTCCCTGTAGCTTTGCTTCTCGCAGTAAGGGAACCACCAGAAGGCCCTCGGCGCTAGATCTCAGTGTCCGGGCTGAACGTTGGGGGTGGAGACGCTCCTTCAGGTATACAGGACCGAGGCTGTTTAGGGCTTTAAAGGTCAGCACCAACACTTTGAATTGTGCTCGGAAACGTACTGGGAGCCAATGTAGATCTCTCAGGACCGGTGTTATGTGGTCCCGGCGGCCACTCCCAGTCACCAGTCTAGCTGCCGCATTCTGGATTAATTGCAGTTTCCGGGTCACCTTCAAAGGTAGCCCCACATAGAGTGCATTGCAGTAGTCCAAGCGAGAGATAACCAGAGCATGCACCACTCTGGCGAGACAGTCTGCGGGCAGGTAGGCTCTCAGCCTGCGTACCAGATGGAGCTGGTAGACAGCTGCCCTGGACACAGAATTAATCTGCGCTTCCATGGACAGCTGTGAGTCTAAAATGACTCCCAGGCTGCGTACCTGGTCCTTCGGGGGCACAGTTACCCCATTCAGGATCAGAGAGTCCCCCACACCCACCTGCCCCCTGTCCCCCAAAAACAGTACTTCTGTAAATAACAGCATGTTCCTCAAATATGGGCGTTTCAGATACTCTTAGAATGCAAGGTGGCTCCAACAGACCTGATTCGTGGTAGACTCTGGATTCGCAGAAGATTATGGCTTCCCCAAAGGGTCCCTAGCGCAGACAAATGAATGGAGGGAGGGTCCGCCATGGTTAAATTGGGAAGGGGGTGTGTGGCCTGCACCTCTGGGTCATTGCTGTTGAAAAACAGAAAGGTGGGCGTCTTTTCTGAGCCAGGAGGGGTTTGTCGTCGTGGAGAACGGGCTCCCTCTAACATGGCGCACATGAAAGCTAAACAGATTCACACTAACACCTAAAAGGCATGCAGTGTGGTTGGGGGTATCTCAAGCATGGGGGACAATACAGCCCCCCCCAAACTAACCCTCCGAAATCTCCCCAAGCCATGCACCCCCTTCCCAAGCCACACCCCTCATTGTGCCCCAAATGTTTTTTCTTGGTTGGACTGTGTCCCTCAACTCTGATGATGCCTCTTATTTGCCTAGAACAGGCATCCCCAAACTGCAGCCCTCCAGATGTTATGGCCTACAACTCCAGCTAACAGGACCAGTGGTCAGGGATGATGGGAATTGTAGTCCAAAACATCTGGAGGGCCGAAGTTTGGGGATGCATGGCCTAGAAGATCAGGGGTAGGCAAACTAAGGCCCAGGGACCGGATCTGGCCCAATTGCCTTCTAAATCCGGCCCGCAGACAGTCCTGAAATCGGCGTGTTTTTACATGAGCAGGATCTGTCCTTTTATTTAAAATGCACCTCTGGGTTATTTCTGGGGCCTGCCTGGTGTTTTTACATGAGTAGAATGTGTGCTTTTATTTAAAATGCATCTCTGGGTTATTTGTGGGGCATAGGAATTCGTTCATATTTTTTTCTTCAAAATATAGTCCGGCCTTCCACAAGGTCTGAGGGACAGTGGACCGGCCCCCTGCTGAAAAGGTTTGCTGACCCCTGGCCTGGATGGAAAGAAGTGTGTGTTTGTGTAGAAATTGGGCTACAAAATTGGGTACAAAGGCAACATTTGCACCCATTGCTCTGTCCACCTCTTCTCCAGGCCCCTCCCAACCCTGCCATGTGGCTCTGAGGGGAATATGGCCCACCTGCAGGGCTACAGCCACCCCACCTTCTCTCCGGTGCTAAGGCATCCCTTTCGCAGGTGGTTGCAAAAAAATGCTGTATCCTGACAGTGGTTGCTTAGCAACTGTGCAGAGGATGGTTTTCCTGTGCAGAGCTGAGTGGATGGAAGTAGTTCTGCACCCTCGAGGGTGAGAGCCGGCTGCGGTATGGATCTGGGCCCCTCTCAGGTGAGAGATGGGAGAGGAGCATGAGATGGCCCAGGAGAAGTCAAGATATTGGCACTCCAGATATTAGAAGTGTATCTTATAAGTGCAGGCTTGGCAATGGCCCTTTTTTAAATGTAGGTTGTCATATTGTCAAATGCGATTGGTTTAGGTACGAGCGGGATATTGCCTGAGGTAGTGAATGGTAGAACAAACGGATCAGGACCGCAATAACTCAAGAATCGCCTCTTTCCTGACCTGGACCCTGAAATCACCCTCTGAGGCCTTTCTTTGTTTGCCTCCTCCATGTGAGGTCCAGAGGGTGGCAACACGAGAACGGGGCCTTTTCTGCAGTGGCTCCCCATTTGTGAAATGCGCTCCCCAGGGAGAATCGCCTGGCGCCTTCATTATACACCTTTAGGCATCAGACCAAAACGTTCCTCTTTGAGCAGGCCTTTGTCTGACGGATGCCCTTTCAAATGCGTTGGGGAGAGGGGATCGTTGGGTTGTTTTTATTACGTATTTTGTGTTTTTATCCTGCGATTTTATCTTGTGAACTGCGGTGAGACCTGCGGGAATCGGGTGGTATGCAGATTTTAACAACAACAGCCACAAATTCATGGGAGACGAAGCAATCGATGGCTTGGGTCCTAATAGCTGCACCTCTGAAGAACAGTTGCTCTGGAAGAGCAACAGGAGAAGGCTCTTGTGGTCGTATCCTGCTTTTGAGTTTCCTGCTGGCATTTGGTAAACAGGGTGTTGAACTAAATGGTCCTTTGACTTGACCCAGCAGAGTGCTTATGTTCGTCTGAACTTTGCCCTGTGGGGCAAAACAACCTGCACCCAGTTGACATGCTACTTGCATTGTGTGCAGAGCGGGAGCTGAACGTTCCTCGCAGGCACCTGTCCCTCCCTCATGCTCCCCTCGCATATAAACATGTTGTTGTTTTCTTATCGGTGTGCAAAGTGCAAGAGAACAGGGCTCATCCAGGCTGCCTTTAGTCCTGCGTTTCTAGGCACAGTTTAAAGCTTCATGTCTGAACATTGTTTTCTTTTTGCCCTGGCGCTATCCCCTTGAAACTCCGCTCTTTAGCGCTGAGTCGGAACAAACAGCAATCCGTGAGAAATCGGAACCGCCGTTTGTTCCGATTCAGCGTTAAAGAGCGGGCTTTCCTGGGACACGGAGCTTTGAAGCATGGACGGTGCAACAGGAAATCTGGACGAGCCCTCATTCTTGGTCAGTGTTAGAAATTAGTCAGGCGCCAGGCACGTTTTGCGACTGGCGTAGGTCCGATTGCAACCACGTGGAGAGCTCTGGTTGCCAGGTTGGCGACTGACATCTCCACCCAGCTGGCCCCTCCAGCTTTCTTAAGCAGGTCAGCAGAAGAGATTGTATTTCTATCTCCAATGAGATATCTCCATGGTTCACCCCACTCCTCAGCGAATCTCTACAACGACCCTGTGAGGTAGGGCTAAGAGGCTGTGATTGACTCCAAGATCACTCTGTGAGCGCCAAGACTGTGTGGGGATTTGAACCCTGATCTCTCAGGTCCTAGCCTGACACTCTAACCACTACACCACCCTGTCTTCCCAGAGTCCTTCTGCTATGGGGCAGCTCTATAAATTAAGTCGGCAAATAAATATAGAGAAAACAAAATGTCCCTTAGAAAAGGAGCTGAAATATTTCCCTTGAAGCTTGAATTTGTTTTATTCCGGATTGTTTTATTCGATGTTTTAATGCGTTGTAAACCACTTTGAGATCTTTTCCTTTAAAATACAAAGCAGCGTAAGAGGGAAATTAACACTTATTTATTTTAATTCAATTTATATACTGCCCTATACCCGGGGGGGGGGGGGTCCTCACAGAACAAAATCAAGATATGGAACCACAAAATATATAATAGAAATAAAAACAGCACCCCAATAGCCCCCCCAAAAAACCCCACATTTTAAAAGGGCATAGGATGTAAATCAGATCCCTGGGGAGATCATTCCACAGATGGGGAGCCACTGCAGAGAAGGCCCCGTTCTCGTGTTGCCACCCTCCGGAATTCTCAAGGAGGAGGCACACGAAGGAGGGCCTCAGAAGATGATCTCAGGGTCCGGGTAGGTTCATATGGAAAGAGGCGGTCCTTCAGGTATTGTCCTGAAGAAGAAACCTCATTGCTTTTTTAAAAAAGCGGGGGCGCTTAGACATTCCATTGCGGTGACTGTAACCTAGGTTTAAGGTGCCATTTGGCAATGAACTTATATACCTGATTTTCTAACACTGTATCTTGATGGAGAGTCTGGATTCTCTTTGCGTCTACCTCAAACAATTTTTTTAAAGCAGCGATCTTGGAGAAATGGGTATGTTGGCTGCACATACGTTTCCACACCAGCCTGTTAGCCTGAGCTGCACTGGCTGCGGCTGATTGGGAGTTGTAGTTTGGGATGGCGGGGAAATTCAAATTGGTTCTTATTCAAATGCAAGCTTACCCAAGTCCCACTTTCTGAAACAAGAAGCAACCCAGAAGACACCTATCCTTTTGAAATTGACACTTATCTGAATTTTGCCAAGCAGTTCTCCCACCAAGTAATGCGTAGCAAACGGCACGTACCGGGGCAAAGTGTGCACATAAATGCACATATGGGTGAAAATAACATATTAAAAGGCAGTATATCGTATGGGGAAATGTGTCTTTGGGGGGAAATTAGCATAAAAATGTGGGTGAATTTTTCAATGAGGGCTTAATTTCCCGCCCACCAACAAGCTGCTTGTGGAAGCTTTGTTAAATCGAAGCCTTGGAAAATGAGAATCTGATATTGGCACATTATTGACACAAATGTAAGCCTTGAAAAATGAGAATTGCAGCATTCGAGGGACTTCAGTAATAATTGTAAGCTAGATATAAGAGTTAAGATATATCAAGAAGATGTTAAATTATGATAAATATTTTTTTCCCCAATAAGTACCGTGTTTTTCACTCTATAAGGCACACCTGACCATAGGACACACCTAGTTTTTAGAGGGGAAAAGACCCATTTTTTTGAGGATCAGCTCAAATTTCTGCAGCTTCTTTTGCAAAGGAGAAAAGTCCCATTTTTTGAGGATCAGCTCAAATTTCTGCAGCTTCTTTTGCAAAGGAGAAAAGCCCCATTTTTTGAGGATCAGCTCAAAGTTGTTGAGCTTACTTTGCAAAGGGAAAAAACCCTGTTTTATGGGGTTTAACTCACAGTTCTGCAGCTTCAGGAAGCCATTTCTACAGTTTCCAGACAGATAATCTAATCAGCCAGTCACATGTCGCTGGGGAAACAGCCTCCCTCTGCAAGGGGGCGGGGCTTCCTTTCAACACCCCCTTCTCTCTCTTTTTTTAAAAAAGCACGATCTGCTTTTGCCCCTGGGCAGTTCAGCTCCAGGGACCACACATTCGCTCCATAAGACGCGCAGATATGTCCCCTTACTTTTTAGGAGGAAAAAAGTACATCTTATGGAGCGAAAAATACGGTAATATGAAGTCGAAATAAGGAATAGACGGGAGGCCGGGTCTATAGTGTTAAGACCAATTTGTGTTTTTGTGGTTTGAGTTTTGTGTTTGTTGCTATTCTTGTGTGTAGTTTTGTATTTATGTTTTTCTTTGTTGTTGTTTGTTGTTGTTGATGCATCAAAAATAAAAGTTAAAAAATGGGAGGGGGGTGGAAAAAATAAAAATGAGACTCTGATATTGGCACATTATTTGCACGTCCTAAAGTTGAAAACATCTGGGAGCGTGTGACCTAGGTAGACTCTGAAGCCGGCCGGTAATACCTCTTCGGAGTAACCTAAGGTGGCCTTGGAGAAAGCTTTTTTTGGATGAATCTGTGCAGGAGGCTTAGCCGGTCGGCTGTGATGTCACTTAAGCCTTAAACAACACAATCCGATTTAGCTTGGCCGGCCGGGGGAGGGGGGGGCAAAGAGCAACGTAGAAGGGTTCAAGAGGCAAGCGTGTGTGTTTGTATGCCAGGACAAATCCCTTCTTAGCAAAATGAGTTAATTCTCCCTCTCCCTCTCCCCTCTCTTCATCTCTGCCCCAGGTGTGGCCTGCACAGTTATCCTCATGTACATTCTCTGTACGGACTGCTGGCTGATCGCAGCCGCGTACCTGGCCTGGCTGGTGTTTGACTGGAACACTCCGAAGAAAGGTAGGCGAACAGCTCAGTCGGTAGAGCGGGAGATGTCTCAAGGCTGGGGGTTCGAGCCCCACATTGGGCAAAAATATCCCTGCATTGCAGGGGGTTGGGCTAGATGACCCTCCGGGGTCCCTTCCAACAATACAATTCTGTGATTCTATGCATCGAGATGGAGGCAGCAGCCTCGATGTGGTCTGTATCCCTTGCACACAAGCTGATCGCCAAGTCTAAAGGTAAAGTAAAGGGACCCCTGACCATTAGGTCCAGTCGTGTCTGACTCTGGGGTTGCGGCGCTCATCTCGCTTTATTGGCCGAGAGCCGGCGTACAGCTTCTGGGTCATATGGCCAGCATGACTAAGCCGCTTCTGGCGAACCAGAGCAACGCACGGAAACGCCGTTTACCTTCCCGCCACAGCGGTACCTATTTATCTACTTGCACTTTGACGTGCTTTCGAACTGCTAGGTTCGCCTAGTCTGCTCCATCCCAAATCCAGTAAACAAACATACCCCTGTGTTGCAAAATATGAGCCAGCAATATCGAAAGCAACACGATGACCAGAAACAAATACAATATGAAAAGCTTTATGGAATGATTCAAAACATCAAACCTAACAACTGAAGTCTCTGAAAGTCTCTGAGAGTCCTTAAATTCTGCAGTGACTTCATAATTGCATGAGCACTGTTCCAGAGTATTTTTCATTTTCATGTATATTACAGTGGTACCTCGGGTTAAGTACCTAATTCGTTCCGGAGGTCTGTTCTTAACCTGAAGCGTGCTTAACCTGAAGCACCACTTTAGCTAATGGGACCTCCTGCTGCTGCTGCGCCGCCAGAGCATGATTTCTGTTCTTAGCGGAGTTCTTAACCTGAAGCGTACTTAACCCAAGGTACCACTGTATATCTATTCAAAAAAAGATTGGTTAATGGAGAAATTATATATCTTTCTACTAACGAGTGTTGAACTAATTCGCTGATGAAGAATTCAACAAAACAGTAGTTGTTATCCAGAAAAACTGTTCAGAGCTGGACATCAGAATTGGACATTTGCTGATTATATAAAGCTTCACAGCTTGTTCTCCGCCGGGTAAAGTCTGGCACCGTGATTCATTTAAGGACTCTCAGAGACTTCAGTTTGTTAGTTTTGATGTTTTGAATCATTCCATAAAGTTTTTCATATTGCATTTGTTTCTCATCCCAAATCCATGCAGATTTTTTAAGAGGGGAAAATCTGCATGCTTTCCAAGCCTTTAAACCAGCCATAGGCAGACTTGGCCCTCCAGATGTTTTGGGACTACAACTCCCATCATCCTTAGCTAACAGGACCAGTGGTCAGGGATGATGGGAATTGTAGTCTCAAGACATCTGGAGGGCCGAGTTTGCCTTTGCCTGCTTTAGATGGAGGCGATCATAGGAGCCAACTCCTAGGGTCCGAGATCCCATGAAATATTTCAGGGATCTGGGCGCCCCCAAAGTTGATGGGCGATGCCATTCCAATGGTCTGTGTGTGCTTGATTTTGTGGGGTGGTGATTACCTGCCCCCCATATTTTATTTAAGTTGGCACCCCTGGAGGTGATCCAGGGTCTTCCTTGGATTTTTGTCTCTGCGCCTTCTTCCCATGGGGGGGGGCAGTTGCTCCCCCCCTCCATTCCTCTGCATCCAGCCAGAACTTTGACAACTGCACATTCCATGTCTGGGCTTTCAGCAGTTCTTTCTGATCAACGGTTGACAGCTGCTCCATTATTAATTATTATTTTTATCCCAAAAGGTGGGAGAAGATCGCAGTGGGTCAGAAACTGGGCTGTCTGGAGATATTTCCGGGACTACTTCCCAATCCGAGTGAGTACGGCTGCGACCTGTTTTCTCTGGCTTCCTTGTTCCCCCAATCCTTTATTGAAATTCATAGATATCATACAGTATCTTAAATCCACACAGACAAAGAAAAATAATAACCTTACATAAATTTACAGTTAAATATTAAATTACTATTTCCACATATTTTCTAACTAAAGTAAGATAAAATAAAATAAAATAAAGTAGACTTCCCATCATTTCCCAATGTAATTAACGTTTGTAATATTGAATGTACTTATGATTACTACCTTACTCTTGATATATTTTCTAATACCTTCTTACCGCCGACCTTCTGATCAGCAAGCCCTAGGCTCTTGGAAGTCTTACAAATGAGTAACTACCAGGTGATGTAATTTATTTCAAAATATTTCAGTGCAAAGCATCCAAAGCAGCTAAAAACCAGTTAAACATTGATATTGCAAAAAACAAGCAAGCAAGATCTTATAAACAACAACAAAAATATTTCTATAGCACCCTTCATCCGAGGATCACAAGGCAGTTTATAATTTTAAAAAGCCAAAACACGTAACATAGTAACAGAGGAAAACAATATTCTCTCCTGTTTTAAAAGGCCATAGATTGCTTAATTAGCCAAAGGCCAGGGGAAGAATTTTCGTCTGGCGTCTAAAGATTTGAAACTAAGGTGCCAGGCGAGCCTCCCTGGGGAGAGCATTCCAAAAAAAGAAGCCACCACAGAAAAGGCCCTTTCTTGTTTTCCCACCCTCCGGACCTCTTGCGGTGGAGACACACGAAGAAGGCCTTAGATGACTATGTCAGGGTCTGGGTAGGTTCATTTAACCCAGGGGTCAGCAAACATTTTCAGCAGAGGGCTGGTCCACTGTCCCTCAGACCTTGTGGGGGGCCGGACTATATATTTTTTTGGGGGGGATGAATGAATTCCGATGCCCCACTGTCGGGTTCTCTTATCGGTTGTTCAATAGTAACACCAAGCCATCTAGTCTTTAAGTCTCTTTATTTCAGTGCAAAGCTATTTACAGTGCAGAGCTCAGTCTTATCATGTCTGCTTACTCACTAGCAGAATCCGGAAGTGCCTCCCTCCTGTTTTGGTGCCAACACCGAAACCTTGGCATCCTAAATTGCCGTCTCCTCCTCCTAGATATAATAATAATAATAATAATAATAATAATTTATTATTTGTACCCCGCCCATCTGGCTGGGTCTCCCCAGCCACTCTGGGCGGCTTCCAGCAAATATTAAAATACATAAACATATGCGCCGGAACTGACGCCTCCCCCTCTGAGCGAGTCTGCTGGGTAGTGCCAGGTCTCCCAGCAACTCCCTGGACACCTGGCACTCCCTGGCTCCCAGCCACTAACTGCTCTTCCCCCGAAGAGGGGCTGCCAGATTCACTCGAAGATGAATCTGTCGTTAACACAGGCTGCGGCTCCCTGTAAGCACTCAGAGCTGGGCTGGCAGGGGTGGGCAGATCCCTGACACCCACAAATAACCCGGAGATGTGTTTTAAATAAAAGCACACATTCTACTCATGTAAAAACACACTGATTCCCGGACCGTCCGCAGGCCAGATTTAGAAGGCGATTGGGCCGCATCTGGCCCCCGGGCCTTAGGTTGCCTACCCCTGTTTTAATGAATTTTAAAACTTTTTTTGGAAGCCACCCAGAGTGGCTGGGAAAACCCAGCCAGATGGTTAGGGAATGAATGAATGAATGAATGAATGAATGAATAAATAAATAAATAAATAATGATGATGATGATGATGATGATTATTCCCCAACCTGACCCATCTCTGCCTTTCCTCTCCTGCTTCAACTTCTGATTCTGGCCTTCTCTCTGCCACCGACTCTCCCCGCTCACTAAGCCCTGTTCCCTCTCCATCTTCTAATGCCTCCTGCTCCCAGCCTTCTTTCTGTTCTTCCTCTGACCACTCATCATTGTCCTACCACCACTCCCCAGGCTCAGTGGCTTCCTACGTCCACCCCTCAGAACCAGCACATTGAATTGGACCCGGAAACTAGTTGACAGCCAGTGCAGTTGGGCCAGGATCGGTTATAATATGCTCAAAACTTCTTGCCCGGTGACCAGTTTGGCTTCAGAATTCTGCACCAGTTGAAGTTTCTGAACAGCCTCTAGAGGCAGCCCTAAGTATAACGTGTTGCAATAATCTAACCTCGAGGTTACCAGAGCACCCGTCAACTGAAGTTATGTTGTGTTACGCTTAACTTGCCGATTTCCATAGAAAAGGCTGTTAAAAGGCACAGAACAAGACAGGCTGGTTTTTTGGCTTTCTTCAGGTAAAACCACCTGACCCACGTTCTCTGCCTGTAAATGCACAATAAAAGGGGCTCTGATAACATTACCTTTTTCATGTATGTTTGCGATTATTTGTGCTCTTGAGGGTCGTAGGGGATCCTGCTTTCAGTACTATTTATGCTTGCAGATTTCTGGGCAGGCACATAGCTTTGTTTCCAATTGGTGCATGTCCTGTAGATTCCTGCTTGTAAGCCTGTACCATTTAGACACCACAATTTTTGGGGGGGAGGTGCCCTGTTTTGCAGTGCTCTTGTCCTCTAGCCAGCAGCGTAGCTAGGCGCTCGGGTGCCTGGTGCGGGGTGATCCGCCCATGGGGGGCGGGACAATCTGCCCGTGTTGGGCAGGGTGAGCCTCTCCGATGGTTGGAGCCTCTCTGCCACCTCCCCCTCAGCTGTAGGGCGAGGAAGTAGCCACTGAGACCCAGTGTGGTGTAGTGGTTAAGAGCGGTAGACTCATAATCTGGTGAACTGGGTTTGCGTCTCTGCTCCTCCACATGCAGCTGCTGGGTGACCTTGGGCTAGTCCCACTTCTCTGAAGTCTCTCAGCCCCACTCACCTCACAGAGTGTTTGTTGTGGGGGACGAAGGGAAAGGAGAATGTGAGCCGCTTTGAGACTCCTTCGGGTAGTGATAAAGCGGGATATCACATCCAAATTCTTCTCCTTCTTCTTCTCCTCCTCCTCCTCCTCCTCCTCCTCCTCCTCATGCTGCCGTTTCAGACAGCATGGAACCTGCAGGCACCTAAGCCACCACGTCACTCCTAAAAAGTTTCATGAGCACTTTAAAAAAAAAACCCTCCTTTTGTCACCCTCCTCAGTAATGACACCTGGGGCGGACCGCACCCCTCGCACCCCCTTTCCTCTGCCATTGCCTCTAGCTGTGTGGTAGCATTGCAGAGCAACTAATAAAACAGAATGATGTGTGGACGTTGCATTTTAAATCCACTACTTTTGCATCAGTGACATGTTGCAGAAGGCACCCCACACAAAAAAAACACGCCAGTCTGCAGAGGCTGTGGATGTAGCCTTTCCCTAAGATTTGTGCAAGCGTATCAGGTTGCCTGGAAGGGTCTTATATCCTATATCCTCTGGATGTTGTTGGGACTCCAACTCCCATCACTCCTGGCTACAGTAGCCATTGTTCGGGGGTGATGGGAGTTGTAGTCCTGCAACACCTGTTGTGTCACCAGCTCCCCATCTCTGTATAAGATGTGCTCTTCTTACTACTTGGAGATGTGGCGGCTGTTCCATGCAGTGTTAAAAACTCGGAAGTTGTATTTTCCAACGCGACTTTTGGGTTCCAGAAATTCATTCTGATTGTGCAGATAGAATATAACAGAATTCTGCAGGATGTGTTGCTCGTGTGTGAAAACAGTCCCGATCCAAGGATCCCCAGGCATGCACCTCCAGATGGTAGAGACATCAGGCAGCGTCCTGGCGCCCGGGCATCTTCACTTGGTCGTAAGTGGCTGGTAGCCTGGCACCTGGCAAATGTTGAACGCTGACTCAAACAATTATCGCCCAGTCAGCCTGACATCAATACCAGGAAAGATTCTAGAGCAGATCATTAAACAAACGGTCTGTGAGCACCTAGAAAGGAACGCTGTGATCACTAAAAGTCAGCATGGGTTTCTGAAAAATAAGTCATGTCAGACTAATCTGATCTCATTTTTTGACAGAATTACAAGCCTGGTAGACGAAGGGAACGCTGTGGATGTAGCCTATCTTGATTTCAGCAAGGCCTTTGACAAGGTGCCCCATGATATTCTTGTAAAGAAGCTGGTTAAATGCGGGCTAGACAATGCTACCATTCAGTGGATTTGTAACTGGCTGACTGACCGAACCCAAAGGGTGCTCATCAATGGCTCCTCTTCATCCTGGAGAGAAGTGACTAGTGGGGTGCCACAGGGTTCTGTCTTGGGCCCAGTCTTATTCAACATCTTTATCAATGACTTGGATGATGGGCTTGAGGGCATCCTGATCAAGTTTGCAGATGACACCAAATTGGGAGGGGTGGCTAATACCCCAGAGGACAGGATCACACTTCAAAATGACCTTAACAGATTAGAGAACTGGGCCAAGGCAAACAGGATGAATTTTAACAGGGAGAAATGTAAAGTACTACACTTGGGCAAAAAAAATGAAAGGCACAAATACAGGATGGGTGACACCTGGCTTGAGAGCAGTACATGTGAAAAGGATCTAGGAGTCTTGGTAGACCACAAACTTGACATGAGTCAACAGTGTGATGCAGCAGCTAAAAAAGCCAATGCAATTCTGGGCTGCATCAATAGGAGTATAGCATCTAGATCAAGGGAAGTAATAGTACCACTGTATTCCGCTCTGGTCAGACCTCACCTGGAATACTGTGTCCAGTTCTGGGCACCACAGTTCAAGAAGGATACTGACAAGCTGGAACGTGTCCAGAAGAGGGCAACCAAAATGGTCAAAGGCCTGGAAACGATGCCTTATGAGGAACGGCTTAGGGAGCTGGGTATGTTTAGCCTGGAGAAGAGAAGGTTAAGGGGTGATATGATAGCCATGTTCAAATATATCAAAGGATGTCATATAGAGGAGGGAGAAAGGTTGTTTTCTGCTGCTCCAGAGAAGCGGACACGGAGCAATGGATTCAAACTACAAGAAAGAAGATTCCACCTAAACATTAGGAAGAATTTCTTGACAGTAAGAGCTGTTCGACAGTGGAATTTGCTGCCAAGGAGTGTGGTGGAGTCTCCTTCTTTGGAGGTCTTTAAGCAGAGGCTTGACAGCCACCTGTCAGGAATGCTTTGATGAAGTTTCCTGCTTTGCAGGGGGTTGGACTGGATGGCCCTTGTGGTCTCTTCCAACTCTATGATTCTATGATTCTATGATTCTATGACTCCCTGTTTCTTACATTATATGAATTTGCTGCCCGGTTTTCGCTTGTCAGGGAACTATGTTGTTGTTGTTCAGTCGTTCAGTCGTGTCCGACTCTTCGTGACCCCATGGACCAGAGCACGCCAGGCACTCCTGTCTTCCACTGCCTCCCGCAGTTTGGTCAGACTCATGTTGGTAGCTTCGAGAACACTGTCCAACCATCTCATCCTCTGCCGTCCCCTTCTCCTTGTGCCCTCAACCTTTCCCAACATCAGGGTCTTTCCCAGGGAGTCTTCTCTTCTCATGAGGTGGCCAAAGTACTGGAGCCTCAACTTCAGGATCTGTCCTTCTAGTGAGCACTCAGGGCTGATTTCTTTAAGGATGGATAGGTTTGATCTCCTTGCAGTCCATGGGACTCTCAAGAGTCTCCTCCAGCACCATAATTCAAAAGCATCAATTCTTTGGCAATCAGCCTTCTTTATGGTCCAGCTCTCACTTCCATACATTACTACTGGGAAAACCATAGCTTTAACTAGACAGACCTTTGTCGGCAAGGTGATGTCTCTACTTTTTAAGATGCTGTCTAGGTTTGTCATTGCTTTTCTCCCAAGAAGCAGGCGTCTTCTAATTTCGTGACTGCTGTCACCATCTGCAGTGATCATGGAGTCCAAGAAAGTGAAATCTCTCACTGCCTCCATTTCTTCCCCTTCTATTTGCCAGGAGGTGATGGGACCAGTGGCCATGATCTTAGTTTTTTTGATGTTGAGCTTCAGACCATATTTTGCGCTCTCCTTTTTCACCCTCAGTAAAAGGTTCTTTAATTCCTCCTCACTTTCAGGGAACTATAGCTGATCCTAACTGTGCCCAAATGCGCACATTTTCAAACAGTGGCAGGCCATGTTCACCTTTTAAGAAATGGTCTTGAGTGTGTCTCTGAGCCTGTAATGCGAGAGGAGACCTTTATCGTATTATTCTTGTGATGGAGAGCCTTTTGTTTTTCTTATGCAGGGGTAGGCAGCCTAAGAGGCCCGTGGGCCGGATGCGGCCCAATCGCCTTCTCAATCCTGCCCACAGACGGTCTGAGAATCAGTGTGCTTTTACATGAGTAGAATGTGTCCTTTTATTTAAAATGCATCTCTGGGTTATTTGTGGGGCATAGGAATTCGTTCATTTCCCCCCAAAAATATAGTCCGGCCCACCACATGGTCTGAGGGACGGTGGACCGGTCCATGGCTGAAAAAGATTGCTGACCCCTGTTCTTATGCAACAGGAAAGGAAAGAAGGCTGTTCAACCAGACGGGTTTTTCTGTTTTTGTTCTTGATGGCTTACTTAGCTATCTGGGGACGGAACAGCAACGTGGGGCTTATGAATTCTTAGGCATGTAAACTGAGCTGCTGTAGTCAAGATCAAGTTGCCATTCCTAAGCTAGACAAACTGCCAAGACCTCTCCATCTCTCTCTCTCTCTCTCTCTCTCTCTCTCTCTCTCTCTCTCTCTCTCTCTCTCTCTCTCCCCCCTCCACCTCAAGGGGGCAACTTTTCTCCCCATTTCAGTGGAAGTAGCTAGCATTTCTTCTGTTCCGGTGAAGTAGCTTTACATTTATTGTATCTCTCTGTCTCTCCACCTCCCTCCTCAGCTCGTAAAAACCCACAACTTGGCGACGCACAGGAATTACATCTTCGGTTACCATCCTCACGGCATCATGGGGCTGGGCGCCTTCTGCAACTTCAGCACAGAAGCCACGGGCGTGAGCCAGAAGTTTCCTGGGATTCGGCCGTACCTCGCTACGTTAGCCGGGAATTTCAGGATGCCCATTTTGAGGGACTACTTGATGTCTGGGGGTAAGGATTAGAAAACCTGCTGACATGGTGCTTTCTCAAAAGGGCAATAAGTCGCGGGTGGTGCTGTGGTCTAAACCACCGAGCCTCTTGGACTTGCCGATCAGAAGGTTGGCGGTTCGAATCCCCGTGATGCCAAGGTTGCAGGTTTGATCACCGGTATGGAACAGCTGCATATTCCTGCATTGCAGGGAGCTGGGTTAGTAGATGACCCCTTAGGGTCCCTTCTACAGTTCTGTGATTCTCCCCTTTGTCTGAAAGCTCTTTCTCTCTCTGAACCTTCAGGTATTTGCCCTGTGAACCGGGACACCATAGACTACATCCTTTCCAAAAACGGGAGCGGCAACGCCATTGTGATTGTGGTGGGGGGCGCTGCCGAGTCCCTGAACTGCGCCCCCGGCAAAAACTCGGTGACCCTGAGGCACCGGAAGGGCTTTGTGAAGCTGGCATTGCGCCACGGGTAAGCAGGCGAGAGAACGGCCTTAATCTTTCACTGTGATCAGTAGATACGCAATTGCTTCTCGATTCGTATTGTGTTATTTGATGCCCTGCAGCTTGCTATTATTTTGATCGATTACAGTTTAGAAATCATTTACTGTCATTGTTAAAAGAATGAATTTCTGTTTAATTATTATTTGCTGCTATTTAATTTGATTGCGTACTATTACAGTCATACCTTGGGTTACGGCCGCTTCGGGTTGTGCGATTTCAGCTTGCGCACCGCGCCGAACCGGAGGTAACGGAATGGGTTATTTCCGGGTTCGGCACTCGCGCATGCGTAGAAGCGCTAAATCACGCTATGTGCAGAAGCACCGAATTGCGTCAATATAACTGTGAAAACTGCTCTGGAAATTTGTTATTCCAAAAATGAAACCTTCATCTGGTTTGTAAACATTAAGGTTATACCAGCAAGGAATGAGTCTTTCTGTAAAAAAATAAAATAAAGTCTTACTGACTAGTGATTTAAATCGTGATTTAAATCGGTTTGATTTAAATCAAATCGACCCTGATTTTCACACCTCTCTTCCAGAGCGGACTTGGTTCCTGTGTATTCCTTTGGCGAGAACGAAGTCTACAAGCAGGTGATCTTTGAGGAGGGATCGTGGGGGCGCTGGGTTCAGAAGAAGTTCCAGAAGTACATTGGCGTGGCCCCTTGCGTCTTCCACGGACAAGGACTTTTCTCCCCCAACAGCTGGGGGCTTCTGCCATATCCCAAGCCCATCACCACTGTCGGTAAGGATCGCAGTCGACGGAAGGAAACGTACACGCCTTCCGTTTTGTACATCAGTCTTTGCCAACCTGGTGCTCTCCAGGTTTTCTTCTAAACCAGGCGCCCCCAAACTGGGCCCTCCAGCTGTTTTGGGGCTACAGCTCCCATCATCCCTGACCACTGGTCCTGTTAGCTAGGGATGATGGGAGTTGTGGCACCCGCCCTGTGGAACGCCCTCCCACCAGATGTCAAAGAGACCTACATTGGCTCCCAGTACGTTTCTGAGCACAATTCAAAGTGTTGCTGCTGACTTTTAAAGCCCTAAATGGCTTCGGTACAGTATACCTGAAGGAGCGTCTCCACCCCCATCGTTCTGCCCGGACACTGAGGTCCAGTGCCTAAGGCCTTCTGGCAGTTCCCTCACTGCGAGAAGCCAAATTACAGGGAACCAGGCAGAGGGCCTTCTCGGTGGTGGCACCCGCCCTGTGGAATGCCCCTCCACCAGATGTCAAAGAGAAAACAGCTACCAGACCTTTAGAAGACATCTGAAGGCAGCCCTGTTTAGGGAGGCTTTTAATGTTTAATAGATTATTGTATTTTAATGTTCTTTTGGAAGCCGTCCAGAGTGGCTGGGGAAACCCAGCCAGATGGGCGGGGTATAAATAAGAAATTATTATTATTATTATTATTATTATTATTATTATTATTATCCCAAAACAGCTGGAAGGCCAGGTTTGGGGGTGCCTGTTCTAAACGTATTTGCCTTTTTGTGCTTTGAAACTGTTTTTACTGTAAAAAAGGCGTTGAACAAATTGAGGATGCTCTGAATATTGCCATGTCGGATTTCATTCAGCCTAGAAGCTCCCCCTTAGTGCCAGGGGCTCAGCCTCACTGAACTACTGAACTTTTTTTGTTCGTAATAATAAAAAAGGGGGGGGTAGTAATCCAAAAAAAGATTGCAAACCAGGACACGCACTTCCGGGTTTGACATGTTTGTAATAATAATAATAATAATAATAATTTATTATTTGTACCCCGCCCATCTGGCCGGGTCCCCCCAGCCACTCTGGGCGGCCTCCAACAGATATTAAAATACATTAAAATATCACAGGTTAGAAACTTCCCTAAACAGGGCTGCCTTCAGGTATTTCCTAAATGTTATGTAGTTGTTTATCTCTTTGACTTCTGCTGGGCGGGCATTCCACAGGGCGGGCGCCACTACCAAGAAGGCCCTCTGCCTGGTTCCCTGTAGCTTTGCTTCTCGCAGTGAGGGAACCGCCAGAAGGCCCTCGGCGCTGGACCTCAGTGTCCGGGTAGAACGATGGGGGTGGAGACGCTTCTTCAGGTATACAGGACCGAGGTCATTTAGGGCTTTAAAGGTCAGCTTTAAAATAATAATAATTTCTAATAATAATCAGAAACCAATGTATTGAATTCTGCTTGTGAATTTCCCAGGAAGGGCCTCTGGTTGGCCACTGTGAGAAGAGGATGCTGGGCTTAGATGGGACTTGATGGGCCTGATCCAGCCACAGGGATCCTTTTTACACTCCTTTTAGAATCAAAGAATTGTAGAGTTGGAAGGGAACCCCAAGAGTGATCTAGTCCAACCCCTTGCAATGCCTCTTAACGTTTGTCTCGTTTGCCCTTTTTTTCCATTTCAGTTGGGGAGCCCATCACCGTCCCCAAAGTCGATAACCCGAGCCAGAAGGAAGTAGACTTTTATCACAGCCTCTACGTCAGCTCTCTCATCAGACTCTTTGACAAGTACAAGACGAAATTTGGCCTGCCGGAGACAGAGGTCTTGGAAGTCAACTGACCGCCACGGGGAGGGAACCGGGGGCTTTCGCTCCCGCGCTTTTTTCTGGCAGCGAGTCGCTTGGCAAATGCGGCGTCAAAAGACAATTCTCTGCCGGAGCCCAAGTTGTTTTCTGTGTGTGTTCTGGTCTGCGAATCGGGGAGGCGAGCGTGGATGCACGCGTGAGCTTTAAAAAAGGATAAAAGGAAAAAAAAAGTTGTCTAACTATCAAAGCTTTAGACCTCGCTAGAAACCATTGTATTTTCTCTTTGGGGTGGATCCGCCCAGCTCCAGCAATGGCACTTGGTTTTTAAATTATCCCCGAGGGAAGGCACTTGTTTTGCCTTTTGTTATCTGTTAGTATTGTTGAGCAGCGTGGTCATTGGAAGCTGCCCCAAGTCGACTCAAGCTTTGGGCCCATGTAGCTCAGCGCAGACTGCTCTTTGCTGACATGGCTCTGAATTGCTATAGAAATTGGAGTTCTTGGAGATATACAGCAGTCAAAATTGAAGAATGCAAGAACTCTGGCCAGGCAGTAGATCAGTTTTTGAATCTTCAGTTTTAATATGGTATTGCAACAAATTCCAGTTGAAATAAATTTCTGTTCCAGTGACAAGGCCCTGTTTCGTTAATTCTTCGTCAGCTAATTTTCATGGTCAAAGTGTACCAATTGGTACACTTTGACCATGAAGAATTGGTACACTTTGACCATGAAGAATTAGCTGACGAAGAATTAACGAAACAGCCTGTTGACATTGGCTCTGATTCGGTGGCAAATGGAGGGTTTTTCCTGGGGGAAAGCAGGAGCGTGGTACGAGCTCTGTGCGTTGCGGGATCTTTTCCTTCGTGCTGATTTTTACAGCAGAAGGGAAGATGGACCAAAGGGGTTAGGGGACAAAGGGGATGGAAGCAAAGAGTGTTTTGGGCCATTTCTGGGTTCTGAATCGCCCGTTGCAAGGCTTGCTATTTCAGCTGGAGAAAGCAGGTTGCTAGTCCTCGTTATTCCATAGAAAAGACGGACATTGCACGGGCAGCTCCTTGTGATTCCTCGTTTTGCAAACCCCAGAGCCCACATTTGTCTGTTCCGCAATCCACACTCATTTCTGTGTCCGCACTGGGTTTTTCTACCCTTTGCCACTGGTGCTGTAGCAACTCCTACTGGTATATTACTGCTTCCCCCCCCCCCAACAAATGTTTTGTAGCACAAGGGGGTTTCTGGTTGAGAAATGCCCCTCCTGAAAGCACAAACAATGCAAATTCCAAGTCTTTTGTCCCATTTCACTCCCACCTCCATTTATACCTTGTGTAAATGAGGCTGGGAACCAAAGACCTTCTCTGAAAAAGGACCTTGCTGGTCCCCACAAATCTCCTCTCTTTGGTCTGCTTTCCTGGTGTCTTTCTGTAGAGATCTGGCCCTTTTTAAAGACAGCACACTCCTTTGTGTGCCTCCCAAAGAAATGCTAGAAAAGCCAGCGATATTTTCAAGCAAAATCAAGAACCGGCAATTGGCAGGCGCAACTTTTGCGGTTGTGGAAAAGGTAAAGGACTCCTGACAGTTAAGTCCAGTCGCGAACGACTCTGGGGTTGCGGCGCTCATCTCGCTTTACTGGCCGAGGGAGCCGGCGTTGTCCGCAGACAGTTTTTCCAGGTCATGTGGCCAGCATGACTAAGCCGCTTCTGGTGAAACCAGAGCAGCGCACGGAAACGCCATTTACCTTCCCGCTGGAGTGGTACCTATTTATCTACTTGCACTTTGACGTGCTTTCGAACTGCTAGGTTGGCAGGAGCTGGGACCGAGCAACGGGAGCTCACCCCGTCGTGGGGATTAGAACCTCCAACCTTCTGATTGGCAAGCCCTAGGCTCAGGGGTTTAGAACACAGCGCCACCCGCGTCCCTTTGTGCTTGTAACGAGCCACAATTATGCTACGCTTTGTGTGTGTACGCATGTCCGTATGAGAGAATGACTGGGTTGCGAACTTCTTTTCTACAGTGAAGCTACAGGGAGCCAGCATGGTCTACTGGTTAAGAGCAATGGAACACATAATCTGGTGAATTGGGTTCGCTTCCCCGCTCCTCCACATGCAGCTGCTGGGTGACCTTGGGCTAGTCACACTTCTCTGAAGTCTCTCAGCCCCACTCACCTCACAGAGTGTTTGTTGGGGGGGAGGAAGGGAAAGGAGAATGTGAGCCGCTTTGAGACTCCTTCGGGTAGTGATAAAGCGGGATAGCAAATCCAAACTCTTCTTCTTCCTGTGCTTTTAACAGGTACAGGAGTGGGAGAAAATCACGATTCTTCGCTTTCCCCTGTTATTGGAGCGCCTAAAGGGGGAAATCCGCCTTCCATCTCTTTGCCCGTTCCCCATCCCAGGGGCCAAGTGCATGCGGCCCTCAAGGCTCCTCTGTTTGGCCCCTAAGACTCCCCCCAGGCTGTAGCTCCTCTGCCGCCCCACCTCTTAATTTCACCCTCCTTCAGTTGCCTGGCTGGAGCGCACATCCTTGACCTCTGTTCATACCTCTTGCTTGTCTGGATGGAGAAGTGTGTGATTGTCTAGAAACAACCCTACTCTACAAAGGGTAAAATTCAGATTTGTTGCTGTGTCTGCGGTTGCCGCTGGCATAATATGGGAGCAGTTCCCTCCAGTTCCACAGGCTTTGAAACAGGTTCCCGGTCCGATTTCAAGCTCGCATTGCCCTTTCTACCCTTATTTCATCACCCACAGGCTTCCCTTCCCTTCAAGGACTCAGCACCCCAAAGGTACTGAAATATACTCGGAGTCAAGTGTGAATTTCATGCTCTTTATTCAGCTCCTAGTAGCAAGGAATGAATCTTTCTCCAAAACGTCTGCTATGTATACATTATTTACACAATGGGCCCCACGTGATTGGCTAATTCTGGGCTACTCCTGTAGTCCAATCGGGTTGCGGATTCACTTCATCCAGGAGCCTGATTGGCTGCTCTTGCAGGCCAATCAGGTCGCTGGTTCACTTCCACCTGGAGCTGGATTGGGTGGCTCCTGTGGACCAATCAGGCTGCTGCATTTTGGATCCTAATGTTCTAGGATTCAGCTCAGTACATAACAGGTACTCTGCTCTCTTAAATAATTCCAAACTTCCTCTCTGGTTACCCCATTCAGAATCCCTCCCAAGAACACACCTATTATCTGAAGTCTCGGATCATACACCTTTAGATCAGGGATGGGGGACCTGATTGCTGGACTCCCGTCTCTCACCAGCCCCAGCCAGCATTGTCAAAAATCAGGGATTGGGGGGGGGGGGGACACACGACTGCAGTCCAGCGATATTTGGAGAGTCGTCCGCAGCTGAAACAAAAAGATGTACCGTATTTTTCGCTCCATAAGACACACTTTTTTCCTCCTAAAAAGTAAGGGGAAATGTCTGTGCGTCTTATGGAGCGAATGCATGGTCCCTGGAGCCAAGTTGCCTAGGGGCCAAAAGCATATCGTGCTTTTTTTTTTTTACAAAGAGAGAAGGGGGTGTTGAAAGGAAGCCGCTGATCAGCTGATCAGCAAGCGATCGGGAGAGAGATAAGGTTTGCTGGCTCCCTTTCCAGCCCCCGACCCCTTTGCCCAGGCCTCCGTTGTTGAATGCAGAGGGAGGCTGTTTGTTTTCCCAGCAACATGTGACTGGCTGATTAGATTATCTGTCGGGAAACTGTAGAAACGGCTCCCTTTCCTATAGAAGCTGCAGAACTGTGAGTTGAACCCAAAAAAACAGGGCTTTTCCTCTTTGCAAAAGAAGCTGCACAACTTTGAGCTGATCCTAAAAAACCCCCAGGGCTTTTCCCTTTGCAAAAGAAGCTGCACCACTTTGAGCTGATCCTCAAAAAAACAGGGCTTTTCCCTTTGCAAAAGAAGGCGCACAACTTTGAGCTGATCCTAAAAAAACCTGGCTTTCCCCCTTTCCTCCTCTAAAAACTAGGTGCGTCTTATGTTCAGGTGCGTCTTATGGAGTGAAAAATATGGTGTTTGCTCATCCCAACTTGCCTCCCCCTCTCTCTCCTCCCTCTTTTCCTAGAGTCTCCTCCGCTGCCCCAAGGTCCCATACACACTATCAATTTAAAGCACATTTATGCTACTTTTAACAGTTACGGCTCTGTTCCCCCCCCCCCCCCAGGAATCCTGGGACAAGTAGTTGACCCGACAGCGTTCTCAATTTCCAGCACGCTGAGCAAACTCTAGTTCCCAGGTTTCTTTGAGGGTAGCCGTGTGCGGACTTGGAAAGTTCTCCGGGGCAGAAAACATGTCCCTTTGGCTCGTGTTACTTTGCAAAGGTCCTTTCACCTTGTTGGGGCTGTGTGTATATAACTTAAGCAGTTAACGCTTCTCCTGAGCCGTACACCTATTGAAAGCATAGGAGTTCTGTTGGTGACCCAGAAACGGAAAAGAGAAGAGTTTAAATCTAGCAGGAACCCTCGAAGGTGGAACACTTTTTGGCAAAACGTCGCACCTGTTAACTCTGAGGATTTCTCTGGCTTTTGAAGAACGTGGTGATCATTATTCAATTCAGTGATGAATGTATATAAAGTAGCTCTTATGCACAAAGTATTGACTGTTTTTAAATGTTTACATGGATGTTGACTGATGCTTTGTAGGGAGATATATTCAGAGCCCAATGTCTGCATACAGATATATTAAATATACATATATATTTAAGCGTATTGCACTATTGCATGTGTAACCTGCCGCCTTCAATTGTTTTAATCATTGAGAACGATCGAAGCTCTTAAAATGTGCCTTTGGGAAACGGGGGCTTTGGTTCCTGAGTCCTTGTTCCCTTGTGATCCTGAACATGTATAGAGGACAAAAATGCTCAATTCTTTGGGCATTTCATGGAAATACTGTACATTATTAAAAAAAAGAAAAGATTTTTGTACAAATTTATAGAAATAAATGTAACCAAGAAAAAAAAAGTTGGCTTTTTGCTTGTTCACGGTGCCTTGTTCCAGATGTGTTTGGTGCTACACGTAAAAATTGTGCCATTATTAAAAAAAACCAAAAAAACATTTCCTGTGAAGCCCCTCAAAGCAATTGAACAATAAACCCACCGACAATGAAAACTGGCATAGAACAATTTCATATATGGCGGCTAACAGATTGAGGTGGCTAACAGATTGAGGTTGAATCCTGACAAGACAGAAGTACTGTTTTTGGGGGACGGGGCGGGTGGGTGTGGGGGACTCCCTGGTCCTGAATGGGGTAACTGTGCCCCTGAAGGACCAGGTGCGCAGCCTGGGAGTCATTTTGGACTCACAGCTGTCCATGGAGGCACAGATTGATTCTGTGTCCAGCGCGGCTGTCTACCAGCTCTATCTGGTACGCAGGCTGAGACCCTACCTGCCCGCAGACTGTCTCGCAAGAGTGGTGCATGCTTTAGTTATCTCCCGCTTGGACTACTGCAGTGCGCTCTACGTGGGGCTACCTTTGAAGGTGACCCGGAAACTGCAATTAATCCAGAATGTGGCAGCTAGACTTCTGACTGGGAGTGGCCGCCGGGACCACATAACACCGGTCCTGAGAGAACTACATTGGCTCCCAGTACGTTTCTGAGCACAGTTCAAAGTGTTGGTGCTGACCTTTAAAGCCCTAAACTGTATACCTGAAGGAGCGTCTCCACCCCCATCGTTCAGCCCGGACACTGAGATCCAGCGCCGAGGGCCTTCTGGCGGTTCCCTCACTGCGAGAAGCAAAGCTACAGGGAACCAGGCAGAGGGCCTTCTCGGTGGTGGCGCCCGCCCTGTGGAACGCCCTTCCAGCAGATGTCAAGGAAATAAGCTATCCTATTTTTAAAAGACATCTGAAGGCAGCCCTGTTTAGGGAAGTTTTTAATATTTAATGCTGTATTGTTTTAACATTTGACTGGAAACCGCCCAGAGTGGCTGAGGAAACTCGGCCAGATGGGCGGGGTAAAAATAATAAATTATTATTATTATTTATGAGGACCATTTCAAATCCAATAGAGAGACGGGTGGGGATTAAAAAAACCTCCACTTAAAAGGCTTGCTGGAAAAGGAAAGGCTATAGAGAGAGGGACTGACTGCATCAGAAGGTAAGTGCTGCAATGTTAATAATAATAATAATAATATTCTTCCGACAGAATATTAAAATACAGTAATCTATTAAACATTAAAAGCTTCCCTGAACAGGGCTGCCTTCAGATGTCTTCTAAAAGTCTGGTAGTTGTTTTTCTCTTTGACATCTGATGGGAGGGCATTCCACAGGGCGGGCGCCACTACCGAGAAGGCCCTCTGCCTGGTTCCTTGTTAAGGCAATTTCTGACATCATGTGGAATGGACCTTCCAAGAAGATTGTTTTTCCAGGAAAAGAATGTAAGATGGGCCTGCTGGATCCAGCCACTGGCCCATCTAGCCCTGTTCTCAGTGGTCAACCAGTTGCCCCGATGAGAAGCCCACGGGCATGACCTCAGTGCAGAAACAGATCTCCACCCCTGTGCAGCTGTTCTTCAGAGGCATGGTGCCTCTGTTTGGAGGCAGAACTTAACCATCATGGGCAAATAGCCATTGATAGCGTTCTCTGCGAATTTGTCTCGTCCCCTTTTGAAGCCATCCGAGCTGCAATCGATCGATTGATTCTATTTCTACGCCAATTTTTATTCAGATAAATCCCAAAGCGGCTTACAAACAAAAGTTTAAAAAAATAACATAACGGAACATCACAAATATAGAATACTCAACAAATCATCAGTAAAACAATCCCAAATGAAACGTCAGGACAGAACTAAAGACGGACCAGTGTTATAATTGACCGCAGCCCTATTTTTAAAGTAGAGATATTGTCTTATATTTAAATTTTTTAAATTTTAAAATTTATATTTATAGTTTATAGTTTATATTTTTACAATGTATTTTGGATTGTATTTATCGTGCTGGTGGACAACCGTAACAATAAATTATCTATCTATCCCAAATGAAACAATTACCATCTACGTAACACTATTAACAAAGCAACTGAAAAATAAGCTAAACATCACAGTTACACCAAAAATCGTAGGATTCACAAAACACGACAGCGTTCATATCTATAAAACATTAACAAAATAGCAACAAGGCAAACAAAGCCCTATTGAATTCGTACAGGTGCTCTCCCCTCCGCCATGACTCATAAACTTTCATTCTATTCAACGCATCAAAATACACCTTCACATAACCCTCCAGGCAGCAACTCCCGTCTGAAGGATCCTTGCAATGGAGATGGTCAGCGCAAAGAGCCAGTGTGGTGTAGTGGTTAAGAGTGCTTGACTCGTAATCTGGTGAACCAGGTTCGCATCTCCGCTCCTCCACATGCAGCTGCTGGGTGACCTTGGGCTAGTCACACTTCTCTGAAGTCTCTCAGCCCCACTCACCTCACAGAGTGTTTGTTGTGAGGGAGGAAGGGAAAGGAGAATGTGAGCCGCTTTGAGACTCCTTCTGGTAGTGATAAAGCGGGATATCAAATCCAAACTCTTCCTCATCTTCTCAAACGCGGCTTTTTATTCAGATCAGTTTTTTACAAAGCCCAGAACAGAAAGGTGAGCAGCATGCAGCTGAGGGAGGAGACACTGCAAATGTGTTGGCCTGGGGAGCTCGCCATTATTTAGTAGAAGGAGCTAAACTGTGAGATGTGTTTGCGCTGGAGAAGACAGCTTCTTAAATAAGAGACGCAACACAGTATAAGCAGGTGCTGCCCTCAGGCGGCTTGCTCCGTGTAATGCCACAACAGGAACTTTTATTCATTCATTAGATTTACAGTACACATCAGTAAGGACAAGAAAAGGGACGACTCTGGGGTTGTGGGGCTCATCCTGCTTTACTGGCCGAGGGAGCCGGCGTTTGTCCACAGACAGTTTTTCCTGGTCATGTGGCCAGCATGACTAAGCTGCTTCTGGCGAACCAGAGCAGCGCACGGAAACGCCGTTTACCTTCCTGCCGGAGCGGTACCTATTTATCTACTTGCACTTTGACGTGCTTTCGAGCTGCTAGGTTGGCAGGAGCAGGGACAGAGCAACGGGAGCTCACCCCGTCGCGGGGATTCGAACCGCCGACCTTCCGATCAGCAAGCCCAACAGGCTCAGTGGTTTAGACCACAGCGCCACACTAAGTGGGTCATTATTATAGTATGGGGTGTTAGGGGAGGGGTAGTACCTCTGTCTACCTTTGGTCCCCACCCTGCACTCAGCTCTTACCTGTTTCCCCTAGAAGCTGCCTGCATGCGACAGCACAGCTTTGACCAGAAGCGGCAGCTTCCGAAGTATAGAGGGGCAACGTTCCGACGTTGTGCAGGTGACATCAGGATGTCAGAGGAGCTGGGGGCAGAGCTGAATGTGGCAGCAGCAGCGCAGTTTCAATGGCCTCCTCCTGCTGCAGCCACCACTAGCCGGGGGCTACTTCCCCACTCCTTTCCCTCCCTGCCGGCCAGGGAGGCTCCTCAGCTGCGTTGCTCGGCTGCCAATAAGGAGTCTGAGACCGGCTGGGGGCGGAGCTTGCATGCCTTGTACAGCCAGACCCTCACGCCCAACCAGACAGACAGCCTGCCGTCTACGCGCTCGCTCTTTCGCTCACTGGTTCGCGCGCAGCCTCTGGAGCGCAGGGTGGCGAGGCTACTTGGTGCCATTGTACCGCCCTCGTGGCATCCCTTATTTTCAAATCCGAAAGGGGGGGGGAAATCCCTTATTTTCAAATCCGAAAGTTGACAGCTATGGCCCCCTCACCAAAATATTGCCTCCTCCCCAAAGGGCGTGGCCCCTAGGAGATGGCGCCCCTGGCTTCAACAGGCTAAACCAGGTGAGGGTAGCCGATGGGTCTCAAACCCTCGGTGTGTTGGAGACTTCCCCTGCATGTGAAGACAGGCTCTGGCAAACTGAGTGGATGAGACCAAGAGTGGGTCCAACGGTCAAGAAGGTGGTTTCTGCATGTGCTTTAGAGGGAAGGGAGGGGCAGGGGCAGGGGCAGGGGCAGAGCAAGGTGGGTGCGATGGGTGTGCTCCGCCCTGGGTGCCACCTGCGAGGGGGGTGACAAAATGCTATGTGCATAGCTGTCAACTTTCAGATTTGAAAATAAGGGATGCCACGAGGGCGGTGCAATGGCACCAAGTAGCCTCGCCACCCTGCCCTCCAGAGGCTGCGCGCGAACGGGTGAGCGAAAGAGCGAGCGCGTAGACGGCAGGCAGGCTGGCTGGCTGGTTGGGCGTGAGGGTCTGGCTGCACAAGGCATGCAAGCTCCGCCCCCAGTCGGTCTCAGACTCCTTATTGGCAGCTGAGCAACGCAGCTGAGGAGCCTCCCTGGCCGGCAGGGAGGGAGAGGAGCTGCTTCCTTTGAAATCCGGGAAATTTAAGGGATATCAACAATCCAGGATAGCAGTGGGAAACGGCATTGAAATAGGGGAGTTTCCCGCAAAAAAGGGAGGGTTGACAGCTATGGCTATGCGGCAGTCAACGTCTGTAAGAGACGCTGTGTGTTTGGCATGCGCAGGCTTCCCGCTGTCAAAATGGTCCACCCGGCGACTCCCCCTCAGCTGTTGGTCAGCAGGCAGCCTCCTCGTCGGAAGGCACATGATCTCCGCCCAAGAAATACGTTTCCGAGCACAATTCAAAGTGTTGGTGCTGACCTTTAAAGCCCTAAACGGCCTCGGTCCAGTATATCTGAAGGAGTGTCTCCACCCCCATCGTTTTGCCGGACACTGAGGTCCAGCTCTGAGGGCCTTTTGGTGGTTCCCTCCCTGTGAGAAGCCAAGTTACAGGGAACCAGGCAGAGGGCCTTCTCGGTAGTGGCACCCGCCCTGTGGAACGCCCTCCCACCAGATGTCAAAGAGAACTACCAGACCTTATTCTTCCCTGACTTTATCCACCCCCTCCTGCCAGCAGCAACAGGTAGTAGAGCCGACAGGTAAATTTCCAGCTGAAGCAAATTGTATAGGACGATCTCCCCGCACCCTCCAAAAAAAGTATGTGAAAAATCGTGGGTCATCTTATACATTGGTAGTGTCTTGCTGTGTACTTGTGATTGGTTGCTGCTGCAAGTTGGAGATTGACAACAGCTATTGGTCGTTTTATCTGTGGATGCTTTAAGCTGTGTTGGTGGGCGCTTGGCGGCTTCTGCCGGAGATGGGACCACCCCCATAAAAGTTCAACAACCCCCCATTTTCTTAATTTGGAGTCCCTAAAAACAGGGGGCGTTTTATACATGGGGGCGTGTAATTATATTTTAACCCCCCCCCCCCATGGACCAATGTATGTGGCAACAACAAAAAGCACGGCTGCAAGCCTTTTGCAGAGTGCAGGGCTTTTGCAGACAGCAAACGGCTCCCTTGCTAGGAGGATTGCGCTGAATCCCTCGCGTGAACTCAGAAGACATAAGCCTGCTAAGCTCTTACTCTCAGATGCTTGGAAGTCAAGTGATTAATGTGAACAAAAGACGTGAAAACAGACGAGCGCTGCTTGCGATACATTTCGACCTCCAGAGCACAAAATGGCTTGCCCTCCTGCATGTGCAGGATTCTCCGAAGCAGGAAAGAACGGCTATGCTCATGCCTTGCTTGGGTTTGCTGCCGTGGGAAACAAGATGGTGCTCTAGATGGGCTTCTGGCCCAATCCACCAGACCTCCTCTTACGAAGGGCGGTTGCCGCTCTTATAGACCCAGGCTGGATGCCAGACACATCAAAGAAGTGTGCATGCACACGAAAGCTCATACCAAGAACAAACTCAGTTGGCCTCTAAGGTGCTACTGGAAGGAATTTTATTTTTTAATTCTGTTTCGACATCAAAGAAGCATTTCAGTTAATCTAAGGTTTCCAGATTTTTTTCAATGAATCCGGGGACACTTTTCAATTTCCTACTGAATAGATGGATTTTGTCAGGGGACTGATTTGTAAATCCCAGGACTGTCCCCGGGAAACGGGGACATCTGGCCAGCTTACATTAATCGCATTGCAAACTTTGTATGAGAAACCGGGTTGGCAAAAACGGAACTCCACTGTGCCACCTGGTGTCACAGTGTTAGAATGCATAAACAACACAGATAAAGTGATTTTTCTTTGCCCATGTAGCTGACACAGCCTCCTAAGGTTTTAACAGCAGTCTGAAGGGGAGTGGGAGACCAAGCGCATGTTTACCCCATAGAGCTCCATACTGAATATGGCTTCCCTGTTGCATAACTGTCAACCAGCATGTAAAAGGGGCACAGGAAGCATGTGCCCTATTTTTGCAGGGCCCTCCTAGGAGGCCAAGCTAGAAAACAGGAACATGTCACGACGGCTACATGGAAGCCCCAGCTTCAGTCCCTGCCCATTAAAAAAAACACATTCCAACATTAAAAACACATTGCAGAACATCAGTGATAAAAACATAATTAAAAAGCATGCCGAAAAACCCTCTAACTGTCCCAATTTTCCAGGGACAGTCCCAGATTTACAGAAGCCACCCCGGTTTCTGATTTGATCCCAGAATGTCCCGCTTTTCCTTAGGACGTCCCTATTTTCACTGGAGAAATGTTGGATGGTATGGAGTTATGTGATCCTCAAGCCAAGGAGAAAAGTAACCATACAACTTATAGAAGACATCTGAAGACAGCCCTATATAGAGGGTTTCTTTTTTTGGGGGGGGGGGAGTTTAATGTTTGATTATGTTTTGTTAAGTAACAGTTTTTATATATGTTGGAAGCTGCCCAGAGTGGCTGGGGCAACCCAATCAAATGGGAGGGATATAAATAATAAAGTTATGGTTATGGTTATGATTATGAAATAGGACATCCCTATTTTCATCGGATAAATTTTGGAGGGTATGTACTGAGAGACTGAGAGCCTAATATTGCAATTGACATCGCTTGTAGGGTTAAAAGAAGTTTTGTAAGGAGTAATTTATAAATTATTGTGAAAAGAATTAAGAATAGATGTATTGGAAATTTGAGTTTCTAGCAATAATTAAAGTAACAAAATGCATAATTAGAAAGATTTTAGAAAAGCATCAGTCAAGGTTGAAGAAAGTCTTAGGCGGTGATAGTTAAAAATTTCGAAATGATGTTTAAAAGGATCTTATGCTGGAAAATGTGTAAAAACTAATAAAAAAGTATTTTTTTAAAAAAGAGCGAGCGAGCCTAATAATAAAATAGTCACCATAATACCAGTCACCACCCACCCACTTTCACAGGTCTGTTGTCAAGCTAAAAGGTGGGTTATGCATAAATAAAGAAATGTGGCACTGTATAATAATAATAAAAACAACACATGCAAATAATATTTATTGACATGATTTTTAAACCCACAATTTATAAGGGGAGCTCCCTTTAAAGAGCAGATGTTATTGCCCTAGCGCAATGCATTGTGGTCCATAGCATCCCTAAGGCCTTCCTCATTTGTTGCTATGGAGACAGTCTCCCCGCCCTGCTTTTGTCACGTGACAAAACATAGCGCACATGACGCTTCTTTTCTGCCCCTCCTATTCCACCCCCCACCCTAGTCCGGAACGCCGTTGGCTTAACCGTCTTTCACCATGATCCCCCCGTCGTCCTATCGCGAACGGCTTCTTAAGCCTTTGGTCCCGCCCCTTCTCGAACCCGCCGACCAATGAGATTCGGGCTCTGACTTCGCGGCTCTCAGGGCTTTTTGACAGAGGCGGCGTTTCCCCCCTGAAAAGCCCCACATACAAACAGCGGCGTCCCGGACGTCGGATTGGATCGGCGTGGTTGCGGACCAATGAGAACGCGGCGTGGCAAGCCGGAGCCCCTCCCCTCCTCCCTCTTGAGCCAATCAGCGGGCGGCGTGTCTCCGTCGGCGTCTTCCTCCGCGGTTCCCTTCTCGCGCAGCGGTGCAGGACAGGAACATGGCTCCGTGAGGGATTGAGCTGTCGGTCTAGGATCATTTCGGGCGGTTGAGGAGGCCGGTGAGGCGTCGCCCGCCCCCCCCGCCGTCACCGTTAACCCTTCCGTGCCCGGCGGTGGCGGCGAGGACCCTGAGGGAGGGGGCTCAATGCGCAGGCGCGAAGGCCGCTCCCCCCGGGACGCCCCCCGCGCCCCGCCAGCATGAGCCAGACCGCCGCCGTCCTCCCCCCGCCGGGCCCGGCCTCCCGCGCCCTGCATGCGGAGCTGCCCTCTCAGCAGGTGGGTCGCCGCCTGGGGTGGGGAGGGAAGAGGGGAGTTGTTTGTTCCGCGCCCCCCCCATTTCATGGCATGTGCACCGGGCAGGAAGAGGTTAATGGGCCCCGGTTTGTGGAGAAGGGGCTTAGCAGCCTTGCAAGTAAGCTGGCGAAAGCGACTCGCCTGCACGGAAAGCGATGGTTGGCTTGGCTTCAGTCAAGAGCAGAGCAGGGAAGTCTTAATCCCAGAGCCACGGGTTCAAATCCCGCTTTGGGCGATAGGTTCCTGCGTTGCAGGGGGTTTGGGGCTAGATGGCCCTCGGGGTCCCTTCCAACCCTGCAAATCTAGTGCAGGCATGGCCAAACGTGGCCCTCCAGCTGTTTTGGGACTACAATTCCCAGCATCCCTGACCACTGGTCCTGTTAGCTAAGGATGATGGGAGTTGTAGTCTCAAAACAGCTGGAGGGCCAAGTTTGACCATGCCTGATCTAGTGCAGTGTTTCCCAACCTTGGGCCTCCAGATGTTTTGGGACTACAATTCCCATCATCCCTGACCACTGGTCTTGCTAGCGAGGGATGATGGGAGTTGTAGTCCAAAAACATCTGGAGGCCCAAGGTTGGGAAACACTGATCTAGTGAACCCCAAGTCCCAAATGGTTTGCAGTCCTTCCGTTGGAGATAAATTTGTTCCATCATTGTAGGGTGAAGGAAATAAGGCTGGTATGAACGGAGGCTGCACTTGCACCACACATTTGTTGATATTGCTTCTGCTAACTTCTTTGCAGTCATAAAAGCCTCCCTGACTAGTTTGCGGCAATCAGAAATAAGGGGGTTCCTATCTTAAGGCTTGCAATCTAAAAGAGAACATGAAAATGAAAGTATTTAGAAGTGGAGGACTGGGGGGGGGAGTGAACTTAAAGTGTTATCTATGACAAGGAGAGATAAAGCAAATTATACAGTATATGAAAACATTGTCTATCTATCCCACCCACCCCAGCTTCTGAAGCATTGGGCAAAAATAGGGGAAGGATTGTAGCCTGCTAGTAGAGCGTCTGGTTTGTGTGCAGGAGTTCCCATTTTCAACCCATGGCATCTCCCCGAGAGCTGCTGCCAGTCAGTGTGGACAACTAGATAGACCCAATGGTCTGACTTGGTATGAGGAAGCTTCCTATTTTCATGTAGGGCTTCTTTGAGTGACAGGGTATTTATTATTAAATACCTTATGAAGGTATTTTGCTTCTCAGTAGGTGGTTTGTTATGAAAATGCCATTTGTTTAGATGATGCATGTTCTCTCACCATGCTGCTCCCCCCCTTCAAGTGGAACATTTTCTTTCTTAACCAAAATTATCTGATTATAAAGAAAAGGAGAGGAGAGCCATTTTTTTCTCCCTTTACACTAGCATTCTTCCTCCTCCCCCTTGTTTACTTGACTGATGTTTTTGTAAAGATCTTGTTGATGTGACTTGTTCGGTACTGTGAAGCTTGTTTGGAAAGGGACACGGAGCTTAAGCAAATCTGCAGTTCTTCTGTTTGATGGCTTGCCTAAATATAGCATCGTGTGTTTGTAGCTTCAAAGCTCAGCTACTTTCAGCTTTCTTTTTGAAGTTCTGCTTCAGTCAATGGTGGGAGGGCTCAGTGATCAGTGCAGTTTCTCAACACCATCCTCTTGACATATATTCAGTTGGCAGACTAAAGATATATTTTTTCCATTCTGTTGTTTGGAACAAGCTTTGTGAAATAGAATCTGCCACTTGGTGCCTTCATGCACGCTTTGAGAATGCATGTGTACCATTAAAAGTTTGCCAAGAGAGGAAGTACCGGTAGATACTGGTCAACTTACTCTGTGATTGATCCCACTTTACTCCCTTATCTACTCCACGGTTGGTTAAAAAGGAATGCAAGGATTTCATTTAAAGCATGGGTGAGGAACCTGTTGCTCTCTAGGTTTTTCTGGATACCAGTGTCTTTCAGCCCTGGCCAGTGATGGAAGTTGCAGTCCAGTAACATTTGAAGGGCCCTGAGTTCCCTATCCCTGATTTAAAGGATTAGGCAGTCTTTGCTTTAAAGCCTGGCAAGTCAGGTGTATGTTAGCTGCTTTGGTTTTGCTTTCAGATACAGCACCTCTACTATCTCCCTGACTATTGCTTATCATTTATGAGCTCTATTTCTGTGGCAGTCGGTTGTTGGCATCCATCTGTCTCGAGTGACAATGGAGTGCGACTGTGGGGGTGAAACCACCAAAGCAGCACCAAAGTTAGTTCCCCGGGGTGCAAGCCTGGGCAGTATGTATGGAGGTCCTTGGCTGCCCAGATGACAAAGCCTACCCACCTCGGCCTTGCTGATGTGGTCCAGAGCAGAGCAAGTCGTTTGGTGTCTGCAAAACGTTGGGCCTCCTTCTGGCGCCATCCAACTGCCTTAGGGGCTTCACTCTGGATTTGTGTAGGGATTACCGGTACTCCTTAGCCTTTTCTTCTCCTGGAGATAACCTGCAGGGCAGCTAGCAGAGGATTAGGATAATAGTTTTCCTTCTTCTTCTAGATAAGCTACCTTCCCAGGTTGACCCCTCACTTCCTTCTGCAGTGTGTGCAGAAACCACCTTCTTGACCCACTGTTGGTCTTGTCTGCTCAGTTTGTTGGAGCCTGTCTTCACATGCAGGGGAAGTCCCAAACTCACTGAAAGTTTGAGACCCATTGGCTTATCCTCACTTGGTTTAGCGGGCCAGTCGAAGCCATTTCTTGGGTGTGGCCACTGTCACATGCTGGCAGCTTCTAGGAGCCACAGGTGAGAGCTGAATGCAGGGGGGGACCAAAGGTGGACAACCACCGCAGAAAGAGCCCAACATGCCCCCCACCAATGGCACTACCCTTCCCTTAGCACCCCACTCAGTAGCTGCTTGGTTAATATCTAGTTCTATCAATTAAGAACAAACTGGAATTTCTGGGGCAGGAAATAGTTATAAACAGCATAAGAAATTGAGTATAACACAGCGTCTTCAATTAGCCCTTAGCGTATTAACCTTGATGCTCACTTGGATTGCATTTTGTTTACACTGCCAAGCAGCAAACCTCTACATTATTATAAGTAGTGAAGCATTCGATCTGTCTTTATATTAAAATGAATGTGAACTTATGAATCTTAAGCGGTAATGCGGTTCTTACAGATCTTTGTTTTCCTATTTGCTGTGACTGGGCAGCCTAGTGGAACAAATCATCCCTATAGCCGCAATTCCCCTTGGAAGGATTTCAGTAAAAAAGTTGGGAGCAGTCACGCTGCTGTCAGTTGATCTCTCAGAAGTTGCAGTGCTGCTTTCGGATGCTTGTTCGACAGATGTCATGCAGTTCTACTTAAAAACAACCCATTCCACGGCTGCTTTCTCTTAGTTCTGGTTGAAGTGATCACAAGTCTTTGCCATCAAATGTAGTTCAAGCACAAGGTGGATTTCTAAGGTTTGTTCACACATTCATCTTCACATGTGGTAGCCATGCTATAATCAGCCTGCCCATGCTAACTTGGTTCTGCGAACACTTAAAACTCCTAAATTTTATGCTCTGCTGTACAAACTGGATGGTGGAAAGTTCATTTCAAATACTTGAACACAAGTACTTATAATTGCAACACCACTATACTACACACAACACTGAGATATGCTGACTTCAAAGGCAGATACAACAGTGTAAATATACAACAGTGTAAATATTTGAGATCTCCATCAGCTGCAACTATGGACCGTGAGGAGTTCTTGCACTCAAGCAAGTTAGCTTTCTGCACTGCCTCAACATTTCAAACTGATATCTGAAAGGGAAAGTGTTGCCTGTTTGTAAAAACCAGTACAGTGGTACCTCGGGTTAAGTACGCTTCAGGTTAAGAACTCCGCTAAGAACAGAAATCGTGCTCTGGCGGTGCAGCGGCAGCAGGAGGTCCCATTAGCTAAAGTGGTGCTTCAGGTTAAGTACGCTTCAGGTTAAGAACGGACCTCTGGAATGAATTAAGTACTTAACCTGAGGTACCACTGTACAGGTAATGGGAAAGAGAATACTGTACTGCTTGCATTAGAGCCACTTACCTTTGGTTTTTGGTTTTTTCCAGTTGTGGATGGAACATGGTTTCTTGCATGTGGCAATGGGTTTCATGTCCTGAGTATCTGTGGGGATTACATGACTGTCTGTGGGGATTACATGACTGTTATAGAACTAGACATCTATAAATTGATATAGGCATAACTTTTGTGATTTTCTGCAGACATTGTTGTGGCTATTCAAGGATTGCAAAATCCTTTGGCATAGGCGTTCCATTCTTGTGGAGCACGAAACTGTGATTGTCTGCTTAACATGGTAGTTAGGGCTTTTTATTTCTTTGTTGTTGGTTTTTTTTTAAAGAAGCCCATTAGTTTTAAAACAGGGTAGAACTTTTACTTGTTAACTCCTCCTTTTTGTCTGGTGGTTGTTGGATAACAAGACTTTCAAGATGTCATGTTGAAAGTGTTGGTGTACATGGAAGAATATAGTAAACTTTGCATTCTTCTATCTAGGGAGCTTTCATATCCCTTTATTTTTTCTGTTAACAGGAAATGAGATTTCATTCTAAATGCCTTCTGCTTGGCTGGAAATTGGCCAGTTTACTTACTTAACTTTTGAGTCCTGTAAATTTCTTCAAGCCATTAGCAGGTTTTGGACCAGAGGAAGTTTGTTTAAAAACTTAGCTTGTAGCTATGCCTGGAGCAAATCACATTGATAGTTGCCTCAAACCTCACTGTTGTATGATATCCAGACTTGTTTTGTTTTCTGTTGTGTGTGAGGACAGTTGTCAAACTATATTGTAGGCCACAGGGACAATTGTGGGGTTTGGTATCTGGGCAAGGGACTGTTTTTGACACAAGAAGGTGTGGGAGGCTTGTGGAATCTGTGGAATATATGAATAAACTCGTAGCTTTCTGCTAAAGCAGCTTTCCTAATTTTTCTATGAGTAGAAAGTAGGTATGACATCCATACGTACCACTTTCATTTCCCCACTAAGTTCATTGCTTTAACCCAGCCAGATGGGCGGGGTACAAATAATAAATAATAATAATAATAATAATAATAATAATAATAATAATAATTTATTATTTTTACCCCGCCCATCTGGCCGAGTTTCCTCAGCCACTCTGGGCGGTTTCCAGTCAAATGTTAAAACCATACAGCATTAAATATTAAAAACTTCCCTAAACAGGGCTGCCTTAAGATGTCTTTTAAAAATAGGATAGTTGCTTATTTCCTTGACATCTGCTGGAAGGGCGTTCCACAGGGAGGGTGCCACTACCGAGAAGGCCCTCTGTCTGGTTCCCTGTAACCTCACTTCTCGCAATGAGGGAACCGCCAGAAGGCCCTCGGCGCTGGATCTCAGTGTCCGGGCTGAACGATGGAGGTGGAGACGCTCCTTCAGGTATACAGGACCGAGGCCGTTTAGGGCTTTAAAGGTCAGCACCAACACTTTGAATTGTGCTCGGAAACGTACTGGGAGCCAATGTAGATCTCTCAGGACCGGTGTTATGTGGTCCCAGCGGCCACTCCCAGTCACCAGTCTAGCCGCCGCATTCTGGATTAATTGCAGTTTCCGGGTCACCTTCAAAGGTAGCCCCACGTAGAGCGCATTGCAGTAGTCCAAGCGGGAGATAACTAGGGCATGCACCACTCTTGCGAGACAGTCCGCGGGCAGGCAGGGTCTCAGCCTGCGTACCAGATGGAGCTGGTAGACAGCCGTCCTGGACACAGAATTGATCTGCGCCTCCATGGACAGCTGTGAGTCCAAAATGACTCCCAGGCTGCGCACCTGGTCCTTCAGGGGCACAGTAACCCCATTCAGGACCAGGGAGTCCCCCACACCCGTCCGCCCCCTGTCCCCCAAAAACAGTACTTCTGTCTTGTCAGGATTCAACCTCAATCTGTTAGCCGCCATCCATCCTCCAACCGCCTCCAGGCACTCACACAGGACCTTCACCGCCTTCACTGGTTCTGATTTGAAAGAGAGGTAGAGCTGGGTGTCATCTGCATACTGATGAACACCCAGCCCAAACCCCCTGATGATCTCTCCCAGCGGCTTCATATAGATATTAAAAAGCATGGGGGAGAGGACGGAACCCTGAGGCACTCCACAAGTGAGAGCCCAGGGGTCTGAACACTCATCCCCCACCACCACTTTCTGGACACGGCCCAGGAGGAAGGAGCGGAACCACTGTATAACAGTGCCCCCAGCTCCCAGTCCCTCTAGACGGTCCAGAAGGATGTTATGGTCGATGGTGTCAAAGGCCGCTGAGAGATCCAGCAGAACTAGGAAACAGCTCTCACCTTTGTCCCTAGCCCGCCGGAGATCATCAACCAGTGCGACCAAGGCAGTTTCAGTCCCATGATGAGGCCTGAACCCCGACTGGAAGGGATCCAAATGGTCCGCATCCTCCAGGCGTGCTTGGAGTTGTTCAGCAACCACCCGCTCAATCACCTTGCCCAAGAATGGTAGATTTGAGACTGGGCGATAGTTGGCCATAATGGCCGGGTCTAAAGATGTTTTTTTAAGAAGCGGTTTAATGACCGCCTCTTTCAGCAGGTCTGGGAATACTCCCTCGCAGAGGGAAGCATTCACCACCCCGCGAAGCCCATCGCCCAGCCCTTCCCGGCTCGCTTTTATTAGCCAGGATGGGCAAGGATCAAGAAGACAGGTGGTCGGTTTCACTCGTCCAAGCAGCCTGTCCACATCCTCGGAAGTAACAGATTGGAATTGATCCCATAAAACATGGCTAGACAGGGCTCTAGCACTCTCCCGCCCCGGCCCTGCTCCCACGGTGGAGTCTACCTCCTTCCGAATCTGAGCGACTTTATCTGCAAAAAACTTTGCAAAAGCATTGTAGGAGATCTTGGGGTCCCTACCGGACCCCGATGACGAAGGTGGTTCTGCTAAATTGCGAACCACCTGGAAGAGTCTCCTGCTGCTGTTTTCTGCAGATGCAATAGAAACGGTGAAGAAGGTCCTCTTCGCCGTCACCACTGCCACTTGGTAGGCTCGAAGTTGAGCTCTAACCCGTGTCCGGTCTGATTCAGAATGAGTTTTCCGCCACCGGCGCTCTAGCCGTCTCAACGACTGTTTCATCGCCCTCAGCTCCGGGGAAAACCACGGGGCTGTCCGGGCTCCATGCAATCGGAGAGGGCGCTTCGGAGCCAGACAGTCAATAGCCCTGGTTAACTCCACATTTCAGCGGGCCACCAGGGAATCAGCTGAAAGGCCATCAACATGGGATAAAAATCCCCTACCACTCTCTGGAAGCCAGTTGGATCCATTAAGTGGCGGGGGCGGACCATCCGAATTGGTCCCACCTCCCGGCAGAGGGGCAGGGTCGCGGAGAAGTCCAGTTGCACCAGGAAGTGATCTGACCATGGCACTTCTTTTGTTTTGCTTTTACTTAGTGTCAGATCACCAACATCCATAGAGGTGAATACCAGGTCCAAGGCATGTCCGCGGCTATGAGTTGGGCCAGACTTATTCAGGGACAGCCCCATGGAGGCCATGCTTTCCACGAAGTCCCGAGCAGCCCCTTGTAAGGTCGTGTCGGCATGGATGTTAAAATCCCCTAGGACAACCAAGCTAGGTGTCTCCAGGAGAACATCCGCCATGACCTGAAGCAGCTCGGGCAGGGAATCCTTGGTGCAGCGGGGAGGTCGGTACACCAAAAGGAATCCTGTACTGCCCCTATTGCCCAACTTCCAGAACATGCACTCAGAAAACTGGGTCTTCCCAATAGGACTCCTGGTGCAAACTAATGACTTCCTAAAAATCACTGCAACCCCCCCTCCCCGCCCAGATGGCCTGGGTTGCTGTGCGTAAGAGAAACCTGGTGGACAAGCAGCGGCAAGGACAGGCCCATCTGCCTCATCCAACCAAGTCTCTGTCACACATGCCAGGTCAAATCCTCCATCCACAATCAGGTCGTGGATGGCAGTTGTTTTTTTCATCATTGACCTGGCATTACACAGCAACACTTTCAGGTCATGTGGGTTTCCCTTGCTGATTCCAGTATCCTTCCGGCCAGGACCAGACCCGGAGGCAGGGATAGTCTTCAAACAACGACTAAACCTGCCTCCTCGGGAATGACATGGTCTGGTCTTAGCGTGACTCCTCCTCCTGCCCATGATCACTGAGATCGGGTGTCCCAATACATCCCCCCCTGTGGAACCTGCCCCAGCCATTCTGTTGGCTGAGGCCCCCTCCCAGGCAGCCCTGACCCTTTCCCCTTAAAAAGCGAAATACAAACTATATAATAACTTAACAAAATAATAAAAATAAAGTAAAAAACAATTATGCTAAAATTAAACTACTCCGCGCCCCAAGTATTATTATTAACTGCACTAATATTTGCATGTGGAAAATGTGCAACACAATCCTAAGCATGCTTGTACTGAAGTAGGCCCCACTTATTTAGGGTTGCATTTTGCGACAGTTCCTGCAACTTGGAGTTAGCATTTTTGAAAGCAAAAAGTGGACATTGCCGCCTTTCTGGGGAGAGGCTTCTGGCATTCCTAGTTTAGAACTGCAGCATCTTCTGTGAGTTGAACTTTCCTTCCAGTTGTGCTTTATCTCTTGGGGCTTATTTGTACGTCAGTTCCTCTGGTCTGTTAAGATCCCCGGGATTTTGAAAGAAGTAGTTGGGGCAGTGTTAGAAACTCAGATATATCAGCTAGGTGCCAAATACCTCCTTAAGCCAGGGTTACAGTGGCCAAAACGGAATGCTTAGTTGCCATTTTGGGGCCAGATGGCTCAAAAATCATATCTTTCAATTCGACTTTTTGGTGCCCAAAATTCATTCTGATTGTGCAGATAAAATAGAATGGATAGAATTCTACAGGATGTGTTGCTAGTGTGTGAAAACAGTCAAGAACCATGCACCTTCACATGGTGGAGACATCAGGTGCCATCCTGGCACCTGGGCATCTTCACTTGGTTGCAAGTTGCCGATAGTCAGGTGCAAAATCCCGCTAGTTGGAGTGGACTTTGCTGGTTTCCTTACTTTTTTCTCCAGGGGAGAAAGCAAATGCTCCAACATGACTCTCTGATACTGCAGCGGTCAACACATCTGACCACTAGTATGAGGCTTCTGGTTGTTGTCTAGCACTATTAATGAGGAAAACTGAATAGAAGGAGTTGGCTACTATGATGAGAACTTTGATTATTAATTCACCCAAAATGTACTGCACTTTTATCAGCAAACACCTATACAAAGTCACAGTTACGGTTTTTCAAAGCCACATTATGAACTTTCACTTACCTCTACAAAGCCACAAAGAAAGTTCCAACAAGAATGTTTAGTAGCACAAGAATAAGTGTCATTTAGACTAAAGCTATTTTCAGTTGGTCTAGACAGTTGTGCTAAATTCCAGGAAATAAGTTCTGCAACTCTGCTGGATTAAGTGGTAAAACTGGGTGGCATGATTTTTGCCTTTCTTATGTAGTGATTATGAAGACACTTTGGCACAACATAAAAGCACGAGAGGGAGCTTAGCGTCGTGGCCTAGGAATTCTTTGTGATTGCAATGGGGAAACCTCTGTGCCTTTAGGAATGGGGACCTTTGTGTGCCAGTGAGAAGCAGGTTCCCTGAGTTAGGTTGGTGCATTCTGGTCTGTCTACCCTCCTTCCTTTCAGATAGTGTTTACTCAAGAGGTGTCAGGGTTGAGCTTAGCTGGAATTCATAACCTTCAGCAACCTGGTGTACTGTACTTCTGCATGCTTGAATCCCTAGAAGATCTAAATATTCAAATTGTGTTGCCTTAAAAGCTGTGGGGTTGGAAACTTGTTTTTGACAACTTAAAAAAAACTTTTTTGAACAGTGATTGAGGTCTTCAAATAAGCAAGTAGGTAGGCTGTTCAGGCTTTGTTGGTAAATCTGCTCTATAATTCTCATGTCCAAACCTTCTATAACTAATTTAGAAAAACCACACAAAGAGATTAAGGCTAAAATACCAAATTCACAGCATGCACTGTACACTAGAAATATTCTAATAGGCAATAAAATTAATCAGGAGTATGAAGCATAATGAAATTAATACGTGCAAAGGAGGACCAGTTGAGAATATTAATATCCATGTCAACACTGGCTAATTTGTTTTTCTTCAGATGCAGTCACATTTTGCACATCAAACAGAAGACAGAATAGATAATGTTCCATAATAATTGCAGCTAAACCATGCTGTACTACTACTTAGCTATTTGATAACCACAGTTTGTGCCCTGTAGAATTTCACCATGCATTGTTCCAGTCAGACTTCAGATTCAGGCACATTACATGGTGCTAGCTGTCAGAGTGGTAGGGAAAGCTTGTCAACCAGTAACGTGGGCAGCTTAAAGATGTCAGTCTGTGGTGTGGTGTTAGTCATGGATCAATTGCAGGCTCAGATATTCTTCAGGCTTCCTTTGTCTGGTATCCGCTTCCATCCAGTGCAGAAAGAGTTTTTTTTTGTATTGATAGCCTCTGCATTTTACAGATGATGGAACATTGTGTTTACTACGGCTGAATTACAAAGAAAGTGCTCCGTCTTAACTTTTCAGCTTCAGGTCCTCGTAGCCTGCCAAATGGTGACTCTTGTGTAATATGAACAATACAGGGGAAATGCCTGGAAGAATCTGATCCTTGAAGGCACAAATTGCCAAAGAAGATACCCCAGAAGCTTCTCCAGCACTTATTTTGTAAGCCTATATGCTGCTTCTGGAATCCTCTTCATGAGATTATAAGAGTTCTGAGTTCACCCTCTACAGATTGTACACCCCCAGTTCTCTGAAGCTGGGTAATCCCCCTTCTGTTATTCTGGAACACTTAGTTGAAACCTGGTGGTTGAAAGTGAGGACAGAGTAGTTCAGGAAATGGTTTGAGGAAGTGGCAACCCTTGAAAAGGAGAGCTTTGAAGCGTAGGTAGGGGATCAGCTTGAGGGGCTGAAAGGGTTTGCGCTGCTTATGTGAGGTTCCTCCAGGCAAAAGTCAAAAGAGAAACGGGACTCTGTTACTTGTAGGTCACCAGTTGAGTGCAGCCATATTTAGACAATGGCCGGAGACCACAGAGAGAAAAGGCATTCCTATCCATATTGTGCTTCTCATTTGTGTGCAGCGTCTTTCAGATGATACCAGGTGTGGAGGGATGTGTGTGAAACACTAATCTTTTCCTACCACTATGGAAAGTAACACAACAGCTGAAGGAGGTAGGGGAAAGTGACTGTGGTACAGTGCTGTTGAAGAAAAGCTGTTAATTCCTCTTAGGGCTCAACCAGACTTCCTTCTGTGCTGTGGTTCTAGGCACAGGTCCAAGCACAAGTCCATGTGGGATTTTTTGTTGTTGTTCCCCCAGTGCTTTCTCTGGGAAAACCCGTGTTATATCACTGATTCAGAGCAAACGGCATTCAAATTTTCCACGGACTGCTGTTAGTGTGGTAACGGGAGTTTTCCTGGGAAGGGCGGTGCATATAGAAGTCTGGATAAGCCTCTACTCTGCAGCATCCTGGTGGTTCCGTCCTTATGTATATAGAAAACAGAGACAAAATGGTTCTGCTCTTTCTGCGCTTACTTCAGCTTCAGTGTTGGTTTGTGAGATGCACCCAGGGGTGGCTAATGTTTTCAGTAAATGTGCAGCAAGTCAAGTCCACTGGGGCTGAGAGTGCCACTCTGATAATTGGCACAATGCTGTAGTCTAGGGTTAGCCAGTGTGGTGCCCTTCTGATGTTGCCTCATTACAGCTCACATCATTTCTGGCCCTGATAAGGAATGTTTGGCAACAATTGGGTATGGTTGGTGGCACTCTTGAGGAACCCTAAGAAATTGGAAAACCTGTGAGAAGTTGAAATCCTGTACTTCAGTACTTTAAGGGAAAATTGGAGATCAAAGAGGTGTACGGTGCTGTGAAACATACTGAAGTTAGGAGAATAAAATGCAGTTTTTACATGTTGAATGAATTATGTAAGGAAGACTGTCTTAATCTTGTTATAATGTATGTTGTGCATTTTCATCATCATGCTTATGTTGCCACTTCCATTCTTAAAAAATTGTTAATGTTTCTTTGCAGCGGCGTCTTCGTCACCTGCGGAACATAGCAGCACGGAACATTGTTAATAGGAATGGCTATCGTCTCCTGGACACCTACTTCACTCTTCACTTGTGTAATAATGCAAAGATATGTAAAGGTACATACAAGCCAATTCCCATAATTTCTCTCTCTCTCTTTCTTTGTCCTTTTACGATCTAATCAGTTTTCCAACCTCTTCATGTTGGTGGTGCACTTTTTAGACATGCATCGTTTTGCGACACAGTAATTTAGTTTTACTAATAAGCTGGAGGTTAAATTAACCCCTTATAAGAGCGTTCGCACAACACACCTACACACTGCAGCCGACACATTACACACGGTTTGGAAAGCTCTGCTCTAGGTTAATGCTTAGGCTGAAACTAGATAGCATGGAAGCAGCAGCATTTGTTCCCTCATAGTAATGTCTGCTGGTGCAAATCAGTTCATGTGACATGATTGCAGCATGAATTGCACCTTGCAAGGGGCAAGCAAGGAAGTAAAAGAGGGAAAACCACCGTAGGAAAACAATACTTTGTCCATCACAGGCCAGGGGAGAGCAGGAGAAGGATGTTTGGGATGGCTGGTTTCAGCATCTCTTGTTCCTTATCTCTTGTTCAGTTTTGGCTTGACATTTATGGACCACCCAGTGACTTCTTGGCAGAGCTAGAGTTTGAATCTTGGTCTCACAAGGCCAAATCTGATTCAGAGGAGGAGAGGAAATAAGTCTTGCTATGTGTGTGTTCATAGGGAGTTGATGGTGTCTGGGCTAGAGAAAGTATAGGAAGTGCTGAATCCTGATCAGTGAAAGAGAATCTTTGAAAGAGAAACTTTAAAAAAACTAAAATCCTTGAGATTCTGCTCTGATTGAATTCTGTACTTTGCATCTCAAGTCTGTTTTACTAATCCCCAAGAAACCTTACAGGTTGATCGCACTCAACAGCCATAGTAGTAGCTACAAAAGGATTAACAGATGTCCATATATCGCTTAGTGTACGATGTCTTTGGGTGTTTACATCTTCTGTTTCTGTGGTCTGATCTCCCTGCCTCTGTATACTGGCAAGTAGATAAAGCTGTTGCAGGCAGCTGCAATTCACTTTCCTGGCTGCTGTGGACACAAAGAATTTATGCCATGCCACCACTATGCCTCTGACCTGTCCCCAGACCATGCACAGTCTTTCTTAATATTTTTCTAAGGTGCTTATCTCCATGGTAGCTAAGCTTTGAACTACCATTAAGAATCCAGAATATGACCTCAGTGCTTGCGTTCATAGTCTTTGCCATTGGATTCTGTGGCAGGATTGAGGACTAAATATTCTCACTCACACCAGCTCTCACACTGAAGAACTGAAAGATAAGAGACTGGAGCTGCTGAGGCAGTCACCCTAGCAGTTTGTCTTTTCAAAGAGACTCTTCCTGAGCAATCTTTTCAATTCAGGGTGGAGGAGCTACTTTTTTCAAAGCCTCAAAAATGATACCGACGTGAAGCTAGGAAATCATTCCAGGGGCCGTTCCTCTTGGAATGCTTACTTTAAACAGTATTTGTAGAATATGTTGCAATGTCATCGTTTGACATTTTGGATAAATTTGATTCCCCCCCTTCCTAAAATAAAATAATGTAGCATGCTTATATTTGGAGTTGAAAAGATTCAGTTTCTGCACATGGAAAATGTAAACGTTTTGCTCAGAAAAAGTAGAAACTGTGTACTTTTCGCATAGTAGTGTCAGGTTCACTTGTTTCGTTATAAATTCCCATTTTTGTATTTATTTTTGCAGATTTTCCCATCCCCACAAGTAGGCATGTGGTAAAATAGTATGGTGCAGAGTGTTGGACCTGAAAGATATCACTTCAGATCATATCTTGGCCATGCACTCACTTTAACTTAGAGAACAACCCTGTGCTACTAGTTATGATGGCTTTATATTACCTGCAGCATCAGATACAGTATGCTCCTGAATACATAGCTGTCATGCACAAGCGGGAGATATCTGTTGCCCTTTTTCGTGGCCACTGTGAGAACAGAATGCTGGACTAGAGAGGCCCCTGATCTCATTCAGCAGAACTGCCCTTATCCATATTTACTCTTGCCACAATCCCGCTGTGTTAAATGGGCCTTTCTCCTTGGTAAATGTGTATAGGTTTGCAGGTTTAATCTGTTTCCTCACAATGAAAAAAAGAATGTGACAAAAGCGTGTAGAGGTTTTTGTTCCTAGTAGCCAAATAATTTTAGTTTAAACTTAACGTCTGGCTGAAGCAGATGAACATTCTTCTTTGAGGCACTGCCTTCCTTCTGGAATTAAAGCCAAGCAACTGTTCTGCAGTAGTATTTAAGTTTGCAGTTCAGTAGACCTAAAATGAACCTAATTCTAGTACTCTTTGTGTCCATGCCTAATTTTTTAATTTTAAACCTTGGCATTTGCAACTCCTGAAATATATTTTATTTTATTTTATTTTAAAAAATTTTTTTGGAAGCCGCCCAGAGTGGCTGGGGAAACCTGGCTGGATGGGTGGGGTACAAATAATAAATTATTATTATTATTATTATTATTATTATTATTATTATTATTATATTTGTAAAAGCGGACTCTCACTTAGGCTGCTAGTGCCCCCTTCCCCATCTACATTGAATCCTGCAGGTATGTCTGTTTACACTGTGTTCAGTGTGCCGTTTCCTTTCGCTTTTTGGTGCCATCATAATGTGGCAGTGATAGATTTTCTGGCCGCATGTGCTTCCCATTCCCCTTGCCCATGTTTCTCCTGCCACCACGTTCCTCTTCTTTATAGTCAGGGCAGCTTATTTTCCATAAGGGTCATTCATTATTATTTTGAATGAATCCTTATCAAGTTGCCCCTAGAATAAAAAAAAAAAAATTGTATGCGAGTTACCTTTCATACAAATGTGAAAATCTTTTTCCATAGCATAAGAACCTGCTCTGTATCCCAGACCTGCGCAGTCTGACTTCTAATGCTTTCTTTAATTTTGTTTCCTTTTCTAGAATTTTATAAGAGTGAAGTGATAAAGAATTCCCTGGTAAGTTGCCTTCACTGGGAGGCTTCAGCAAAGTTCCATATTAATCTTTTCTCCAAAATGTCTAGATAATTGACTGTAACATTGTTCAAACTGTCTCGATGTTTCCATTTGGCATTATGTGCAAGTTGGCAAGCTGTGCGCGTTGCTGCGTTAAACTGGAGACTGGCATTACCGTAGTTTTTTAAGACAGCTGAACAAGGCTTTGTTTCCTGTCATGTAAACACAGAGCTGCTTCTGGGCAGAGTTTGAAACACTGTGATAACTTGCGATAAAGGTTTGGTGACTGTGCATGTTGGAGTTTATAGCATGGATATCATAGTGATGTCAAATGATTGATAGGCCCCGCTCACCAATTGGAATGTCCCACCAAGGCTGGAGGAACCCAGGATTCTGCCTACCTGCCAATCACATCCAATTCACCACCTATATTCAGGAAAAAACCAAAACAAACACAAAAATAGGCCCCAGAGAAGAAAAGCAAGCAAACAAACACACACACACATATTAAGTTCCCATCCTTCTTTATCAGGAGTTGTTTGTTGCTGCCTTCCCTTTCCCTCTCCTGCCCATCAAAGTGTTGGTGCTGACCTTTAAAGCCCTAAATGGCTTTGGCCCAGTATACCTGAGGGAGCGTCTCCACCCCCATTGTTCTGCCCAGACACTGAGGTCCAGCTCCAAGGGCCTTCTGGCTGTTCCCTCCCTGCGAGAAGTGAGGTTACAGGGAACCAGGCAGAGGGCCTTCTCTGTAGTGGCACCCGCCCTGTGGAACACGCTCCCACCAGATGTCAAGGAAATAAGTAGCTATCTGAGTTTTAGAAGACACCTGAAGGCAGCCCTGTTTAGGGAAGTTTTTAATGTCTGATGTTTTATCGTGTTTTTCATATTTGGTTGGAAGCCGCCCAGAGTGGCTGGGGAAACCCAGCCAGATCATCATCTGTTCCCTCTTCACCTACCTTAACCTGTTTATTTCAGAGCATTTTCCCTCCCAGTTCTCTTTCTGCTCTAGGGCCTATTTCAGCGTAGAAAACTAGAGCGTTGTGTGTGTGTGTGTAGTGCAGAAACTTCACGGGCACTGGAAACTTTCATAGGCACCTTTGCACTGCTCTGTTGGGGCTACTAGATTGAGCACATTCTTTTAAAAACATTGGGACTAAATGAGTCAACGGTCTTAGTATACGGTAGCTTAATTCATGGTCAGATAAAAGCTTGAACGTTTTCAGTATACTGTAGCTGTCTGTCTCTTTTCACAACAACAGAATCCAACATGGCGAAGTCTTGACTTTGGTCTTATGCCCGATCGCCTCGATACGTCCGTTTCCTGCTTTGTGGTGAGGATATGGGGTGGCAAGAATGACACCCATCAGCTGCTGATAGAGTGGAAAGTCAATCTCGATGGACTCAGATATGTGGGCCAGCAGGTAAAATAAAAACATGCTGCTTTTACCATGGGTTGGCTAGTTAGAGAAAGTTTCAGCAGACATCTGTTCTTGTTGGGCTATGTCAACAGATCACTAAGTATCATTTTAAGGACAAAGTTAGTAAATGCTGGACAAAATTGAAATGGGACAGTGAGATTCTGTTGCTCATTTTGACAACTGACCCTCCGCACTGGTGAATGGTCGACTTACTCATGGTTCAGTAATTTTACACTTTGCCAGGTTTCAAAAGAATAGCCTTCATGTTTACTGCAGTGTTTTGTATCTTCTTTTGAGACTAACCTTTTTAGTTTAGTTTTTTTTTTTTTTTGATTTAGCTCGGACCCAGGAAAACTTAGGCTACAATTTTTATTTCATTTTAGTCTTTTAAGTTGCCACAATACTTGCTTCTGTGTTTGCATTTTGTGAAATTTGGTCCGGGAAGTGAATGCCTGGGACCATAGTCCACATTTCTCTCCTCTGTTGGGCAGATGGTGACCTTGGATAATTGAAGGAAGTCTGTAAACTGATTATTCCTGTAATGAATGTTACCTTAACTGCTAGGAGAACTAATGAAATTCAAAACCAAGTTCACTGAATCTATGGCACTGTTTTAATTAACAGATACATGCTCGTAGCCCAAATGAAATTATTTTTGGGCTGAACGATGGCTATTACGGAGCCTCATACGAACAAAAGGTAAGGATACATATATTGTATATGTCATTAGTGTTGTATATAGGCTTCAATTTTTCACGTGGGTGCTATAGGTTAGCCACAGATTGGAACCTACATAGTAATCCCTCTAGGGAAGACCACCTCAGTTACCATTTAGAAATAAGTCTGGTGGTTTGGCATGAATATAACAGCAGCCCCTCTGGATGACAGCTCAGAGAGCTGAATACCGTATTGGCCTGAATATAAGCCTCACCTTTTCTCCCCCCAAATTCCAACTGTGAAAAGTTAAAGTGCGGCTTAAATTCGTGACCTTACAAAAAACTGGCTTTTACGATATCGCTGCTGAAACAGACATACGGTAAAACGGAACGGGTGTGAGTGCCTACGGAATTTTAAGGGAGCGGCTTATATTCAGGTATTGTCTCCCCCCCAATGAACTTTAAAGGTGTGGCTTATATTCGGGTGCGGCTTATATCTAGGCCAATACGTTTTTTCTTACAATTATGTGTGACGGCTACTGGATATGAAGTTTCTGGATCTTGCCAAAGTCACCCGATCAGTTTACGAAGGCAGGGTTAGCATAATGCACTGTATTCACAGCTCCCCGGGGAGATAATTTTGATGTATTTTAGCTTTTGGAAGATCATGGGTTTCAAACAGTTTTGTTGAGCTTCTCTTAATCAAAAGTGGAATTTGGAGACTTCCTACAGCTACTAATTAAACGAATGGGTGTACTTGCTCATTACCGGTACATTTGTAATCTGAAGGGGAAAGCCAAAGGCCCATGTTAAGATCTGGGGAGATTGTGCACATAGAAGCATTTCCAGTTTGCGGAGCATTCAACTTCCAGTTCAAAATGCAGCTACAATCCTTGGGCAAGCTGTTCTTATTTTATAGCTTATGTAAAATTGGGGTTGGAGGAGCTGTGGGAATAAAAATAAAAATAAGAAGTAGGGCTGTGTGAGCTGGCATGATCCTCATATATAACTGACAAAAAAACCCTTGTGTGATAAAACTTGGAGCATTTTCAATAGCCTTATTTTATTATCGGATGTGTGGTCCCTATCTTGTATTGAATATGGGTATAGTCTCCTGGCTCAGCAGCATGTGGGTTTTTTTTCAGAAGCAGTGAGCAGTTGGGCTTTTGAGAGAGTCCTCCGCTATTGACTCCTTCATTTATGCCCTACCATTCCCAAGCACTTTCTTCTCTAGTGGGGAAATACTTACGGCAGGGGGAGGGGGGCAGGAATTACACCCTTGCATATATTGATCAGCTAAGCAGATTAAAAAGGGAAATTCTTTCCATGCTTTCCTTAGGCGGCATGGGAACTGCTGTTTATACGTAAGCTGCAGATAATTAAATTTTCCCCTTGAACTCCCTTTTTGGCCTGGTGGTGCCTTAAAGGGCTCGTTTCAAAGAAGCATTTTCATTTAGCGACTGAGATAAGCATAAGAGGTGGGCAGTCTTAAGAAGATGACTTCAAGATACCCTTGTGGAAGGAAAAATAATAATGTAAAAAGGCCTTTAATAGGGAAATGGGACCTAATTTCAGTATTATTAAAAGCAATTAATCAACTACCCTGTTTGCCTTTAAGGGCCTCTCAGGAACCCAGAAGAATAACCTCCTCCAGGTGGATCAGAACTGTGTTCGCAACTCATACGACGTCTTCTCTTTGCTGAGGTAACTCTTCTTGAATCCGGAAATAGAATTGTTGGCACAGATAGTGATATAAAAAGCATCACTGTCAATAGGCTGAACGTGCACAGCTTTTCAAGAGGTTTCCCCATCATGTCCATTATTGTGCATATAGCTTTGTTGTGAAGATGCCTGGATGGTGATTCTCAACTCATAGTACATGATCTTGGAAGTCTAACCTTGATAATAATAATAATAATAATAATTTATTATTTGTACCCCACCCATCTGGCTGGGTCTCCCCAGCCACTCTGGGTGGCTTCCAGCAAACATTAAAATACATTAACACATCACAGATTAAAAACTTCCCTAAACAGGGCTGCCTTCAGGTATTTTCTAAATGTCATGTAGTTGTTGATCCGTTTAACCTCCTTAGGATTACTGCAGACCTGTTCCTTCTACAGTAAAACTTTTAGAGAGTTGTGCTTACTGTGGGTGGAGTTAACTGGTGAAGATTTCCCCACCACCACTGGAAGAAGATGGAAGCGTCATACTAAAACGAACAGTGTGGTGGGGGATGGCCTGTTAGCACAAGACCAGCTGTACTTCTCAGATGAATAGTAGCCTTGTCTCCAGTGTTTGCCTGATGTTGTAATGGTGCAATATTAGTAGCATAATACTCGATTCTTTGCTGCTGTTTTTTTCTTTTGCTCCCCCAGTATTGAACGATAAGTTCTAGCAAATATGGGAATAAGTGTTTTAGTATGGCTATCTCTGCTGCAGGTGGCTGCAAGTTCCACACTTCAGTTGTGTACTCTGGGGAGGGGAAATACGGGTTGGAATCTCAAGTGGTACTTAGGTGAGCCTTTGTACTTGAGAGCACTCAGTGAATTTCTACAAAAAAATATATTAAAGGGCCTCTTGTTGGATCACATAATTGGCCTACCTAGCGAAGTATTGTCTGCACAGGCTATAGTTCAGCCTTCGCCAGCCTGATGGGCTCCACATGTTTTGGACTGCGGCTCCCATCAGCCCCAGCCCAGCGTCTGATAGGAGTTGTAGCCCAGGGGTCAGCAAACATTTTCAGCAGGGGGCCGGTCCACTGTCCCTCGGACCTTGTGGGGGGCCAGACTATATTTTGAAAAAATAATAATGAACAAATTCCTATGCCCCACAAATAGCTCAGAGGTGCATTTTAAATAAAAGCACACATTCTACTCATGTAAAAACACCAGGTAGGCCCCACAAATAACCCAGAGATGCATTTTAAATAAAAGCATACATTCTACTCATGTAAAAACATGCTGATTCCCAGACAGTCCGCGGGCCGGATTTAGAAGGCTATTGGGCCGGATCCGGCCCCCGGGCCTTAGCTTGCCTACCCATGTTGTAGATCAGTGGTGGCTAACTTTGGCACTCCGGATGTTTTGGAACTACAACTCCCATCATCCCTAGCTAACAGGACCAGTGGTCAGGGATGATGGGAGTTGTAGTCCCAAAACATCTGGAGTGCCAAGGTTAGCCACCACTGTTGTAGATCAACATCTGAAGGTTAGCAAGGCTGGACCATAGTAACAGCTCTCCAAGGTCTTGAGTCTTTCTCAGCCTTGTTTGGTACATTTTGATACAAACAACATAAGGTTCAGAAGGCAAATGCAAAGTCCTGCTCCTCAGCAACCCATCCCCAAACCCCTCCCAAATCAAAGACACAAGTCGTAGGAAGAAGCATCCCTGACGTGGCAGTTGCACGTGAAAATGATGGTGGCTGTATATTCAGCCACAGGATGGTGTGGTATTTAGTTGCATTAATAGACTCATAGTTTCCAAGACACGAGAAATAATCCCACTTGCTTCTGTAGTAGTAATAATAATAATAATTATTATTTATTATTTGTACCCCGCCCATCTGGCCGGGTCCCCCCAGCCACTCTGGGCGGCTTCCAACAAACACTAAAAGACATTAAAATATCACACATTAAAAACTTCCCTAAACAGGGCTGCCTTCAGGTGTTTTCTAGATGTCAGGTAGTTATTTATCTCTTTGACATGTGATGGGAGGGTGTTCCACAGGGCGGGCGCCACTACCGAGAAGGCCCTCTGTCTGGTATCCTGTAGCTTTGCTTCTCGCAGTAAGGGAACCACCAGAAGGCCCTCGGCGCTAGATCTCAGTGTCTGGGCTGAACGTTGGGGGTGGAGACGCTCCTTCAGGTATACAGGACCGAGGCCGTTTAGGGCTTTAAAGGTCAGCACCAACACTTTGAATTGTGCTCGGAAACGTACTGGGAGCCAATGTAGATCTCTCAGGACCGGTGTTATGTGGTCATGGCGGCCACTCCCAGTCACCAGTCTAGCTGCCGCATTCTGGATTAATTGCAGTTTCCGGGTCACCTTCAAAGGTAGCCCCACATAGAGCGCATTGCAGTAGTCCTGTACTAGTCTGGCCTCATCTACATGCCTCATTTTAAGAAATACTTGGATAAGTCTGGATGAGTTCAAAAGAGGGCAATGAAGATGGTTCAGAGAACAAGTCCTATGAGGGAAGATTGAAGGAACTTGAGTACACTGGTACCTTGGTTCTCAAACGGCTTAGTTGTCGAACAAATCGGCTCCCAAACACCACAAACCCGGAAGTAAGTGTTCCAGTTTGCGAATGTTTTCCAGAAGCCGAACGTCTGACGTGGCTTCTGCTTGAGTGCAGGAAGCTCCTGCAGCCAATTTGGAAGCTGCGCCTTGGTTTTCGAACTGTTTTGGGAGTCGGACGGGCTTCCGGAACGGATTGAGTTTGACGACCAAGGTACCACTGTATGTTTAGACAGGAAAAGAGAAGACAGAGTGAGGACAGATAGCGCTTCTCAAATACCAGATGGTAGGACTAGATCGGTAGGGTTAAGTCACGGGAGAGACATTTTGGTTGGACCTTGGGAGAAACTTAATGATTCTAGGAGCAATTTGAAAATGGGATCATGTACTGGGCCGTGGAGTGTGGGGAGTGGCTCTTCTTCATCAGATCCAAGGCTTACTCTGATTCATGCAAGACTGAACTTGGTGTCCCCAAGTTGTTAGAATTCAAAGTGCCCACTGTTTCTACTGATGAACTGCCACAGTTAGGGCAACTAGTGCCCTGATTGATAGATAGACTGAGTTTACTTATATGCCGCTTTCCCACAATGAGCTGTGCTCAAAGTGGCGTACAGCAAACGTTCAAAACATCCAAATACAAATACACGAAATGCAAAGCATGTCAGTATATTCAGAAATTGCCTAGCTGAGCATTGCAATTTCTGTATGTGTGAATGGATAGACGTAACTGAAGTTTGATGGCCTATGAATGAGCATAGTATGTGTTGAACTCTGCTATAGAATATGCTTTGGACTGTGGACACAGCCTTGCTGAACTGCTTGTCCAGCTTGCTCAGGCCTTTCTCAACACCTCTCAAATAATGGGTAGCCAACATGGTACAGTGGTCCCTCGACTTATGAAATACTCGACATCCGAATTTTTTGATTTACGAATGAAAAAAGTGGCCGCACGCCTACGAATTTTTCGACATCCGAATGGAAATCGTTGCCGGTTGCGGTTTCCTCGACTTACAAATTTTTGATGCAGTTTCCTTGACTCACGAATTTTTCCGAATATTTTTTCTCCCAATGCATTCCTATGGGAAATCGCTTTTTTCGACTTACAAACTTTTCGACCTACGAATGTCCATTCGGAACGGATTAAATTCGTAAGTCGAGGGACCACTGTATATGCATTAAGTCCCATCACCCCTGACCATTGGAATCACCACACTGGATTAACCTTGTCTTAAATACTCTTCAGAATTGCTTTGGAGTTAGAAATCTCAAATTTCTATATTGTAGCTCTACCAGAAGGTGTCACTCTTGGCTTGCAAGAATTATAGGGCATTTTCCTTTTAATGAATGGTTGGTAGGGCAGAGCTGAACATCGCCTGTTTTACTCATAAAGTTGTCTTCTACAGGCACTTTAATATTAGAGTTTTGATTCTACAGAAACATTGACTGTCAAATTCTCAAACAACTGAGCTTATTTATATGTGTACTTAAAAGCAGGTGGAATGCTTTCTGCCTAAGACAAAATTAACTTGTCAGGTATATGATACAAGTATATCATGCATTCACTTACATGGTCACCAAGGGCCTATCTAATCTAGCATCCTGTTTCCAACTGATAGATGTTTCTGTGAAGGATAACACTAACTCATGATCCCTTCTCCCAAGTTTGTGCTGCTTATTCAGCATGGATTCTTCCAGTAAACAAAGAAGTGCTACCACAACTAATAGCCCCTGGCAGAATTATAAGAGTTTGCTGGATCAGGCCAGTGGCCCATCTAGTCCAGCATTTTGTTCTCACAGGCTGACCAGGTGCTTGTGGGAAACCCACAAGCAGGATTCGAGCGCATGAGCATCTCTCCCCTCCTGTGGTTTTCAGCAACTGGTACTCAGAAGCATTGCTGCCTCCACTGCGGAGAGCAGAGCATAGCCCTGGTGGCTAGCAGCCTTCAGTAGACATATCCACCTCCTCTCGGAGGGAGTTTTGTTGTTTAACGATTAGCTGCAGAAAGAAGTACTTTCTTTTATCTGTCCTGAATCTTTCAGCATTCAGCTTCATTGGACGAACACCATAAATACCTTTCATCCCTTTTAAAAAGCTACTGAAGCTGGAGACCATCTCCATGTGTCGTGGTAGTGACTTTGATAAGTTAACCATACATATGTGTGAAGAAGCACCTCCTTCTGTCTTTCCGTGCTTAAATCAGAATTCTGGCCTCAACAATGTGTTTTGGTAACAGGAGGGAGGGATCTTCAGGCTGCACCTCCTTGACTCTGGAGATGTTGTGCTTTGCACATGCTTTTCAGCTCATATTTTCAGCTGTGAGGGTTAGAAACAATTTAAATAAAATGATTCCCTGGATGAGGAAGACTGTCAAGTACCAAATGATCCTTCTCTGTGGCCTTCTCTCACCCCCACCTTTAAATGAACATTATATCATACAGTGGTAATAATTTCTTGTGTAAAATAGGTGTGCCACATGTGAGTGTGCCAGGAGATCAAATAGGAGCGGGGCAGGGTTGGTTGGAGTGCCTCAGTGTTAGTAGCTTTGTAGAAGAATGCTGGTGGGTCTAATGACCCCCTAGGTAAAGGGACCCCTGACCGTTAGGTCCAGTCTCAGGCGACTCTGGGTTTGCAGCGCTCATCTTGCTTTACTGGCCGAGGGAGCTGGCGTACAGCTTCTGGGTCATGTGGCCAGCATGACTAAGCCGCTTCTGGCAAACCAGAGCAGCGCACGGAAACGCCGTTTACGTTCCCGCCGGAGCGGTACCTATTTATCTACTTGCACTTTGACGTGCTTTCGAACTGCTAGGTTGGCAGGAGCAGGGACCAAGCAACAGGAGCTCACCCCGTCGCAGGGATTGGAACCGCCGACCTTCTGATCGGCAAGCCCTAGGCTCTGTGGTTTAACCCACAGTGCCACCCGCGTCCCTAATAATGACCCCTTAGCTCCCCACAAATCAGTGTTGGCTGAGGTATACATAAGCATTCTCCCCTCCTGCTGCTTTGAAAAATTAACAGCAGAGAGCAGCACATGGATTCAGGCTCTCAGCTAGCCTGTGCTAGAAGCTTTGTGCAGCAGCTGCATTGTACTCAACGAGGTTAATCTGAGGCGCGGTTACTGCTAATTGAAAATTTGTTTTATATGATTTATGCTGTACTTGTGATGTTCTATTATGTTCTTATAATTTCTTGTTTGTAAACTGCTTTGGGATTCATTTGAATGAAAAGCAGCATAGTAATACAATCTATCCATCAAGGGAAGCAATAACTTAAAGGGTTGTTTTTTTTTGGTTGGGGGGGGGGGACACTGAGCGCCAGCAATGCATCTGAGAGCATTGGGTTCCCTGAAATTAATTTCTCATCTCTTCCTCCCCACCCCACAACATAAACCCTTTAAGCTGTGAATAGGAATGCCTTATCCAACTTGAGGCCTATCTCAGGGGCCCAAAACAATTCATACGTTTTTCAGAAATTGTGAGCAAATTTTGGCCTTTTTAAAATGACCCCTAAACTTACTGGGAATACTAAATTCTACATGCTTCATCTCGGGAGAAATCACCTTGCCTATATTGCAGTGACCGGCTTCGTATGTGCCAAAGAGAGGAGACTCCAAGCTGTTTCCTGCATTTCTCTTCTTTCTCGCTAATAACTCTTGACAGTACAGTTTTCTACTGAGTTTGTGAAGGGTGACCACCCCCTGGACTTCTTGCATGGAGTTAGAGCAGGAATTTTTAGCAGCTGGCAAGTGAGTGCTGAATTCTAGCCTGCGGCAGCAGACAAACCTATATGAACCATGTGCATATGTGAGGGGATTGAAAGTCGCAGGGAGATGGCTTAGTTTTCCGTGGGGCTTTAATGAGAACAATATTTGCAGGTAATACTCGACATACTGAGCTCCGATACCTTAAAATAAGCCTTCAGGGGGGAAAGAGCTTCAATTTTTAGGATCTTTTAAAATGCCTTATTCTGTATATAATACCACATTGAACACTGGAATCTGTCATTCTGGGTTGAATAACTGAACTTTTATCTAACTGAGAAGTACTCTGCCTTATGACAAGGTATAGTATCTCCACAATAGTTGCAGACTGGACACGGTGGATAACTAGACTCCTGCAAGTTGCCAACATCTTGAAATGCATAATTACACATGGCATGAAATGGGGTTGCTGCCAATAATGATCTCCCCTCCAAACTAACATGCAGCACAACTTGAATAATGTCCTGGTACCAATATGTTGAGTTCCCCTCCCCTCCATCTCCACTGGCCACATGTTGCTATCATTCTGACTTGGGACACCAGATTTCAAGTGGCATCAGAGATGGCTGTGCCTATGACACTTGAGACATGCGGCAATGCGTATTTTTCAGCTTGTTCGCCCCTGGGGACATGGGTGGGCAAGCTGCTTGAAGAGGTGAGACCAGTTGCTTTTATGCTTGACCTTCGCCCCAATCAGCAAAGAAAGACAGGCAATCTGACTAGATCAGGGTTTCTCAAACTTGGGTCCCCTGCTGGTTTTGGACTACAGTTCCCATCATCCCAGGGACCCAGGTGGCGCTGTGGGTTAAACCACAGAGCCTAGGGCTTGCTGATCAGAAGGTTGGTGGTTCGAATCCCCACGACAGGGTGAGCTCCCGTTGCTCGCTCCCAGCTCCTGCCCACCTAGCAGTTCGAAAGCACGTCAAAGTGCAAGTAGATAAATAGGAACCACTCTGGCGGGAAGGTAAACAGTGTTTCCGTGTGCTGCTCTGGTTCGCCAGAAGCGGCTTTGTCATGCTGGCCACATGACCCGGAAGCTGTACGCCAGCTCTCGGCCAATAAAGCGAGATGAGCGCCGCAACCCCAGAGTCGGACACGACGGACCTAATGGTCAGGGGTACCTTTACCTTTACCTCCCATCATCCCTGATCACTGGTCCTGCTAGCTAGGGATGATGGGAGTTGTAGTCCAAAAGCAGCCGGTGACCCAAGTTTGGGAAATCCTGTCTTAAAGAGGTGATCGGTGCCTCAGTCAGAGAAGGCATGGTTCCTGCATGTTTGCGAGAGGCTGTAGTGAGACCCCTTGTGGGGGAAAATAAAATGTGGAGCCAAGTAATGTGAATAACCATTGGTCCATCTCACATTAGCCTTAATCTGAGCAAGGGTTTGAGCATGTGACGGTATCTCAGCTCCAGGTAGTCCTAGGGAAACCTGATTACTTAAATCTGTTACAGTCTGGTTTGGGGGCATGGAAGCTGCCTTGCTTGCCCTGGTGGATGAGCCTTTGCTGAAAGATGCATAGAAGTGTGTGACTGTTGATTCTCTTAAATTTCTCGATGGCTTTTTATTTTTTTGTAGCATTGGCCATGGTATCCTTCTGTTCTTCAAGGGTTACAGACATTCCAGTCTCACAAGGTAGTGCTGGGGGATGTTGTTCAACCCCATGACTTTTGGCTCACAGGGTACCAAAGTATCTGTCTTGTCTCTTATTCTGTTTCACATCTGCGTGAAACAACTTGGGGAGATCATCCAGGGGCTTAGGCCGAGGTGTCATCAGTATATTGATGGTGTGCGACTCTACCCCCTTTCCCCCGTAGTCTAATCCCAGGAAGTCTGTGGAGCTGCTAAACCAGCGCCTGTCAGTTGAGTGGGCCGAGGGAGGTGAATAAGCTGAAATAATGCAGATAAGTTGGAAGAATTGTTGGTCAGGGGCTCTGGCAATCTGGGGAAGGTTGCGCAACTTGCTCCAGATGGGATTGCGCTGCCTTTGAAGAAGCAGGTCTGCCATCTGGGATGCCTCTGGCATCCATTCTTGGCATCCATTCTTGAGTGTGTAGGTGGTGATGGTAGCTAGCTGTGTTTTTTTTAAATACCAGCTTCAGCTAGTTCACCAGCTGTGGTCTCTCCCAAACAAGATGGCCCTGATACGAATTCTTCATGCCTTAGTTGCTTCTTGGCTGATCTACTGCGATGCTCTGTGTGGGACTGCTTGGTAAAAGTTACTTTATTTTAAAGTATTAATATGCCACTTCTTTAGGTCACTTGTGCCCAAAGCAACTTACAAGTATTAACAAGTTCCTACTAAAACCCAGGTGGCGCTGTGGGTTAAACCACAGAGCCTAGGGCTTGCTGATCAGAAGGTCGGCGGTTTGAATCCCTGCGACGGGGTGAGCTCCCGTTGCTCGGTCCCTGCTCCTGCCCACCTAGCAGTTAGAAAGCACGTCAAAGTGCAAGTAGATAAATAGGTACCCCTCCGGCGGGAAGGTAAACGGCGTTTCCGTGCGCTGCTCTGGTTTCGCCAGAAGCGGCTTAGTCATGCTGGCCACATGACCTGGAAGCTGTACGCCGGCTCCCTCGGCCAGTAAAGCGAGATGAGCGCCGTAACCCCAGAGTCGGACATGACTGGAGCTAATGGTCAGGGGTCCCTTTACCTTTTACCTTATCTAAAACCAAGAACAAAAGATCCACACAAATAAAACAGACTCGGAACTCGAGCAGCATAACAATACTCCACCGTCCACCCAGTGAGTGAGACACAACATTACCCAGGAAAAGCCAATTGCAACAAATGACTCTTTAAGGCCTTCCAAAAAGCCTAATGTTTAGCTGGTGTGGCTCCAAAATAATTTGGAAACTTAAATTCTAAGCTCCGGTTATGGTGCCAAACTGTTGTCTGGTATCCATCGATGCTATTTTATCATTCCGGATCTATTCCAGCTCTGCTGGTTTCCTGTTTGTTTCCAGGCTCAATTTAAAGTGCTGGTTTTAGGTTTAAAGCCCTAAAAATGGCCTTGGAAGCAGGTTGTTCTCAGGACCATCTATTCCTATATGAACCTTCCTGACCAGTTAAGATCAGGTTTGGAGGTCCTGCTCTTGGGTCCATTGATATGTGGTGTCAGGTGGATGAATATAAAAGATGGGGCCTTCTCGATTGGTGGTGACAATGTTTTGGAATGTCCTCCTTTTGGGCGCCTGCCAAGCTTCCTCACTCTTGGCTTTCAGGCGTCCTTTAAATGCCCCCTCCATGTTTCAGGAAACTTACTCTTTAGAGTTCTTTTATCTGTTGCCATGAGCTTATTAAGATTTTATGCTGCAGTCTGTCTGTGACTTGGTTTTAAATTGCAATTTCACGGAGTTCTTTTTGGTGTGTTTTAATTTTGTAAAAAGCTTTGGCTCCTTAGAAAAGATACATAAATAATGACATCAGAATATAAAGTAAGCTCTACTGCATGCTATGGAGGAGAGCGGAGGAATCTGTCCTCTTTTTGGCAGCAGATTTTGTAAGTTCTGACATCTAGTTCTGCTGTCACATTTGCTGAGAAGCTTTTATTTTGTGAGACAAGCCCTGAAGATGGCAATTTGGTGGGTAGGAGTTAGAATCTGCCAATATTTTAGTTGGTGTGCTTGTGAAAGCAATTATCTAGGTATCTGCTGACCATCTTAATGAAGAGAGAAACAGTGATGAATTTTGAGGGGTGCATCAGTAGTACTACAGTCGTACCTCAGAGGTTGAACGGAATCTGTTCCGGAAGTCCATTCAATTTCCAAAATGTTCGGGAACCAAGGCGTGACTTCTGATTGGCTGCAGGAAGCTCCTGCAGCCAATTGGAACCTGCGAAGCCCGCGTCGGATGTTCAGGTTACAAAGAATGCTTGTAAACCGGAACACTACTTCCGGGTTTGCGGTGTTCGGGAGCCAAAACGTTCCGACTCGCAAGGCGTTCAACTTCCGAGGTACGACTGTATAGCGAAGAATCCTTTCTGTATGATTAGGCGCACCAGAATGTCATAGTTGCTCTTGAGTGGTATTAAATGGCATTTCAGTTGCGCTAAACGAGAGATGTTGTTTATCGGTCCCTAAAGGAAAAGGGGTGGTGACTCGGCAACACCCCTACCCCCAAGTGGGTTTAAGACACGTTTGTGCTTGTTGGCTTCTGAGAATGGTTATTGGACCCCTCTGGGTTGCATTGGAAAGAGGAAGTCTTTGGACTGAGAAAGCGTGATCCTTAAATCTTTTTCTGCTTTGGGATCAGAGTTCATCCAAGGGTCCCGAAAGCTCTTGGAGCGTTTTATCTTCATCCACTACCCCTTTTGCATCCTGTGCTGTTAAGAACACTTGCTTTATGTTGCACAGGAAGCTGATGGCTGGTCAGGATAGACTCGTGGAGCCCTTCTCTATTTCTATCCTCCCTCTTCTTGGCTCGTGTCTTATTCTGGCTTTGACTGTTTGTCACATAGTTTCAGGAACTGGGTGAGGATGGGGTTGCATATAAACCAGAAAAGTCCATTGGATGTGTTGGTAGGGAAGGAAATTCCAAAAACAAAATGTCAGATTAGTTGTACATGTGTAGATTTGGGGGTCTGGATTGGAGGCTTATTCTTCTTCATGGCTAATGTAGCAGGACCTCTTTAGAATCTAGTCTCTAGGTAAGCATAAAGGCTTGTTTGTTCAGGTTTCGTATTTTTTGTTTTAAAATCTGTTTAATAGAAGCTCTTTTAATAATAGTACTGGGTGTTTGCAATTTGGGTATCCCATATCTCTCACTTTGCCAAAAAGCTCTCGCTCTGTTTTCTAAATCCCCAGCGGTCATTACTTTGTTTAAATAAACCCAGTGTAAACTAAGGTTGTTTTGGCAAATCTGACCTTCCCTGTATTTATTTCTCTTGTGAGAAATAGCTATAGGATGTGTGACTGTAGTATTTAGTCTGTGCATTCATGGCTTGTGACCAAGAATGAAATAAATGCTGTACACCGGGGGGGGGGGGGAGGAAGGAGAGGACAAAAGAGGAAGAGAGTGAACAGCATCCAGGCATTCAAGAAGATGGATGGAAAATGCTTCAGGCGATTGACCGCAATGCATGTCAAAAAACCCTAGATCTGGATTCTTTTATAAGCACCATCTGAGAACAGTGACGATTCTTTAACTGACCAGTGTTTGCTTTGTTGGTTTGTGAGTAAGGTACCTAAAATGGCCTAAATATGCCATCACCTCCTGGCAAATAGAAGGGGAAGAAATGGAGGCAGTGAGAGATTTTACCATATTTTTCGCTCTATAAGGTGCACCTGACCATAAGACGCACATAGTTTTTAGAGGAGGAAAGGGGGAAAGCCCCGTTTTTTTGAGGATCAGCTCAAAGTTGTGCATTTTTTGAGGATCAGCTCAAAGTTGTGCAAGGGAGGGAACACACAATTAGCTCCAGATTCTTTGAAAATCAATCATTTAAGAATTTACGCTTGCAGTTTAGGCTAAAGGTAGGGGAATAACACTTGGAATGTTTCCTGTTGTGGACTCCCTGCAAGTAATAATAATGATAAAGCTAGCACAACCTGCTGTTTTAGTCTTCTGCATGCAAGGGTTGTTTACAAAACACGTAGGAACATTCAAAAATGTGATCCCCCTACCTGTAGAGTGAAGTGGTATTGCTCATTTTATCACCTCATTTACACCTGCTGTGGGGTTTTAGAGTAAAATGGGACATTTCCACATGAGGGGCTAGTTTGTAGCCAAAAAGTACCAAGAGAGTAATTTGTGTTTGTGCACAAGCACTCTGATTAATATGCAGCAGTTTCCAATCCTTTGTGATAGACAACTCCCCATTTACGCGCGACCGTGCAGAAGCACAGTGCCAGGTACCCAGAAATGAGGAGCATCTTGGAGACCTCTGTGTCCGGAAAGGGGCCCGAAAAGGACCTCTGTGTAAGCCAGAGGGGGGCAGCAGGGCTTCTTCAGCTGACGTGCAGGGAAGTGGCTGCTTCTGCTGCTGTGCTACCCCATATACCAGCTGTTAGGTGGGGAGGCTGAGCAGCTCAACAAAGCCCAGCTGCCCCTCTGGCTTGTGTGGAGATCCTCTCCGAAGCCCCAAGAGATTATTCTCTTTGGGCTCTGGGGGTGAGTCTCTTCCCGAGCCAGGAGGACTCTCCAGGGTGTTCCCCATTTTCTGCACTTTTGCACTTGTGCACTGGGGCCCGCAATGTAATCCCTGTGTGAATGGGGAGCCATCTGTATCTAAACAAAAGTTGCCCTTTTTGCTTGGTATACATCAGAATCCAAGAACAGTAACGAAATCAGTCATAATTAACATTTGCATGTCTGAGAGGGTGCCTGTCTCTTAACAATATATTCTGGTTATGGATGTAAACTGTTCATTGAAAGACCTGAATTGATGTGTGGCATATTAAATTCTCATCCAGTTAGTATCAAACCTTTTTTTTTTTATAGCTTCATTTTGGAGATATTTTTGCACTTTGTCAATAGATGTGAACTGTTTTACATGAAAATAAAGACAGCTCAGAACAACCTTTTGTATTCTAATCCTTGCAATTAGTTTTAAATCCTGCATGGTGATAACTTTCAACTAAATTGTGTCACAGCTGGGCTACTTTCCAAGCCATCACAGTTTATCAGAGAAATCATTTATTGTCGAGAAAAAGCTGGTGGAATCTGACTGTGATTGCTTGGTTTGGTTAATAGCAGAACCTATTCCTTTAACATAAGCAGAATTGATTGAGGAACAAAATCAGATGGAATTATTCAAGAGAATATCTGGAATGGATTTGAAAGGTTGCATACTTAGCATGCAAGCATCTATGGCTGTGAGGAGCGGGGAGGAATCTTCTCCAAAATCTGCTGTGTATATTCAGCATTCAGCATCAATCTGTTTCTCGAATTACGTTTAAAGAAAGCATTTCACTCCTCTAAGTTAAGCTCATGCCCGAAGACAGTTGAAACAAGTAACGCAATAATTTCACGTGCACCGATGTGAGTGCATGTCCCTCTTGGGGTGGTGCAACAGCACACATTGTAGGTGTGGGATGAGTCCCTGGGGGAGAGCAGCTACCTCTGTTCTCCTGGGCTGGGCTGGAAGCAAGTTTGTACAAAATGCAGTGTGTTTCCTCATACTCCACATGTTGTGGTCTTCAGCCACCAGATAACAACCCCATATGGGACAGCTGCATATTCCTGCATTGCATGGTCCTTTCCAACTTTACAGCTCTATGTAAAGAACTGATGTCTGATCCTCAAACTAGCCAACATAGAAACCAGACCCGAGTGAAAATCTAGAGTCTCTTTTATACAGTGGTACCTCGTTTTGAGTCCGCCTCGTCGAGCGTCCATTTCGTCGAACGTCCGCGGCAAACCCGGAAGTACCGGAACGGGTTACTTCTGGGTTTGCTGCTCGCGCATGCGCAGAAGCGCTAAATCACGTTTCGTGTGCGCAGAGCGGCGCTTTGTTGTGCGTCCTCTTCGTCTAGCATCTGGGGCTCCAGAACGGATCCCGGTCACAAAACAAGGTACGACTGTATGTTGTAAATCTGTTACTGACGTGCACAAATATTGTGACAGTGTCATGTAAGAAGTGCTCTTCCAGACACAGGTGATGCTCAGAGTGTTTCTATATTTAAGAAATGACAATTTAAAAAAATGGATCCATAGAGTGCTAGGAAATACGAGTTAGTCAGCTTTATGCTTCTTCCGGATAAACTGGTAAAAAGCAGTATTAAAGAGAATTAGTAAGCCTATTGAGGAAGAATGCTTCCTTGCTGAGAAAGAATGTGGTTGTTTAAAAAATAAAGCATAATGGGAAGAAAGTGAAGGCTTTATTCCTCTCCTCCTTATACTAGAATTGAATTAGGGGCTGGGAGTGGTTGTCCAGTCAAGTTGGCCTGCCTTGAATTTCCATTTGGGGCTTTAAAAGTAATAATACCTGGAAAGAGACTCAGTAAATCAGCAAAGGAACAACATGACCCCAAAACTCTGGTAGCAGCATTCTCCTCTATCGGACGTCTCTAAAAGGTCTCCAAAGGCAGCCCCATGTACATCATGTTTCAGTAATCCAGCCTAGACGTAACGAATGTAGGCTTGACTGTGTCCAAGTCTGCTCAAGGAACGAACACAGTTGACAAGCTAGCACTAGTCCTGAGCCTTCAGGAGCAATGCCAGAACCAGAGTGCTTCCAAACTACATGACTTCCATGCTCAGATTGTGGCTTTGTGCCAGTTTCTCTCAGACATTGGCGGGTGCTGCTGTTGCATTTGCGTCCTGCTTGTGGTCTTCCTGGAGGTATTTGGCTCAGCTGACCTCCCCTTTCTATCTGCTGTTAAGGTGCATCAGCTAAGGGGATAAACGTTTGGCCACTCAGGACACAGAGAAGTGCTGCCAGCTGGACACAGCTCACCAGTACTCTTAGCTGGCAGGACTTCATCGTGTCCAAAGCGGCTCCAAGATGAGGCAGTGGTCTTGTAAGCCACGAGGTTTACTGGTGGTCTTGGACGAGTCAGAATCCATCAGGATGATTTGCTTTACAAGGCTCCCAGTACGTTTCCGAGCACAATTCAAAGTGTTGGTGCTGACCTTTAAAGCCCTAAACGGCCTCGGTCCTGTATACCTGAAGGAGCGTCTCCACTGAGATCCAGCGCCGAGGGCCTTCTGGCGGTTCCCTCACTGCGAGAAGCAAGGCGACAGGGAACCAGGCAGAGGGCCTTCTCGGTAGTGGTGCCCGCCCTGTGGAACGCCCTCCCAGCAGAGGTTAAAAGGATCAACAATTACATGACATTTAGAAAACACCTGAAGGCAGCCCTGTTCAGGGAAGTTTTTAATCTGTGATGTGTTAATGTATTTTAATGTTTGCTGGAAGCCGCCCAGAGTGGCTGGGGAGACCCAGCCAGATGGGCGGGGTACAAATAATAAATTATTATTATTATTATTATTATTATTAGGTTGTCATGCACAGGGTGGATTTGATTTAAATCACTAGTCAGTAAGACTTGACTTAAATCATTTTTTTGCAGAAAGGTTCAACCTTGCTGGCATCCTCTTAATATTCCAGATGAAGGTTTCATTTTTGAAAGAAAAAATTTTCAGAGTAGTTTTTACAGTTATATAAAAAATGACTGATTTTGTTATCCTGTTAGAAATACATAGACAAATAATGATGAAATTATGGCGAGGTTTAGTAAGTTAACTGTTTATATTTGGACAACTTTCCTGCTGTACTTTATTGGAAGGAGAAAAATAATCATTTCCTTCATAACAATTTAAACAGTTTATTTAACTAGAACAATAACACTATAGCATAGTGGAGCGTCTCCACCCCCACCGTTCAGCCCAGACACTGAGATCTAGCGCCAAGGGCCTTCTGGTGGTTCCCTTACTGCGAGAAGCAAAGCTACAGGGAACCAGGCAGAGGGCCTTCTCGGTAGTGGCGCCCGCCCTGTGGAACACCCTCCCATCCCATGTCAAAGAGATAAATAACTACCTGACATTTAGAAAACACCTGAAGGCAGCCCTGTTTAGGGAAGTTTTTAATGTGTGATATTTTAATGTATTTTAGTGTTTGTTGGAAGCCGCCCAGAGTGGCTGGGGAGATCCGGCCAGATGGGCGGGGTACAAATAATATATTATTATTATTATTATTATTATTATTATTATTATGTATCCATGTTTGTTAACTGATGTGGTTAAACGTTGTGGTTTTTTTTAAATTTAGACTGAGTTTTAGCACACATGAAAAACTTAAAACAAATCCTTATTTCCTGATGAATAGCCTTTGGACTATAATGTAACTTAAACAGAAAACTATCTTTAGAAAGATTTTTCCTCCAAAAGCATTTTATTTTAAAAATCCAATTTAAATTAAAAAAAAAAAAAACGATTTAAATTTTAAAAATCCATTAAAAAAATTCATTATTTTTATCCACCCTGGTCATGCAGATAGAATGGATGACCCTGGACACATTCAGCTTACGGTACTCTTTGGGAGAAAGGCGGCACACACATGGGGCGAGGGCTTTAAGGTTCAGCTTTGACTTCATTTTAATCAGCCAGATGAAATGTGTGTGCGTATGAATCTCTAGTGTTCGTGATTGTTTCAGTGATTGTAGTGAGTGACCCATAATATAATTTTGCTTGGGATAATCTGCAACAGTGGAAGCGATGAGAATCCAAAGACCTGAAACACGTCCTATAGAAATTGGTTGCCTTGTGGATACTGAAAAATCTCGATCAAAATCTTTCAAATAAACAAAATTGATTCGGGCAACAAGAGAGCCTGATATTTCTGGGCATCATGTTTAACATTCTTTTATATATCATGGGTCTCTGCCGGCAAAGCTTCCTTTGCTCTGCTTTAACTGCATCTGGAATGAGGCATTTTATTTTTAGCCTTCCTGTTGGAAACATATTGGCAAATCCTATGAAAATTTTGCCAAACACGACAGGATGCGAGTGTTTTTACAAAAATTTGGGTAAATGTACACAAATCTGATATGGCCAGATGACCACCGACTGGCCTCTTAAGTTGCACCTACCACAGAAAACCCAGATGTTTTGATTCAAACTGCACCTGTTTTCTGCATCTTTCCAAGTATCTGTGCATTTGGCATTTGAGATGTGTAGTAGTTTCTGGTAAAGCACTCTACAAACGAAAACTAAGGTTTGGGGAGTATCCTAAAAATTTTGAACACTTTCGTCTTACAAATTGTTTGAATAAAACGCAAGGAAAGGACTAACAATGCCTGCTTGGGGCGTGGGGACCATTATACAACCAGCTGTACTTCCTGTGGGAGTTCATCTCTAACGGGGCCACCACTGAGAAGGTCTGTTTCTGCTGCTTACCAGCCTGATAGATCTTCCCAGTGAGCCCAGAAGAAGGGCCAACTTTTACATATGGGCCCAATCTTACATATGCAGGCAGCAGGTTTGATTTTCAGACATATCAGCAGTAGGTGGATAACTATTTCACTCCAACATCTTGCCCTTATGCAGGGTATAGTCATATGGGAGTTATACTGAAACAGTAGTCCTTAGTTTACATGAAGAGGAATTCCAAATTGTTCAGGGACACCCCCTTCCCCCCTTCTTCTCGCTTTCCTTGGTTGCTCTTGGATACACTGAGATCCAGCGCCGAGGGTCTTCTGGCGGTTCCCTCCCTGCGAGAAGCAAAGCTACAGGGAACCAGGCAGAGGGCCTTCTCGGTAGTGGCACCCGCCCTGTGGAACGCCCTCCCAGCAGAGGTTAAAGTGATAAACAACTATCCTACATTCAGAAAATACCTGAAGGCAGCCCTGTTTATGGAAGTTTTTAACCTGTGATTTTGATGTATTTTAATACCTGTTGGAGGCCGCCCAGAGTGGCTGGGGAGACCCAGCCAGATGGGCGGGGTACAAATAAATTATTATTATTATTATTATTATTATTATTATTATTAGTGCTTCCAAAGACTTTTAAATTCTGTTTCCGTAACACCCTTGAGATATAATGACGTTGTTGACTTCTCCAGAAGAAAAGAAGAGCAGATTATCTGTTGCTTGTCTTCACCTCGGCTCAACTTGGCTTCTTTGTCACTGTCTGACTGTATAATAGAGTCCTTTTCTGCAGTTCTGTGCAGAGCAAAGGCATTGGGTGATAGGCCTAGATTGTAGAGGGTGCTCCTTTTTGGCATGTAATGCTGTCAGACTTGAGCTTCTTGGGTAAGCTGCAAGTGGAATTACAGTGCTGGAGCTGGCAGCACAGCTTTACTCTGCACACAAATATGTTTCAGGAAATCTTGGCTTCAAAACGCTAGCTGGGCTCAGTATTTATAGGTATGTGGAGAATAATATTGTCATGATTGACAGCTAAATGCAAGGAAGGCTGGCTTTAGAACTGCAGTTGCAGATCTTTAGGGACTTTTAAAAATCTTATTGAAAGCAAAAGCATTTTGGGTGACTACTTTGTGCTGCAAGAATGGCGTGTAGACAATTCCGAGGCATTCTGCAGAAAATAAGATCTACAGGGGCTAAATATATTTATGTAGTGTTTTAAAACATGCCGTGGATGGTTTCTTGCTCTCATCTCTTTATGGCAACTCCTGCTCTGTGCTCTAACAGATGGGAGAGAGCATCTTACCAATGTCACCCATTGAATACTGGGGGTGTAAATGGGGCATGGGATGCGGGTGGCGCTGTGGGTTAAACCACAGAGCCTAAGGCTTGCTGATCAGAAGGTCAGTGGTTCTAATCCCTGGGTGCGCTCCTGTTGCTCCGTCCCAGCTCCTGCCAACCTAGCAGTTCGAAACCACGTCAAAGTGCAAGTAGATAAATAGGTACTGCTCCGGCGGGAAGGTAAACGGCGTTTCCGTGCGCTGCTCTGGTTCACCAGAAGCGGCTTAGTCATGCTGGCCACATGACATGGAAGCTGTGGAGGCTCCCTCGGCCAATAAAGTGAGATGAGCGCCGCAACCCCAGAGTCGTCCGCGACTGGACCTAATGGTCAGGGGCCCTTTAAATGAGGTTTGGACTCCTAGTTTTCCAGCTCAAAATCCAGCTCTAATTTACTTATCGTGTGACTAACAGGTTTTACGATGGTTGAGCCTTGATTCTAGTTCAGCTTTTGAAGGAAGTGGCATGTTCAATTCACATGTGGATAATTTATAGGCTGCAACAAGGAAAGGGCAAGCGGGAAGGAGGGCACTAAGGTGGTCCTGGGTATAGAATTTTGGGTGCAGACTTTGGGGACTTGGGTTCAAGTTTCAGCTCAGCTTGTGAACTTGAGTTACCTCGAGCAAAACCTCGAGGTTTTGCTCGAGGTTCCCCGCAAGTAAAATGGAAATGATAATGACCTACCTCCCAGGTCGCTGAAGATAAATTAAATGAGGTTTCTGAAGCGCCCTGCACAGCTCAAGTGGTCTTTTGCATTATAAATAACAGCCTGCCTCAATGGATCAAGCAAATGAGCTGTGTTGCACGGGAAGGCCAAAAGCGCCCTGCAGGGTCACCTGCCAGACTGGCCTCCAGTGGAAAATGTCCTCAAATATGTCAGTCGTGGAGGTAATTGCAATACCTCTAAAATTGCTACATTCTTGGATCATTCTTTAAAAAACATCCTTTTAAAAAACAACTCATTTCCTTAAAGGACTAGAATGTGTTCAGGAAACAGTAGGAAGATGTTTGTACTACCCAGCTATCATAAATCATCTTCTGCTAACTTCAACCTGTTTCTGGGCTCTTAACTGCAGGGCATGCACTTCTGTGTAGTGTGAGGAATGAGGTTTGAATTAGTGCTGCAGGAATGGGCATCCCAGATTTAGAGCCCCTCCCTGTGTGTGTCACCCCGGGAGAGGTCTGTCTAGCAGAGAGTGTCTGTCTTGCATCAAATAGCTTGGGTTTGGGGAGTGACTGAAACTTACAGCGTATTAAAACACTTCTGGTAACTGTTGCTGCTGCCCTTTGGAAGCGGCTATTGCAATATCAAAATTGGAATTTAAAAACATTTCATGTTCCTTCTATCTTCCTCCTTCAAATATTTGCTCATTATTTCTGTTTTAATACAGCGCCATCACTGTACATGATGCTTTAGTTTTCCCCTTTCTCTTGCAAGGAGTCTATGCAAGGGAGCAAAAATGGTTTCTCCCACCTGCAGCCTGAAGTGATGAAGTCCATTCTCTACTGCCTCATTCTCTTCCATGTGTAGACCAAGGTCAAAACTTTGCCCAATTTGAAATGGGATGGGTGTCAGGGACATTCTAGAGCAGGCTTCCTTAAACTTGGCCCTCCAGATGTTTTGAGACTACAATTCCCCACATCCCTGACCACTGGTCCTGCTAGCTAGGGATCATGGGAGTTGTAGGCCTAAAACATCTGGAGGGCCGAGGTTGAGAAAGCCTGTTCTAGAGAGTAGCATTGCGGGGAAACCCTTGACCCCCTGACATTTGTGTTATGCTGTGCCATGGGGCACAATTTTGTCCTCAACGCTATTCAATTATTATTGATTGATTGATTGATTGATTGAATTTATATACTGTACCACCCTATACCCGGAGGCCTCAGGTCAGTTCACAGAATAAAATCAAAATATAAAACCACAAAATACATAATCAAAATAAAAACAACAACCCAATAACCCCCATATGAAGCCATTGGGAGCAGTCATTAGAGGATTCAGAGCAAAATGTCTCCAGTATGCTGAAGACGCACAGCTCTAGTTCTGCATAACATCTGAATCGGGCATGGACCAGGGTCTGGGTTCAGTGATGAGCTGGATGAGGGCCATTAAACTTGAGCTGAAACTCTGTGGGTGAATTCACACCCATTTTCCAAGTAGGAACTTAGTGCAGTGAGCATGGACCTATTTGAACCCCAGTTCACCCCATACCTTGCTCTGTTGATACTCTGTTGATACCAGTGGGAATTGTCATTGTTAGTTATATATTTTATTTATCACCCACCCTTCTCCAAAAGGAGGGAGGGTTACAGCAACTTAAAAATACAACATCAACATCATTTTAAGGCAAAGCCAGTCGAGAGAAGCGTTCAGAAAGTAGCTTCCAGCATGTCCAATGCAGTGGAGTTTATTTCCAAAGGCTGTTTTAACTCTTCTATGTGTGTTTGTTCGCAGGCTCCACCGGGCCCAGTGTGCAATTAAACAGACTCAGGTAACTGTTCAGAAAATAGGAAGGGAAATTGAAGAGAAACTGAGGCTTACGTCGACGAGCAAGGAGCTGGTAGGTTTCCGGGATGTATTTGTTTCTCTCACTTATTGCAAATGCTCTGAGTAAAGCATTGATGGGTTCATATAATTGGAGAGCTTTCAAAATCTGAAGGGAGTACCTTGTTAGAGAGGTGTGAGCAGTTGTTAGGGGAACTTCGGCGCAGGCCCTCCCTGTGCCTTGGTCTCAGCTAATGTAAGAATGATCTGGTAGATAGAACCCCACTGCTGCTCATTCTGTGGCCCTTATTCGCAATTTATGCATGCTCTAGTTATCTCTCGCTTGGACCACTGCAATGCGCTCTACGTGGGGCTACCTTTGAAGGTGACCCGGAAACTACAACTAATCCAGAATGCGGCAGCTAGACTGGTGACTGGGAGCGGCTGCCGAGACCACATAACACAGGTCTTGAAAGACCTACACTGGTTCCCAGTACGTTTCCGAGCACAATTCAAAGTGTTGGTGCTGACCTTTAAAGCCCTAAATGGCTTCGGTCTAGTATACCTGAAGGAGCATCACCACCCCCATCATTCTGACTGGACACTGAGGTCCAGCGCCCGAGGGCCTTCTGGCAGTTCCCTCTTTATGAGAAGCCAAGTTACAGGGAACCAGGCAGAGGGCCTTCTCAGTAGTGGCGCCCGCCCTGTGGAATGCCCTCCCTTCAGATGTCAAAGAGAACAACAACTACCAGACCTTTAGAATACATCTGAAGGCAGCCCTGTTTAGGGAGGCTTTTAATGTTTAATAGATTATTGTATTTTAATGTTCTGTTGAAAGCCGCCCAGAGTGGCTGGGGAAACCCAGCCAGATGGGTGGGGTATAAATAAATAATAATAATAATAATAATAATAATAATTATTATTATTATTATTATTAGAAGCCAACCATTTGTTTATTTCTGTATTTAGCTCTTGATCACCACTTAGGAGGCCCCAATATAATGGAATTTGAGGTGCCTGGCTTGAGTGGGGGCAAACATGCAAAGTTACAAACCTGTAACCAATGAAATTCAGGAATATATTTACAAAAGTTAGAAAATGCGAAGAGTAAAAGGTTTGGGGAATCTTAGTCTGTGGAGTACAGAGATGCTCAACCAGTTTTCTCACACTTTGTGCAGACAACCTCTTCCCTGATAAGTTAGGAGTGATTTGATCTGCAGCGACGAGTTTTTCACGTGCAGGAGAAATCACTTGACGTCTTCATGTAACAATTACAGTTGTATGGACTTTCTCAAGCACTGTCACTCTTGCGTGTAACTCAACCCCCTTTTTATTATTAAATGGAAATATTTGTCTGGAAAGTCCCAGCGTCTTGATGTATTGGATTAAGCCTAAATTGCTGAGAGGGAAAAACCAAATTAATAGGCCTCCTAATGCTCTGCAGTTGTAAAGCATCAACGCTGGCTCTGTGGCGAACGAGCAAAAAGTGGCTGCCAGGAAAAACAAACTCTTGCAGATTGGGATTAATGAGCTACCAGTGGAAAGTGTGGTGAACCTTGTAATTGTTTGGGCCGAGTGTAATAGCTGAGCTTGCTGACGCTCCAAGCTTTTGAGGATGAGCAAAATGCATGTAATGACTTCTCGGGCACAGTGACAAACATTTTAATTGTCAACTTAGGCTCAGTTTTTGTTTTTTCTAAAAGAAGAATTTGGAACAAAGCGATCTGTTGGCACCGACTAATGTCAAAGGGCTCAGCATGGTCTAGAATGGGGACCAGTATAGCTAGTGACTTAATTTGGAAATTTATATTGGCACAGCCTGGCAGGCACCTGGTGCCTCGTATCAGTTTTAAGAAGCCAATCTGCTGGTATCCCATTCTCTTCATGATGTTATGCTTGGTTCGGATTGGGGAGTCCTGCATTTTATTTCAGTGAGGTTCTCCAACGAGTCTGGAAGGCTTGACGCATAATGGAAAATTGAAGTCCTTCATAAAGCTGGCTTTAAATGAGGAACATGGGGAGTTCCGCTATCTCTCTAGCCAGAGGATTACTGTACCGTTGTGTTCCTCTTTCAGCACTGAACTAATTTTCTTCCTTCGGCCCCAGTGCCTTGTGTCGAGGCAATCAAGCCTTCTCCACTGGGTTTACATGCAAGTTGGGAACAGAGCATAGATGCATATTCACAACAAGCCCATAAATCAAATCTACAAATAACATAACAAAAGCCACATTTCCTTATCACTTTAAATAACTCTTCTCCGCGTTCGCTTCGGTCCCCAAGGTAAAGTGAAGCCTGTCATCTTTATGTTGGCTTGTGAACTGCTTGGAATGGGAACACGTCAGGCATCCTGCCTTTGTACAGGCAGGGAGGGAAAAGATATCGATAGCTTAATCTCTGAAGAGATTCGTGGACTGCGAAAGCCTCATGCTTTGCTCAGGCTGCACTGGGAGAAAACGTAGTTGCAGAGGTTGCAAAATGCGGCAAGAGGCAGAGATCTCAGACTTTGCCTGGAGTTTTGTCATTAATGAAGACCGCTCGACGGGAGCGCCCAAAATGCAGGTGTGCTTTTGCAGCAGCTTTAGCACGTTGTGCATTGAGCTGTCCGTTAGGGAGCCCTGGGATTTTCTTCACCCCTCTGAGGCTCCCAGTGTAGCCCTTTCAGGGACTGCATCACATACTTACTTACTTACTTACTTACTTACTTACTTACTTACTTACTTACTTTTATTATTTTCAGCTTGTCTTCCTGCCTTTCCATGCGGGATGCCCAGGGCGGCTTACAATAAAATAATTAAACAGCAATATCATAACAATCAAATAACAATGCCCAGTTAAAATCACATTGAGTTGTAAACTTATTGTTTAAATCAGGTTAAAAAGGCATGGCAGCAGATAAGAAAATAAATCTGTTCACTGTGGTCTGTATCAGGGGTCAGCAAACTTTTTCAGCAGGGGGCCGGTCCACTGTCCCTCAGACCTTGTGGGGGGCCGGACTATATTTTAGGGGGGGAAATGAACAAATTCCTATGCCCCACAAATAACCCAGAGATGCATTTTAAATAAAAGGACACATTCTGCTGATGTAAAAACACCAGGCAGGCCCCACAAATAACCTAGAGATGCATTTTAAATAAAAGGACACATTCTACTCATGTCAAAACATGCTGATTCCCAGACCATCCGCGGGCCGGATTTAGAAGGCGATTGGGCCGGATCTGGCCCCCGGGCCTTAGTTTGCCTACCCATGGTCTGTATGAATGAAAAGGGGGTTTATTATTATTATTATTATTTACTGGACCCAGGCATCACCAACCTGTGGCCCTCCAGATGTTTGTCCTACAACTCCTATGATCCCTAGCTAACAGGACCAGTGGTCAGGGATGATGGGAATTGTAGTCCAAAACAACTGGAGGACTGAAGGTTGGAGGTGCCTGTACTGGACGATGACATCATTGAGGGGCTAGACAGGCTTTATGATTCTAGTGTCCTTCTGCCGTGAGATTATTACTAGCCTTGATGGCTATTGCATTGCAGGAGGCTCTGCTGCTCCCAAGCCTTGACATCTTATAGTCCAAGTCGGGTTGACTTTGGCTTTGCATGGGTGGTTTCAAGAGAGCCTCTCGAGAATTTGCTCTGACCTCTTCACAAATGGCTGTCTCAACCCTCAAGCTTTTCTGAGCCTATCATGTTGTGTTCAGTGCAGTAGTCCAACCAGAAGCCTAGAATTATAGAGTTGGAAGGGACCCCGAGGGTCATCTGTTTCAACCCCCTGCGATGCAGGAATCTCATCTAGATCATACATGACAGATAGCCATCCAGCCTCCGTGTCAACATATTTGCTGAGCAGCCCTCTTATTGGTTTATTTAATAGAAAAAAGAGAGTGAGTGTTTACAGTTGAAGATTTTGGTGCTTCGGAATGAGCTAGAAAGGCAGAAGAAAGCCCTGGGCCGAGAGGTTGCCTTACTGCATAAGGAACAAAGTGCGCTATTTGACAGAGGTAAGTGTGAATTTCTATTTCAGTTATATATTACAACTCTATACTGCACGTACAACCAATTTAGCAGTTGCCTTCCCATAGGTGACCAAAGAAGGATGAGCCATCAGAGGAGCTTGATTTGTAGTTGAGCAATGGGTTACTCCTATTGAGAAGTAGCTTTGTTGGATGAGGTGGGACTCTATTGGCCCCTCGTTTGCTGAGTTGATATCCATCTGCAGTGGTGGTGCTGTAGCACAGGGAGGGCAGGTCAGTGACTCCCCGCTTTGGCAAGCTGCCACTGTGATGCAGTTCTTCATTTTAGAGCTGTAGCTCTTTCCAACCAGTTGTCTTAAGGTACCTGTGAGGTCTTCTGTTGATTTATTATGAGCTCTGAAGAAGGAAGAAATCCAAGAGCGCACCAGTGGTGCAATTAGGAGAGATCACAACAACTAGCAAAAAGCTTGCATAGTGTCCTGGGTTCAGCTCCTTCCTCAGTGATGCATTTAGATGGGTTCACACTTGTGGTAATAGAGATGGTTCTAAGGTGTTTGGCAACAAGAAGCATTCCTTAAATCCATATTTCATAGTATTGCTTTCTTTATAAATACTCCAAAAATAGTGTTGCGGTTGTTGCCAGTATTTAGTGCTGAAACCCACAAAAAACAAATCAGATGCTTTCTTCCAAAAATGTCCCTGGTAGGAAATGCGTTTGAGGAAGAATATCAGAAGCTCCGACTGGACAAAGAACCCTTGCAAGAGTTGAGAAAAGAATGCACTGCTAAGAGGTAAAAGGAGTTTCAGTCTTTTTGGTCGTTTAACCGTCATAGTTGGATTGGTTGTAGTAGTGAAATGCTGACCTTATCTTTCATTTGTCGGATTTCTACCCTGCCCTTCCTTCCAAAAAGGAGCCAACAACAGAAAAATGCTATACACAATAAGAGTTCAAGCATCACTCAAAAGAGCATTAAAAGACAACTGTTAATACCTTCACTGCAAATAGCAGCAGCAAAACTAGCTCTCAAAGGCCTGGGCAAATAAAAAGGGTTTAACATTCTGCCAGAATATGGGAAGTCTGGGGGACTGTCTGACTTCTCCTGGAAGGGGCACCACCACAGAGAAATTAGAGAATGCTCTGTTTCTTGTCACCATCCTTCTAGCCACTTCAGCAAGTGTGGTCTCCCCCCCGATAGGAAACTGTGGGTTGCAAGGTACTGGAAAAGCAGCTCTTCACAAGTATTGGGTCCCATGCATACCAATACTAGCAGTGAACTGATTGTAGCTAGGCATAGACATTCCTTGCCTTTGGGCCTCCAGTAATAACTTGGAATGTCCTTGCTCTTTCATGGGGAATACTCCCCCATTGAGAGCAGGCAGGCGTCATGATTGACAGACCTGGGGAATGCTTCTATAACAGCACCTCCATTTTCTTCATGCTAACTGGAGCATTATCCCAGAGAATTCAGGAATTCCCCAGATTCGATAAGTCTCAAAGGATGGAGTGCAGTAATAAGTCCTCACCCCTGAGGGAGCTGTCCATGGTCAATCCAAACCTGTACCCATGAATCCTGGATTGAAAATTACCCTTTTCAGTTTATACTTGTTGGTTATGACACTACATATTGGGAGTTGTGGGGCAAAAGACTGGACGTTTTGCGGATTCAGTAGTTGGAATGGTGATTGGAGGAGGTGAAGCAAATGAGCTGACAGATTCATTAATTCTTCATTTACCCATGCATGTGTGTCACACATGGGCAAATGAAGAATTAGTGAATCTGTCAGCTCATTTGTATGTGACACACACACACACACACACACACACACACACACACACAGAGAGAGAGAGAGAGAAGTGTCTTGCTGACGAGTTCTCATGTCTGACAGGGGGGACCTAGCAGTTGTTGCTACCACCAACTAGGAATCACCTCTGGTCCGTTGAGCTCGTATCTAGTTCTGTCTGTGAGTCCGCTCCATAGAGGAAACTTTTAAAGAGTCAATGTGTTTGCTGTCCTCAAACTTGTTAAGTCAGAGATCTCACCAGGTCTTGTGATTCTCTAGTCCCAACGGGTGACACTGCTGCAAGCTCATACACTCAACAACAACAAAACCCCACACCCCTGGTTGTGTGAGCTTTCAGTAGCAATTAGTTCCTCCGCCTGCTCCTGTATAGGAGAAAGCAGATACAAAGGAAGGGGACTTCATTTTGGCTGGAGGAGTTGCTGAAACAAACACCTGTCATCTTTCTCTAATTGTGCCAATGTATCTTACACTTTTATTAAAGGTGGCCCTCCTTTTTAGTCGTGTATATATTGCACTATAATCTGGCAGTACTGTGAATGTTAAACATAGTTAAAACTACTACTACTTTATGGGGCATTGGGAATAATGTGTGTTGACCCTTCAGGTATTCATTCAACTTTTGTCTTTTTCATCAGAGAGCAATTCTTGAAGACCAATGCACAGCTGACCATCAGATGCAGGCAATTACTTTCAGAGCTTTCCTATATTTACCCTATTGATCTGGTGAGTTTCACATTCTCCAGTAACACCAGCTTCAGAAGCTGTAGTCGGGATACCACATTCATTTGTGGAACCGTTGGCATGTTGTCAGGGACCTGACCTCGCGCAAGGCATCTGAGACGGGGAAGGCGGGATGGAGGGAAGCGCAGCCTCTCCTGGGTAGCAGTTCAGAGTCCAGCGGGGACAGTAAGGAAAGCCCCAGTGGTGATGAGCAGGAACTGCCAGGAGGTGCGGTGGAGCTGAGGGCTAGGGATGTTGGCAGAGCCTCAGCACCACCTGAGTGGTCTGAGAAGCAAAGCGGTCAGCTACTTCCGTCACCCCAAATGCGTAGGGGGGAAAAGCGTAAGGAAAGGAGGCGGTGCTTTGGGATACCGAAACTCTTACGTTGGGGGAGGAGTAGGCGAAAGCCACTCCCGGATTCTGGAACCGACTCAAGTGGACATGAATCTTAACGCTCTGATGTACATAGTCTGTAAATAAAGTTATTAGCCTTAAAGAAACGGAGGTTTCTGGCTCTTTACTCTCGAGGAGACAACCCCGAGCCCTTACAGATGTCAAACCAAAGATATTGTAGTTTCCTATAGATAGGCCCCTACATGTGTAAGGCTCCAGTTTCAGCCTCTACCATCTCCAGATAAAAGGAATTTTGATCACAGGGCTGGAAAAGAACTGTGCTCAATGCACTGGGGAACTGCTGCCACCTGAAGCAGACATACTGAGGAGCCTGAGATCATAGAATCATAGAGTTGGAAGAGACCACAAGGGCCATCCATCCAACCCCCTGCCAATGATCAATGATCCCTCTGTTAAGGGTATGGCACGATGTAGCAATCACACCCTGTTGAGTGATGCTGGGGACATAGGCTAGGTCCCTTAAAATATTCTGCACTAGGATTCTCCTGTAGGCCCACCTTCAGTTCTCAGAAGCAAATAATACCTTTAGGCCAGGCGAGTGTTTATGGGGCCATCTATATAAGTAATGAAGGCAGCAAGCAAAACGCAGAGCGGTGCAGGCTGCTGTCAAATCAGGAATGTTAAAGTGAAACGTGGCTTTTGATTTCTTCTGACTAGCTTTCCCACTAAACATTCATGGCACATATTCGAAGACCTGCCTGCTTCCATTACATGCTCAGATTTTGATTCTGTTGTTTACAATTCGGGTTTTTTATTCTCGCATGGGCACTCTTCCAACCTCACTTTCTGCTATTAAATCCACAGAATGATCAAAAGGATTATTTTATTTGTGGAGTCAAGTTGCCCAATTCTGAAGACTTTCAAGGTAATTGGCTATTTACCTGCTTGCTTTTGATACCTAATTGCCCTGTGCAGGCATGCCAGCAGAGAAACCCAGACAGCAAATTTCAGTTGGGGGGAAATGCCAGTGTTTCGGAGGAGACAGTTTTCAAATGAATGTTCCTAACAGCTCCGTGATGGGTATCCACATTTTAAGAAAACAAATTTAAATAGTGAATTTAATTTGATTTCTTGTAGTAATTTGCCCATTTTTGCAATCCCATCATTGTTGCTACTTGGCAGCATTTCTTACTAGCCCAGATTTCCATATGAACCTTCGTTACATTGCAAAAGAAAGAAGAGCAGTAGTGATTTTTTTCCTAAAACTTCTCCCCCTTGTCACATAGAAGTCACTTTTCTTATCCATGGTATAGATTGGGTATCAGTTTAGATGATTGAATTCTGAGTTAGCTGTGTGTCAAAGATCTACCAAACTATCGTGTGGCGTGGCTCTTCTCTGACCTTAATAAAGGTTAGATGCTAATGTGCACCCAGATGTAGCTGTCTAAACAGGGGGTATCTTATGCACCAATTTAAAATCTTCATAAATAAATACTATTCCTTGCTCTATTATAATCCTGTCCAAACCCTTGTGTCAAGAACTTTTTAACAGCCCATTTTTTAGGTTGTCACAGTTTGCTGATGCCCGTGAAGTGATTACAGTTCTCAGCAAACTTGTCACATAAAATTAGGTTAGCTGCCCCCACGGCATAGCTGAAAATTGAATGTGGTGAAACGAAATTGGCAGGTTGCATTGAAAGATTGCCTTTCGTATGATTTCCTGGAAGTTAACGCCAGACAGGTTGTGGAAATTTAAATTCAGGCAGGAGAAGATGGGGTTAATTCATGACACCAAAATAGTTTGCTGTAATGAAATACATGTTTCCCCCTCCCCCATTTTATATAAAGGGAGCGATCTCTCCACCCCACCCCCCGAGTTTGAATGTCTTGTCTCCGCTTACCAAAAGCTTGGCGTGAGTTCATGGAAGCCGGGTGTGACTGATTCTAAGAAAGCCTAAAAAAATGGGAAAGCAGAATCTCTTTTTTTCTTTTTAAAAACCAAATGCATGGGAGATGAGAACATCTGTAAGCCAGGATAGTTAGCTCATGTGCCCTGATGGGAAGGAGTGGGAGAGCAGGAGATATTCTCTCAGGATTCTGAAGTGTGGGCTGAAAGAGGTATTCTCCCCTCTCCCCCAGAGGAGTTCGGACGTATGGGTTAAGGTGAGAGTGAGGGCTTCGAGCTGGTGAGGAAGAGTCGGTTAGGCTGGAAGTGGGGGAAACTTCCACTTGGTGACAGATGTGTCAGAAAATACGGTATCAGAAGAGGTTGGGTGTGATCATCCTTGGCATCGAATCAAGAGGTGGCTGGGAGGGTCTGGGAAACAACACAACCTTCGAATCATAGAATCATAGAATGATTCCTTGACCCCTCCATAGTACCATTGAATTGGAAGGAACCCCCAAGGATCATCCAGTCCAGCCCCGTGTCTATTGGCTCATTTTCCCCCTGCAGTGTTAATTGCCGTGCCCCAGTTAAAAAACACACAACAGAGTTGAAGAGCTTTGTGCAGTAAGAAACAGCCAATTCAAAGCATGGCAATGAGCCACCGTTTGGACCTAAATAGGGTGAAGTGACTCTGAACTGTGTGCTTGCTCTCCTTTACAGCAAAGGATGATGGCAGCAATGCTGTCGCTTTGGGCTACACTGCTCATTTGGTCTCCATGATTTCCTTCTTCCTGCAAGTGCCACTCAGGTATCCAATAATTCACAAGGGCTCCAGGTCTGCAATCAAAGATAATATTAACGATAAACTGACCGAGAAAGAGAGAGAGTAAGTGTATTTTATTTTTGTTTTGTTTTGTTTTTTGTTTTTTTGTGGTGGGGTCTGTCAAATCTTGGTCAGAGTAACTTATTTTTCACACACGATCTGATGCACTTCGTAGAGTCCCTCCAAAATTGTGGCTGGCGCCTTGCTTTGTTCTCTTGTCTGCCGTGAGATGTTGGGACCAAACAACATTAGCACCCAGACCTGGCAGAGCTGGCAGTTTCAAACAGTAAATGCAAGCCATTTCCTTACATACATGTTTCTCTTCAACATTTGAGCCACTTAGAGCGCATTGCAAGGAACCTCAAAGCTGGCTTGCTCCAGCCTGCTCAAGTGTGAAGAATGTTTCTATTGTCCTTGGACTGGACAGATTCTGGGTTCCACTCCATTCCCAATGCTCTCATGAGGACACAACATAATAGTCCCAGGTATGCTGCCATGGGATTCTCGGAGGAAGATGGGGTTACAAATGTGATATTAACTGTTTGCCAAACGGGTGGCGCTATGGTCTAAACCACTGAGCTTCTTAGGCTTGCCGATCAGAATGTCGGCGGTTCGAATCCCCGCAACGGAGTGAGCTCCCGTTGCTTGGTCCCAGCTCCTGCCAACCTAGCAGTTCGAAAGCACGCCAAAAATGCAAGTAGATAAATAGGTACCGCTCCGGCGGGAAGGTAAACGGCGTTTCCGTGTGCTGCTCTGGTTTCGGTGTTCCGTTGTGCCAGAAGCGGCTTAGTCATGCTGGCCACATGACCCGGAAAAACTGTCTGCGGACAAACGCCGGCTCCCTCGGCCTGTAAAGCGAGATGAGCGCCGCAACCCCAGAGTCATCTGCGACTGGACTTAACTGTCGGGTCCTTTACCTTACCTTTTAAACAGCCTTTTAAAATCTATTGAACACAAAGAATGAATCAATAAAACTGTTTATTATATTACATTATGTTTATTATATAATCATATAACTGAAGGCAATTGCAGTCTCTAAAATACTTTAAATCCCATGTTTAAAATGGCCAGATTGTCTGTGGACCTGAGGTTCAACCTATTTTCTGCCTGTCGGAATGTTTGCAAACATTCAAACTGCTCCAGAGTAAGCTTTCTGCGGGAGAGCGTAAGATCAGAGGTTGTGTGTGCTGTCAAGAAAGGATATGAAGGCACAGGGTGGGGGGGTGGGGGTGGAGATGATTTTAAAAGAAGTCGCTTCCAATAAACCTTTCTAGAAAGGTTTCAGTTGCTTCCATGTGTTTCATAAATCACTGATGCAGCGCTATAAAGAGCAAAAGTGTTTTTGGTGTGCTTTTAGCAAAAATGCTTCATTTCCATAAAATAGCACTCACCACCACCAGGCTGATTTGCAGGATTGCCTCACCCTTCGTTAAAGTGCTTTGTGTACTGTTGAGCAGAGCAAGTATCATTTTGCTGCTTATTGGCAGTCATGCTATATATTTCTTTCCTTAGAATGGTTGGATTTCCCCTTTAACCACATATTTATAGTGAAGGCTAAAGTCAAGCGTGTGAGCCAAGGCAGGGTCATTCTTTCCTCACAATTTACACCCCATCCGCTGGGATCACCCGCCTTCCTCTAGCCTCCAATGGACTGGAGGTGCATCAGAGAAAACAAATACACGCCACAGAAGAAGGAAAAATTCCTAGGGTTACCAGTCAACTTTCCCAGTGGGAAACACCTTAATAGGGTGATCCTGGAGTTTGGGAGAAATGCATGCACTGAGTTTTCCAGGAGGGAATCTTCAGAGCGAGGAGGCACTGCTTTATGGTAGTCTTGTGTTTTAAGATAGAGTTGCCCTCCTGATGTTTTTGGACTGAAACTCCCATCATCCGTGGCCATTGACCTTGCAGGCTGGGTCTGATGGGAGTTGGAGTCCAACAAGATCTGGAGGGCATCACATTGACTATCCCTGTTTTAAGAGCATAAGAGCCTTTCTGGTTCAGACCGAAGGCCTACCCAGACCAGAACTCTGTATCCCAGAGTGATTAACCATATGTCTCATTAGATGTAGCAGCCGCAAGACGCATACACGTTGACTCAGTGAAGTTGAGTTTATTTCAATAACACAAAACAACCAAGCCTACAGACTGCAGCTCTATGCTCTAACGGCCTCTTCACTAATCTGATGATGGCTCATCTGAAGGTTCAGGGTGGGTCTTCTGTCCTTTTAAACCTCGCGAGAACACCATCCTCTTCTGCCTCCTTTGCAACGACAATTTCCCTTTCTCTTGCACCCCACCCTTCTTGCGTTCGTCCCAAGTTGAAGGTAAAGGCTCTGACAGACTGCTGTCAGAGAAACTCGGCCTCGCCAAAGACTGAGCACTTCCCTCTATCTTATCTCTGTCTGTTTCCCTGGCAACCTGCTCTCCCAGCTCTTGGCTGCCCTCCCAATCAGCCAGCTGGTGGGTTCTTGGTTGTAACCTGACATTAGGGTAGATCTTGATGGCCTGAAGAGTGGAGAAATGCAATGCACGTTACCTGGAAAAGTTGCTACCTGCCCTGTTATACGTTGCTAACCCGAGTTCTTAGCTGAACAACATACTGTGGTGACTGGCCTTGTGTTTATCTCAAGCCCAGCCCATGTTGCAGCATGGTGTTACTGCACCGTGGAAAGTTGGGAATGAAAAATGGCATCAAAAGAATTGATAAGGTCCATCAGCTGCTTGTATTGAATACCATCCACACATGGCAGAAGAATGTCATAGTGTGAATAGCAAGCTTGGTGTGGGTCAGGTTTGGTGGGCAAAGGCTGAACAGTGCCTTGGCCAGCATGGTTAAAAACATCAGAGGAAAACCTTCCAGACTCTCCCATGTTCTGGCCAAGAGCAGCCACTCTTACTCTAGAGGGCAGCTTGGTGGCTGTCTTAAAGCAGAATATTTGGGCTGACAGCTCTGGTGGCACTTTAGCAAGGCTGGGCGATAAAGCTAGTGAGAGACTATAATGGGGGTCTGTTGCTTGCAAATCTCCGTAACTTCTAGAGATGAAATATGGTATGAATTATTGTGTGCTACTGGTTGCTGTACAGCCCTCTCAGATCATATGCAGAAGTTTAAGATTCCTTAATGGGCAATTCATGATAAAGTTAGCTGCAAGCCTGGCTTCCATTTTTATATTGCATGTCTGTTGATGTAATATTACAAGGCTAATTTCTTTCATAAATTTCTCAGCCTCTCCATGTTCGTAGGCCACTATGTGCCTCGGGGGGTGGGAGTCATTTTCATCAAGTACTTTACACATACATATATTTGCTATATTTCCTTGTTAACGGCTCCTCATAAACTCTAGGAAATTTACTTAAGACTACACCCCTGCTGCTAGTTGATTGGGGGTCGTTTCCACAGCTAAATTTTTGTTTCTGCTTGTCTACAACCTACTTTGTTTTTGTACTGGCTAAACAACAACAAAACTAGTTAGAAGTGGAATTTGGTGCATATGCACATTGTTGGCATTGGATTAAAACGGGGGTAGCTGAACTTTGACTCTCCAGATGTTGCTGGAATACAACTCCCATTGCCTCTGACCCTTGGTCATGCTGGTGCAGGCTGATGGGGGGTTGGATTCCAGCAACATCTTGTTGGTTGGCAAGGGGGGGAAATGGTATCATGAAAGGAGAATTCCCTGGATGCCAAGATCCAGGTTTGGGGCAAGTACTCTTAGGTGAGAGAACCCCAGCAGAGATTTAAAATCACAAAATATGCAGCAAAGTAAAGTGTGGAAATATAGGCTGTTAGAAGAGAAGACTCGCTGGAAAAGACCCTGATGCTGGGAAAGATGGAGGGCACAAGGAGAAGAGGACGGCAGAGGACGAGATGGTTGGACAGTGTTCTCGAAGCTACCAACATGAGTCTGACCAAACTGCGGGAGGCAGTGGAAGACAGGAGTGCCTGGCGTGCTCTGGTCCATGGGGTCACGAAGAGTCGGACACGACTAAACAACAACAACAACAACAACAACAGACTTTTAAAATATGTGCTTGTGAGTTCCATCAAAAGTTTTCCTCTTCCCCTAGTATAGAAAAAGACCACCCGTTTGGCAAGTTAAAAACTGGTTTACTTGTAAACTCTTCAAAGATCATGTTCATGTGCTTTTCCATGCGTCAGTCAGAAAACACAGATAGTAAAACTTGGCTTAGTTATAATGGTGAAAGTTCCTAAATTGGTATAGGAACACAAGAACGGCTTATAAGAGCCATGTGGTCTGAGCTGCACTAACCAGCTAAAAACCTCTTCACTTGCTGAGCTTCTCAGATAGACAGAGGTAGAACAATAGGCTTGATGATCTTCCTCTCATGGTGATGGAGAGTGACCTAGCTAAGCTTGGCAAGGACAGCTTACTCTGTGTTATTAACCCCTTCGTGCATTAATTAGACTTAAGCATGTTGGTTAAATGAGGCTGGTTATCCCACATATCGGTAAGACTACAAGTTAGTCCCTCCTGCGTTAAAGTTCTACAATGTGGCAGGATGCAATGGCACAAGCAAGGGATTGCGAAAGATCCTCTCTCCGCAACAGAATCTGCATTGTTGGTTGCAGTATTCCGTTCTCTTGGAACGCAAGGGGATATGGCTCTGAAGGTACAAGATGGAGCATTATGAATCTCTAGGGGATGCTTCTTTTTCAGAACATGTGTCACAGCCAATTCACTTCCCAGTCTAGGAGGTCTCTGCCACTCTGGCCTCTGAGCTGAGTGGTGTCCAGTGGCAATCCAGTCCATCAGATTTATTTTCCAACCAAAAGGGTGAAGAGTTGCCCGTCCTCAGGTATGATGCAAAACATTATCACTTCTAAGCTGCCAGGAATAATGAGATGACAAATAGATTGCCCAGCGGCAGTATTACAGTGGACTAACATGTACCGTATTGGCCCTAATATAAGCCGCACCTGCAAATAAGCCATACCTTTACAATTCATTTTTTTTGGGGGGGAGACAATACCCGAATATAAGCCGCTCTCTTAAAATTCCGCAGGCATTCACACCCGTAAATGGCAGATGTAGAAGAAAATCCTACAGCGATATCATAAAAGCCAATTTTTGTAAGGTTGCGAATTTAAGCCACACTTTATCTTTTCATGGTCGGAATTTGGAAAAAGTGTGGCTTATATTCAGGCCAATACGATAATATGTGGGATAAATACACCTGAGTAACTTAAGAATCTGCTTGTTCTATTTTCAGACTTCATAAAACCTTTCCTAGTGTGAGAGGTGGATGTGAATTGTGATGATTCTTCTTTTCTAGTGTTTCTCATTCTGGGACTTAACTTTTTCTTCTGTGAGGATCTCTGTCCATATCTTTGAGTCTCTTCATCTCCTGTGTGCAGAGGCAAACCTTAGCTTGACTATTCCTGCCTGCTGTATCTGTGACCCATATAACACCTATTTCACACGGCACCTCTCTGGTTTGTTTCATACGTTACATTTTTTTAAGAACCAATTTGTATTTCCATGTTTGGAACGACAGTGTGCGGCGCCATGATCGGCATCTAGGAACAGATGCATGTGTTGGCTTAGGTGAGTGAACACTCATGTGTCCGACTTCCTTTCCTACCCATTGATCTGATGCATCACGAGAGCACCAGGCCACACAGCTCCATAGCAGAAGGGGACTTGCTGATTTTGTTTATTCTGAGTACAAGTAGCTTCAAGTTACTTGAGTCAGCTCTGGAAAATGTTATGGAAACCTAAGTCTTCTACTTAATATTTTTATTATGTATTAAAACAATAATACACTTTAACTCTGCTATGGTAATGGAAGTATTCTTTCAGTAGTTCTGAAATCTCGGGAGGCGGGGGGGGGGGATGGCGTGTGTAAAATAATACGCCTCCAGCAGACGATGCTCAAGGGCACGTATAATATATCAAACCAAAAACAACGTGACTGTGGCCTACTTAACCCTAGTTTGTAAAATTCTTCCATAATCTAAGCAATCACTCACAGTATCAATACTACTAATCAGGAATTATAGCAATTTTCAAGTGAGTCCAAATTTCGTACTTAAGTAGTTTTAACCCCCGTGACCTTTCAGGGATTAGGTATTTCAACTATATCCGGTCTCTTGTAGACTTGAAATGAGCTCAGGCTTTCCCAAGCTTCATGGGTAATTAGGTCAATTGGCCGAGTCCCCAGAATTCGACCACTCTAATTGATATAATTCGAGCGTGTGCTAGTGAGTATTCCTGAACTGTTGGCTTCTCATTTAGAGTTGAGGGCTGGCTCCCTTTTGCTGCAGGGGTCTTAACTAGTGCTGCACCTTAAGAATACTACGACATCTTATGAAGAACAGTTTTAAAATTTTAAGTGGAAGGCACTATTTTTAGAGGAAGCCAAGAGGATTGCTTTGCCATTGCCATTCAAGCTGGCCACCTAGTTGCAGACTGCATGCCTAGGCAACATGCTGATACGTGATTAATGACCCACAACTAAGTTGGCTTGTTATAGATATATGTGCTTTGAGCATGTTTTTGGCTGTGGCTCAACTGTTATGGGGCTAGAGGGTCAGAAAGGAGGCTCCACATCCAGTTTCCAAGCTAGAATTACTTAAAGCTGTGGCTCTGAAGTACTCTGTAGTCTAGGGTGAGAATGAACAACCATCCCTCGCCAGCGACCATGTTAGCTGAAGCTGATGGGAGTCTAGAGGACTTCAGGTTGCCCACATTCTAGTCACTGAAGAGTAGCTGTTGAGGCTGGATTTCTCCCACCTATTTTGTGAGCTTGCTTTGTGGCCTTGGGGTAAGTCACATGTTTCAGCTCTAGATTTCTATCTGTATAATGGAGACCAGCGCGAGACAAGCAAGATGTTGTTGTTGTTTAGTCGTTCAGTCGTGTCCGACTCTTTGTGACCCCATGAACCAGAGCACGCCAGGCACTCCTGTCTTCCACTGCCTCCCGCAGTTTGGTCAGACTCATGTTGGTATCTTCGAGAACACTGTCCAACCATCTCGTCCTCTGTCGTCCCCTTCTCCTTGTGCCCTCCATCTTTCCCAACATCAGGGTCTTTTCCAGGGAGTCTTCTCTTCTCATGAGGTGGCCAAAGTACTGGAGCCTCAACTTCAGGATCTGTCCTTCTAGTGAGCACGCAGGGCTGATTTCTTTAAGAATGGATATGTTTGATCTTCTTGCAGTCCATTGGACTCTCAAGAGTCTCCTCCAGCAAGATACAGACTGCAAAGCATTTTACAAATGCAAAATTACTAAATAATGACTTGGTAGTGTTTGGTGCAGTGAAGTTCATGTGTATGTGTCCGTCACTTGCAGAATGGCAACCAAGGTCTTTGTCTACTTTAAAGCAGGCTATATATACAATGGTACCTCGGGTTAAGTACGCTTCAGGTTGAGAACTCCGCTAAGAACAGCAATCGTGCTCTGGCGGCGCAGCGGCAGCAGGAGGTCCCATTAGCTAAAGTGGTGCTTCAGGTTAAGTACGCTTCAGGTTAAGAACGGACCTCCGGAACGAATTACAGTACTTAACCTGAGGTACCACTGTAATTGCTTCCAGTTCACCCAGCTCAAAAGCTGCTTTGGGTAAAGTTTTCCCTTCCCAGCTTTTTAAAACTACTATATATTTTGCAGCTGGGGAAAAATTTGCTATGCAGGTCTGATATGGAACACTTTGATCATTTGGGGGAACTCTTTAAGTTCTTTAAGTGTTAGGGAAGGAAAGGAATAAAATTTAAACCCCAAGCGGGAAGTTCAAATCAGAGTTGGAAGGGACCCCGATGATCATCTAGTCCAACCCCCTGCCATTCTGGAATCTTGCCCACAGCCTTCCCTGAGTGGGCTCAAACCACCAGCCTTCTAGTTAACAGCCTGATGCATGGACCCATTTGAGGATGAGAAAGAGAAAAGGCAGGAAGACTCACCAGGCAGAACAGGAGCCAGCCCAAAATGACACAGATAAAGTTATGGTGCCTGGTGGCACTTGCTAGAACAGGAACAATCTCTCTGCCTTTCTTCCCCCCTCCCTCTCTCTCTATGTTAGCCAGTTGGGTGTCAAAAGCAAACTACAGTCATACCTCGTGTTGCGTCCGCTTCATGTTGCGTCTCTTCACGTTACGTCCCGCGGCAACCTGGAAGTACCGGAACTGGTTACTTCTGGGTTTCACCGCTTGCGCATGTGCAGAAGTGCTAAATCACACTTCGCACATGCACAGAAGCGCCAGACACAACACTTCAAGTTGCAGGCCTTTCACGTTACAGACGGGCCTCTGGAACGGATCCCGTCCGTAACACGAGGTACCACTGTACGGTACTTGTTTTCCTGAAGCACAGTAGATGTTGCAGATATAACTCATGGGGCTACAGCTGGGAGACATGCAAGGAAACTTGCTACTAACATGTACCTTTTCCCACTTGCAGAGGGATGAATTGCTAGCCATGAGACTACCCAGCCTTTGCACTTTACTGAATCCCAAATAGCTCAGTTTCAGGAGGCACCCTAGAAAAGCTCAGTCTAACCATTTTCACCTGGCAGCTCTTACCGTGAATTGGAATGTAATCCTTTCTTTGAGTGCACAGGGCTTCAACTGCTGAAGCTTTATTTTCAAGATGTGACTGGAAACATTACATTTTCAGCCATTCCACCCCTAGGTTGTGTGTGTGTGTGTGTGTGTGTGTGTGTGTGTGTGTGTGTGTGTGTGTGTATTTGCAGCTCCTTACTGGGGTTTCTTCAATTCAGTTTGAAATGCAAGCAAAAAGTCTGATTAGAGGAAAATCGGGATCTAAACCACATGTTTTTCATGTCAGATTAGAAACAGGTGGGTACAGTTAAAAATCAATCATTTCCTTAAGCTTAAAAAAGTAGTTTGGATTAAAGGCAGGTGGCTATACATGGACATATGAAAAACCAGTCGCCAACTTATTGGTACATATGAGATTGATCTCTCTGAACACAAAGAAGTTCATAAATCACAGAACTTGGCAATAAAGATGTTTAGGCTTGAGAACCTGGAAGAGCAAACCTTTGTATCTGAAAGGGTTTTTAAAAAAAAAAAAAAAAAAATAGCACCTAGATCCTTTTTAGCTTCACTTTAACGGTTAACATCTGACTGACCTAAGAGGCCTGTGGAGACTCATTACAGCCTTTTCAAATATCGAAGCTGTCCCGTGATGCTGAACAGGTCAAGATTAGCCCAATAACATCATGTGGCTATGAAATGAAATGAGGGTGTGATTTGGGAAGTGCTTGTCTAAGGTCGGGGGGGGGGGGAAGTGGGATAGGAGAAGCGAGCTTAGTTAACAGGAGATGGATTGTACAAAAGGTATCCTTTTGTAGTCATTCTTGGCTTTAAAAGTGTGGCGGCTTAAAAAAGAAAGATTGCAGGATGTTCTTAGTTAATTTCTGCTGCTATGCTAAACTGTTAAGAAATCCTTCTACATTTTGGTTAACACTGAGCTAAGAAATACTGAGCTTATAGTAATGAATCGCTACGCTGCCAGGACAATGCTATTATCCACAAAGTAATAATCCACGAGAAGAAGGAGAAAAATTGAGCCAGCCTAGTCCCGTTGATTTCACTGAATATTTCTCAGGTGAAGTAAGCTTTTTAGATCTTCTGTTTTTAATATTTGGAGCTTGAGAACGCTCCTGGGCAAAACGCATCGCTTTTAAGGGGGAAGCAAGTTGTTAGGAAATTGGCTCACTGCTTCTGCTTCGCATGTGGAGGCTTCAGCTGAGATATTGTCCATTGCCGAAGTTTTGACACTTGATAACAGTTCAAGAATTTGGTATTGGGTTGTACCATAATCATGGGAAGGGATGGGAGATAGGGTGAGATAGATGCTTGCCCACCATAGTGTTATGGAACGGTCTTTACTCTCAGGAAAGACACAGCAAAGACGCATGCCCGACTGGCATGATCTCGCCTTCCAAGATCGTCCGGGAGCTTATCAGCTTCTTCAGCCCGAACATCACATGACGGGGCTCAGCAAATTCCCCCACAATCACAGCAACTGGTGTCGGCAGACATCCAGCACACTCATAAATCAGCAGTAAGTGTGCGCAGTAGTGTACAGACACAGCAGCTCAGCATTGTAGCTAAAACTACTTTATTACATATTTACATTCACGGAGCTCTACATCATGGCTCCTCTCTCTCTAGCATCAGGCAGCAGAGAGAGAACAAAGGACAAGAGTCCTATTTAGAGGATACATAGCAAAACAAGACTTCCTGTCTGCCGTCACTTCCTCCTTCCACTCTGTGGGATGAAAACATAAATACAGTCATGTGATAACAATAAGCCCATGACTGAACACAGGGAATGAATCTTATAACAAATAGTGGGGTTTTTTTTGTAGAAATTAAACAAGAAAAGGAATCAGTAGTGTGCGTGTGTGTGTGTGTGTGTGTGTGTGTGTGTGTGTGTGTATGAATATATATATAGAGAGAGAGAGAGCGCTAGCATTGGAACATTATCTTCCTTTGTGTTTTCATTCAACTCCCACCAATGTTAGAAACTCAGATATAAAACCTGGGTGCCAACTGGCTCTTTAAACCAGGGTTACAGTTGCCAGAACGGAATGTCTAGTTGCCATTTGGGGACCAGATGGCTTCAAAGGCGTATTTTTCAATACAGTGGAACCTCTGCTCACGACCACAATCCGTTCCGGAGGCCTGTCTGGAAGTCGAAACGGGTCGCTGGGAGAGGCGCCGTTGTGCACAGGCGCAGGCGGCGATTGCCCGCTTCTGCGCATGTGCGAACGGCAGCAAATCTGCCGGTTACTTCCGGGTTTGCCGCGGGCGTTGGGCGAAATGGACGCGAGCGGAGGCGGATGTAAGAAGAGGTTTGACTGTATGACTTTTTGGTTCCTGAAATTCATTCTGATTGTGCAGATAATTAAATCTGATACTCTTAAATTCACTGTTTTTTTCCTCACGTGTTTGATGGAGTGCAGAGGATCGCTAAAATAAAGAAACAAAAAGGATATTTTTTTTTCACCTTAACAATATGAAGCTATCTTAAAATGAAGTAGGAGGAAACGGTTGAGCCCTCTGTATCGTTCGACCATTACGTGTTCTTTTTTTAAAAGCTTTTCGTTTCTAATTGTAGCAAATATCACTCTTCCCCCAGCAACATAATGAAATACTATCACGTAACAAATTGCACAATGTTTTTAAAGGGCATATTTATTGTCCAGGCTGAATGAATTTTGTGCTATTAATTGTAATTGTATCCTTTTATAATCCAAATCCTGCTACAGTTGGATAAAGTAACTCAGTAGATATAGAAACAAATTCCATGTGATTTATACAACAACAGCAGGCAGTGGAATCTTGCTGCACGTATGTTCATTTTAAAGTGTGTTTTATTTTCCTGCACTGCAGACAGCTTGGATTTATAGAACTATTAAGTAAGGCGAGCTTAGATATATGGTGGTTAGAGTGATTTTATACTTCTCAACTTGAAGTGACCCATTAAGAATTTGAAGTATTGTAAAACTGAGACCTTGACGTTTTGGTGTACTGTAATGACGTCTGCTAAACCTTTGACTTTAATGGCTCTTGTTAGAAATAATATAGTTTTTGTCTTGGTTGCTGTAAAGAAATTGTTTAATAACACACAACTTCTGTCATGCATTACAATCTCATTTCAGAACTGAATTTCTGTTTTAAATTGTAACCCTGCTCTGTCCTGAAGACTCTTAGTAGATCCTGTTGATCAATAGTTTGCTGACATTTGTAGATATTATTTTTTAAGTTAAGCAAAATTAAAAGCCACTGCACTGAGGACAAAAGTAAGCTTTAGCAATCTTGGAATAAGAGGGGAAGTTCTTTAATGGATCAGTAACCAGGAAGCAGAGAATAGGAATAAATGGGCAGTTCTCCCATTAAGGAATGTGGAAATCGGAATTCCACAAGGATTGGTTTTAGGACCTGTGCCTTTTAGCTTGTGTATAAATTATCTGGACCATTCAGAATATGCTGTGCCAAATGTTGAGAAACAATCTCTAATGCTACCACTCCTGAATGGAAAAACAATAGATATGAATATGGAAGAGTGATTATTTATTGGAACTAAAACGAAGCAGTCACGAAATTAAAAGACGCCTGCTTCTTGGGAGAAAAGCAATGACAAACCTAGACAGCACCTTAAAAAGCAGAGACATCACCTTGCCAACAAAGGTCCGTCTAGTTAAAGCTATGGTTTTCCCAGTAGTGATGTATGGAAGTGAGAGCTGGACCATCAAGAAGGCTGATCGCCAAAGAATTGATGCTTTTGAATTCTGGTGCTGGAGGAGACTCTTGAGAGTGCCATGGACTGCAAGAAGATCAAACCTATCCATTCTTAAGGAAATCAGCCCTGAGTGCTCCCTAGAAGGACAGATCCTGAAGCTGAGGCGCCAATACTTTGGCCACCTCATGAGAAGAGAAGACTTCCTGGAAAAAACCCTGATGTTGGGAAAGATGGCGGGCACAAGGAGAAGGGGACGACAGAGGACGAGATGGTTGGACAGTGTTCTGGAAGCTACTAACATGAGCTTGGCCAAACTGCGAGAGGCAGTGGAAGACAGGAGTGCCTGGCGTGCTCTGGTCCATGGGGTCACGAAGAGTCGGACACGACTAAACGACTAAACAACAACAACAAAACGAAGAATACAGTACAGATTATTTCAAAACTGGAAGCCTCTTATTATTAGAATAAGGCACACTCTTTTTAAGGATGCATCTCATTTCTTTTTTACAAATGGCCGCCCAGAGTGGCTGGGGAGACCCGGCCAGATGGGCGAGGTACAAATAATAAATTATTATTATTATTGTTTCATTTGTAATTTTTGCATTTAATTTTTGTAAATAAAAACTCAAACATGAGTGTGAGATGGAGCTTGACTCCTCTGCTTCCCTTTTCTTCCCAGCAACTTCCCAACACAAGTTCCTCTCACCCTTCCCCCCCCCCACCAACCATGCAGTGCAATTCTATGCATGCCTACTGAAAAGTGAATCCTATTTAGTTCAATGGGGTTCGCTGTTGCGTAAATAGGTATAGGATTGCATCTTAATAACTTTATGCAATGGTCTGTTCATTTATTTACATCTCTTTCCCACCTTCTGTAATTCATAACACTGACTCTGCGTGTGTCTTGTTTTAAAAATCTGCAATGGCCCTTAGTTCAGAGCTGGGCTGGTTAGATTTTACCATTTCTGGATTTATTTATTTTTTCAAAGTTTGAATGCACATGTACTGGAGGAGAAACTTTTACGGGAGACAGTGGAAACGGCCGTCATAAGCCACTAATCTTTGGGCCGGTTCCGTAGACAAGTGCGCTCATGTTTTCTCCTCTTCCCATTCTAGATTTCCGTTGTATCCAAAGGGAGGAGAGAAACTGCAGTTTGACTATGGCGTCTACCTTCTCAACAAAAATATTGCACAGGTATGTTAGCCCAGAAAAGTACCCTTCCATAGCACAGCTACGTGCACCCATCATTGGGGAAGACAGTATGTAGTTACTACTTTATCTATATTGCACACACATGGGAGATCATCCTAGTTCACATGATCGGTGATTCCCTGCATGCCTTGCAGAGAGTAAGTTCACAGTTGGACATCTAACACACCCAACAATATAGGCCAGGGGTGGCCAACTCCCAAGAGATCTACTCACAGAGTTAAAAACTGGCAGTCAAAGTTGTTGAGCTTTTAGGGAAGAGGAAGGCCTGTTTTTTAGGGGTTCAGGTACGAGTTGTTGAGCTTTTTTTAGGGGAGCCCAAGTTGTTGAGCTTCTTTTGGGGGAGCCAGTGATCTGCCACAGACGTCCAGTGATCTACCGGTAGATCACAATCCACCTGTTGGACATGCCTGATATACTCCATCCCCATTTCCATCAGAAGACGAAGAGTCTGACACCCTTCTTTTGATGTTTTCCAGGAGCAGCCGTATTAAGCTGGGCATAGGGAATCAGTAAGGGACGCGGGTGGCGCTGTGGGTTAAACCACAGAGCCTAGGGCTTGCCGATCAGAAGGTCGGCGGTTCGAATCCCCGCGACAGAGTGAGCTCCTGTTGCTCAGTCCCTGCTCCTGCCCACCTAGCAGTTCGAAAGCACGTCAAAGTGCAAGTAGATAAATAGGTACCGCTGCAGCAGGAAGATAAACGGCGTTTCCGTGCGCTGCTCTGGTTCACCAGAAGTGGCTTTGTCATGCTGGCCACATGACCCGGAAGCTGTACGCCGGCTCCCTCGGCCAATAATGCGAGATGAGTGCCGCAACCCCAGAGTCGGTCACGACTGGACCTAATGGTCAGGGGTCCCTTTACCTTTTTATGGAATCAGTAGATGCCCAGGCTGGCTGTGTGAGTGGCTCTTAAGGTCAGGCAGGAAGCACTTCATCCTGGATTTCCGTGATCTGTATCTTTCCCACAGACTCCTTCGGGGCGGGGGGGGGGGGGAGGACCGAGGCATACAAAGCAAAATCATTGGGCAATCAAAACACGTCCCCAGAGGGAGAATGGAATCTCTGTGAAATTGCAAAATAAGAACAATGAAAGCCATATCTAATTCCTAGGAGGACGCAAGGTAGAATTATAAGCAGGTCAATACAATTTTCTGCAGATCATTATGGGCGTTGTTTTGACCCGGGAATGGTATATCGGTGTGCTCCATTTCAACTTGCTGGTAATGGTTTCCATCTGTTTCATCTATTTATTTATTTTTTAAAAGCCCGAGAATAAGTTCTCCCTTTCTTTCTTTCTTTTAAAAAAGAAGCCAACAGAGCCCTGTTAGTATTTGGAACTGACGAGTTGCAAATATTCGGGTTTTCAGCCCGATGTGAAGAGGGATTGATTGCTAATCCACTCTGGGAATTGTAGCTGTGCGAGGGAAACGGGTCTCTTAACAGCTCTCAGCATACTTAAAAAAACTACACCTCCCAGAATTCTGTGGGGAAGCCATGACTGTTTAGAGTGGTATCACAGTGCTTTAAATGGCACGTTGTGAATGTGGCCTAGTGGGAGGGGGGGTATTATCTAGCAGTCATAACTGGCTTGCTCTTTGTACTTTGAGCCTGTTAACTCACTATTCCTGCTTGCTAATTTAATTTGATTGGACATGCACTAAAATAGAATGGATTTTGCTTCCGATCGCTGCTTAGGCTTGTGGGGCTTGGCTTTGCCCAACACTTCTTGTCCTTTAGAGTCAGCAGAACCAATTTTCCTGCACAGAAAGCAAGGGTGACAATTGCACATAAGAAAGCGTTTTACCACTTAACAAATAAAACAAGCAGATCATTCAGTTCCAGCTGGCCAGAGGGCAGAAAATTCAAATATTTTAATTTTCCCATTTTAAAAAAATGATCAGAAAATTATAGATGTGTAAGTATTCTGTCCGGCTTCTAACTATGGGAAATTGCTGTTGGCCGGCTGTTTTGCTTAGCTTCACCTGGGTGATCTTGATTTGGAGACACCTGGGAAACTTTCAGCCTTTATTTACAGCTCAGTATTATATTAAGGAAAAGGGACGTGGGTGGCGCTGTGGTCTAAACCACTGAGCCTCTTGGGCTTGCCGATCAGAAGGTCGGTGGTTCGAATCCCTGCGACGGGGTGAGCTCCCGTCACTCGGTCCCTGCTCCTGCCAACCCAGCAGTTTGAAAGCATGCCAAAAAGTGCAAGTAGATAAATAGGTACTGCTCTGGCGGGAAGGTAAACGGCATTTCCGTGCGTTGCTCTGGTTTCGCCAGATGTGGCTTAGTCATGCTGGCCACATGACCTGGAAAAACTGTCTGCGGACAAACGCCGGCTCCCTCGGCCAGTAAAGCGAGATGAGCACTGCAACCCCAGAGTCGTCTGCGACTGGACTTAACTGTCAGGGGTCCTTTACCTTTACCTTTTAAACAGCCTTTTAAAATCTATTGAACACAAAGAATGAATCAATAAAACTGTTTATTATATTACATTAAATCAATAAAACTGTTTATTATATATAACTCTGAATGTCTTCAGATTTGGGTTAGGCTCTGCTGCTGGGAAGAAGTGGGGGGGCCTACCTGGGTCTTTGCTTGTGGATAGTGTGTTTGTTGGTTTAGAGCACTATTACCCTGAAAAGGCCCCCAAAGCAGTTTACATACAGTCAGTGAAAACAAGGCAATCACTGCCTGCAGGATTATTCTCTAAAACACATGATGGGGAAGAAGCGGCCGGGGTGGGGGGTGGGGTGGACCATACATAGACAGTAGCTTTTATAATGACCAAATGAGCTTTTATAATGACCAAAACAGGTGGAGCCTGTTGGAGTGGGTCCTTCAGTCTGTGTTGGCTAGAGGTGGAATTAATTTAAAAAGTAAAGGATCATATACTGAACTCCATAAAGAGAAGACATTCCTCTCATTCCTCAACACATAGCCTATTGCTTCTAATCGTTGATGCGTTAGTTGAGATTCCTGCATTGCGTGTAGAGGTCACCAAGCCACCCCCACCAATAAATTCACACAAGAGACATAAATTTTTGTTTGGGTTTTTGGCATAGTTTTGGCCACAACTTTATTGAAATACAAAACACGTGAGTGGTTGCGTAGGCATTGGTTCACGCTGTCCGACGGGACAGAGCTGACCACTTGTCAGCGAAAGACTAGCTGTCCGACGGGACAGAGCTGACCACTTGTCAGCGGGGGGAAACCAGTCTGGGGAGAGTTGAATGGAGGCTGGGAAGCAGAGACCTCCCCCTTCCCCAGAGGTCCCAGGGGCTCATGCACGGCCCTGCAACCCTACTGGGTTCGGACAAGCATATTGAGCCGCTGGATTCCTTTAACGGAATTCCCACTCACCATGATCACTTTTGGAGGGCTACCGCACTCCAATAACCAACACAACCAATGCCTAACCGCCAACCTTACAAGTTGTGACTAGTTGCTACGTAGTAGGCGAAAACCAAATGGCACAGCCAATCAGCCAAATGGAAAAATTCCTACTAGGCCCCTGCCTCAAAAGCAGACGACCCCATGACAGGCAACAGCAAGGTCAACGCACAAGCCTATACCAGGGAGGGGGGGCGGGAGATCCGAAGCTCACAGCAAAGAGGGAGGTCGCACCACGTGCTGACCCATTTAAAGGACGCTGGGCTGTCCATCAAAATTAGATACATGTGCTTTTGCCCAGCAACACACTGGGCAATGCTAGCTGTGGCCAGCTAGCCAAACCCACAGCTACAAAAGGGGGGTGGCTTTTTTGCCCCCACCGCAACACGAGCTCTCTCTGTAGTGGAGAACTCGCTTTGCAGGGGGTTGGACTAGATTAAGAATAAGATTTCTTTATTGTCATTGTACCAGTACAATACAATGAAATTGGATGCTTTCCCATAAAAACAACACAAAACATTACTTGTGCAGTGATTGATATAAGATAGAACTGAATGCTTGAATATATTTTAATTGTTTCTCTTGAAACAGTCCTTCAGCTGGTGAGTAGCACATTCATGCCAGATTTTAACAGTCCTTGTTATAGTGAGAGCCCGTTTCCTGGGGGGATGTATGCTGGTACAAGGAGCAAAGACCTATGGTCGGTTTAGTTCAAATGTGGGAGCTGTAAAGCCCTGGAACCATATTTTATATTCAGATAGATGAGCCTCAAGGTCCCCTCTAACTCTACAATTCTATGATCCTGCGATCAGAAATTTCCTGGGTACTTAATAGATGTGATGCAATTCAAGAACACATCTGTGCTTAACCTGATGGCATCTAAAACAAAATACCTGCCTCTTGGTTATTGATTATCCAAAGCACCCGTTTGCTCTATTTCTCAATAAGTGATATCAAGTCATTCGAGAGTTAACCGGTGGAACTCAGTGGAGCTAATTCTATTGATCTCAGTGGGCCTGCTATGTATAACTGTGGATATTACCTCTTGTTCATTGAGCAATTATCTGTTGGAGAAACTATTCTAAATAAACGCAAGCAGTGCATTGCATATTATTTATAGAAATCTAGAAATGTCTGTGTAGTGTCCCACCAGTCCATAGAAGTTATCGTCGTATAGCTGTGCGGTATGAAGTAAAGAACCTCGGACTGGCTGCAGTATTTTGAATCCTGGGAGCGTGTCACTTTTTTACCCTTAACACTCTCTTGGTGCAGATTTCTGGGCCAGAAAGCTAATAATGCATGGAGGTGAGACTAGGATTTTTCATAGTACATTGCTTTGCTATAATGTGTTAAAATAAAAAGGGGCACAAATTTTAAGCAATCGGGGAATAATAGCAGCTTTAGCTGCACCACACCAATCTTATGCTTTGGTGTTGTCAGGTTTTAAACTTCAGTTTCAGTTTCCCTGAAGACACTTTATCAAAGCCATATGTGGAGGCAGGCAAGTAAACAAGCACATTCACACTTTTAGTACCAGATAAACATGTGAGAAGCAGACTCACAGGAGTCCTTGTGTATTCCTAGCTCTTCAACCTGAGAATACGGTCCTATTTTAATGAATATGAAGTTGTTCTCCCGCACAACACACACACACACACACACACACACACACACACAGAGAGAGAGAGAGAGAGAGAGAGAGAGAGAGAGAGAGAGTTGTAGTCTGCACTACCTTTCCACTCTCTAGGTGTTAGGAAAATGTTTGCCTTTCATTTCTTTATTGTAGTTAAAATCAATGCAGTTTGCAAATGCTAAATAAACCCACAAAGCATAATAAGGAAATGATTAGGTAAAAGGCGGTTCAGAGATCTTATCAAAACGTTTGGCTCATCCTAAGCCATTACTATAACCCAGGCATGTCCAACAGGTAGATCGCGATCTACCGGTAGATCACTGGACGTCTGTGGTAGATCACCGGTAGATCAGTGGCTCCCCCCAAAGAGGCTGAAAAACTTTGGCTCCCCTAAAAAAAACTCAACGTCTTTGCCCTGCACCCCTAAAATGACCTGAACCACCCAAAATAGGGCTTTCCTTCCTTAAAAAAAGCTCAATGTTGCTTTCCTCTTCCCTAAAGAAGCTCAACAGCTTTTACGTGAACCCCCAAAACAGGGCTTTCCTTCCTAAAAAAAGCTCAACAACTTGAATCCCCCAAAAGGGGGTAGATCACTGCCAGTTTTTAACTCCATGAGTAGATCGCAGTCTCTTGGAAGTTGGTATAACCTATGCAGATGATGGATGTCAAGGAATGGAAATCGAGAGTAGCCGCTTCTTTTTAGCCCTCTCTGGTGGTCCTGATATGTACAAGGCAGAGCCACTCACTTATCAGCAGCAGGGAAACTGCAGCCTGGCCTCCCCATCTTGCCTTTGCCACTGTTCTGGCCAAACAAAGCCCGCATGTTCGTGACGTCAGGGGCAGGGCAGATAAAGATACAGCTGGGCCAAAAGAAGGTTTGCAGACACTGCCAAATCAACTGAAAGCATAGGGCTGTGCTTTTGTGAATGGATTGCATGGCATCATTGCGATATCAGGTGATTGACAGGTGGCAGCTCCACTCCCCTTGGCTGACGGAGATGGTATAAATTGGGATGCATCCCGCCAGGTGGATCTAGTTGTTCTAAGACATGTTGGACTGTTTTATATAGGGCTTGATAAGAGTCTAATACTATATTGTATCAATCAAACATCTCATCTAGTGACCCTCTTGAAATCAAGATTTTCTTTAGAGAAATACTGTTTTTGCTTTTACATTGGTAATGTGTTTGGAATCGTCCCTAGCATCAGTGTTCTGTGATATACAGACTGCAGTCTTAATGATTAAGGCATAAGTGCTTTTTGGAAGGTGATGGGCAGATCAAGATAGCATTGGATAATCATGTGATGAAAGCTGGAAGGAACCATATCTTTTCACTTGCCAAGTGTGGCAGCTGAGGAGCAACACACCGCACCGTGGTTTGGCACTCCTTTGCAACCTACCACACTCTGGTTCGAATTGTAGTGCAAAATCTGAAATTTCAGACGACAACGTTTTTAGATTTGTTTTTGTCTTGTTAACCCTCTCTATTCTTTATGGGAACAAGAGTTGTATTAAGTTTCCTCATTGGGCTAGTGAACTTCTAACCCTTGAGAGAGAGAAAACAATCTCTTGATAGATATGATTGTTAGATTAATGTGTAAGCTCCCTCCAAGTGAGGTCATACAAACCAAATACGCCCATGTCTTGGAAATCTGATAAACATCACTTCACGGTACTGAAGAGATTAAATAAATATAAAGGCATAAAACTTTGGGATGTTTCAGGTTTATAGTGCAAGACTGTGGCCTGATGGTAAAAAGAATTAAACGTTGATATTGTGGTTTGTTGGGTTTGAAGTCCTTAATGATGGCACTGCCCTCTAAATCGCCCTCTTTCAAAAACTCACTTTGGGTCAAATAGTGGTTGAAAATGAGGCAGCTTTTTATGGGTCTCCTGCACCTCTTCTTAAAAGTGGAACTCACTCTAGCAAGCATTAAGTTCACTCATGTAAACTGTTCCTTTGTCTTCAAATCAAATCAAAGTGTGGCATACCTTCCTGGAGAAAGGGGATGCTCTCTGATATTAGTGCCCTTGGTCCAGTCAACTGGGCATTGCATACTCTGTCCGCAGCTTATCCCTGGTCTCTGCCTTTCACAGTTCAACCACTAGTCACCCTTTCTGTTGTCTCAGCCTTGATGCTCCTCATTTCCTCCCATCTAAATTATTTCATTCTGTTGCTTCATGGTAGGAAACCATAACTCTCTCAGCCCCTGTTCACTGTGAGAGAGGAGTGAGTCCATGGGCCTTTTGCCCCACCCTGTCCACAGCTAGAAAGCAACATGTGACTTGGAGCTGAACCTGGATCTTCATAAAACCACAGTCTGTACCTGGATTGGAGAGGGATCCCCCACCTCCCCAGACGTACATCCCAAAATCCTGTGCTGCAAAGATAGCAGCTGATAGTGGCCTGCAGCTTGTCCAGGTCTGCCTTGAACATGAGCCCAACATGGCCAGATTTATTGATTTAATGGATTTATGCTATAGTGAAAGGGACGCGGGTGGCGCTGTGGGTTAAACCACAGAGCCTAGGGCTTGCCGATCAGAAGGTCGGCGGTTCGAATCCCCGCGACGGGGTGAGCTCCTGTTGCTCGGTCCCAGCTCCTGCCCACCTAGCAGTTCGAAAGCACGTCACAGTGCAAGTAGATAAATAGGTACCGCTCCGGCGGGAAGGTAAATGGCGTTTCCGTGTGCTGCTCTGATTCGCCAGAAGCGGCTTTGTCATGCTGGCCACATGACCTGGAAGCTGTATGCCGGCGCCCTCTGCCAATAATGCGAGATGAGTGCCGCAACCCCAGAGTCGGCCACGACTGGACCTAATGGTCAGGGGTCCCTTTACCTTTACCTTTATGCTATAGTGACAGGTTACAAAAAGTTTGAATAACCACAAAACAAAGGACAAAATATAAAAATACCCAAATATAAACATGCTCTGCTTAAAATGGTGCGGACTCTGCACTTGGATGAAACTATAAATGGCAAGTTGAAGGTTGTATCCTGCTAGCATTTGTTAAAAAACACACACCCAGACATGGAAATTTCTCTTGTTTGTGTAGCTACACCTGCCAAGTTTAATGAAACAGCTTTATATCTAAAGAGCCTTTAGCAGTTGCCCCCTTTTAAGCTCACATTTTTTAGCCTGCCTGTTTAATGGTTGGCTATTCTGAGAACAGGATGCAGGACTAGATGGATCCTGCAAGCCTCCTCCTGGGTTCTTAAGGATGTATGGCAACTATGCGTGATAATCTGCATTCTCCTATGGTGGATCCAGAGGCCCATTGTGGGCTTCATTTTCATGAAAGGGGCTAATGTGAGCAAGGTGGTATCCTTCCTTTTCCATGACTTTTATTATAACTTACAGCTTTGCCATCCTCCCAAAACTCTGGAGCCTGCACAATACCATCAGCTTACTTCAATATACCAACAATGGAATATTGTTTGCATTCCTTTTCTGGTGGCCCAGGAAAACCTTAGCCCTCCTAGCCTCCTATCCTGCCTCTGCTCTAATATCTATGTGAATGTGCCTTCTGAGGTCTCTGTTAATGGAGGAATCTGCTATGCATTGGCTCTGCACAGGACTTGGCTTCGAGCCATTCCATCCATTGGGCAGCCCATAACTGCCCATCATAGCACTTTTGGCGTCATAAATGCTTTTGTAGCTGCATCTTCGCAGCTGCTTGAAGCGTGTTGACTGCATGTTAAAACCGCTTTTACTGTTCCCATTGAGAAAGATGTGCTGATTCCACCCCACCTCCGGTAAAGTATTGCACTTAAAAGGAAGAACTTAAATCTTGAGTAGAGTCAGCAATTCCACTGTGATACCTAAGAGAAAGCTAAAATTATCTCATACATGGAGCCAAGAAAGCTTTTATCTGACTTGAAGGCTTCTTTTAGACGGTGCTGTTGAATTCCCTTGACAACTCCAAAATTAAAATGATTAAGCGAAAGTAGTGCACAGTTGTTACGTTTATATGGAGAATAGCCTCTTTCCTGTTGCGTAGCCTCCCAGCCTGCCTATATTTGGAACTGATGCATGCCTTTCTCAAGTCCCTTAATCCAGTTATTTATATGCTACAAACCATTAGGAGTTGAGGATGGGCTTTTAAAAGTAATTCAGATATATAATGAATCGGGATTCAAGATGACCTTAACAGATTGCAGAACTGGGGCCAAGCTAACAAAATGAATTTCAATAGGGACAAATGCAAGGTTCTACACTTAGACAGGAAGAACCAGATGCACATATATAAGATAGGGGATACCTCGAAAAGGATCTAAACGTCTTAGTAGACCACAAGCTGAACATGAGTCATCAGTATGATGCAGCAGCAAAAAAAAGCTAATGCTACTCTAGACTGCATCAACAGAAGTATAGTGTCCAGATCAAGGGAAGTAATAGTCCCACTCTATTCTGCCTTGGACAGATCTCATCTGGAGTTCTGTGTCCCATTCTAGGCACCACAGTTTAAGAAGGTTATTGATAAGCTGGAATGTGTGCAGATGAGGGCAACCAAGATGATTCAGGGTCTGGAAACCAAGCCTTATGAGGAATGGTCGAAGGTGCTTGGGATGTTTAGTCTGGAAAAGAGACTAAGAGGAGATATGAATAGACATCTTCAAATATCTAAAGGGTTGTCCCAGGGAAGCAGCATTAGCGCCCCCCCCCCCAGTTTGATGTCATCTACAAATTTAATGAGCATCCCCTCAATCCCTTCATCCAAGTTGTTTATGAAACATCCAACAACAGCGGGCACAGGACAGAACCCTGTGGCAACCCACTTGTCACTTTTCCCCAGGATGACGAGGAACCATTAACGAGTACTCTTTGGGTTTGGTCAGTCAACCAGCTACAAATCCACCTAACAGTTACTTCATCAAGCACACATGTCACCAGCTTCCTTGCAAGAATATCATAGGGGACTTTGTCAAAAGCCTTACTGAAATCAAGATACACTACGTCCACAGCATCCCCCTGACCCACCAAGCTTATTACTCCCATCAAAAAAGAGAGAAAAGAAATACGGTTCGTCTGACATTACTTATTTTTGAGAAACCCATGCTGGGTCTTAGTAATCACAGCATCCTTTTGTAAGTGCTCACAGGCCGATGGTTAAATTATCTAGGACCTTCCCTGGTATCAGTGTCAAGCTCACTGGTCAGTAGTTTACCTGGGTCTCCCCCGCCCCTCCTTTTTGAAGATGAGGACAACATCCGCTACCCCAATGTTGCAGGCACTCTCCTCCTTTTGCACCCGGTGGTTCTTTCTCCTGCTTATAAGCAAAGCCCCATTTTCCAGTTTCCGTAGTCTTTCTGTCCATGACTGTTTCTGCGCTCCAGCTTGCAATTATTACAAGAGGTTCCTGCAGATTCAGATGCGCAGGAGTGGCTTGTGAGAATCAAGCAGTGTCTGTGAAGCATAAGCGAACAGCAGCCCCTCGATTAGTCATGCTGAAAGGCAATCACTCCGCAGGCACAGTTGTTTAAATCGTACTAAATCTTCCTTAATCTAAACTCCCTGGGAGCATTAACTTCTGAGTTGTGGGCCAGGGAAAGACCTGTGAACAAATGCCTTTGAGCTTTGTTTCATTTGCACTGCTACAATTCGCAGTTTGGATTCTTCTTCCACTGGCTCAGTCTCATTGATGCTAGTTCACCTGAGTGCCCAAGATGCACGTTCTTGCCCTGACCATTATTATTATTCATTGAGTTTATATACCACCCTATACCCGGAAGTCAGGTTGGTTCGCAGAATAAAATCAAAATATTGTTGTTGTTTAGTCGTTTAGTCGAGTCTGGCGCCTAAAGGTGTATAATGAAGGTGCCTGGTGAACGTCCCTATCATTTACGTGTTTTAGGTATTTGTGATGGTACACAAGCACCTTGGAAGTGTGATGTGCAACATGTGCCCTAAGGCAAGGGTGGGGAGAAGGTAGATAAGGATCTTCTGGTAGATTACTTGGTGTTTCTGATTCCCAATTGCGGACACACACGCGAAACCCTGTTTGTGGTGCCTACCCCTTTCCCCAAGAACGAGACACGAGACCAGAGTATGGGATCAAATTGGCCACAACTTTATTGAACTTCAGAAGTGGGAAACTTGGCATAGGCCTTAGCAGGCATCCCTCTCAGCCCCTGTGGCTGAGTATATGCAGGATGAAGAGGTGTAGTGGGAGGGGACTGCAAAGCACACACTTACACAGCATGCCCTCCCACTAACCTTGGTCCGGGAGTTTGACCTACATGCCGCCGCTCTAGGGCCAGAAACTCCCAGTTTTCCCTTTAACGGGCCCTGCAAGCGCCACCACATGGGCTGGGAGCATGCCAGCATCCCGCCCAACCAGATGATAGACTAAAAACTACCTTGCCAAGGCCTAAAACGCCAAAGTTGTGACAAAATGCTGCGGGGAGGGCGAAACCTGCCAATGCAGGGAAATTCCTTCCCGGTTCCGAATATGGCAACCATCATAAGACCACAGCAGCGCCCGCTGACCTGTAACGCAAAGTGTTAGGCTGTAAGGAAAGCATTGTTAGCTTGATGACCACTGCCTTCAGACGAAACTGTATGGAGAGAAGAATTATTATTAATTTGAGGGAGGGAGGGAGGGCGGGTGAACCTAGAAGGAAAAGAACTAAAGAGGCCTGGCTGAAGGCCTCAGCCCCTTTTACAAGCCCCTTGACCCCACCCCCGGCCGACTGTCCATTGTCCACCTGGCCGAGGGCGGGTCAAAGGGGGCAGCCTATGCAGGTGGGGCAGCTCCCGCCCAGGGGACCCCCGCTCGGTGCCGCAGACCCCGCCCACCTGAGAAGGGAGGGCGGAAATTGTCTGACAATAGCAGCAGATTAAAAGTTTCTCCTCTTCCACCCCACCCCACCCACCACCACTTTGCTGGACAAGAACGTTGAGTGGGTTTTTGTGTGAAAGGACTTGTGATCTTGGGAGCTGGTAGTGATCCCTATTTCCTGGCTAAGCACCAAGCCTTTTCATTCTCAGTGTACATCTCAGGGGCGTAGCCAGGATCAAAACTAGGGGGGGGGCAAGCCATGGTCGTTCAGGTTGTGACATTTCAGCATGGAAAAGGCGAATGAAACCAAAATTTTAAGAAAATTATATATAATTATAGCAGTGCTTTATTACGGTAGTTATTAAAATTATTTGCTTGAATTTTTTTAAAAAAATTTCTAGTTACTTGTCTTATGCTAATATCATTTTTATTGGGTTTGAAGAAAACTTGTTCAAAACTTTCGTTTCAATCCCCGAGGAGTCGGTGCAGGTGTTTCCAAAGGCGAAGGAAACGGACCCCCTCAAAAAGAAAATAGGGGCGCAGCCTCACCCCCCAAAATAGGGGCGCAGCCAGTCTGGAAGTGTAAAGGAGAAGCGCCTACTTTGGCGAAATAGAGCATCCAGAGCCCATAGAGGCGCTCCTTGGAAGCCATGGCTTCTGCACTTTGCCTGTGCTCTCCCTGTGGAGCCAAACCCCACCGCCTACGGTGAGTTCAAAGGCAAGTGAGAGGAGCAGACACTAGCTCCCCAGGTCCCCTCATCTTCTGTCTCTGGGCAGTGTAGCAGGAAATTGAAAACAAGCAGCAATTGTACGTTGAGCTTAGCATCAGTGATCCGTACTCTGATAACTTCCAAATTCATAGGGGCCAACTCCTAGGGACTGAGGTCCCTTAGGCTCCCCTAAAATATTTGAGAGGACTGGGCCCCCCCAAAGTTCATAGGCATTGCCATTGAAATTGTGTGTGTGTGTGTGCCGTGTCTTGTGATTGATTATGCTGTACCAGGTTAGACTACTGTGATACACTCTCTGTGGGGTTGCCTCTGAAATATGGCTTGGAAATTGCTGCTAGTTCAGAATGCTGGATCACCAACTGGGATAGGCTTATTAGGATAATGTAACAGTGATGCTATGCCAGTTGCATTGGCTCCCAATTTCTGAGCCCAAGTGCTGGCTTTGACTTTTAAAGCCTTTTCTAGCTTAGGACCCAGAATAGTTTATGTGTCGGCCCAAACATTCAGAACTTCAACAGAACGTCTTCTGGGGGTGGTCTCACAAACTGAGACAAGGCAGCTGCTCCACAAAGAAAGGGCCTTCTCAGTGGTGGTGCCTCAGTTGTGAAGTGTGTGTTATCTGTAGAGGGGTCCACTTGGTACCTATTTTGTCATCCTTCCAGTACCAGGCAGACTTTTCCATTTCCCCAGCCCTTTTAGAGCTGATTTTATCCCTGTGGATTCTTTGCTTCCTTGCATAAATTCGCTGGGTTTTATTACTGTTCTACTATATATTGTCTGCATTTTAATCCATGCACACGGACACACAAACGATCCTGGGGGTTTCCAATGAAGGTTAGTATAGAAATTCCTGTAACAAAATCAAAATAAAATAACCTGCCATCTTCCTGCTCACCCCTTTCCCTTTGGGCAGCAGGTTGGGGAGCAGAGGGAGAGGGGAAGCTTACACCGCCTTGGCTGGCTTGTGGGTTCTCCTTGAGCAGTGCTGTGCAGAGGGAGCACTGGGCTGCCCCACAGAGCCACCACGCAGGGACAGCGTGAGGGAGCCAGAGGCGGAGGCACCAGACTGGAGGCAGGCAGGCATCTCTCTCCCGATCCCTGGGAAGCCTTTTCCCTGGGCAAGCCTGGGCGGGCACAAGGGCAACTTTGTGCGCGGCAGCACCTTTCACTCCAAGCGGTGCGCAAAGCTCCCCCGGGCGCCACGCTCCGCTCGGCACAGAGGCATAGGAAGGTCAGGTGGTACCCGGTGCGGAAAATTTCTTGTCATCCCCCCCCAACATTGTGTGTTGTTGTTTTTTGCCTGCAAAAAAAGGTTTTACATTATTTCATATTTTCTTACAAACGAATGTGGATTCTGGGCCTCTGATAACAAGTAGGTGACTATGGACAGATACTTAAATCTACAGGATGGACTGTTTTGGCTTGTGTTATTTTATTTATATTTACAGTGGTACCTCGGGTTACATATGCATCAGGTTACATACTCCGCTAACCCAGAAATAACGCTTCAGGTTAAAAACTTTGCTTCAGGATAAGAACAGAAATTGTGCTCTGGCGGCACAGCGGCAGCGGGAGGCCCCATTAGCTAAAGTGGTACCTCAGGTTAAGAACGGACCTCCGGAACGGATTAAGTACGTAACCAGAGGTACCACTGTATTGTTTATTTATTTAATAAAATTATTTTTAAAAACCTGCAAAGTGGTTTAGCAAAATAAAAAACAAAACAAAAAAAACCACAGCAGCTATTTATTTATATTTATTAACTCACACCTCTTCCATGCAGCAGCATATCAGAACACTAACACTTTATGGCTAAATAGCTTATAATTTACTTTAATTACTTGCAAGCAAGTTACAGGTAGGTAGCTGTGTTGGTCTGCCATAGTCAAAACAAAATAAATAAATAAATAAAAATCCTTCCAGTAGCACCCTAGAGACCAAATAAGTTTGTTCTTGGTATGAGCCTTCATGTGCATGCACACTTCTTGAGCACACGAAAGATTTGAAAAGTGTGCATGCACACGAAAGATTTGAAAAATCACCCAAGCAAACACGTGTTTTTAGGGGTTAAAAAAAGGCTGGGGGGGGGCTAAAGGCAAAGGACAAAGGGGTAAAGTCACTCACAAAAAGATCGCTGAGTGTGGATCAAAACAGCAGCAGAGAAAGCTTCTTCCCTTCCAGAGATCATAACAACAATGAATGGTGGGACGAGGGGGGAGGGGCAGGAGGCAGTTTTAGCGAGGCGTTAATAGTTCACAGAGTAGCCTTATCAAGCAGTCTCAAGTGGAGACTGATAAGGAAACTTGGGGGGGGGGGAATCAAGGAGATCTCATCGTTTTAACCCAACAAACTCCCTCTTCGCTCAGTCTCAGCAAACAAGCAGCACTCAGCAACGGTAGCAGCCAGACCCAGGAGACAGACAGGGTGGTGGTGGCAGCTATGGGGGGCAGCTGCCTTCTAGGGGGGGGCAATTGCCCCCGTCTGCCCCCCCTTGGCTACGCCCATGGTACATCTGACTGTCTGAGCTGCTATTTTGCAACTGGTGCCGGTTGGTGGACCTTGGGGGTTCTAGATTACAGATTTGCAGTGTAAATCTCTCCATATTTTCTCAGAAACGAGTCATGGTGTTCAGTGGTGCTCTCTTCTATGTGTATTTCGAATTGCATCCTTCAAACAGCAAACTTCTTCTCTGGCATGCAGATCTTGGAATACAGCTTGTAAGGCAGCTAAGCCCGTCAAGGTTTACTCAGGTGTTCAAAAGAACCATGTGCTAATTCACCCGTTTCTCTCTCCATAGCTTAGATACCAACATGGGCTGGGAACTACAGATCTAAGGCAGACACTTCCTAACCTGAAGAACTTCCTGGAGCATGGCCTCATGGTCAGATGGTAAGTTCTGTCCATTGCAGAAATGGGAAGGTGGGGTAAATGATTAAAAGTTTGTGGAACATACTATATACCTAGGAAGTTGCACTTAGAGCTCTTTCTCGTGACTTTTGGGTTTGCAGTGTGTCCCACCACAAACCTTTTGTCACTTGATAGTGACTTGGGGACCGGGAGCCTTGAACACATCTGGGTTGGATGTGCTTTATAAAAATAGGAGCTGATCTCTTGCAGGAGAATTAGAATTACTAAAGAATCTCTTAATTCATCTGCAACTGAATATGAAGCTGCATATTCAGGCAGTGTTGTTGTTCTGGTCTAAACCACTGAGCCTAGGGCTTGCCGATCAGAAGGTCGGCGGTTTGAATCCCCGCGACGGGGTGAGCTCCCGTTGCTCGGTCCCTGCTCCTGCCAACCTAGCAGTTCAAAAGCATGTCAAAGTGCAAGTAGATAAATAGGTACCGCTGCAGCGGGAAGGTAAACGGCGTTTCCATGCGCTGCTCTGGTTCGCCAGAAGCTGCTTAGTCATGCTGGCCACATGACCTGGAAGCTGTATGCCAGCTCCCTCGGCCAATAATGCGAGATGAGCGCCGCGACCCCAGAGTCGGTCACGACTGGACCTAATGGTCAGGGGTCCCTTTACCTTTACCTTTAACTCTTCATGACCCCATGGACCAGAGCACGCCAGGCACTCCTGCCTTCCACTGCCTCCTGCAGTTTGGTCAGATGTTGGTAGCTTCGAGAACACTGTCCAACCATCTCGTCCTCTGTTGTCCCCTTCTCCTTGTGCCCTCCATCTTTCCCAACATCAGGGTCTTTTCCAGGGAGTCTTCCCTTCTAATGAGGTGGTCAAAGTATTGGAGCCTCAGCTTCAGGATCTGTCCTTCCAGTGAGCACTCAGGGCTGATTTCCTTCAGAATGGGTTTGATCTTCTTACAGTCCATGGGACTCTCAAGAGCAGGTGTAGGCAACCTAAGCCCCGTGGGCTGGATGCGGCCCAATTGCCTTCTCAATCCAGCCACGGACAGTCTGGGAATCAGCATGTTTTTACATGAGTAGAATGTGTCCTTTTATTTAAAATGCATCTCTGGGTTATTTGTGGGACCTGCCTGGTGTTTTTACATGAGTAGAATGTGTGCTTTTATTTAAAATGCATCTCTGGGTTATTTTGGGGGCATAGGAATTCATTCATTCCCCCCCCCCCCAAAAAAAAATATAGTGCGGCCCACCACATGGTCTGAGGGACAGTGGACTGGCCCATGGCTGAAAAACGTTGCTGACCCCTACTCAAGAGTCTCCTCCAGCACCATAATTCAAAAGCATCAATTCTTCGGCGATCAGCCTTCTTGATGGTCCATCTCTCACTTCCATACATCACTACTGGGAAAACCATAGCATTAACTATACGGACCTTTGTCGGCAAGGTGGTGTCAGGCAGTAGCTTTAGCTTTTAAAAGGCTGAGACAGGTTTTCTAAAGCCTCTGGAACTTGGGGAGGGGTCAAGAGATTGTGGGGGCTTGCAGATGTGAGATGGCTGCATCTCTCCCCCCCCCCCCAATTCCATATTTCTTCAAAGCCTCCCCCCACCCCAAGTTTCTAGTGATCATATTTTTGGTACAGTTCAGCCACAGATGCGATGGCGTGGTAAGTCCAAGCCTTGGTTAATATTATGCTGTCTAGCATTATTATTAGCCCTGCCACCGAGGCTGGATGGAGCATGCCAGCCACCTCGCAAATAGATCAAACAACACCATTGCAGTGTATGTCATTTGCATAGCTTAATTTGCTGGTGGAAAATATGCAGGATTTGTCTTTCCCCGCTGTGGAATTCTGGTTTCCAACTTGAGGTAGACCCTTGTCCCTGGGTGGCTCCTTCGAGTGGCATGTTCTCATTATCAAGACAAAACACATTCTTTGCCTGGCTAATATTTCAAAACGTGTGTGGATATTAGCCCTGCCTCTCCGGGACTATCGCGTTCCCCCTCGGCGCATGTCCATGGCTCATTTCTTTCTCACCTCCAAGGCTCAGATAGGTCCGATGATTCTGAACGGTTCCTCTTGGTACTTCCTTACAGTATAAACGGTAATGAGGCTTTTCATAGATTCTCCCTCCAGGGGAAGATTAGGGGGGGCCATATTTCCAGCTAGGGAAGTTGGGCGCAAGCATGCTTGAGTGCCAGAGCCCAATTCACATGTGCATGTACGGAATGTTTGCACGCAAACGACTGTGCACAGATGGTTAAGTTGATCTCCACAGGGCCCCAGCTATTAAAATTAAAATTTATGGCAGCATATATATAACTATATGTGCGGCAGGTAGGCCACACTATTGACTGCAAGAGTCTCTTGATCCGCATGGCTGACAAAGTGTTGCCAGATGCCCCTTCGCTTCTGTCAGAATGAGATTGGGGAGGGTAAAGCCCCTCTGCGTGAGTTTTCTTGTTTACAGCACTTCCGTGGGATTCCTTCCATTTGATAATTCTTCTGTGTTTGCCTTTAATCCAGTGTCTTTTGTGACAAGTGGGGTGAGATTGACAGGTGTTAATGCATATGCATTATGAGGGACCCAGGTGGCGCTGTGGGTTAAACCACAGAGCCTAGAGCTTGCTGATCAGAAGGTCGGCGGTTCGAATCCCTGCGACGGGGTGAGCTCCCGTTGCTCGTTCCCTGCTCCTGCCCACCTAGCAGTTCGAAAGCACATCAAAGTGCAAGTAGATAAATAGGAACCGCTCTGGCGGGAAGGTAAACGGCGTTTCCGTGCGCTGCTCTGGTTCGCCAGAAGCGGATTAGTCATGCTGGCCACATGACCCGGAAGCTGTACGCCGGCTCTCGGCCAATAAAGCGAGATGAGCGCCGCAACCCCAGAGTCGGACACGACTGGACCAAATGGTCAGGGGTCCCTTTACCTTTACCTAATGCATATGCATTCCCACCTTATCCCCAGAGTGCCTCCCACCCCACCCCCCAAAAAAGAATTTGCGAGGAAGCACCCTGTTGAAGGGTGCCCTGGCCAACGAAAGCTAACGCAACAAATAAACACCTTGGTTTTTAAGTTGCTACAAGACGCTGCTGCTGCTGTTCTTGTGTGTTTAGGCTCAGAGTGACTTGGCCATCAGGACACATTTGCAGACAACTTTGTAGCGCAGAGTTGGTCTGCCAACTGGCCTGGTGCTGGAAGCCAGTTCCCCTTAGAGCATGTAGAGAATGTACTGCCACAAGATACAATGGCCGCTAGCCTGGTTCGTTTTAAAAGGGATTAGACAAATTCGTGGAAGGGAGGTCCATCAGCAGTTGCTAGGCATGATGGTTGGCAGATGCAAGACGCTCTCGGAAGACCATGAGAAGGACCTGAACGCAGCAGCCCCCTTCTCAGCCATGCTCCCCAGCAACTGGCTTCCAGAAGCATGCTCCTCTGATGCTGGAGATAAAACTAACAGCCGTTTGATAGCCTTTTTCTCTGTGGATGTGACCAAACCTCTTTTAGAGCCTTCCACCTCGGTGGCTGCCACTGTGTCTTGCATATATAGTGCCTGGGGTTAATAAATATATATATATTTAAAAATAATTTTTATTAAGTTTTACATTTTAATCATGGCAATAACATTTCATATAGCATAAAAATAATACAATTCCCCAACTCCCCCCCTCTACTTCCCTCAACTTCGTCTTCTGGTTCTTAACATAATAACTTCCCCTGCTTGCTATATTATATCTTCCTATTAAGTTCTTCGTATCAAGTGTTGTCATCTCTTATCCTACTGTCCTCATCTTTATCATTTTTATACTTATTTTTTTGTTAATTGTAAGTGTTTACTCAAACCCTGCTAGTGAGTTCAGTTCTTTACATTGTTTCTGTACATGCACCATGAATGGTTCCCAGTCTTTCTTAAATTCTCTATTGTCTTTATCTCTTTCTGTTAGTTTCGCCATTTCAGCATATTCCATCAGTTTTTGCAGCCATTCTTCTTTAGTTGGTATTTCTTGACTTTTCCATCTTTGGGCTAATAACATCCTAGCCGCAGTCGTAGCATACATAAATAGTTTCTTCTTTTCTCTTGGTAGTTCTTGACCTGAAATGCCTAATAACCTGGGGTTGATATTTAGAGACGTTTGTTCAGTGAAGGGCAATACCCTTTTCAGACTAGAGATTTATGCTCAGAATATCACAGACTCCTCTGCCCAGAGTTCAGCCCCGAGGCTGCCTCGCATAAGTACCCCTTCCCATTCATACATTTGAGCATCCTTACATACGCTTCACACTTTTCTCTGGCAGAATTTGCTTTCAGTTACAATGGTGTAACATATAAAGTGATTTACTGGTTCATATATTTTTTGCATCTCAAAGAAGTAATTTATTGCTTTGAACTTTCTGTTCTCCGTATTGTCGTCCTGGACATCCATGTGTATTCTGTGTTTACACAATTTGCTGATGAAATACACAGGCAGGCAGCGAAAGGAATGCGCTGAATGCTCCTGGACCCCACTTAAGTCTTCCTCCTGGGTGTGGTTGTGTAATATTGCTTCCTCTAAAATAAACGAACAGATATAGATTTGGTTTGAGGATGAAAGCAGATGAGGTTTAAGGCTCGCTTGTGTATTTATGATGGATGGATGCTCTTGCAAGTCAGTCCTTTGTAGGATTGAGCCAAAAGTCCCACCCACCCAAAGCCTTTTCCAGCTCTAAAGAGGAACTTTGAGATGGGATTTTCATTGTAGCAATAAGTTCCCCAATCCCATTTACCCACTTTGCCCCTTTTTTGCTGTCTGTCCATGGCAGTTACAACTGGTTGGTCCTGCTTGGTACAACTGGTTGGTCCTGCTTGGTCCACATTTCACATCTTGAGGGTAGAAGAGGGGCTTGCTTGCTTTCCTTGCTGCTTTGGTGCACCTCAGATGCTAACTGGGACCACAGGTTGTGTTCCAGTGGTGGCGAGGACCTCAAAACCAGGAAAGCACCACTGGCAGGGAGTGAGAAGAGGAGGAAACTCCAGGTGCTGGAAGGAAGACCTATTTTAGGGCCGATGCATTTTGGAAGTTAATATGGTGCCTCCTCTGAGGGAGGCGTGGAGAGTGGCAATGAGAGACCAGGCCTCTTTTCGGTGCTGTCTTCACATTTGTGGGAATCTCTCCCCAGTGAAACCCGCCAGGCACCACCATTGTCATAACTGCAATATGGTCTCTGTGAGCAAGATTAGGCCTTCTTATTCTTGTTGGATGAACACCTTTGAGGTTCCGTTCCATCTTTCCTGCACATGTGGTTTTCAGTGACCAACACGCCACAGGCTTGCATGGATGTAAGTCGCTTCAAGGCTTCTTGTGTTTGGGCAAGCGGAAAGTAACAGTGATGGTGATTTAGGCACTCGGTGAGAATTGCTATTCAGAACACGCCCCCTGACAAAGGCTTGTACCAAAATGCATTGGGCTTTCTTTCTTCGAAAAAGAATTTATAACCTCTCTCTTCCTTTATAACTCATAATTTTCTGGTGTGGGTACGTCACAAGAATCTGGTAAGTGCAGTGGCCTGGATTCTGTGATTCTTTGCTTTCAGCATGGGGGAAGAGAAATACAGTCATACCTCGGGTTACGGCTGCTTCAGGTTGTGCGATTTCGGGTTGTGCACCGCACCGAACCCGGAAGTAACAGTTCAGTTCTTTATTCGATCGTCAGTCAGAAAAGATACATTTCCATACAAAAATAAAACGTCTAAAAGAACTTTGGAGTAAAACATAGCCAACAATAAAATGAAGCTATACCGCTAAACCCATGTCGATGCTGTCAATTTTAATCTTGCGATGCTTAAGAGCTAGACAAAGAAATTTGGCCACCAGGGAGGCTGTTTTTCCAGTAACATTATTCAACAAATATAGAACCCGCCTTTCTCTGGATAGAGAGCTAAGTTGACATAGGAGTGGAGCTATAAGATTTTGCCTGAGATCTGCATAGAAAGGGCAGGTCAGGAGAATTTGTTCGGTGGACTCTACCACTCCCAGGGCACAATGACAAGTTCTCTGAGCGTATGGGACTCCCCTGAACCTTCTCCACAATACCGCAGATTCGAGGACATTTAATCTGGCCGCTGTGAGGAGTCTACGGTATTCTACATAGTGGATTTCCGCGAGATAAGGGGCTGGTGTACGGAAGTAACAGAATGCATTACTTCCGGGTTTCGGCGCATGCGCAGAAGCACTAAATCGCGCTTTGCACAGAAGCGCCGAATTGCATCACGTGCGGCGCTGGTTGCGAACGCCCCTCCCGCATGGATTGCGTTCGCAACCCAAGCGTCCACTGTAGTGAGAACACCATGAAGACTGATCTGTGCCCTGCACAATCTTCTTCAGCATGAAGCCTCACATTGCCTCACCAGATCCTCTACTCCAGCTGCTGCACAGGTCCTGGGACCAGACCATGGCATCTTAGCTCCCCCCCCCCAATCTTCTAAAGGAGAACCGCTTTATGTTGTAATTTCTGCTTTCCCTTCTTTCGTTACTGGCCATCTCCTCCTGGCACCTTTCTGTGACCCCGTCATTACTCTGCATTATTTAAGCTATAATCTTTAAAGAGGTGTGAGATTTTTTTTCTCCCTCCCGCTTTTCTGTAGTTGACATGATACTGGCCAAAGGGTTTGCCTGAAGTGTCAAACTTTTTGGATGGCTGTAAACCAACTTAAACACCTTCGTTTCTTGCTGCCATGAGGTCATATTTGCAACCCCAAAAAAGAAAGCGGGGGGGGGGGAATCAAATGTTTAGGTTACATTCCCGCCCTCCCCCCTTAAAGTATTCTCATACCATTGGGCTATATAGCTGTGCATCTTGGCAGGGGTCCAGACAATCACGATTTAGTATTTTAACCAGCTGCGATCAAGTAATGTCCCTCGGAGGGAACATTTTGTACAGAGGGAAAGATACATATTTGAGACTGTGAATTGTACTCTGTCTTTACGTAGGGTTTGCAGGCCTTTTGCAAACATATTAAATAACAAGGCAATCTGTTTGGGGGGTTTTAATCGAGGGTTTTGTTTTGTTTTAAAGAATGATCTTCTGACCAGGAAGTCGGAGGCAACCCTTAAAAAATGATGGCAAAAACAGTGAGACAGAAATGAGTGCACTGGTTTTGTAGCGCCGATTATTCTTAAAATTGGTTTCTATTTGCATGTGGCTTCACCTCAAATAATTGTTCAGTGTGGATGGCATTGTTAGCTGTTTTGATGTTGCCCTCCAGATGTTGTGCACTACAACTCATCCAGCCCTGCCAGTGTGGGCGCCAGGTTGGAAAAAGCTAGTGTATACCTTATTGGTGTGAGCAGTGGAGACAAAGTGAGCTAAACATCCAGTTGACTTAGCTTCCCAAAGTGGAACTCCTCAGACATTGCCCAAATAAATTATGACACAATGCATCTTTTTAGACACTATCTCTGCCAACCCGTCCCCACCCCCCCCACCCCCACCCCCCAAAAATTGTATTTAGGAAGAGGTTGGGAGCAGGTCTTGGCCTTTCAAACTCTAGCTCCTGCTACAGCATGTTAAAGTCGTCTGGAAGTTCCAGCATTTATTTGAATGCAAAATTCTCCTCTGAAGAGGGTTTCATCTTCCAGGGTCTAGGGAGATACAAACGTAGGATCTCTTGGCTTAAAGGGAGAAAGTGTCTGAGCCCAGGGCTCACTTCTGATCTCTCCCTTGATGCAATTTGATGGTAGTGAGAAGATAAATTAATACAGGCAGCCCCCCATTTGTTCGCGTTCAATATATGCGTGACTGCGCATTGTTCCAAACCCGGAAGAGACTTGAAAACGTCACAAAAAGGGGCGGGGGCAGAACGAGGTGTTTGCAGTCATTTTCAGTGGTGTTTCAAATATACATGACTTCACTTAGACGCACGGTGCCTCGGAACGTAACCGCCAAGTAAATGGGGAGTTGCGGGTACCTTAGAGCCAGCTCTGGAATTCATCAGAAACGGAGAATGCAGAAGCAAAAGCAAATGGCCTAGGATGCAAATCCAAAGTTGAGACTTGCATGTGGCACTGTCTGTTCACATCAGAACGCGCAAGGTTTCAGGGTACCAGGACCTCAAATAAGCTTGGGACTTCCGTAAAAGTTTAAAACCTGGCCAAGTTGGATCAAGTCGGGAGTGACTGTGACCTGCCTTGTGCCCATGTTGCTGGTGAATTGGCATATGATTAGTGAGGTTTCCCTTCTCCCCTGCCCCATAGCCGTACATTCAGTACCACCCTTAGCTTTTGAGCCTCATATATGAACTAAAACTAAACTAAACTAAACAGTGGTGCATTGGATAGGGAGTGCGGCTTTCATGTAAGAAACTTGGGCTCAGATCTTCACTGAATCGCAAAGCCAGGGAGAAGCCACTATTTTCTTGCTGCATGCCTTTCATCATGGTTTTGTGGCAAGGATAACAGGAAGCGATGATGCTCCAACGGCATATAAATAACATAGTGAGCCATAGGAGTAGGCATAGAAGCCTATTACTGAAATAAGAAATTGTATTCGCAAATCTGGAAGGGATGAACCGGACTCCACTGACCTTAGCAGTGCTTAGGTGAGATAACCTTTCACTGTCTTTATCATTTCTCCCCCTAGTGATCGCCACCACATTTCCAGCGCCATTCCAGTTCCAAAGAGGCAGAGTTCTGCGTTTGGGGGTTTGGATATTGGGTTCACCAGCAGCCATCCTTCTCCAGACAAGGGACTCCGAAAACGGGCCAACTCTGAGAATGAGAGACTTCAGTACAAGACTCCTCCTCCGAGTTACAACTCTGCTTTAACACAGCCCATTGCCATTGCGGGAGAGCCGAACAAAAAGGCCGGGTCTTTTTCCTCCTCTTTAGATACCTCCATTGACTTCTCGAAAGAAAACAAAAAGGGAGGGGATCTGTGCCACAGCTTGAACGGCGAAAACAGGAGCCCCAACACCTCCCGAGACCAGCAGGAGTCTTTCCTGGGACCCTCTCGTACAATAAATGGCGCGGCGTTGCCCAGCGAGTGCCCCGACGCGGCCACCAGTGACCAGCTGTGTGCCTTCCGTGGCGCCCTTGGGGCCGACCTCCTCTGCACGGTTGAGCAGGCGGAAGAGATCATGGGCATGGAAGCGACGGGCTTCGGCACCGGAGACCAGCTCGAAGCCTTCAACTACATCCCGGTGGACCACGCCGTGGCGGTGGAGTGCGACGACCAAGTCCTGGGGGAATTCGAAGAGTTTTCCCGGAGGATTTGTGCGCTGAACAAGGATGCCCCCACGTTCCGCAGACCGCGGAAGGGTTCCGACAAGTGAGCTTTTTGGACACAAGGTGAAAACTATGTATCTGGAATGAAGATAAAACTTGCACTCATAATCCCTGATCAGTTATCGGGTGGGATTGGGTGGGTGGGCAGGCGGGGGAGAGAAGAGAACTGTCTTTATAGTTTTGGGAAGTAGATTTGGGTTACACACAATCATGGTATCGCCACAGTCCAGGTAAACCTCTGCTGCTTCCTATCCTGGTTTTCCTACTATTTACAGATTGCTTTGGCAATTGGATCAGGCCACTGGAGCACTGTCTGCTTTTAAGTTTTAGATTTCTTTAGGTCCTTTGACAGGTTGGGGTGGAGGGAAATTAAGTCAAACACTTAGCTGAAGACGTACAGGGGTGGGTGGGTGTTCCGTTGTGCGCACACGTTCTCTCTCCTCCTCAACAGCTTTTTGCCTTCAGCCAGGTCTTGCCGACCTTCCTGCTTCAGGGGCAAGGTGCCCTGTCAAATCCAGTAAGAACTCCTCTCCCTACACAATGTTATCTCATTCCTTCCTTCCTTCCTGCACCACTCTTTCTGGCGTCGGTCACTGCGCACGGCCCAGTAAGCGCCCCATGCATTTCAGTGGGTCATGTGCAGGAGCATATTGCCCAGCATATTGCTCCCATTGCTTCTAGGTAGAAAATTTGAGTGGGGGTGGAGAGGGAAGCTCTATGGGCTTAGGTCTTACCGCAACCTTATCACTGTGTGGCCAGTTTAGGAAGAAATACAGTTCCGGCACTCAAGCCAGACCTGAAAACTGAAGACGCTGCTTCTGCAGTTTGGTAGCTCTCTGGAGCACTTGGGACTACAGGTGTGTCTCATGGGACCAGCAAACTGCAATAAATCAATCCATAGGCACATTAATTATTTCCCCCCAGACCCTATCAAATCTGTGAAGCAGTATACAAACACGCAAGCCACATGTTATATATACAGTGCAATAGGTTTTGAGATGATGTGAATGGACTCTGAATAGTGCTTGCTGTTGGCCATACTTAATATTATACTTAATAATAATTTTATTTGGTTGAGGTGGGGAGAATCAACCAAACCTTCTGTACTTCTCAACTGGAGCTGTCCAACAATTTGTCTTTTTTCCAGTGGAGCAAGTTCGACTCCAGATGAGGTAGTTTGCCACTGGGGCACGTGTTTCCAACTGCACTAACGTACAAGCGGATTTTGTGGTCTGCTTGAGATTCCCGACGATATGCATTTATTATTATTATTATTATTTTGGAGTTCAGTTGTGTCTGGCTCTCGCTTTCTACATTGTATACTGATGTCTGGGCTCAGTTGTGAGCTCACAAATAAATATATATAAATATAAATATAAATATATATATGTATAGCAGAATAAAAGTTTAATTTACTTCATGGTGTGGTGCCTGACAACTTCTTCCCTCTGCTTGCCTGCTCCTTTGAACCTTTGCTCTGGCGCATTTGACAGACATCGCGACAAAGTTGAAGCCAACAGTTAAGGAAACAGCGGAACATGGAAGGCAAATCAGCACATTCTTGGCAGCTCTGGTAGGGGTAACCGTTTCTGTGCAGCCCCACAGCAGCTAACTCTATTGAAATCAACTGTGTTGCTTTCATTTAACCTTCCTTGGTGTGGAGCCTTCCAGCTGTTTTGTATTCCCATAAGCCTAAACCGCAGAGCCTAGGGCTTGCCGATCAGAAGGTCGATGGTTCGAATCCCCATGACGGGGTGAGCTCCCGTTGCTCGGTCCCTGCTCCTGCCAACCTAGCAGTTCGAAAGCACAAAGTGCAAGTAGATAAATAGGTACCACTCTGGTGGGAAGGTAAACGGCGTTTCCGTGTGCTGCTCTGGTTCGCCAGAAGTGGCTTAGTCATGCTGGCCACATGACCCGGAAAAATTGTCTGCGGACAAATGCCAGCTCCCTCGGCCAGTAAAGCGAGATGAGCGCCACAACCCCATAGTCGCCCGCAACTGGACCTAATGGTCAGGGGTCCTTTGCCTTTTCTAAGCCCCAGCCAGTCGTTTACCAAGTGGGCACCTTTTACAAAGGTGCATGTATCTTGTATTTGGGGATATAGATTCCTGGGTGGAGAAGCCACATGGGAATGTGAGCCCTGAGAAACCAGTAGACTGGCATCTACATCTAGAGGAGGCCAAATCTGTCTTATTGCCAGTCCAAGTAACTTGTACATTTTTAAAAAAACCATCATTCCATTTCTGCATTGTAATACCAAATCGCGTACTTTGATACGTTTTGAACCGCCTTGCAACGTTCAGAGAAGTGTGAAGCCTTGCGGATAGCGGAGTTCCAATCCGCACGTGAGTCTGAGACCTGTGGCTTAGGTCACTGCCTGTAGGAACTTGCCGAGATCAAAGCATCCCCCATAGGCGCCTTGATATTTCTCATTTCTCGCCGACTTCCAACGAAACATGCAGAAGGGAGCCCTCTTTTAGGAGAGCATTGTGTTTCCGAGATGAAAGCAGATACGAAGGTTCTTTCTGCGGTGCCTGCTCCAAGGCTGTGCATTCAGGCTTGAATATTGGCACTCGGTTCTGCTATTGTTGCCATCGCGAAGTGATGAACGGGCAAGTGCCAACTGGCCCACAGCCAACGAAGCTGCACCCCTGTAAGCGACCTGAATCTCGCCCAAGGTTTTGGAGTGTTGATCTCGCTGCTGTGCGTCTGCCAGACGAGTCTGTTCATTTGTCTTCCACCCATGTAATCTATTCAGTCTGTCGTCGTCATCTCCTTCAACATGCATTTGCGAGGAACCAAATAGTAAAGATTATATCCAATTCTATTATAATTATTATTTGCATTTATATCCTCCCTTTTCTCTCCAAGGAGCTCAATGTGACATAACATGGTTCTCTCCCTCATTTAATCTCCTGCTCCAATCCTGTGAGATCGGTTAGGGTGAGAGGCAGTGACTGGCCCGAGGTCACACCCAGTGAGCTTCATGACTGAGTGGGAATTCGAACCCAGGTCTCCCAGGTCCTAGTCTAACACTCTAACCATAATACTATGCTGGCAGTTCACTTGTACAACAAGAAACAGGGACGCTGGTGGCGCTGTGGTCTAAACCACTGAGCCTCTTGGCTTTGCCAATCAGAAGGTCAGCCGTTTAAATCTGCGTGGCGGGGTGAGCTCCCGTTGCTCTGTCCCAGCTCCTGCCAACCTACCAGTTCAAAAGCACACCAGTGCAAGTAGATAAATAGGTACCGCTGTGGCAGGAAGGTAAACAGCGTTTCCGTGCGCTCTGGTTTCCGTCACGGTGTCCCGTTGCACCAGAAGCTGTTTAGTCCTGCTGGCCACATGACCCAGAAAGCTGTCTGTGGACAAACGCTGGCTCACTCGTCCTGAAAGCGAGATGAGCGCTGCAACCCCATAGTCGCCTTTGACTGGACTTAACCGTCCAGGGGTCCTTTACCTTTTACAACAAGATGACTGCTACTACTATTATTCCTTTGTCTCTGACTTGCACTTCACCCGCAGATCCCAGGGCAGGTTACAACAATGTAAAAAACACAAAAACCAGTTCAGACATATTACATTCACAATAATAGGGTTGGTCCTAAAACCACACGTCTCAGATGTCAAAGATCAGGATAAAGAAGCCTGTGTGAGATCTCTTGACTTCTCAGGTACCACTGGACAGATCTCAGAGGTTGGTGGCACAGCTAATGGAGGCTTTCGAACAGAAGGCGTGTGACCAATTCCTGCATTCCAGGGGGCTGGAACACTATGATTCTACGATTCCATGTTTCCTTCTCTAGTTAAGGCTACACATTGCTTTTTGGACCTTCTTCCAGAGATGCTGCGCAGCTGGAATAACAGACCCACGGAGCATTCTGGGGCTAGGCGCCATATGGGTTTGTGGAGCTTTATGGAGTGTGGAAATGGGATGTTCGCACATGGAGGCAGGTTTTCTTAATCTTCCGGCACTTCCTGCAATCCAGGCAACGGTATGTCTCTGCCGCCCGCCAAACCCCCCACATTTGTTGCTGATATATCCAGACAGCAAAAGCAGTCGAGAAATAATCTTTAGCTGATGTAAAGTGGTATATGCCTTGAGTAAAGAGGGGTGGTGGCTGAATTGTGTCACCCGAACGTTCGGAATGATAAAAATCAGAAAAGGAGATTGCAAGGTGCTCCAGGAGGGTCTCTGCAAAGTGGGCGAATTGGCCATTAAAATGACAGATTCAATTCAGCTTAAAGGGTGGTGGCGGCGGGGGGGCGGGGTCACTCTAATATCACAAATGGGTGAATAGTCTGAACCAAATACAACTGACTGAGAAAAGGAACGTGGGCTTGTGGTAAGTAGCATGAAGGAAATTGCGGCCCCAAGTGCAGGAGCCATGGAAAAGGTGAATCCCATGTTAGGAATAATATGGAAAAGGTTTGGAAATGAATCTTTACAATGCCATTATATAAAGTTGGGACGCGGGTGGCGCTGTGGTCTAAACCGCTGAGCCTCTTGGGCTTGCTGATTGGGGGGTCAGCGGTTCGAATCCCCACAACGGAGTGAGCTCCTGTTGCTCTTTCCCAGCTCCTGCCAACCTAGCAGTTCGAAAGCACACCAGGGCAAGTAGATAAATAGGTACTGCTGTGGCAGGAAGGTAAACGGCGTTTTCGTGCTCTCCTGTTTCCGTCACGGTGTCCCGTTGCGCCAGAAGCGGTTTAGTCCTGCTGGCCACATGACCAGGAAAGCTGTGTGTGGACAAACACTGGCTCTTGGCCTGAAAGTGAGATGAGCACCGCAACCCCATAGTTGCCTTTGAGTGGACTTAACCATCCAGATATCCTTTACCTTTTACCTATACAAAGTTATGTTGTATGGCTGCACTTGGATGCTGTGTACAGGTCTGGTTGATGCACCTCAAAAAGTTGTGACAATGGAAAATAAACAAGTGAGGGAGTATTTAGACACACACGTACACACACAACACACAGTCATTAACAGGAATCGATCCTGATTTAAACATATTAATATAAGCAGTCTGAATAGATACCCAAATGAGATTAGTGATGATAAGATATACGTTCAGTTGTAGAAAGGGCAGCAGGTTCTTGAGACCAGCGAGGAATGAATGGAAGATTCTTTGCCACCAGGGCTCTCGCAGGATCACACTTCCATTGCCCATCTGTTAGTCATCACATCGCAGAAATATTATTTAAAAGTGAGGAATTGTTGCCATCCGTCTGTCTTGAAAGTCAGTGGAGTTCACCTCTCTGCGGTGCAAGCCTGAGCATTGTGTATGAATGGTCCTAGGCTTCCCAGACACCACTGATGCGGTCCAAAGGAATGCAGAGCAAGACGTTTGGCATCAGCTGGGCTGCAGGAGTTGCCGGAAGGAGGCGTACAAGACGCCATCCAACCGCCTTAGGGACTCCAGTCTGGATTTGTGTAGGGTTTACTCCACAACCTTTTCTTCTCCCGAAGAGATCCTATAAGGCAGTGGGTATGCATTCTACAGCATGTGCAGAAACTTCTTGACCGTTGGACCCACTATTGGTCTCGTCCGCTCCATCCACCAAAGCCTGTCTTCACATGCAGGAGAACAGAACCCTAACTCACCAAGGGTTTGAAACCCACCGGCTCCCCTCACCTGCTTTAGCCAGCCAGTCAAAGCCATTTCTTGGGCCGTGTCCGCCTGCTGACAGTTTCTATTTGTTGTTTCTTTATTAAATTTATGTACTGCCCTTCATCAAAAGATCTCAGGGTGGTTCACAGAATAAAATACAAGGTAAAAGGTAAAGAGACCCCTGACCATTAGGTCCAGTCGCAGACGACTCTGGGGTTGTGGCACTCATCTCGCTTTATTGGCTGAGAGCCGGCGTACAGCTTCCGGGTCATGTGGCCAGCATGACTAAGCTGCTTCTGGCGAACCAGAGCAGCGCACGGAAACGCCGTTTACCTTCCTGCCGGAGCGGTACCTATTTATCTACTTGCACTTTGACGTGCTTTCGAACTGCTAGGTTGGCAGGAGCTGGGACCGAGCAACGGGAGCTCAGCCCATCGCGGGGATTCGAACCACCAACCTTCTGATCGGCAAGCCCTAGGCTCTGTGGTTTAACCAACAGCACCACCCGCGTCCCTTAAAATACAAGATAAAACACAGTAAATGATTAAACCATAACAATGAAACAATACTCGGCCTTCCCACAAATGCGTTTGAAAGGCTGTAGAATTTCGATCAGCCAAAGGCCTGGTTGAAGAGGAACGTTTTCACCTGGTGCCTAAAACTAGGAGCCGCAGGTGAGAGCCGAGTGCAGTGTGGGGACCAAAGGTGGACAAAATACCCCAGAAGGAGCACAATGTGTCTCTCACCAGCAGTACTACCCCATACACCCTGTTACATTTGTAAGCGGGACACATGTATTCTCCAATCCAGGAGGCAAATGGAGGGTCGCCAGGAGGGTTTAAGCCCCATCAGTTATACAGACAATCTCTCTTTTTACAAATATTTTTTAAATTGATTTTACATAAGGTAAAGGTACCGCTGACCATTAGGTCCAGTCGCGGACGACTCTGGGGTTGCGGTGCTCATCTCGCTTTATTGGCCGAGGGATCCGGCGTTTGTCCGCAGTCATGTGGCAAGCATGACTAAGCAACTTCTGGTGAACCACCCCGTCTGGCTTAGGGATTTTTGGTTCCTCTGTGCCAGCTTTCCCCAACCCGGTGCCCTCCAGATGTTTTGTACTCCAACTCCCATCAGCCCCTGCCAGCACTGCCCTGATGGCAGCCTTTTAGCTCTACAGTGTGCATCTGAATTGCAGTTGCTAGGAATCACAGATGGGTCAACGGTCTGTTGCGTTCCAGCCTTGTTTGTGGTTTTCCCATTGGGGCATCTGGCTGGACCCAGAGACAGCAGGATGCTGTGCTAAGATGGACCAACGGCCTGATCCTGCCAGGCTTCTTTTGTGTCCTTAAGGAATGCACCAGATCAGCAGAGTTTACTCTCTACTGTCAGGAAAACTACCGCAAATACAGATATAGCAGGCTGGGTCGTGTTCTGCGCTCCCTCCAGCTTGTTTTCAAATTGATAATATTGTCAACAGGACCCCTGGCGTGACGACGCCATTAGAGTGCTTTGGCTCTCTGTCTCTGCCTGAATCCAGCTCCACTGCCTCAGTTGGGAATAAGATTTCCTTGAGGTGAGAAATTCAAGATGCTGTCAACCTTTTGCACCAGCTAATGGAGATTGAACTCTCTTCCCACTTGACGAGACCGAGGCCATCATGGAAATAAACGCTTAATATATATTATCTTCTTGCAGAGTCGTGGTATAGTGGCTAAGTGGCTGGGCTGTGAACAGGAAAGTCTCCCAGCCTTGCTTGCCTCTGCTGTGACCTCAGTTGCCTCAGGCAAGCTGCCCATCAGCTGCCCATCAGCACCGCACATGCCTTGTAATGTTCTGGTCTGATGCCAGAGGCGAGGCAGGTCATAGGTTGGCAGCCATGGGGAGCTCCGAGTGAGCAGCTTGCGCCAACAAAGGTTGGGAGCGGACACAGGATTTTTCGGCCTCTAGATTTTATTTATTTATTGAATTTATAAAGGTAAAGGGACCCCTGACCATTAGGTCCAGTCGTGACCGACTCTGGGGTTGCGGCGCTCATCTCGCATTATTGACCGAGGGAGCCGGCGTACAGCTTCCGGGTCATGTGGCCAGCATGACAAAGCCACTTCTGGAGAAAGAGCAGCGCATGGAAACGCCGTTTACCTTCCCGCTGCAGCGGTACCTATTTATCTACTTGCACTTTGACGTGCTTTCGAACTGCTAGGCTGGCAGGAGCAGGGACAGAGCAACGGGAGCTCACCCCGTCACGGGGATTCGAACCGCCAACCTTGTGATCGGCAAGCCCTAGGCTCTGTGGTTTAACCCACAGCGCCACCCGTGTCCCATTGAATTTATATACCGCCGTATACCCGGAGGTCTCAGGGCGGTTCACAGAATAAAATCACAAACGATAAAATCAAAATAAGAGCAATAACCCAATAATACGCCCCCAAAAAGCCACATCTTAAAAGGGCATAGGATGTCCATCAGGTCAACCCAAGGCCTAGTTAAAATGGAACGTTTTTGCCTGGTGCCTAAAGGTGTATAATGAAGGTGCCAGGCGAACTTCCCTGGGGAGAGCATTCCATAGATGGGGAGCCACTGCAGAGAAGGCCCCGTTCTCGTGTTGCCACCCTCTAGACCTCTTGAGGAGGCACACGAAAAAGGGCCTCAGAAGATGATTTCAGGGTCCGGGTAGGTTCATATGAAAAGAGGCAGCCCTTGAGGTATTGCAGTCCTGATCCATTTAAGGCTTTATGGGTCAAAGCCAGCACTTTGAATTGGACCTGGAAACTAATCGGTAGCCAGTGCAGTCAGACCAGGATTGGTGTAATATGCTCAAACTGTCCAGATTGCCTCCTCCTGGCTCCACCCCCTTGCAGAGAACTCTGGAGGCTTAAAGGGCCACATCTCCGGCCTGAAGACGGGAAGGGACCCCAAGTGTCATCTAGTCCACCCCCCTGCAATACAGGAATCTCGGCGAAAGCATCCAGGACAGATGGCCAATGAAGGAGACTCTTCCACCTCCGAAGGGAGACCGTTCCACAGTCGAACAGCTCAGGAAAGTTCTTCCTCATGTTGAGTCGGAAGCTCCTTTCTTGTAACTGGAAGCCACGGGTTCGAGTCCTACCTTCCACAGCAGGAGAAAACAAGCTTGCTCCGTTTCCCATGTGACAGCCCTTGGGATATTTGATGATCTCATATCAGTGCCGTCTCCAGGGCAATTGAGAAAGGAAGGAAGAATAAGAAGAGTTTGGATTTGATATCCCACTTTATCACTACCCGAAGGAGTCTCAAAGTGGCTCACATTCTCCTTTCCCTTCCTCCCCCACAACAAACACTCTTTGAGGTGAGTGGGGCTGAGAGACTTCAGAGAAGTGTGACTAGCCCAAGGTCACCCAGCAGCTGCATGGGGAGGAGGGGGAATCGAACCCGGTTCACCAGATTACGAGTCTACTGCTCTTAACCACTACACCACACTGGCAAGAGGAAGCGGCAAGCTTGCATCCATCCCTTGCTGGCAGGGACACTGAGCACTGATTGTTGCAGGATTTTCCCCTTTGCTATCTGGCTAGCCTCAGTCCTGAGTTCCTGACAAGCAGCCCCAGGGTATATTAAGACACAGACTTATTTTTATGCCGTAATCCAAATTGATGGTCAGGGTTAGGCTGCGCAATAAATTTGTTACCGCTAACCCCTCCATTGGGCGGCTGGATTTCCTGTTGGCGAGTCGAGGAGGAGGGGATTAGCCCTCCAAGCAAAGGCTTTGGAAAATGCGTCTGCAGGTAAGAGCTTAATTTTAATAAGTAGTGTCAGCGTTTATTCCCTGGAAACAGCTGGAATTTCAGGGTTTGCCAGCGGGCAAATGGTGTTTATGGATACAGTCCCATCTCCAAATCCTTAGGGCAGCCTTCGGTTTGCTGAGAAGCCCAAACCCGCGCCTGTTTACTCGAAGGAAGTCCCAGTTTGTTCCTGTGCTGCGTCGAGAAATATCGAGGCCGTTTTGGGGTCCTCTCCATCTTTCCAAACATCGTGTCAAATGAGCATTTTTTCCAAAGTATAATGTATCATTTTTATATACACTATTAAAGTTGAGCCAAACATGCTTAGAAGGCTGGGTCGTGGGGGATGTGGAACTGGCCTCTCTTTTGCATTATGGGATGTTTGGGGGGAGGGGACAGGGTAGACTTCCACAATACTTAACCCCCTCGCCAGCTTGTCTCAGAAACTGGGCAACATTTAAATTTCCCTGAAATGCTGCTTAGCATCACGATTTCAAGTCAGGCTATTCTAGGAGAAAACGGTGAACTTTAATCTAAAATTCATTTTAGAGCAGATTTGGGTGTAGTTGCCCAATTGCTACCCACAGCAACTGATAAATGTATTTATTGGCTCTCCTATTCCCTTTCTTGGGTTCCATGATCACTGCAGATGGTGGCAGCAGTCACAAAATTAAGGCGCTGTCGTGTCCCCAATGGTAACTGTAGCTAGCTGTCAAGAACGCACGCCACTCCGAGAAGTCAGCGGAAGAAGTCTTGAAGTTTATTGTACAGCACACAGGGATACGTGGCAAGTCCGTGAGGATTCTGAGGAGGCCATCTCAGAATCCCCCTTTAATACACCTTGCTGGGTGACTCCCAATTCCCCCCTCCCTTCTGCCCTAAAGGTCCGGGGGTGATCCACTTCCCCACCCGGGATGGCTTGGACAAAAGAGTTAACTGCTCTGGTCTACCTGCACTATTCATGGGTGCTTTTTACATTGTTATTGTGATGCTGCCGGTTCCGCCGCTGATGGCTCGTTAGCGGTCGTTATCGCCCATCCTGGGGTTGTTTACCCCGTGGGGCATGCCTGGGCGAGGTCGGGCCTTGCTGCGCTCGGTTTAACCCCTGCGTGCCTGGCTCCGCTGTTGCCCCCTTTCCTGGCCCGCTGCATGGTTCCCCTTCCTGGCGCCCGCATGGCGCGACCCCACTGTCTAGTCGGGTCGCGACAGGCGCCTGCTTCTTGGGAGAAAAGCAATGACAAACCTAGACAGCATCTTGAAAAGCAGAGACATCACCTTGCCGACAAAGGTCCGAATAGTTAAAGCTATGGTCTTCCCAGTAGTAATGTACAGAAGTGAGAGCTGGACCATAAAGAAGGTTGATCGCCGAAGAATTGATGCTTTTGAATTATGGTGCTGGAGGAGACTCTTGACAGTCCCATGGACTGCAAGAAGATCAAACCTCTCCATTCTGAAGGAAATCAGCCCTGAGTGGTCACTGGAAGGACAGATCCTGAAGCTGAGGCTCCAAGACTTTGGCCACCTCATGAGAAGAGAAGACTCCCTGGAAAAGACCCTGATGTTGGGAAAGATGGAGGGCACAAGGAGAAGGGGACGACAGAGGACAAGATGGTTGGACAGTGTTCTCGAAGCTACCAACATGAGTCTGACCAAACTGCGGGAGGCAGTGGAAGACAGGAGTGCCTGGCGTGCTCTGGTCCATGGGGTCACGAAGAGTCGGACATGACTAAACGACTAAACAACAAAATTCCAAGAGTCCTGTATGGGGCTCTGATTTACTATTTTAGAAAATGTTTTTCCCTCCTTGGTTTTTGTGTTCAGTGTTGCTTTGGAGAGCAGAGCATAAGCTCCGAAGAAATTGGATGTTCTGAATCTGCGCGGTTTTGATCCTTTTTACTCTCAATGTATACGGCCAACACAGCTTTTTATGTGATGGCCTTCCAGATGGTTTTCGTTGGACTACAATTCCCATCATCCATCACCACACTGGCTGAGGCTGATGGGAGTTGGAGTCCCAAAAATATCTAGAGGACACCATATTGGCCAGCTTTGATTTCTGCGGATGTGTGAATCCTACACATTTAATAGCTGATGCTCTGTTTTCTCCTCCTATCCTGTGGAAGTGAGCTGTGGCTATCATCAAAATAATTGATGATCAGAAATGCAGAGTCAGGGACTTTAAGCTAATAGCCGCAACATGTTAATGTAAGATGCAATTTAACATCTGGAATAGATCGCCATTGCCTAAGCACCTGAAGCAGCCAGTTTAAATGCATCAATGAGCCTCTACATTTACGTTAGATGAAGGAGAAGGGAATAAGGAGCATGGAAAGAGAACAGGGAGACTTTTTTATTTTATTTTTTAGGAAAACATGAATGGCCCCTGAAATTGAAGGCCTTTTTGTTCCAGACATTGATGTCTTTCAAGTGAGTTGAAGTGTCTGTGTTCAAATCGATGTACGAGACTCCCTTGGGGTGGATCTACACACAGGAAAAATCTGTTATAAATAAGTCGTAAATTAAATCATTGTAACAAAAGAAAGAAAGAAAAACGCTATGTAAAATCGCATAGAAAAGTTTTGTGCTCTACAGCGCCATCTGGTGTTGCATGTTGATAATGCATTCAAAACGCTGTGGGGTGGCTTTTTTAAACTAATGTAGCTGAGTCCCTTCACTTCCTTGTGAAGGGGTAGCTCGGAATATTAACATTTTTAAGGCCAATTGAAGTTAATTGTGGTTGGCCTGAGGGGCAGGAATCTTCTGTGGGGGTACGGAGACATACCCCCCCAACATTTTTAAAGGGAAATTTGGGGCTCCATCCTGCCAGCACCGTCACTCGCCCCCTCCCTGCCACTGCCCCCTCCCTACCTACCCTCTCACTGCAGCAACTCAATCACCCACCCCACTCCCTCCCCTCTCTAACATTTGCCTCCTGTCTTCACCTCCTGCTCCACAGCCTCGGAAGACACCCTGTGGCCTTGTGGCAGTTCCCTCCCTGTGAGAAGTGAAGCTACAGGGAACCAGGCAGAGGGCCTTCTCAGTGGTGGCACCCGCCCTGTGGAACTCCCTCCCATCAGATGTCAAGGAAATAAACAACTATCTGACTTTTAGAAGACAGCTGAAGGCAGCCCTGTTTAGGGAAGCTTTTAATGTTTGACGTTTTATTGTGCTTTTAATTTTCTGTTGGGAGCCGCCCAGAGTGGCTGGGGAAACCCAGCCAGGTGGGCGGGGTAACAACAACAACAACAACAACAACAACAACAACAACAACAACAACATGAAACAAAAAACCCTCAAATGGAGCTGAATTGACGTTAGCAGAAGGAATGCTTCCATGAGCCATACTTGGGACCCAGCTCCATCCAGCACATCCCTGAACTGTATCCTGGCAACAGCTATTACATCAGTCTCTAGCCAAGAAAGGGACTCTATTGGCTCAAGTGGAAGACCACCAACTTGCCCCCGTCTCTCCTTGAACCAATTCAATTCCTGCTGTCCATTTATACGAATTTTGTGACTTAAGTTTGCTTTCCCCCCTCCTCCCTCCCATCCGCTTTTCCTTTTGTGCCATGCCTTTCCGGCTGTAAGCCTGAGGGCATAGACTTCCTTCTTCCTTCCCTCTGTGAACTGCCCGGGGAGCCTTCTTGCGGCTGAAGCCTGGGCCAGAAAATACGTCAAATAAATACATTTTAAAATGAGTATTTACAGTCCAGGGGTAACCAGAACCAGGAGGTTTAACTGCCAAACCCTCAAACTAAAGCACAATCCGATTTTTCTGGATGCGCAGGCTTGTATCTCTTCCAGTTCTCCAAATCACCCTGCTGCGACTTGGCCTTAGCGCTTAGACTTGGCATCCGTCTGTATACCTGTCTCTGCTTCCTCCTGGTCGAGCCTGCAAGAAACGGTTGTGACGTGCTGGAGATGACCTGATTGCTTAAATATCCATCCCTGGTATTAATCAGCCTGGCAGGGAAGGTGGGCGGGAATTGCCTAATGGGAAAAGCAATCATCTCTTCTGAATTTGCTCGTGGAATGGAAAGAGACGTGGGAGGGTGAATCTCATGCCAAAGTGTCATCCATGGGCTCCTCTCCTTAACATGGAATGATGCTGCGGCCAGCGGTGGCCCACATGATGAGACACAGGAACGGAAGACGAACCTGCTGGATCAGGCAAATGTTGCTGGATTCCAACTCCCAGTGGCCCCAATTGTTTGTTTTCAAATGTTTATTGGGTTTTACATTTAACAATTCAAGTCACATATAAATCATAATCATATACACACAGGATTCTCTGAATCCCTAGACTTCCCTCCTTTGGTGATCACTGGTAGCCGAGTAAGATTGTCTTCCATAAACACGGTGAGTCCATAAGTGACTGTGGAGGCCAGTTCTGGATCCACACGTCCTTCCACAGTGCGGACACAGGTTTCCGGACGGGAGTTGATCACAGTGAGGGTTTGCCCAGCGTGCCTTCCTCTTAGCACGTTTTTCTCTTGCGTCTTCACAGCCTATTACACCTTTGGTAAAGGCTGTTCTCTAACTGGAGCTCTCGCAGGCCAGTGTTTCCCAGTTGTTGGTGTTTATACCACATTTTTTAAATTTTGCTTTGAGACAGGTTTAACTCTTTTGTTGACCACCAGCATTACACTTTCCATTTTTAAGTTCGGAATAGAACAGTTGCTTTGGAAGACGACAATCAGGCATCCGCACAACATGACCAGTCCAACAAAGTTGACGTTGAAGAATCATCGCTTCGACACTGGGGATCTTTGCTTCTTCCAGTACACTGGCATTAGTTTGCCTGTCTTCCCAAGTGATGTGTAAAAATTTTCGGAGACACCATTGATGGAATCTTTCAAGGAGTTGGAGATGGCGTTTATAAATGGTCCATGTTTCACAAGCATACAGCAAGGTTGGTAGTACAATAGCTTTGTAAACAAGCATTTTGGTTTCCCTGCGAATGTTCTGGTCCTCAAACACTCTGCACTTCAATTGGGAGAAAGCCACACTTGCAGAGCTCAGGCAATGCTGGATTTCAGCATCAATGTCAGCCCTTGTGGAAAGATAACTGCCTCTCCTCCACCCCTCCATGGGTTCCATAGTTATTCTTTTTCAACTGCATCGTATAATGTTCTCCATAATTCCTTAACACTCAGTTCTTTCCATAGTTCTTGTTACATTGCAAGTCTTTTTTTTAAATCCTGCCAATGTTTTTAATTGTTTACAGTGTTCTTTTAAGTAACTTAACAAATTTAATAAAGAATGGGGAAATTTTATATCTTCTTGGTTTCTGATCTTCCCAGTCATTTTCGTCATTTCGGCATAGTTCATCATCTTTGTTAACCATTCTTTTCTGATAGGTACTTTGTCTTCCTTCCATCTCTGGGCCAGCAGCATCCGCCCAGCTGTCGTAGCCTACATAAACAGTCTTTTCTGCTCCTTTGGTATTTCTGGACCTAAAATTCCTAATAAAAAAGCTCCGGTTTCCCCCCCACAAAAGTTATTCTAAACATTTTTTTCAATCCGTTATAAATCATTTCCCAACATGCTTTTGTCATCTTGCACGTCCACCACATATGCTAGAATGTGCCTTCTTTCTCTTTACACTTCCAACAGATAATTGTAGCAAATCTATACATTTTTGATAGTTTAGAGGTCCCACCACCTCCTGGCAAATAGAAGGGGAAGAAATGGAGGCAGTGAGAGATTTTACTTTCTTGGGTTCCATGATCACTTCAGATGGTGACAGCAGCCACGAAATTAAAAGACGCCTGCTTCTTGGGAGAAAAGCAATGACAAACCTAGACAGCATCTTAAAAAGCAGAGACATCACCTTGCTGACAAAGGTCCATATAGTTAAAGCTATGGTTTTCCCAGTAGTGATGTATGGAAGTGAGAGCTGGACCATAAAGAAGGCTTATCGCCGAAGAATTGATGCGTTTGAATTATGGTGCTGGAGGTGACTCTTGAAAGTCCCATGGACTGCAAGAAGATCAAACCTCTCCATTCTGAAGGAAATTAGCCCGGAGTGCTCACTGGAAGGACAGATCCTGAAGCTGAGGCTCCAAGACTTTGGCCACCTCATGAGAAGAGAAGACTCCCTGGAAAAGACCCTGATGTTGGGAAAGATGGAGGGCACAAGGAGAAGGGGACGACAGAGGGCAAGATGGTTGGACAGTGTTCTTGAAGCCACCAACATGAGTCTGACCAAACTGTGGGAGGCAGTGGAAGACAGGAGTGCCTGGCGTGCTCTGGTCCATGGGGTCACGAAGAGTCGAACACGACTTTATGACTACTGTAAATAATAATAATAATAATTTATTATTTGTACCCCGCTCATCTGGCTGGGTCTCCCCAGCCACTCTGGGCGGCTTCCAGCAAATATTAAAATACATTAACATGTTACAGATTAAAAACTTCCCTAAATAACAACAACAAGTAGTAGTTAGGTACCAACGACACATCATTTTCATATAATTTTCCTTCAGCGTACAGCACAGCATGCGCAATTGTTAGGGATGATGGCAGCTTTAGTCTGAAGACCCACAGATTCCCCAGCCCTCTCTTACGCAAAAAAGGAAAAAAGATTAAAAAGAAGTCCCAAGCTCCAGCCACTCTCTCAATGCAGTAAAAAATTCAGTTTCCAGCAGCCCGCCTAACTCCTCCCTGCTCAAGCACTCTGCCCTCCCACATCTGCCTCTCGGCATGTCTTCCACTTCCTGCTCCAATCCTGCTCCAAAGATCACCCAGGGCAGGAACCCGCTGTCACCAGAGGTCAAAACCAGCCCTGGCCATATAAAGGATTTCAGGAAGATCCTCGTTTCCTTTCAAGTTGACTCCCCATCTCCCAACGCGCCCATTAGCTCTTCTTTTGCCTTTAATAAATTTCCAGGTTCTGTGACCTTGAGAGAGCTCCGCAAAGGAGGTTGCTTCTCTGCCCGTGTTCAGGAAATTGCTGTCATTTTTCACTCCCCGAGTCACCAGCGTGGTATGGCTGCTGTTGGCGGGCACAGCACAGCAACCAAGGGGTATTTAGGCTGGCACTGGACAGGCAGCTTCAGAATTCCACCGGCGCCAACCCTGCTTGGTGAAAGAGTTGCACAGTCTCCATAGCCGGGAGTGAAGTCCCGGCTAGGGATCTCTCAATCCATAGCAAATTTGGCAATGGAGACTTGCCTTGATAGAGCATTCCCCCCCCCCCCCCGCTTTATTTGCACCACCAGAAAGAAAGGCTGCCAAATCTCACCGCGAGTTTTGGCTGAGCTGGCGTAGCAGACCGTAGAGCAATGTTTCCCAAATCTGGATCTCCAGCTGCTTTTTGGACTACAACTCCCATCACCCAGTGGTCAGATGATGGGAATTGTAGTCCAAAAAGAAGCTGGAGACCCAAGTTTGGAAAAAAAAACACTGCTGTAGAGAGTAGCAGCTTAAGAAGAAGAAGAAGAGTTTGGATTTGATATCCCGCTTTATCACTACCCGAAGGAGTCTCAAAGCTGATCCTTTTGCAAATGGGGTTTTTCTTCTTCCAAAAGAAGATGCACAACTTTGAACTGATCCTCAAAAAGGGGGGCTTTCCCCCTTTCCTCCTCAAAAAACTAGGTGCGTCTTATGGTCAGGTGCTACTGGACAATTATATACATATAATTATATATATTTAATTATATATATAATTACACACACATATATATTTGGGAGAGAATTTGGTTTAGCTCACACTTAAAGGTGGCCCCACCTAATTCACATTTTCTGAAAGAACACACAAACAGAAGCACAGCCATCCTTCAAAATTCCACTTACCTGAATTATGCATCTTTGCTGCCAGGCAGTATGTAGAAAGATGCGTGTACAGGGGCAAAGTGTACATAAAACACATACTTCAGTGAACACGACATGTAAATATACAAAAATGTGTATATTAGGAGATATCTGTACTAGAATGCTGCAGCATTTCATGAAGACTTGAATCTGGTCTGCGACCGTAATATTATTATTATTATTATTATTATTATTATTAATGAAGACTTAAAAAATATATGTCACAAATGGATGTGGAAACCTGAATTTAAGATCAGAGAAGCAGAGAGATCCCCAAAATGAGAGATTTGCTCATCCCTAGACCAACAATAAGAGTTATATTCGCCAGGTTGCACAGATCTCCTTCCTCAGCAGGGATCCAGTCACTGTTTCATAGCCTTCAGACATTGCATTGATCTCTTGGCTTGGCCAGATCCTAATCTCCAGTCCATCAGTCAACTTGGATTTGCGTCTTGCTCTGTCCACGCATTTCCATCCTGCATATTCCGGGAAGACAAAGAGCAAAGGAAAAGAGGGAGAGAGACAGAATGGCAGCGACCCAACATTTGTGGATTCCGGTGGGCTCAGCTGTGCTTAACTCCGTATCGGACTGTGTCCGTTTACAAGCCCTGGACCGAAATCCGCAGGGCAGGAGCGGAGGCTTCCTCAGGTTTTTAAAAAAATAAAATAAAACCCTGGCAGGAAAGTTACATATGTCACTCCTGCGACGGTGAGAGATGGAAGCTGCGCTCATCCTGGCTGGGACATACGATGACTTATTGGCACTTAGGAGAACCTCCGGGCGGATTAGGGGGGATTTTGTGGGGGGCGTTTTATCGCTGCATCATAACTCAGCAGCCCAGAGCTGGATCTCGCCTGGATCTCCCGGCCCTGAACTTTTGCCCTGCCAGTGGTTTCAAACAGGATATTATGCACCTTGAGCCCAGGAAGCTGCTTCATACAGAGTCAGACCAATCTCCCATCTAGCGCCATTGTCGTATTGTTGACGCTGAGTGGCAGCTGTGGTTCTCCAGGGTTTCAGGCCGGGAATCTCTCCCAGCCCTGCCTGGAGCTGTCAGTAGGGATTGAACCTGGGACCTCTTTCATGCAAAACACATGCTCTCTACCTGTGGGATGTGATCCGTGAGAGGCAGTCAAGTCCAACATTCCTTGAAATGCTAGAGAAGACATGCGAGGGAATGTTTGCTCCAGCCAGTCAAAACTTCCTGTTCCTCCTGGCTGGAGCCAGCGTGGTGTCATGGTTAAGAGCGGTGGACTCGTAATCTGGGGAACTGGGTTCGATTCCCCACTCCTCCACATGCAGCTGCTGGGTGAGCTTGGGCTAGTCACACTTCTCTGAAGTCTCTCAGCCCCACTCACCTCACAGAGTGTTTGTTGTGGGGGAGGAAGGGAAAGGAGAATGTGAGCCGCTTGGAGACTCCTTCGGGTAGTGATAAAGCGGGATATCAAATCCAAACTCTTCTTCTTCTTCCTTTTGCATGTGATAGAAGGTGGGCGTGACCTAACCTGTCCAGGTAAATAATAGTAATAATAATAATAATAATAATAATAATAATAATAATAATAATAATAATATATTATTTGTACCCCGCCCATCTGGCTGGGTCTCCCCAGCCACTCTGGGCAGCTTCCAGCAAACATTAAAATACATTAAAACATCACAGATTAAAAACTTCCCTAAACAGGGCTGCCTTCAGGTATTTCCTAAATGTTATGTAGTTGTTGATCCCTTTGACCTGTGATGGGAGGGCGTTCCACAGAGCGGGCGCCACCACTGAGAAGGCCCTCTGCCTGGTTCCCTGTAGCTTTGCTTCTCTCAGTGAGGGAACCGCCTGAAGGCCCTCGGAGCTGGACCTCAGTGTCCGGGCAGAACGATGGGGGTGGAGACGCTCCTTCAGGTTTGCTGGACCGAGGCCGTTTAGAGCTTTCAAGGTCAGCACCAACACTTTGAATTGTGCTCGGAAACAAAAGGACGAGTAAACAAAAGGACGAGTCACACAGTACCCTCCCTCTTTTTGACTTCCTTCTTTGTTTGACCAGCTTTTAGCTAAGACTGCTCTGCTAGCTCTCAGTCATACCTCGGGTTATGGCCGCTTCAGGTTGCATGATTTCGGGTTGCGCACCGCGCTGAACCCGGAAGTAACAGAATGGGTTACTTCTGGGTTTTGGCACTTGCACATGCGCAGAAACGCTAAATCGCGCTTTGCGCATGTGCAGAAGTGTCAAATCGCGTCACGCGCATGCGCAGAGGCAGCGGCGCGGGTTGCAAATGCAGCGGTTGCGAACTCGCCTCCTGCACGGATCGCGTACGCAACCCGAGCATCCACTGTATTTGTAGCTAAGTCTGCCTTCAGGAATCCAACTGTGAACTGATGTGAGTAAACTTCTTTCACTGACTTTGAATAAGATTGTGGCATCTTTATTCTTTTAAGAGGGATTCAAGGGAACTTACCAGGAACGTATAATTCAATCTGAAGACAGACTGCAACCAGCTACCTGCTGTGCTTGTAAAAATGGGAATGTAAATGTGCTAAGTGAAGGAACTTGCTAGCGCAAGTTAAGAAGGATATTAATAAACAATATACCTTCTCCTGCCACCCTGAACATTCCCACACTACCAATGATCTATGGTCAAGAATTATTAAAATTATGATGTAAAACCTTATTACCGGCGTGTGGATTTCCTTGCTTGGCCACTGCGAGAACAGGATGCTGCACTAGATGGGCCATGGGCCTGATCCACCGGCTCTTTTTAGAATAGAATAGAATAGAATAGAATATATTTTATTGTCATTGTCCCCTTCGGGGACAACAAAATTACTTGGCTGCTCCATCCACCCAGATAGGGCACTCCACGCAAAGACAAAACAACTACAAAAACACTGATTAAAACCATACACACTGATTAAAACCATACAAGGATAAAACATAACAGGTAAGATTAGATGACTTCAAAGTCCAGGCTTCCCATTCAAGGCCGCGATCACTCTGGAGAAGAAGCTGTTTCTAAGACGGCTTGTTCTTGTTGTCATCGTCCTGTATCTCCGTCCCGATGGCAAAAGTCCAAAGAGACGGTGACCAGGATGCGATGGATCTTTCACTATGTCCAGTGCCTTTCTGTGGCACCTCATGGCATAAATCTGCTCTAAGGTGGAGAGCGAGCAGCCAACAATGCTCTCTGCTGCCTTAACAACTCTGCACAACCCCATCCTGTCCTTGGTAGTACAGCTTCCGTACCACACACATAAGCCATAAGTGAGCACGCTCTCAATGGCACAGTGATAGAAGGCAAGCAGCAGCTTTTGCGGAAGATGGTTTTTCCTTAGAACTCTCAGGAAGTACAGTCTCTGCTGCGCCTTCTTCACAAGCCCCCTTATGTTTGCACTTATGTTCTTGTGTGCCTTTCGTAGCAGCCCTCCATGCATGCATCTATTAGGAGACACTTTTCCAGGCACGGAGGCGAAAGAGGCAGAAGAGGCTTTGCCCTGCTTAAAATGTCCCTGCATCCGGCTGCCGCGATCAAAGCACGGGAGCAGGGGCTGCTCAGGAGAGATGCCACCAGCCACATGGTATGAGAGCCAGTGTGGTGTAGTGGTTAAGAGCGGTAGACTCATAATCTGGTGAACCGGGTTCGCGTCTCCGCTCCTCCACATGCAGCTGCTGGGTGACCTTGGGCTAGTCACACTTCTCTGAAGTCTCTCAGCCCCACTCACCTCACAGAGTGTTTGTTGTGGGGGAGGAAGGGAAAGGAGATTGTTAGCCGCTTTGAGACTCCTTCTGGTAGTGATAAAGTGGGATATCAAATCCAAACTCTTCTTCTTTCAACCACGCTGCAGGTCCGTGGCTTTTGCAACAGTGTCACAGTGGAGGCCGCCACCTGAGGCAGAGTTTTCCTGACCGCTGGCCCTGCTAGCAGTGGATGATGGGAGTTGTAGTCCACAAACAGCTGGAGACCCAAGTTTGGGAAACCCCCATCTATGGGAAAACATGGTTTTCTTGTAACAAATCGTTGTCTTCCTATGTTCCCCTCTCCCCCACCCACCCTTGAAAAAAAGTCAACCGGACAATGCTCCATTATCATAAAATATATGGGGACCCCGGGAGGGACCTGTAATAATTGCTACCATTTCAGCCTCGTTCCTTCATTTGAGCTGGGAGGTTCTCCGTCGCTATCAGCATTCCAAAGCGAGGCGAAAGTGCTTTTCCGCCGGGGCCGGTAATGCCACGCGGCTTAATTGCCCCTGACATTTTTCTTGGCCTCGTCAAGGACTTCCTCGGTATATCAAAAGCCCAATGGAAATTTATTATACGTTGTCAAGAGACCGGGGTGCGGGGGGAAATTAAGACCTGTGGCATCTCCAAAGAAGCTTCGATAACCGAGTTGCGTTTAAAATAAATCAGCAAACAGAGCTTCTCCCCTGGGAGCAATAGCCTGCAAAATATTTCATCAGGAGGCCCAGACGCTGTTGCGATGGTAATTAATCTTCCTGGTAATAACGCTGATGATGTTTTCCCGTGACCCAAAAAATTGGACAGTTCCTAAAGGGGCCACAAGGTGGCATTGGGGTACCCTGCTCTGCGGAAGGAATGGTGTGTTTAGAAAAGGACTTTTTAGAGTGCTTTGGTACCTTTCAAGGGCTGCGCTCTTAAATTTAGATCGAAACCCCTTTAGATGAAGCTCAGAACATCTCAGAAGGAAGGTGTGGTCGGGGAAAGACCGGCCGCATCCGTCGAGGGAGAAGACTTGGCCAGAGACCAAAGGTAAGTACAGTGGTACCTTGGTTCTCAAACTTAATCTGTTCCGGAAGTCCGTTCCAAAACCAAAGCGTTCCAAAACCAAGGCGGCCTTTCCCATAGAAAGTAATGCAAAACTGATTAATCCATTCCAGACTTTTAAAAACAACCCTTTAAACAGCGATTTAACATGAATTTTACTATCTAACGAGACCATTGATCCATAAAAGAAGAAGAAGCAATAATCAATGTACTGTACTATAAAATGGCGCTGTGGGTTAAACCACAGAGCCTAGGGCTTGCTGATCAGAAGGTCGGTGGTTCGAATCCCCGTGACGGGGTGAGCTCCCGTTGCTTGGTCCCAGCTCCTGCCAACCTAGCAGTTCGAAAGCACGTCAAAGTGCAAGGAGATACCCTGTTTCCCCTTTTTTAATACGTAGTCATAAAGTAAGCCATGGCAAGGTTTTTTTTACCTTTGTAAGAAGTAAGACGTACCCCAAAAGTAAGCCGTGGTGCCGCCATTGTTCCCGTCGCCTCCTCAGCCCCTCCTGCGTGCGCAGGGAGCCAGCGAACCAGTGAGAGGCACGGGGGGAAATGCGCCTCTTGCGGAGTTCTGCCCCGCCTGCTCAGCGTGCAGGGGGAGGCTGTACCATACCATACTGACGTAATAAAAATAAGACATCCCCCGAAAATAAGCCACCCTGTGTTTTTTTGAGGAAAAAAATTTATAAGACGGTGTCTTAAAAAGGGGGAAAGACGGTAAATAGGTACTACTCTGGCAGGAAGGTAAACGGCTTTTCAGTGCGCTGCTCTGGTTCGCCAGAAGTGGCTTAGTCATGCTGGCCACATGACCTGGAAGCTGTACACTGGCTCCCTCGGCCAATAAAGCGAGATGAGCGCCGCAACCCCAGAGTCGGACACGACTGGACCTAATGGTCAGGGGTCCCTTTACCCTTTACTATAAAATAAAACAGCATTGTAGATGATAAAAATAAAATTTATTTTTTTCTTCTTCCCTGCACTAATGATAGTCATTGTTTGGATGGGGGGCTTTTATCCATTTCCACAGTTACACAATCAATCAGTAGCTGAACTGGGTTCCACACAGTCACAAAAACAAATTATCCAAAAAAGCCTGAAAAACAAAAATGCAAAATAAATAGCAAAAACAAAAGTGCCAAACTTAATCTGTTCTGGAAGTCCAGAAGAACGCTAGACGCTGCCTTTACCAAATCAGACCATTGGTCCATTTAGCTCAATATTATCTTCACACTGACTGGCAGGGACCTCCTGCATGCCAAACAGTTCTTCTGCCACAGAGCTATGGTCCTTCCTTAAATATCTGGAAGCCAAAGGAGGGCCAAAGTTAGCATCTCAAGTCCAGATCCTAAAACAGACTGGGTACACCATTAATTTGCTGCATCGCTGCATTGCTTCACCAACAATGATCAAACTAAGCTGCAGTGATATATACAGGGTGAGTCTTTTAAAAGAGGCGCCGTGGAACATGTGTACTCTGTATCCACAGGGCCTCTTTTAAAGGACTCACCGGGTAAAATTACAAGCCAGCAAGGGAAACAGATTGCCAAAACAAGACTGGTCGGATAACGCTGCTAAATGAAATGAAAATGGGCTGAGTGTCGATGGCAGCAGCCTTGAAATTTCAGATCCGTCTCGGACACACACAGAGATGGGTTGGTTTTAATTATACCATCTACAGGTGAGCCATGGCAAGTGTCCATAGGAGGGCATTCCATGGCACCACTGCAGAAAAGACTCTGCTTTTGCTGTGCTTTCACTATACAAAAGGTAAAAAGGTAAAGGACCCCTGGACAGTTAAGTCCAGTCAAAGGCGACTATGGGGTTGCGGCGCTCATCTCTCTTTCAGGTCGAGGGAGCCGGCGTTTGTCCACAGACAGCTTTCTGGGTCATGTGGCCAGCAGGACTAAACCACTTCTGGTGCAACGGGACACCGTGACGGAAACCGGAGCGCACGGAAACACCGTTTACCTTCCCGCCGCAGCGGTACCTATTTATCTACTTGCACTTTGACGTGCTTTCGAACTGCTAGGTTGGCAGAAGCTGGGACAGAGCAACGGGAGCTCACCCCATCGCGGGGATTCGAACCGCCAACCTTTTGATCAGCAAGCCCAAGAGGCTCAGTGGTTTAGACCACAGTGCCACCTGCATCCCTTTCACTATACAGATGAACATTTAACCAAGTCCCCATGATACTTTGGTTGTTGTTGCTTAGTCGTTTAGTCGTGTCCGACTCTTTGTGACCACATGGACCAGAGCACGCCAGTGCACCCCTCACGGGCGGGGCGTCGCTCCGTCCGTGCATCTTGACATCACGGTGCGTGCATCATGATGTCACGACGCACAGACGGACTGCGCATGTACGGAATCCCGCACATGCGCAGTCCGTGCTGCTGCTCCTGCGGTGACCTTATGAGCCACCGAGTGAGGCTGCCACGCACGGACAGCAGCATGGAGCCCGTCCGTGCTGCTGTCCGTGTGTGGCAGCCTCACTCGGTGGCTCGTAAGGTCGCCCGGTGTGATGGCAGCACAGATGGACTGCGCATGTGCGGAATTCCGCACATGCGCAGTCCATCTGTGCTGCTGCTCCTGCGGCGACCTTACGAGCCGCTGAGTAAGGCTCCTTTACCAGGTGGCCGGGGGGCCCAGGGCTCACGGGGGGGTCCCGCCAAGTGTCACCCCCCTCCAGGGTGGAACCCGGGGCACTCCGCACCCAACCCTTGCTACGCCACTGCCTAAACCTTCCAACATTCAACTTCCTAGGATCTCCCCAGGTTTCAGGATTATGAGATAAGGAGCGGAAATGTCTCCCAGCTCACTTTCTCGGGCACCTTGCCCTGCCCAGAATATAAAAGATATAACATTAAAGAAATGGGAGCAGCCATGTCACGCCCCAAGAGATCTGCCTCCTTTCGGTTCCTTCCAGCACCTACTTGTCAGAGGTATGTTCAACTCCTATCACAAACCGCTAATAAACTTATCCCCCCCCTCTCTCCCCACTTTTGAAACTTTCCCACTGGCTTAATCTCTATTAGACTGCGGAGGCAGGCAGAGAAATGGCTTGCCCTCGCATCGGAGAGGTTAGAACGGCCCCGCCCAGCCGGGCTGATTTAATAGCAATCAATTAATAAAGCAATCTGCCCGTGTTATTCTTCAGCCGGCCCCGTTCTCAGGGCCGTGATTCAGTGCCGCTCGGCGCAGGAGCCATTCCTGCACATTGTCTGAAGCACCCGCCCCGCTAAGTGCCCAATTAATCAGCAGACAGAACGGCCCGGGGCCATTGTCACAGCCAATTCTTATGAGCCCAGCTGTGGAAGGATACTTTTAAGGAGGAGCTGATGGATATATCATAGGAAAGGGCTTCGTTCTGAGTCAAGGCTATCGTCCCATCTAGCTCAAGATGGTCTGCACTGCCTGGCAACGGATTTCCAGCAGGGATCATGGACAGCCCCATCAGGAGATGCCAGGCGTTGAGCTCAGGACATTTTGCAGGTCTTCTTCTTTGGTGATCCCTTGTAGCCGAGTAAGATTGTCTTCCATAAACATGGTCTTAACAGTGAGTCCGTAGGTGACTGTGGAGGCCAATTCTGGATCCACACGTCCTTCCACAGTGGGGAGATAGGTTTCCGGGCTGGAGTTGCTCACGGTGTGGATTTGCCAAGCATGCCTTCCTCTTAGCACGTTTCTCCTTTACGTCCTGAGTTCGAGTGTCTTCAAAGCGCATGGCACCTTTGGTAAAGGCTGTTCTCCAACTGGAGCGCTCGCAGGCCAGAGCTTCCTAGTTGTCGCTGTTTATACTACATTTTTTAAGATTTGCCTTGAGAGAGTCTTTAAACCTCGTTTGTTGACCACCAGCATTACGCTTTCCATTTTTAAGTTGGGAGTAGAGTACAGTGGACGCTTGGGTTGCGAACATGATCTGTGCAGGAGGCACGTTCGCAACCACAGTGCCGCATCTGCGCATGCGTGGGTTGCAATTTGGCGCTTCTGTGCATGCGCAAAGCGTGGAAACCCAGAAGTAACCCGTTCCTGTACTTCCGGGTTCAGCACAGTGCACAACCCAAAAACGCACAACCTGAAGCGGCCGTAACCCGAGGTATGATTGTAGTTGCTTTGGAAGACGATACCTTCTGCAGGTATCTCCCGTGGAAAGGATCAAGCAAACATGTAGCTCATGCAACGTTTTCTTTTTTAAAAGGAATTCAGGGGAGATCCTGTAAATTATAAGCCAGTTAGCTTATTGTCTGTCCTGGGGAAACTGGGGACCTCTCAGAGGGCAGGACTCGAACCAATGGCGTCAAGTTACAAGAATTGAGAGTCCGACTCAACACACGGAAGAACTTTCTGACAGTAAGAGCTGTTCGACAGTGGAACAGACTCCCACAAGAGGTGGTGGACTCTCCTTCCTTGAAGGTTGTTAAGCAGAGGTTGGGTGGCCATCTGTCATTAGCTGAGATCCCTGCCTTTCAGGAGGTTGCACTAGATGACCCTGGGTCCTTTCCAACTCTACTATTCTATTATTCTGTGAAGAGAAAATAACCAACCACAGAGAAGAACAAGCCTCGCTGAAGCTAAGTGTGGCTTCTGCAAGAACAAGTACTATCTCATGAAGCTATAGGAGTTCTTTGGGAGCATCAGCAAGCATATAGAGGTGATCTGACTGACAACAGGTACTTGGGCTTTCAAAAAGCTTTCGACAAGGACTACTGAGTAAGCTTAGCAGTCATGGAATGAGAGGAGAGTCCCTCTTGTGGATCAGGAATCAGTTAAGTGACAGGAAGCAGAAAATTGGAATAGATGAGCAGTTCTCTGAATTGAATGGAGAGAACTCCAATATCCATTTAAAAATGGATATGATATGATGTTATGTGAAATATTAATGTATGTATGAATTATATTATTCCCCCTACTTCCCCCCTGTAAGGTATTATGTACTGTATATCTTTTTTTGCTGAAAGTCGCTTAGAGGCCCTCAAGTGACAAGCGACAAATAAGTCTAATAAATGAAATGAAATTCATTGCCAGGCCCATGTTTGCTTCTGACCCCTTCCCCACCTCTGGCATGTGACCCTCAAATGGTGGCCCAATAGGGAGTATGGACCTTAAAAAGTTTCCCTGTCCCCGGTTCTGTTCTCATATAAATTTACAGCTGATAAAGAATTCGGTTCATCGAAAGGTTAGAAAGCTTTCGAGATGGCGGCCATCTTGGTTCCCTTCGGCCTCCATCTTCCAGGGATTTGCTTTGGCTCTTCTCAAAGTCTTCCCCATTCTCGACGGAAATAAAAGTTAGAGAGAAGGAGAGGGTCTTAAACTCCAGAGGAAAGCTCTTCCTCCAACTGCACACCATCACAGACCAAATGTGCAAAAACGGGGGGGAGGGGATCACTTTTCAAGATGCCCAGGACTCCTGAGGGGAGAGGTGAGCTCCCTTTGCCTCGCCAGAGAGTTCAAAGTGTCTCTGCTGGATGTTGGCTTCTCCGCAGGATTTCTCCGTCCAGATAAATCTCTCGGTGCAGGTTAACCTCCTCCCCGCCTCCTTCCTCACTCCCGGCGTGTGAAACTCGCCCGCCTGCGAGAGATCAGAGATGGCCTGGAGTTCACGTTAAGGAACAGATGTCACAGCTCTAAGCGCAGAGGTGTCAGGGAGCATGGCGGCCGAGACGTTGAATTAATTAACTAGATCCCTGCAGGCAAAGCCAAAGGACTTGGCCACTTAGAACAAGCCAGAGTGTGAAATTCAGCCCAACACCCCAGCCTGCTGCTCTCTGGCTTTTGCTGCCCCTTGTAGGACTTAGGGACGCGGGTGGCGCTGTGGTCTAAACCACTGAGCCTCTTGGGCTTGCCGATTGGAAGGTCAGCAGTTCGAATCCCCACGACAGAGTGAGCTCCTGTTGCTTGGTCCCACCTCAGAAGATGATCTCAGGGTCCGGGTAGGTTCATATGGGAAGAGGCGGTCCTTGAGGTATTATAGGTCAAAACCAGCACTTTGAATTGGGCCTGGAAACTAATCGGTAGCCAGTGCAGTTGAACCAGGATCAGTGTAATATGCTCAAACCATCTTGCCCCTGTGAGCAACCTGGCCGCTGAATTCTGCACATAGCTGTCAAATTTCGGATTTGAAAATAAGGGATTTTTTTCAAACTTTCGGATTTGAAAATAAGGGATGCTGCGAGGGTGGTGCAATGGCACCAAGTAGCCTCGTCACCTTGCGCTCCAGAGGCTCCGTGCGAACGGGTGAGTGAAAGAGTGAGCACGTAGTCGGCAGGCAGGCAGGCTGTCTGGTTGGGCGTGAGGGTCTGGCTGCACAAGGCATGCAAGCTCTGCCCCCAGTCGGTCTCAGACTCCTTATTGGCAGCCGAGCAACACAGCTGAGGAGCCTCCCTGGCCGGCAGGGAGAGAGAGGAGCTGCTTCCTTTGAAATCTGGGAAATAAGGGATATCAACAATCCGGGATAGCAGCGGGAAACGGCATTGGAATAAGGGAGTTTTCCGCAGAAAAAGGGAGGGTTGACAGCTATGATTCTGCACCAGCTGAAGTTTCTGGACCATCTTCAGAGGCAGCCCTACGTAGAACGCATTGCAGTAATCTAACCTTGAGGTTACCAGAGCCTAGACAACAGTAGCTAGGCTAGGCAATGTGACCAAGCTGATGTAACTTACTCCATGAATATACTCTGGCATGGGGGATGGGTCATGCCATGTGTCGGTAAGCTGAAGCAGGAAGTGGCCACTCGGCAGGTAAACAGTAGGAGCATGTGACAGAATTTCCCTTCTAATCTCTGGAAGTGGCTGAGCAAACATGATTGTTGTGGCCAGACACAGCAGAAGCGAAAGATATGTTGCAGCCAGAGATAGATGCCAGCCGTTCCCAAAAGAATATCTTACAGGATTGGGTCTCTTCCTGGTACTAAAGAACAGTCTCCTTCCAGAGAATCCCCTCAACCTAGCAGTTCGAAAGCACGCCAGGTACCACTGCAGCGGGAAGGTAAACGGCGTTTCCATGCGCTCTGGTTTCCGTCACGGTGTCCCGTTGCGCCAGAAGTCGTTTAGTCCTGCTGGCCATGTGACCTGGAAAGCTGTCTGTGGACAAACGCTGGCTCCCTCAGCTGAAAAGCAAGATGAGCGCCACACCCCCATAGTTGCCTTTAACTGGACTAAGTGAGGAGGAATTAAAGAACCTTTTAATGAGGGTGAAAGAGGAGAGTGCAAAATATGGTCTGAAGCTCAACATAAAAAAACTAAGATCATGGCCGCTGGTCCCATCACCTTCTGGCAAATAGAAGGGGAAGAAATGGAGGCAGTGAGAGATTTCACTTTCTTGGGTTCCATGATCACTGCAGATGGTGACAGCAGTCACGAAATCAAAAGATGTCTGCTTCTTGGGAGAAAAGCAATGACAAACCTAGACAGCATCTTAAAAAGCAGAGACATCACCTTGCCGACAAAGGTCCGTATAGTTAAAGCTATGGTTTTCCCAGTAGTAATGTATGGAAGTGAGAGCTGGACCATAAAGAAAGCTGATCGCCGAAGAATTGATGCTTTTGAATTATGGTACTGGAGGAGACTCTTGAAAGTCCCATGGACTGCAAGAAGATCAAACCTCTCCATTCTGAAGGAAATCAGCCCTGCGTGCTCACTGGAAGGACAGATTCTGAAGCTGAGGCTCCAATAATAATAATAATAATAATAATTTATTATTTGTACCCCGCCCATCTGGCCGGGTCTCCCCAGCCACCCTGGGCGGCTTCCAGCAAATACCAAAAAACAAAACATTAAAATATCACAGATTAAAAGCTTCCCTGAACAGGGCTGCCTTCAGATGTTTTCTAAAGGTCATGTGGTTGCTTATTGCTTTGACCTCTGATGGGAGGGCGTTCCACAGGGCGGGCGCCACCACCGAAAAGGCCCTCTGCCTGGTTCCCTGTAGCTTCGCTTCTCGGAGTGAGGGAACCGCCAGAAGGCCCTCGGCGCTGGACCTCAGTGTCCGGGCTGAACAGTGGGGGTGGAGACGCTCCTTCAGGTATACAGGACTGAGGCCGTTTAGGGCTTTAAAGGTCAGCACCAACACTTTGAATTGTGCTCGGAAACGTACTGGGAGCCAGTGTAGATCTCTCAGGACCGGTGTAATGTGGTCCCAGCGGCCACTCCCAGTCACCAGTCTGGCTGCCGCATTCTGGATTAATTGCAGTTTCCGGGTCACCTTCAAAGGTAGCCCCACGTAGAGCGCATTGCAGTAGTCCAAGTGGGAGATAACTAGAGCATGCACCACTCTGACGAGACAGTCTGCGGGCAGGTAGGGTCTCAGCCTGCGTACCAGATGGAGCTGGTAGACAGCCGCCCTGGACACAGAATTAACCTGCGCCTCCATGGACAGCTGTGAGTCCAAAATGACTCCCAGGCTGCGCACCTGGTCCTTCAGGGGCACAGTTACCCCATTCAGGACCAGGGAGTCCCCCACACCCGCTCGCACCCTGTCCCCCAAAAACAGTACTTCTGTCTTGTCAGGATTCAACCTCAATCTGTTAGCCGCCATCCATCCTCCAACCGCCTCCAGGCACTCACATAGGACCTTCACTGCCTTCACTGGTTCTGATTTGAAAGAGAGGTAGAGCTGGGTATCATCCGCATACTGATGAACACCCAGCCCAAACCCCCTGATGATCTCTCCCAGCGGCTGCATATAGATGTTAAAAAGCATGGGGGAGAGGATGGAACCCTGAGGTACCCCACAAGTGAGAGCCCAGGGGTCTGAACACTCATCCCCCACCACCACTTTCTGAACACAGCCCAGGAGGAAGGAGCGGAACCACTGTATAACAGTGCCCCCAGCTCCCAACCCCTCTAGACGGTCCAGAAGGATGTTATGGTCGATGGTGTCAAAAGCCGCTGAGAGATCCAGCAGAACTAGGAAACAGCTCTCACCTTTGTCCCTAGCCCGCCGGAGATCATCGACCAGTGCGACCAAGGCAGTTTCAGTCCCATGATGAGGCCTAAATCCCGATTGGAAGGGATCCAAATGGTCCGCATCCTCCAGGCGTGCCTGGAGTTGTTCAGCAACCACCCGCTCAATCACCTTGCCCAAGAATGGAAGATTTGAGACTGGGCGATAGTTGGCCATATTGGCCGCATCCAAAGATGGTTTTTTAAGAAGCGGTTTAATAACCGCCTCTTTTAGCGGGTCTGGGAAGGCTCCCTCACAAAGAGAAGCATTCACCACCCCGCAAAGCCCATCGCCCAGCCCTTCCCGGCTAGCTTTTATAAGCCAGGATGGGCAAGGATCAAGGAGACAGGTGGTTGGTTTCACTCGTCCAAGCAGCCTGTCCACATCCTCGGAGGCAACAGATTGGAATTGATCCCACACAACTGGACTAGACAGGACTCTAGCACTCTCCCGCCCCAGCCCTGCTCCCACGGTGGAGTCTACCTCTTCCCGAATCTGAGCGACTTTATCTGCAAAAAACTTTGCAAAAGCATTGCAGGAGATCTCGGGGTCCCTACCAGACCCCGGTGATGACGGTGGTTCTGATAAATTTCGAACCACCTGGAAGAGTCTCCTGCTGCTGTTTTCTGCAGATGCAATAGAAGCGGTGAAGAAGGTCCTCTTCACCGTCGCCATTGCCACTTGGTAGGCTTGAAGTTGAGCTCTAGCCCGTGTCCGGTCTGATTCGGAATGAGTTTTCCGCCACCGGCGCTCTAGCCGTCTCAACGACTGTTTCATCGCCCTCAGCTCCGGGGAGAACCACGGGGCTGTCCGGGCTCCATGCAATCGGAGAGGGCGCTTCGGAGCCAGACAGTCAATAGCCCTGGTTAGCTCCACATTCCAGCGGGCCACCAGGGAATCGGCTGAAAGGCCATCAACATGGGATAAAACATCCCCTACCACTCTCTGGAAGCCAATTGGATCCATTAGGTGGCGGGGGCGGACCATCCGAATCGGTCCCACCTCCCGGCAGAGGGGAAGGGTCGTGGAGAAGTCCAGCTGCACCAGGAAGTGATCTGACCATGGCACTTCTTTTGTTTCGCTTTTACTTAGTGTCAGATCACCAACATCCGTAGAGGTAAACACCAGGTCTAAGGCATGTCCGCGGCTATGAGTTGGGCCAAACTTATTCAGGGACAGCCCCATGGAGGCCATGCTTTCCACGAAGTCCCGAGCGGCCCCTTGTAAGGTCGTGTCGGCATGGATGTTAAAATCTCCTAAGACAACCAAGCTAGGTGTCTCCAGGAGCACGTCCGCCACGACCTGAAGCAGCTCGGCCAGGGAATCCTTGGTGCAGCGGGGAGGTCGGTACACCAAAAGGAATCCTGTACTGCCCCTATTGCCCAACTTCCAGAACATGCACTCAGAAAACTGGGTCTTCCCAATAGGACGCCTGGTGCAAACTAATGACTTCTTAAAAATCGCTGCAACCCCCCCTCCCCGCCCAGATGGCCACCTCAAGACTTTGGCCACCTCATGAGAAGAGAAGACTCCCTGGAAAAGACCCTGATGTTGGGAAAGATGGAGGGCACAAGGAGAAGGGGATGGCAGAGGACGAGATGATTGGACAGTGTTCTCGAAGCTACCAACATGAGTCTGACCAAACTGCGGGAGGCAGTGGAAGACAGGAGTGCCTGGCGTGCTCTGGTCCACGGGGTCACGAAGAGTCGGACATGACTAAACGACTAAACAACAACAAAACCTTCCAGAGGTCCTTTACCGTTTTTACCTTTTTATTCAGAAGCATTGTTGCATCCATCTGTGGAGGCAGCGCATAACCATTATGGCTAGGAAGAAGAAGAAGAGTTTGGATTTGATATCCCGCTTTATCACTCCCCGAAGGAGTCTCAAAGCGGCTCACATTCTCCTTTCCCTTCCTCTCCCACAGCAAACACTCTATGAGGTGAGTGGGGCTGAGAGACTTCAGAGAAGTGTGACTAGCCCAAGGTCACCCAGCAGCTGCATGTGGAGGTGTGGAGACTCGAACCCGGTCCCCCAGATTAGAGTCTACTGCTCTTAATCACTACACCACACTGGCCTTCAATAGCCCTCTCTCCCTACATGAATTTGTCCAATTCTTTTTAAAAGGCCTGCCAAGTTAGTGGCCATCGCTGCCTCCTGCAGGAGGGAGTTCCATAGTTTAACTATGCACTGCGTGAAGGATTTTCCTTTAACTGTCCCAAATCTTCCAAAAATTCAGCTTTGTTGGATGCTCATGAGATCTAGTGCTATGGGAGAGGGAGTAAAACCTTTCTCCGTCCACTTCCTTCCTGTCCCTCTGGAATTTTCCAGGAGAGACTAAGATCCAGCAGGCTGAGACCAGATTCCCAACGCCTCCATTTACACATCTTGATTTTAGTGTAAGGTCTAATGGGCTGTGACCTGCCGTGGGACGAAACCTGTTTGTGGTTCATGCGCCGCCATGCCACAGTCCTCTCTGGAAGCTTCTCTGACATCGCTCTGAAGGGCTTCTGGGAGTTCTCCGGCATGTGCAGAATCGATCTCCTCGGGCCGCAGAGCACAAGGAAGAGGGAGACGTCTTGCAGAGCCAGGGGCTCGCAGGGCAACTCGGCGGCTGCGTCATCGATCACTTCACGCCAGCTACGACATGACAAGCCCATCATAATATTTGTGAGGGATCGCTTCCTCGCCAGCACCAAAACCAACGCTTTACGGTTGCAGTGGGAGCGTCGGGGCTGCGCCGTGCTAACTCGAGGTCACGGAACACAACAATCTGAAATATTCCCCCTCCATTAAAAATAACAACTCGGGGTTAAAAGACTGTTTCATTACAGCTGGGAGGGGGAGTTCAGTGAATGGCAGGGTGGGGGAAGAGAAAACGCCACAGATGGGATGGGATTCAGATGTCTGCGTTGGTGGAACTCCTGCTGTCGTCCTGCAAGCATCAAGGATTATAGAGGGCAGTCGCTCAAAGTCAACGTTGCATTGATGGAAGAGATTTGTGGGAGACATTTTTCATTTGTACAAGTAGTATAGCGTCTGATGTTTTTGTGCATGTGTCCACAAATGCAAGAGAAAGAGAGAAAGATCCTGTTTGATGGCCACCCCAATATGTGCAATTTTCGGGCAGCGCCAGGAATGCGGAAAATTTCGACCCCCCCCCCTTTTCTTATTTCCCAAGGATTGTTTCAATGTTTGGGAACGGCAAAGGCTGACAGAAAATGGCTAGACAGAAAACATAGCTGTGTTGACATGGCTTAAGATCCAGCCATTCCTCTTGTTTACCGAAACGAACTTTCATCTCGATTCATCTTTGCAGTTTGTAGCCAGGGATGAGTGAATCGTTCAATTTCAGCTTCTCGTTTTTCCAGGCTTAAGTTCAGCTCTCTCCAGTTCTTCAGATTTCCACATCAATTTACAACTGAAATGAAAGAAAAGTCCTCAGGAAGAATCACCAGCATGTTGACACAATTTCCCCGTTATACACTTTTGTGTGCAATTTTGCTTGAGGCGCAAAGCTAAGGAGTTTCCCCCCCGTGTGATTCATTTCTGTATGTTTGATTCACTAAGATACGCATTTTTATGTACGCATCACCCTGCTATGTTTACTTCTGCACGCATTACTTGACTGGAGCACCCCATTGCAAAATTCGGAGAAGTTCAAATTTAGGAAAATATGCCTTTCTTTTTGTTTGCGTCTTGCTTCGGAAAGCACAAATTAGGTAGGTTTTCCTTTGAATGCAGTCTGAATCAACATTCTCCTCCATCCCAGTGTGCATAATTTATTACTACAGATTTCTAATGCACCTGCCCACCTCAAAGGGAGCCCAGGGAAGCTCACAATAATAAAGATCACATTAAAAACAATTCAAGACAGCGGCGTAACAGACTGCAGGCAGCAGTTCAAGCCAGCAGTGTGAAAACTTCATGCAATGATAAGCCCAAAGCCTGGATAAATAAGGTTTTTACATGCATCCTGAATGCAGAGGGTGACTACCTGAGTTCTCTTGGGAGGAAGTTCCTTAACTGGGGAATAGTATGATTTATTGGTTGTTTGACATATAGTCTCCATAATCAAAAAGCATAACATTAAAAAATGCATTACAATATAATGATCCAGCCTTTACCATCCTCCAGGTGTTTTCAATTATGAACTGTCATCAGGGCTGGGGCATCTGTGGGTGAGCAGCTTCCTTGAATGTGGAAGGTCTTAGGTTCAATCCTGAGTATGCTGGGCCCGGGGGTAATCAAAGAAACGAGGTCCAGGTCCGGTTCAGAATCTGAAGGTTCAGCGAGGAGTCAGTCCGACAGAGCCAAGGCAGAACACGGGGCAGGAAACCAGGCAAGGACAGAGGCAGGATCTTGCTTGCAGCAATGTTGCTTCTGCAACCTGGGGCAGGGTCCGCCAGCCTTTTATCTTTGTCAGGGCAACGGCCGGTCCCGATCCCCCGGCGACTCACCTTCCTGTTTCGCCCAAAGGCGAGCACTCCTCCTGCGAGTACTCAGGTCTCTCCTCCTCTCAGACCTGAGTGTCTGCAGCTTGGGAGACGCCATTGGGTTACAGGACCCAGGGCCAGCCTCAGCCTCCCCTGACCAAACCGGTAGTGGACCAGCTGTAAGTGATGGTCCAGCTGAAGGCAACGAGGTAATCTCCGCATCTGGAGCCAGGACAGGCTCAGGCCCCTGACTCGGCCCAGCTGGTGTTTGCTGCAGGGGAATCTGTGCAGACTGGGGCTCTTCAGGATCAGGCCCCGGACTTGGTTCAGATGATGTCTGAGACTCCTCTGGTTCCAAGCCCGGGTCCCAGGCCATCACACCGAGCATCTCCTGGTAGGGCTGAGAGAAATGTGCTGCCTGAAACCCTGGAGAGCTTCTGCAAGTCAATGTAGATGTGATGAATTGGCTGGACTCAGAGGAATGATGGGAGGCACCGGCTGGGGAACCCCCAAGGGAAGAAAGCTCAGGGTCTCAGGAGTGGTGGCGGGACAATGATGAGTGCTCCGAAGGAGAAGAGGGAGAAGATGGGGAGGAGGAGGTGTCAGAAGCTAGAGAGGCAACAGGGTTTAGTGAGCTGCAAGAGTCTGTGACAGAAAGTAGTCCAGAATCAGAGGCAGGAGCTAAAGCAATGAGAGGAGGGAGGGCAAGAGGCAGAGAAGAGTCAGGCTAATGAAGAGTCCCATGTGTCTCCTCCTCCTGCTGCGACAAGCTCCCCTTCCTGCTGTTCTTCCAGGACCAGAAGAGGTATGAAAGAGGAGGAGCAAAGGCAGCAATGACACCGTAGTCTCAGATTGCTTGGGAAGGACCCAGGGGAGGATCAGATCCTCATAGGGGCAAGATCTACCGAGAAGAGTTGCTGTGCTCACCAAGCCTAGCTTGGTGAGCTGTTTGTTTCTTTGAAGATGGGACGCGGGTGACGCTGTGGTCTAAACCACTGGGCCTCTTGGGCTTGCCAATCGGAAGGTCGGCGGTTTGAACCCCTGTGATGGAGTGAGCTCCCGTTGCTCTGTCCCAGCTCCTGCCAACCTAGCAGTTCAGAAGCACACCAGTGCAAGTAGATAAATAGGTACCGCTGCAGTGGGAAGGTAAATGGCGTTTCCGTGTGCTCTGGTTTCTGTCACGGTGTTCCATTGTGTCAGAAGCGGTTAATCCTGCTGGCCACATGACCTGGAAAACTGTCTGTAGACAAACTCTGGCTCCCTCAGCCTGAAAGCGAGATGAGAGCCACAACCCCATAGTCGCCTTTGACTAGACTTAACCATCCAGGGGTCCTTTACGTTTTTTTTTACCTCTTTGAAAATAGAGTTAACTTCACTGACGCCGTGTGATTTATTGCTCTTGACTTCCACTCCTGACAGTCGATCGGGTGTGGCGAGCCTTTTTCGGCCCATGCACCTTATGCCACTCTGGGCAACCTGCGAGCGAGGGAGACACTGCTGTGGGCGGCACAATGAAGGTGAGATTTACCTTTGCACTGCAGGCAAGATATCTCCACACTCTCATCTCCATCCAGACAAGCAGGAGACATTGTCTGAGTTCAAGGAGATATCTCAGCTAGGGAAAATGCACTGTGAAGCAGGGCCAGTGAATGGTGGGAGCAACATTCACATCCCAGACTTGATGTCCCCAACTCCTAGTATAGATGATATTGAGCTATCTATGGACCAATGGTCTGGCTTCATATAAAGCAGTTGCCTGTGCTCTATGGTAGAACTCATGAGAGCCAGTGTGGTGTAGTGGTTAAGAGCGGTGGACTCTTAATCTGGTGAACCACTCATTTCAAATTGGAGGTATACATTCTAGATTTTACTTCAGCAAAGAAATATCTGCTCGCTCTGCTAATATTAGGATACCCTGGAAGATGTCCAGATCATTTGTAAGGCAAAGCAAAATTGCTAGCCATGACCCTTGAACCATCTTGCCCCACATTAGTCATTAGTTACACCCCACAATAACAGTTCTGGGAACTCTCTGGGATTGTGAATACTGACCTTGTTTAATCAGGTGTCTTAATATTAGCTTTGTTTTTTTTTACAACTGCAGGAGAGTGAAGGGGCATTTGACTAAGGCCTGAACTTACGCAGGGGTTCCTGCTTAACTTGAGTGCTCAGCCAAAGCAATATGCTTTCATTTCAATTTTGTTTTTCGCATTGTGGATATACACTTCAGTGTGGTGTAGTGGTTAAGAACGGTAGACTCGTAATCTGGTGAACCGGGTTCGCTTCCCTGCTCCTCCACATGCAGCTGCTGGGTGACCTTGGGCTAGTCACACTTCTCTGAAGTCTCTCAGCCCCACTCACCTCACAGAGTGTTTGTTGTGGGGGAGGAAGGGAAAGGAGAATGTGAGCCGCTTTGAGACTCCTTCAGGTAGTGATAAAGCGGGATATCAAATCCAAACTCCTCTTCTTCTCCTCTTCTTCATGCTTTGAATGCAGACGATTTATCCATCTCTGACATCTCCAGGTAGGGTTAAGAGACGTTCCTGTCTGGTAGCTGCTGAGGAGCTAGATGGATGAATGGCCGGGCTCCGTTTAAGGCAGCTTCCTATGTGCCTAATCTCCTCCTCCAGAGGAAGATTAGTTTAACAGCTGGAAGAGAAGCGCAGCCATGTTTGGGTGTTTCGACATGACAGAGCTCTCGGCTTTGACCCCCTTCGCAATATGGATGCGAAAGGCACGCCGATAAGAACGCTCATTCGTATTACAAAGGCCTCCCCTCTGCTTTCTCCATTGCGTGAGCAACGGTCGGATGGTCAGATGTTAACATAAATTACAGGAGAGGCGCGAGAAGAAACAAAGAATGAAATGGATTGTTGCAATGGATCTCTCTCTTTCGCCATGGGAGTTGGCCGGTGAACATTTAACATGCTTGCCTCAAAACGAACCCCGTAATCGTTATCCATCACATATTAAGGCCTTGGTGCTTTTAAGCTCATCAATAGAATAGAATAGAATAGAATAGAATAGAATAGAATAGAATAGAATAGAAATATTTTATTGTCACTGTACCACATGTTTACAGTGAGATTAAACGAGCCCCCCTCCCCCCAATCTCCCAGTCCTTGTTACACTCTATGTGCTGTCGTACAACCACCAACCCCGAATGTCAGTTGCAATGTTGCTGTCTTCCATTCAGCAGCCTCACGGCCCACGGGTAGAAACTGTTCTTTAACCTGTTGGTTCGGCTTATCATGCTACTACCCTGTTTCCCCTATTTTAAGACGTAGTCATAAAATAAGCCATAGCAGGATTTTTTCGCATTTGCGAAATATAAGCCATACCCCGAAAATAAGCCATAGTGATAGGCGCAGTTCTGGAGGGCACCAAGGAAAAGGCGGGGCTGGGCGTCCAGTCCCGCCACCAAAACCAGTCAGCCCCAGAAGCAGCGCTCAGGAACTCTGCAGAGCAGGGCGCACAGGAAGGGGCAGCGGGTGCGACAAAGGCACTCCGAAGGTCTCTTCGCCCGCGCGCTTGCCCAACTCCGCTCGGCGCAGAGCGCACGGGGCGGCTGCCGTGGCGGAGAGGGAAGGCGGCATGGACTTTCCCTGCTCGCCGCCACGACGAAATCCTCCGAGCCGCCCCGCGCGTCGCCCAAGAGGCCCCTTGGAAAACAAGGCTTCTGTCGAGTTTCGAGGAGGGAAGGCGGAAGAGGAGGAGCAGGAGAGAGCGCCCAGCGAAAGCGGGTCTCTCTGGTGCCCGTTTCCTCAAAGCTTAGCTTGGATTCTCCCCCCGCTGGCAGCAAGCAAACAATGAGCTCCGCGCCCGTCCCGTCCTTCGCAGCCCCAGAACTCGAGCGTGGCCTTGCCAAGGTGTGCTTACGTAATAAAAATAAGACATCCCCTCAAAATAATCCATAGTGCGTTTTCCTGAGGGGGGGGGAAATAGGGGAAACACGGGGTATATCTCCTGCCCAAGGGCAGGAGATTAAAAAGGTGCTGGCCAGGGTGTGTGTCATCCCTGAGAATGTTCCTCGCTCTTCTAAGGCAACGGTCTTCTGCGATAACATCTAGCGGACTCAGGGGACAGCCCATGATGTCTTGTGCTGTCTTCACCACCCTCTGTAGGGACTTTCTGCCCATGGCTGTCAAACCACCGTACCACACCGTGATACAGTATGAAAGAATACTTTCTATCGTGGACCGATAGAAGGAAATCATTAGTTGTTGTCTAACATTGTTCTTTCGCAAGCCCCTAAGGAAATGAAGTCCCTGTTCGGCCTTCCTGACCACCTGGGCTGTATTGACCTTCCAAGTAAGGTCTTCACTAAGAGAAACACGGTTTAATTAGGCAAATGCATGGATGCCAAGGCTAGCCAAGGCTACTAGCTACAATGGCTATATTCTCCCCCCATCGCTGGAGGTGACATGTGCCTCTGAGGACCAGTTGCTGGGAATCCTGAGAAGGGAGAGTTGTTGTTGTTGTGTTCAGATCTTCCTTGTGGGCTTCCTAGAAGAGGAAAGCTTGTGGGGGGGGGAAACACCCCCGGGTGCAAGAGCACCCTCCCCACTTTGTGATCCACAACAAATGACCTTCAGAGACATATTGCCTGTAACACTGAAGGCGCAACACAGACCCTCCAAGTGTCCCTATTTTCTAGGGACAGTCCTGGATTTTCAGAAGCCTCCCCAGTTTCTGATTTGATCCCGGAAGGTCCCGCTTTTCCTTGGGATTTCCCTATTTTCACTGGAGAAACGTTGGAGGGTATGGAGTTCTGCAGCCCCAGAGCCAAGGAGCTAGGTAACTATACAACCTATACAAAACATCTGTTTAGGAAAGCTTTCTGATGTTTAATGTTTGATCATGGTTTTATATTTGTTGGAAGCTGCCTAGAGTGGCTGGGGCAACCTGGTCAAATGGGTGGGCTATGATAATAATGATGACATTATTATTATTAAAAATAAAAAAAATCCTTCCAGTAGCACCTTAGAGACCAACTATATTTGTTCTTGGTATGAGCTGGTATCTGAAGAAGTGTGCATGCACACGAAACCTCATTCCAAGAACAAACTTAGTTGGTCTCTAAGGTGCTACTGGAAGGAATTTTTTTTATTTTGTTTTGACTATGACAGACCAACACGGCTATCTACCTGTAACAGGAAAAAGCAAGGGTTTTTTCCTATAAGACTTTTTCCTTTAAGACTAATTTCCTTGCTTTTTCCTGTAAGACTAATTGCAGTGCTTAACAGTCGTCAACCGGTTTACAATCACCCATTCCCACCACCCTTCTGAGTAATACCCCTCCCACCCTCTCACTATATATAAGGGTCTGGTGACTTCTGTTTCAGTGTATCTGAAGAAGTGTGCATGCACACGAAAGCTCATACCAAGAACAAACTTAGTTGGTCTCTAAGGTGCTACTGGAAGGAATTTTTTTTATTTTTTTATTTTGTTTTGACTACGGCAGACCAACACGGCTACCTACCTGTAACTATTATCATTATCATTATTATTATTATTATTAATAATAAATAAGGCATCCCTATTTTCATCAGAGAAATGTTGGAGGGTATGAGAGCATAGCCATCGATAGCCCTCTGCTCCATGAATGAATCTAATAATCTTTTAGAATCAATTTGTGGGATCTGATTTCTTTCTGCAGGGCCTGTAAGACAGAGCTGTTCCCCCTGGCATTTGGCTTGGAATCAATTTGATCCCCTCCCCCCTCTTTCCTTTTTTTCCTCCTGTGATGGAAGATTTGGTGAAGATTTGACGGTTTCTTCCCCAAATAGTTTTGATTTGAGTTTTTACTGAAATGAGGCTGCACTTTAATGTTGTATTTTAATCTTGTTTTTAAGTTGTATTTTAATCAATTGTTTTTATACTTGGTGTTAGCCGCCCTGAGCCCGGTCTTGGCTGGGGAGGGCGGGGTATAAATAAAATTTATTATTATTATTATTATTATTATTATTATTATTATTATTATTATATCCTTTTAAAAAAGAACTGTGTGAGGCAGTTCTTCCTTTCCTCTATCCCGAATCTCCTAACTCATCTGTCGGAAATTTGCGGCATAGCACAGCATCACAATTGCCTCTGTCATCACCGCACACCTTTCCTCCCCCCCTGAAAAATAAATAAATTCTGGGCCTACCAACCCATCACATCCTTGTGCAAAGTTTCACCATGACAGTCTCACCCTGATATATTTCACCCGCTTGGGGAGCACCTGGAAAGTGTTTCTATCTCATTAATCTGAACTTTGAAGTTGAGTGTTCCCCTGAAGGAAAATAAATCATTTCCCGAGGTAGGCTGGAGTGGCCAGCATGAGATCTTCCTCTCAGGAGACCGGCACCTGACCCTTCCTGGCTCTTCTCCCCCCCCCCACTTCCATGAAGGATGGAGGGGCAATACGTCCCCCATCCATGGAACGAGCAGTTTCACAATATCTTTGAGGTGTTAATTCTGCCTGTCTCACGAGACACTGGAAGGCCTCAGCAAAGACACTTCCATTAGAGTGTCTCTCACAGAACATTGTTTTTTTTTTGTGGTTTATTTATTTTATTTTTAAATTTTTTTTATTAACTTTTAACAATTAAAAACAAACATCAAAATACATCAACATACAATAACAAAGAAAACAACAGTAAGAAACATAAAAACCAACATACATCCTTTTAACCTAATCCTCCTTCCTTTTCATTGTAGGTTGACTTCCTCCTGTCCTCCCTTCCTGCGTCCCATGTATATCCCATGGGTGATCCGTAGATCATTATTGTGGCTTTCGCTGTGCAATTAACAAGATAAGTGAGTCCCTGGCAAGAGATGGTGCTGTGGACCCCCTGGGTGTGGACTACTGCAATGCACTCTATGTGAGGCTACCTTTGAAGGTGACCTGGAAACTACAACTAATCCAGAATGCGGCAGCTAGACTGGTGACTGGGAGTGGCCGCCAGGACCACATAACACCGGTCCTGAGAGATCTACATTGGATCCCCGTACGTTGCTGAGCACAATTCAAAGTGTTGGTGCTGACCTTAAAAGCCCTAAACGGCCTCGGTCTAGTAGACCTGAAGGAGCGTCTCCCCCCCCCCACCGTTCAGCCCGGACACGGAGGTCCAGCTCCGAGGGCCTTCTGGCGGTTCCCTCCCTGTGAGGTTACAGAGAACCAGGCAGAGGGCCTTCTCGGTAGTGGCGCCCGCCCTGTGGAACGCCCTCCCATCAAGGAAATAAACACCTACCTGACTTTTAGAAGACATCTGAAGGTAGCCCTGTTCAGGGAAGTTTTTAATGTTTGATGTTTTATCGTGTTTTTAATATTCTGTTGGGAGCTGCCCAGAGTGGCTGGGGATACCCAGCCAGATGAGCGGGCTATAATAATAATAATAATAATAATAATAATAATAATAATAATAATAATAGTGTTCTGCAGACATCCAGGGGTCCCTGAACCCCTAACTGGGAACCACTGATTTAGAACATTAAGAAAAATGGGTCAAATAAGCAATAAGCCAAAAAGAGATTGAAACATGCAACAACCTTCTACATGTCTGGCTAGGCATGTCTAAACAAGCATGTTTTAAGCAGTTATAGAAAAGAGGACAGCAAAGGCACCTGCTTGATATCAATAGGCAAGGCTATGTTCCATATGTTGACAAGGTCTCACTCCTGTCAGCAATTGTGCTGCAGCATTCTGCACTACCTGCAACTTCCAGTTCAAGGGCCCCTGCCACCCCCAGTACAGCTGCAAGGATGTAGACTCTCCTTCGACGGAGGTTTCATAAAGCAGAGGCTTGGTGGCTACTTATGAGAGACGCTGAAGCAGTGAGCTGTTGGGAGAGGTAACCTTTTGGCCCAAATCCTGATTCGAGATAGCTAATGCTAATTTCTTGAAGATGGACTTCTGGCAAGTGATGGGCTGCACCTCACAAGGGTTGGGAGGAATGTTTTTGCCAACAATCTCAAAAACCTCATCAGGAGGGCTTTAAACTGACTTATGTGGGGGAGGGAGACAGTGGTCCTGAAGGTAGGAGTCTATCAAATGCTGAAGATGATCATCCAAAAGTCAAGGACCAAATGGAGCAAATAGCACACAGACCTAGTGGTGGGAGGAAAAAATCCTTAAGTAGGAGACTAGGGGGAATGATCAATGGTTTTCAATGTCTGTATACAAATGCACAGAGCATGGGAAATAAACAAGATGAACTTGAGCTCTTGGTACAGCAAACTAAATACGACATAATAGGCATCACTGAAACCTGGTGGGATGAGTCTCATGATTGGAATGTAGTAATAGAGGGATACAATCTATTTCAGAGAAATAGACCAAACAGGAAAGGAGGAGGAGTGGCGTTATATGTCAGGGATGTGTATACCTGTGAAGAGATCCATGATTTAAAACTTCAAAGCCAAATTGAGAGTATCTGGGTCAAAATTAAGGGAGAGAAAAATAACAGTGATCTCATTGTGGGGGTTTACTATAGATCCCCAAGCCAAACTGAGGACATAGATGATGCCTTCCTGGAACAGATGACCAAGCATTCAAAAGGAAATGAGATAGTAGTAATGGGGGATTTCAACTATCCTGATATTTGTTGGATGTCAAACTCAGCCAAGAGCATAAGGTCGAACAGATTCCTCACTGGCCTTGCAGACAATTTCATTGTCCAGAAAGTGGGAGAAGCAACAAGAGGATCAGCCATTTTAGATCTGGTCCTAACCAATAGTGATGACCTGGTTAGTGGGGTAGAAGTGGCAGGATCATTAGGTGGGAGTGATCATGCTCTTCTGGAGTTTATTATACATCAGAAAGGAGCAACCAAGCATACTAAGACTCAAATTCTAGACTTTAAGAAAGCCGACTTCAGAAAACTTAGGGAAATGCTGGGTGTGATCCCATGGCCAGTAATACTAAAAGGGAAGGGAGTTCATGATGGATGGGAGTTTGTTAAAAGGGAGATATTAAAAGCACAACTTCAAGCAGTACCAATGAGACGAAAACATGGAAGGTGCCTAAAGAAGCCAGGGTGGCTATCTAAAGAACTTTTAACTGAGTTAAGATTTAAAAGGGATATGTACAAGAAATGGAAAAAGGGGGAAACCACCAGAGAGGAATTCAAACAAATAGCCAGCACATGTAGAGACAAAGTCAGAAAAGCTAAAGCACAGAATGAACTCAGGCTTGCTAGAGAGGTTAAAAGCAATAAAAAGGGTTTTTATGGGTATGTCCGTAGCAAAAGGAAGAACAAGGAAGCAGTGGGGTCACTTAGAGGAGAAGAAGGTGAAATGCGAACAGGGGACGCAGAAAGGGCAGAACTCCTCAATACCTTCTTTGCCTCAGTCTTCTCCAAAAAAGAAAACAATGCCCGACCTGAAGAATATGGTGCAGATGATTCAGCAGGGGAAACACAGCCCAGAATAAGTAAGGAGGTAGTACAAGAACACTTGGCTAGTTTAGATGTATTCAAGTCTCCAGGGCCAGATGAACTACATCCCAGAGTATTAAAAGAACTGGCAGAGGTGATTTCAGAACCACTGGCAGTAATCTTTGAGAATTCCTGGAAAACAGGTGAAGTCCCAGCAGACTGGAGGAGGGCAAATGTTGTCCCTATTTTCAAAAAGGGGAAAAGAGAGGACCCAAACAATTACCACCCAGTCAGCCTGACATCAATACCAGGAAAGATTCTAGAGCAGATCATTAAGCAAACGGTCTGTGAGCACCTAGAAAGGAATGCTGTGATCACTAAAAGTCAGCATGGGTTTCTGAAAAATAAGTCATGTCAGACTAATCTGATCTCATTTTTTGACAGAATTACAAGCCTGGTAGACGAAGGGAACACTGTGGATGTAGCCTATCTTGATTTCAGCAAGGCCTTTGACAAGGTGCCCCATGATATTCTTGTAAAGAAGCTGGTAAAATGCAGGCTAGACAATGCTACCATTCAGTGGATTTGTAACTGGCTGACTGACCGAACCCAAAGGGTGCTCATCAATGGCTCCTCTTCATCCTGGAGAGAAGTGACTAGTGGGGTGCCACAGGGTTCTGTCTTGGGCCCAGTCTTATTCAACATCTTTATCAATGACTTGGATGATGGGCTTGAGGGCATCCTGATCAAGTTTGCAGATGACACCAAATTGGGAGGGGTGGCTAATACCCCAGAGGACAGGATCACACTTCAAAATGACCTTAACAGATTAGAGAACTGGGCCAAGGCAAACAGGATGAATTTTAACAGGGAGAAATGTAAAGTACTACACTTGGGCAAAAAAAATGAAAGGCACAAATACAGGATGGGTGACACCTGGCTTGAGAGCAGTACAAGTGAAAAGGATCTAGGAGTCTTGGTAGACCACAAACTTGACATGAGTCAACAGTGTGATGCAGCAGCTAAAAAAGCCAATGCAATTCTGGGCTGCATCAATAGGAGTATAGCATCTAGATCAAGGGAAGTAATAGTACCACTGTATTCCGCTCTGGTCAGACCTCACCTGGAATACTGTGTCCAGTTCTGGGCACCACAGTTCAAGAAGGATACGGACAAGCTGGAACGTGTCCAGAGGAGGGCAACCAAAATGGTCAAAGGCCTGGAAACGATGCCTTATGAGGAACGGCTTAGGGAGCTGGGTATGTTTAGCCTGGAGAAGAGAAGGTTAAGGGGTGATATGATAGCAATGTTCAAATATATAAAAGGATGTCATATAGAGGAGGGAGAAAGGTTGTTTTCTGCTGCTCCAGAGAAGCGGACACGGAGCAATGGATTCAAACTACAAGAAAGAAGATTCCACCTAAACATTAGGAAGAATTTCTTGACAGTAAGAGCTGTTCGACAGTGGAATTTGCTGCCAAGGAGTGTGGTGGAGTCTCCTTCTTTGGAGGTCTTTAAGCAGAGGCTTGACAGCCACCTGTCAGGAATGCTTTGATGGTGTTTCCTGCTTGGCAGGGGGTTGGACTGGATGGCCCTTGTGGTCTCTTCCAACTGTATGATTCTATGATTCTATGAATGCAATTCTAGACTGCGTCGACAGAGGTATGTTATCCACATCAAGAGAGGTGATAGTGCTCTTCTGTTCTGCCTTGACCAGACCACAGCTGGAGTCTTGTGACCAGTTCTGGGCACCATGGTTTAAGAAGGATGTTGATAAGCTGGAACAGGTGCAGAGGAGGGCAACTGTCAGGAATGAGCCAGCTCCAAGTGAAGAAAGCAGCCAGGAACAGAGAGGCTTCGATGTGAGTCAGACAGGGGAGAGCCGGCAGCTGCAGACTTCGACTCTTCCTAACCTTGACGGGCCTACTGATAAGGCTGTAGCTGAGAGCGGGCTGGAACACAGCCAAAGCTCTCCGGCAGCTCAAACGGGCGTGAACAGATACAGAGAGATTCTCTCGCAAAAGGAAGAGGTTGGAGCTGATCCAACAAGTCTGCAGAGTTGGCGAATGGGAGGGCTGTTAGACAGGAAGCAAAACAAAAGACGTAAGGTGTGAAAGTTCAATATATTCTGTAGACACCGGAAGGGGTCTTCAGAAGGGTCATCTTCAGTAATGATGCCGGAGGCTTTGTTGGAGCCGTCCGGAGTTATCTGTTTGTTTTTGCAATAAATCCTCCTTTTTAATTATCCGTGCTTACTGGGTTATCAAGCGGGGAACCTGGACTTCTGACAGGGACCAAGATGATCAAGGGTCTGGTAACCAAGCCTTAGGAGAAACAGTTGAGGGAATTGGCCATGCTTGGCCTGGAAAAGAGGAGACTGAGAAGAGCTATGATAACGGTCTTCAAATATATCAATGCCTGTCACATGGAAGATGGAACAAGCTTGTTTTCTCCTGCCCTGGAAGGTAGGATTCAAAGTTACAAGAAAGGAGATTCCAACTAAACATCAGGAAGAACTTTTTGACACTAAGAGCTGTTTAGTTGTGGAACAGTATCCCTCGGGAGGTGGTGGATTCTCCTTCCTTGGAGGTTTTCAAGCAGAGGTTGGATGGCCATCTGTCAGGAATTCTTTAGCTGCGATTCCAACATTTCTTTCAGGGGTTGGTCTAGATGACCCTTGGGGGTCCCCTCCATGATTCTGTTGTCCTGGATGACTCTGCAATCCTCTTTTATTGCATTGACCTTTTCTCTTTATCCCTTTTCTGGAATGTTTTCGTATGGGCCAGCTGTGCGTACGGGCACCAAGCACACAAAACAGATCTTATTTGGAAAGGCATGAAGCGGATCCAGCAGAGGGATGGAGCAGCAACAAACTTTAACAAGCCGTCAGAAGCGATTCCCTTTTGAGAGAGTCCAGCCACCAGCAGACAGGATAGCCGGGAGATGTCAAATTTTGCTACCATCTGCTGAGCGACAGCGGGTCTGGAGGAAAATAACAAAGCCTGCAGACAAACAGACCCAGCCCTTTTCTTGACAGTGACTCTGCTTCCCGCTGAGAATAAAAACGTCTCATAATCATTGTGGAATATTTCTCCTCCACTGCCTGCTGTCTCTGCTTGAGGATAATGGTTTCCATACCCAAGCCATGTCATGATGAGCCAGTGGTGGAGCTGGCAGGCTGTCTACTCTGACTTGCAGTAGCTCCCCAGAGTAGGGAAAACGCATCACCGGAAAAGGGAGCAGAGGTGGGCAATTGATAGTGCAAGATTTTGCATTTGCTAATTGATATGATCTATCTTCAGAAGCTGGGACACAGGTGGCACTGTGGGATAAACCACAGAGCCTAGGACTTGCTGATCAGAAGGTCGGTGGTTCGAATCCCCACGATGGGGTGAGCTCCCGTTGCTCAGTCCCTGCTCCTGCCCACCTAGCAGTTCAAAAGCATGTCAAAGTGCAAGTAGATAAATAGGTACCACTCTGTCGGGAAGGTAAACAGCGTTTCTGTGTGCTGCTCTGGTTCGCCAGAAGCGGCTTAGTCATGCTGGCCACATGACCTGGAAGCTGTACGCCGACTCCCTCGGCCAATAATGCGAGATGAGCACCACAACCCCAGAGTCAGTAACAACTGGACCTAATGGTGAGGGGTCCCTTTACCTTTACCTATCTCCAGAAGAGAATGATCTACAATTATAAAATAAAGGAATAGAGAAAGATGAATTACACATCTGTTTAGAAATCATGCTGAGAAGAGAAAACCAAACAGCAGAAATGAAAAGGACAATGAAACAATCATGGGCTGGCTTTGGAAAACTCAGCTTCATATTGAAAAATGGAAACATTTCCTTAGAACAAGAAGAAGAGTTTGGATTTGATATCCCGCTTTATCACTACCCGAAGGAGTCTCAAAGTGGCTCACATTCTCCTTTCCCTTCCTCCCCCACAACAAACACTCTGTGAGGTGAGTGGGACTGAGAGACTTCAGCAGCTGCATGTGGAGGAGTGGAGACGTGAACCCGGTTCACCAGATTATAAGTCTACCGCTCTTAACCACTACACCACACTAGAGTTGATCACTGAAGTGTTTGATACGTGCATGTTACTTGTGCTGTGTTATGGAGCAGAGAAGTGGACCATGACACAGAGAAACATCAACAGCTTATGGACAACAAAGGTAAAGGTTAAAAAAAGGTAAAGGACCCCATGGCGGTTAAGTTCAGTCAAAGGTGACCATGGGGTTGTGGCGCTCATCTCGCTTTCAGGCTGAGGGAGCCAGCGTTTGTCCACAGACAGCTTTCCAGGTCATGTCACCAGCAAGTCTAAACCCCGTCTGGTGCAATGGGACACCACGATGGAAACCAGAGCGCGTAGAAACACCGTTTACCTTCCCGCTGCAGCAGTGCCTATTTATCTACTTGCACTGGTGTGCTTTCGAACTGCTAGGTTGGCAGGAGCTGGGACAGAGCAACGGAAGCTCACCCCGTCACGGGGATTTAGACTGCCGACCTTCTGATCAGCAAGCCCAAGAGGCTCAGTGGTTTAGACCACAGCGCCCCCTGTGTCCTGGAACACGTCCACAAGACACCTTGGAATGTGCAATATTAGGAATGTCATCAAAAGACAGGAGAACTAATAACTAGATATGTCAAAGGTGGAAAGTTACCAATTTGGTGGAAAAGGCCATGAAGTTAAAATGTACATACATATGCAGGGCACTTGGCAAGAGATGATGCAGGCTGAAGGAGTAAAGCAGCGTTAGCATGGAGACCCTGCTACAATTTTTAAAGACAAAGGGGACAACCTGTTGGAGATTCATTCCCCGTGTGCAGTCATGGGTTTGTTGTCTATCACATGATTGGATATGTGTTTTGATTCCACAGGAATGGAATGTGACGGAGACAGGATGTTTGTCTTACTGTGTTTCCTGAAGTGGGACTATTGTCTTTTGTTCTTTCTCTTTGCTGTCTGGTAATAGAGAGAGAGGGAGCCATGTCGCAGAGCTCTGTGTGTGTTTATATGTAAATAAAGTAGATTAGCCAACATGCTGAGTTGCTGAGGTCTGTTACGCAACTGTGCACACTCTGCGGATCAGTAAGTGTGCTGATGTTTCTTGGCATCAGTCGCTGTGATGTTCGGGCTGAGGAATGCTTTTGAAGCTCCCGAACGATCGCCCAGGAGGGAGGGAACATGCCAGTTGTGCATGTGTCTCTGCACAGATGTAGGGCATCCTGACACAACCACTTATGCAATGGATGGATGATCTAAAACTAACAGCAGGCCTTATGTGGATGCAGGAAGCAATGAAAAGAGAATATGGGAAAGAACTTGAAGAGACGCATATCCAAAGATGGATGTGAGGAAAAAGAAGGAGAAGGAGAAGGAGGAGGAGGAGGAGGAGGAGGAGGAGGAGGAGGAGGAGGAGGAAGAAGAAGAAGAAGTTATATGCATTCCAATTCACATAGGAATTCAATACCGCACCCTTCCTGGAACCCATTCACACCATTCTGTTGTGTATTGATTCAAAGGTTATCATGTCTGTATGACTATTGTCTGTAAAGTAACTGCATTCCGGTTCCAGAAGGAACAGCTACTATTGGTTCATTCAAGCTGCTGCATTTGGATCTTCAGTATTATTGGTTCCCACCAAAAAGCAGCAGTGTGATTGCTTGAAATTGTTCCCTCCAAAATGTATCTTTTCTTGCCAGTCTCTCTCCCCTATAAATGTAACCTCCTACCCTCAGTTCCCCCAGTCTTGTCTTGTTGCCTGAATAAAGAAGTTGTTATATGAAGACGCTGTCTCCTGCCTGACTATGTCAGAGAGCTGAAATCACTTGCTGAAATCATTAGCCCCACGCTACTACAACTGGCGACGAAGGTGGGATCCGGATTGCTGAGGAGCACTTAAGCGCAGCCTGCCTCAGGGTCCGGATTGCAGCACAGGACAAGACTCACTGGCCAGCTGAGAAGACGACCCCACCGCTTGGAGAATGGAGAGTCCAAGGGTATGGGAGCCCTTCCAGCCATCAGAGCCCCACCTATGGGAAGACTACGTTGAACGCTTCGAGTTCTTTGCGGCGGCTCAAGGAATCACGGATGCCCGCAAAAGAAGGGCCACGTTCCTGAGTTGCTGTGGGCCTGAGACCTTCACGCTGGCCAAGGCATTGCTCGCCCCAGCGAAACTGAGTGAGACATCTCTCAAAGATATTTTTGCCTGTCTAACGAGCCACCTGGCACCTACTGAGACCAAGATGGCCCGGCGGATGGAGTTCCATAAGAGGCAACAGGGCGATGGAGAGTCTGTGGCCGCATTTCTGGCCGAACTCCGGAAGCTTGCTCAGCACTGTGGCTTCCAAAATCTGGAAGAGACTCTCCTGGATCGATTTGTAGGGGGCTTGAGCAGCAAAAAGGCCCGAAGACGCATTGTGGCCAAAGAAGAGGTTACCCTTGCTTCCGCCTTGAAGGAGGCCACCGCTACGGAGAATTATGAAAGAGAGGAGCTCGAGGCCAGTCGCAAGGTCACAAAGCCGCAGATAGAAGCGACGCATGCCATGGATGAGCTAGTGGTCAGTCCGAGCCAGAGCCCAGTCCGCGGAGTCGAGTCGGTGCGTCAGGCCAGCACAGCGCACAAGGATCGCCGAGGCGCTTGCACAGGCTGTGGCGGGAACCATGAGCGGAAGGATTGCCGTTTCCGTGATGCTACATGTAGAACATGCAGAAAGACTGGACACATCGCCAGGGTCTGTAGATCAGCGACGTCAGGAGCGACTGGATCACCTAGATCGGCGTTTCGCAGACCATCCCCCGCGACTCATCTCCTAGAGGACTGCAACTACGTCATGGAAATCAATGGGAGGACCGTGCAGTTCCCAGCGCAAGGCAAGACACATGTGAAGGTGAAGATTGAGGGTCAGCCGTGCAACATGGAGGTGGACTCCGGATCTGGATTCACCATCGTTTCGGACCAGACCGCGAGGACGTTTTTCCCTGGGGGTAAGTTTCCCTCTCTGGAGCCCTTCCCGACAACCTTGCAATCATACTCAGCGGGCCGCATCCACATTTTGGGAATGTGTGCCGTGAAAGTACAGTTCCGGGACAAACAGGCTGTGCTCAAACTGGTGATTGCAGAGGGGAGTCGCCCCAGTCTCCTGGGCACTGACTGGTTTCCCGCCCTGGGACTGAGTATATCAGGGCTTAATTCAATCCAAACCTCCCCTGAGATGCGCGAGGCATTATGCAAGGAATTTGCTGAACTCTTTAACGGGAAACTGGGTTGTTATAAGGGGCCCCCAATTGACTCTAAGCTGTCTGAGACTCCCTCCGTTCCTGACACAACGACTACAGTAGCCCCTCTACCGCAGGTAATACCTAATCCAGTACCTGCCACCTGTTGTCAGGAGATCAAGAAGAAGTCGCAGCACCCCACAGTATCTAAGGGACTACGTGTGTTGTGCTCACTAGGGGGGAAGGGGTGTTGTGTATTGATTCAAAGGTTATCATGTCTGTATGACTATTGTCTGTAAAGTAACTGCATTCCGGTTCCAGAAGGAACAGCTACTATTGGTTCATTCAAGCTGCTGCATTTGGATCTTCAGTATTATTGGTTCCCACCAAAAAGCAGCAGTGTGATTGCTTGAAATTGTTCCCTCCAAAATGTATCTTTTCTTGCCAGTCTCTCTCCCCTATAAATGTAACCTCCTACCCTCAGTTCCCCCAGTCTTGTCTTGTTGCCTGAATAAAGAAGTTGTTATATGAAGACGCTGTCTCCTGCCTGACTATGTCAGAGAGCTGAAATCACTTGCTGAAATCATTAGCCCCACGCTACTACACATTCCATGCCACTTGAAAAGAGCCATGGCTTCCCTCAATGCATCTTGGGAGCCGTAGTTAGTTAAGGGCCATAACTTGGTGGTAAAGCATCTGCATTGCACACAGAAGGTCCCAGCAATTCTCAGCATCTTCAGGTAGGCCTGGAAATGCCCTGTGTCTGATATCCTCCAGAGCCACCGCAGTCCATGTGGACACCGTGGAGCTGGGTGGACCAATGTTCTGACCGGCTCCTTTGCTCGATCTCTTGGGGAAAGGCTGCACATGCATGTAGGTCAGTGGCTGAGTATCTGCTTTGCACGCAGAAGGTCCCAGGTTCAATCCCTGGCATCTCCAGGTAAGGGATAAGAAGGGATAAGAAAAGAAGAAACATCTGAAATCCTGGAGAGCCACTGCTACCAGTCATTGTAGACAATGGTGAGGTAGACTGGTCCATGGTCTTCCTTGGTTGAGGCAGTTTCCTATGTCCTTAAGTTCCTGTCCCATGTACCCATCACATGGATATGGAGCAGAAACATCCTTCAAAGGATCCTGATGGTCAAATAGACACACACAGGCCACACATGGCCTGTTTCCTGTAGCACCCAGACGGGGAGTTTCTTCCCATCTCAAGACATAAGGACACACCACCAAAATAAAAAAAGCTCCATGCTGGGGTTTCTAACATTGTAAGCTGAGGTTGCATTATGATTATTCATGGTAAGAGAAGGGGGGGAAAGAAAACCACAGCACTGTATTTTTGAATCATGCACCACAAGGGATGTTTATCTGTTATGGGGTTAGCAAGACTTCAATGTGTTTCGAATCAGTCCATATTCCAGTAAAAGTTATGAAGTCTCACTTAATCAAGACACCACCCACCTTTCCCATGGCGGTTGCTTTGGAAATGCCTTCTCAATTCCCGGATATATCCAGATCAAGGCAATCTTCTTGTTGCTGTTGAGGACCATATTCCCTTGGTTCCTCAAAGGAGTGGGGGAGCTGGATCATACTGGAAGCAGCCAAGGCTGGAGGCAAACATTATGGGACCACCTCCTTCCCTCCCTTCTTCATATTCTCTTTTTATCGCTCTGTTTTCTCCCTCCTTGCCAGCCCCATGAAATCAGGGCAAGGGATGCATGGAATTGGCCAGTTGGTGGTGACGTCCTGACAGGGCCTTCTTGGTGGCGGCTCCCCATTTGTGTGGAAACACCCTGCCTTTGTCTCCCTCAGTATTGACTTTATGGAAGAACCTAAATCTATTCCTGTTTACCCAGGGACTTGGTGGATGAAAGACCTGTTCCTGGCAACCCTGAAATTATTAGCTGGGAGTAGGCAATTTGTTCTTGAGAAGTTTTCAACTGTGCTTTTTTTTAAAGAGTTTTAAACACTTTTTAGAAGGTTTTTTTTTTTTAAAAAAAAAAAAACCAACAACAACAACAACTTGTTTTTGAGAAGTTTTAATTCCATTCTCCTGTGGATGGTTTTGCTCTGAGAGGAAAAGGTGGTGGTATAAATTTAATAAATTTATATGTACTGTAATAATAATAATAATAATAATAATAATAATAATAATTTATTATTTATACCCCACCCATCTGGCTGGGCTTCCTCAGCCACTCTGGGCGGCTCCCAACAAAATACTAAAACACAATAATCCATCAAACATTAAAATATTCCCTAAACAGGGCTGCCTTCAGATGTCTTATAAAAGACAGGTAGTTGTTTATTTCCTTGACATCTGGTGGGAGGGCGTTCCACAGAGCGGGCGCCACCACCGAGAAGGCCCTCTGCCTGCTTCCCTGTAACCTCCCTTCTCGCAGGAAGGGAACCGCCAGAAGGCCCTCGGAGCTGGACCTCAGTGTCCAGGCTGAACGATGGGGGTGGAGACTCTCCTTCAGATATACTGGACCAAGGCAGTAAGTAAGTAAGTAAGATGGAGGACTGCACACAATCCTAGCTCTACTGGGTGCCCATCTTCGATCAAGACTGTCCAATTTATCCATCAGTGCCTCTGAAGGATTCCCTGCCCCCACCTCCAGCTGCGCTAACCTTTGCCCGGTCAGTTCCAAACTTCGGGGAAATGGCAACCGCGATCCACCGCTGGTGTCCTTCACTCTCCATTGACACACATTTTTTTGGAGTCTTTCCCAGATTTGGCAGGTCACTTCTCGGAAGGGTGGAAACTTCTCTTTTGACTACATACATATATATGCAAAAACACCCCACCAAACGTCTGAAGCGTGCCAGCCGGCGAGCTCTGACACAGTGGCTTGCGGGTTGTTAATATCTTATTATTACACACACATGTTTACGCGGTTCCTGGGAGCGTATTATATTACTCCACTGGTTTATAGACTTTTAATACTCCCCCCCCCCCTCTGAGAGCCTTACGGTTTTCAAGGTGCTGAGGGTCAAACTTTGTGTATGGAAATGGGAGGCAGAGAGAGAGGGAGAGAGACGGAGGACTTTAGAATAATAGAATTGTAGCGTTGGGACAGTTCCCTGCAATGAAGGAACCACAGATTTCTTTTTAAAAAAACCTGACAGATGGCCATCCAACCTCCAAGGAAGGAGAGTCCATCACCTCTTGTGGGAGTCTGTTTCACCGCCGAACAGCTCAAAGACTTTTTCTTTGGTGTTTCAGTTTGAGAGCCAGTGTGGTGCAGTGGTTAAGAGTGGTAGACTCGTAATCTGGTGAACCGGGTTCGCATCTCCGCTCCTCCCCATGCAGCTGCTGGGTGACCTTGGGCTAGTCCCACTTCTCTGAAGTCTCTCAGCCCCACTCACCTCACAGTGTTTGTTGTGGGGGAGGAAGGGAAAGGAGAATGTTAGCCACCTTCGGGTAGTGATAAAGCGGGATATCAAATCCAAACTCCTCCTCCACTTCTTCTTCTTCTTCTTCTTCTTCTTCTTCTTCTTCTTCTTCTTCTTCTTCTTCTTCTTCTCTCTCCTCCTCCTCCTCCTCCTCCTCCTCCTCCTCCTCCTCCTCCTCCTCAGAAAGTTTTTTCCGAAAGTTTAGTCGGAATCTCCTTTCTTCCAGAGCAGGTGAAAACTAGCTTGCTCCATCTTCCATGGGACAGCCCTAGACATATTTGAAGATGTCTATCCTATCTCCGCACAAGGAGAAGGGGACGACAGAGGACAAGATGGTTGGACAGTGTTCTCGAAGCTACCAACATGAGTCTGACCAAACTGCAGGAGGCAGTGGAAGACAGGAGTGCCTGGCGTCCTCTGGTCCATGGGGTCACGAAGAGTCGGACACGACTAAATGACTAAACGGCAACAACAACAACAACAATCCTATCTCCTCTCAGTCTCTTCTTTTCCAGGCTAAACATACCCAACTCTTTCAAGCGCTCCTCATAAGGCTTCGTTTCCAGACCCTTGATCATCTTGGGCGCCCTCCTCTGCACACGTTCCAGCTTGTCAACACCCTTCTTAAATTGTGGCACCTAGAACTGGACACAGGACTCCAGGTGAGGTCTGAGCAAGACAGAATAGTGTGGAACTAGTACGTTAGTTATAGACCATCTCCTAGAATTCTTTTATTATTCTACAAGACCACCATGAATGAAAAATAGAAAATAAAGAAATAAAGATGACAAGAATTTAAAAGAAGACCGGATATTCTATATACCCTGTTTTCCCTTTTTTAATACATAGTCATAAAGTAAGCCATGGCAGGGTTTTTTTACCTTTGTGAGAAGTAAGACGTACCCCAAAAGTAAGTCATGGTGCCGCCATTGTTCCCGTCGCCTCCTCAGCCCCTCCTGCGTGCGCAGGGAGCCAGCGAACCAGTGAGAGGCATGGGGGGGAAACGCGCCTCTTGCGGAGTTCTGCCCCACCTGCTCAGTGCGCAGGGGGAGGCTGTACCGTACCATACTGACATAATAAAAATAAGACATCCCCCGAAAATAAGCCACCCTGTGTTTTTTTGAGGGAAAAAAATTATAAGACGGTGTCTTAAAAAGGGGGAAAGACGGTAGATTATATGGAAAAATACTATAACAAGAAAAGTGTAAAAATACTCAGCAGTGGGAGAGTGTATGGCAGGGGTCAGCAAACTTTTTCAGCAGGGGGCCCGGTCCACTGTCCCTCAGACCTTGTGGGGGGCCGGACTATATTTTTGGGGGAAAATGAACAAATTCCTATGCCCCACAAATAACCCAGGGATGCATTTTAAATAAAAGGACACATTCTACTCATGTAAAAAACACGCTGATTCCTGGACTGTCTGTGTGCCGGATTTAGAAGGCGATTGGGCTGGATCTGGCCCACGGGCCTTAGGTTGCCTACCCATGCTGTATGGTAATGAAAACTACTTAGTAGAGCAAGAAAGCGCAGTTGAAAAGATAGGAAACCAGGGGAAAAGTGGTAGGGGAGTTAAAATTAAGGTTTATAAGAGTCAAATAAATTGGAGGAATAAGTTATGTTGCTATTATTATTCACATACATAGGTTTTTTATTTACACAATCTTTTCCTTTTCCTTTCTTTCTTATTACCGTGTGTAATACATTGATACATTGATGATATGATAAAACAGAAAAGCAAATGAGAGAGAGAGAGAGAGAGAGAGAGAGAGAGAGAGAGAGAGAGAGAGCCTATTACTTCCCTTGATCAGGACACTATACTTCTGTTGATGCAGCCTAGAGTAGCATTAGCCTCTTCTTCCTTTTTACTGCTCCATCACACAGGTGAGAGCCAAGTGCACCTTTGACCAAAGGTGGACACACTACCCCAAAAGGAGCACGACGTTTCCCCCAACAGAGGTCCCGCCCTTCCCCTTACACCCCATCCACAGAGATGTGTGTGAGAGAGCCAGTGTGGTGTAGTGGTTAAGAGCAGTAGACTCGTAATCTGGTGAACCGGGTTCGCGTCTCCGCTCCTCCACATGCAGCTGCTGGGTGACCTTGGGCTAGTCGCACTTCTCTGAAGTCTCTGAGCCCCACTCACCTCACAGAGTGTTTGTTGGGGGGAGGAAGGGAAAGAAGAAGAAGAGTTTGGATTTGATATCCCGCTTTATCACTACCTGAAGGAGTCTCAAAGCGGCTCACATTCTCCTTTCCCTTCCTCCCCCACAACAAACACTCTGTGAGGTGAGTGGGGCTGAGAGACTTCAGAGAAGTGTGACTAGCCCAAGGTCACCCAGCAGCTGCATGTGGAGGAACGGAGACGTGAACCCGGTTCACCAGATTACGAGACTACCGCTCTTAACCGCTACACCACACTGGCTCAAGGAGAATGTTAGCCGCTTTGAGACTCCTTCGGGTAGTGATAAAGCGGGATATCAAATCCAAACTCTTCATCTTCTTCTTCTTCTAAAAAGAAAAGGAAAACAAACATTGAAAGAGACCTTGCTCTTGAATCTCAGCATGGCTCCAAGAAAGGTCAGAGAGTCAAATCGGCTTCTCTAGCCGGGGCCCAATGAAGTGGTTGCTTCTATGTCAGCCACATGTCGCACCCCGCAGATGAATGCTTGATGAGACCTGGGCAGAGAAGACAGCGTGACCAGGTCACTCTCAGGAGGCTGGTGTTTATAGTCTCCTCCATCTCCCAACCCCCTTTTGGAGCGCATTGGGTCATGTTGCTCCTTCATAGCAGGAGGCAAGGATGTCTTGAAACGCGAGACCAGGAGCGGCTCTTTAAAGCTCTCCATGGCCACCGACTTCCTGCAGTGGGGCTGCTTTGTTGATTACATATGTAAGGAACCAACTTAACACCGGTCCTGAAAGACCTACATTGGCTCCCAGTACGTTTCCAAGCGCAATTCAAAGTGTTGATGCTGACCTTGAAAGCCCTAGTATACCTGAAGGAGCGTCTCCACCCCCATCATTCAGCCTGGACACGGAGGTCCAGCTCCAAGGGCCTTCTGGCAGTACCCTCCCTGCGACATGTGAGGTTACAGGGAACCAGGCAGAGGGCCTTCTCGGTGGTGGCGCCTGCCCTGTGGAACACCCTCCCATCAGATGTCAAGGAAATAAACAACTATCTGACTTTTAGAAGACATCTGAAGGCAGCCCTGTTTAGGGAAGCTTTTAATGTTTGATGTGGTCATTTTTTTATTATTAATATTCTGTTGGGAGCCACCCAGAGTGGCTGGGGTATAAATAATAAATGATGATGGTGATGGTGATGGTGATGATGATGATTTATTTCAGGATGCCTCTTACCCTTCATCCGCTAGAATGGCTTGCGTTTAGAATGGCTGGGTGGAATTTCTGAGGATTTTTGAGGATTTCGGCATCTTCCTCAAGTTTTCATGTGCTCCAAATGCCCCTGTTTCCCAAGAGAATGGGACTAGAGGTGGGGGATAAATCCATTTTGTTCAGATTTTTATGCAAACGTAACTAATTCACACTTTCCAAAGCAAGATGTGAACTGAAACACAGTTTCCCTTGGGAATTTGCAGCTCTCCGAATTTTGCAATGCAATTATGCAATTGAAGTATATCTATACAGTCACACCTCGGCTCCTGAACGCATTGGGAGTTGAACGTTCCTGCTCCTGAATGACCGAAAACTGGAAGGGATTGTTCCAGTTTTTGAACGTTCTTTCGGAAGCTGAACATCGGGGGGTGGGGGGTGGGGGCTTCCGCGGCTTCCGATTGGCTGCAGGAGATTCCTGCAGCCAATCAGAAGCCATGTTTTGGAAGTCAAACGGACTTCTGGAATGGATTCTGTTCAACTTCCAAGGTACGACTGTATGTATAATGTGTACAGTATAACAGTGATACCTGCATGCTCCAAAAAGAAAAGGAAAGAAAAGAAAAGAAAAGAAAAGAAAAGAAAAGAAAAGAAAAGAAAAGAAAAGAAAAGAAAAGAAAAGAGAGAAGTCTGTTGGTGAAGATAATGCACAAAAATGCATTCTTTTAGTGCGGAATTACTTGCAGGCTGAAGATCACATTGAAAGATATGCATATCCATAATACCAAAACTAAAACTGAAATGAAAGTATACTGTTTTGACTCAGCTCTCAAGTTAAGCAGGAACCCAGCTTAATTTTGAGCCTTCACCTAATGCCCTTTCATCCCGATTCTTTGGCAATATATAAATATTAAGACACTTGAGTAAACATGGCCGGAAGTCACAATCTTCAGGTAAGTATGCGAAGAAATTCAATTCATTTCACGTTTAAGGCCATGTTACTTAATTCGTGCTTTGCAAAACAATGCATGAACTGGAACACATCCCTCTTTAAAAGTCGGTTTCAGAATTTTGCAGCGCAATATTCCAACCAAGGGATGCATACAAAATACACATACCAGGGTAAAGTGTGCATATAAATGCATATATTAGTGAAAAGAGTGCCTTATATCAGGGCAAATGCTTTACAAATATGTGTATATTAGGCAAAATGTGTTTTAGGAGAAATTTGCACTTTAATGCTGATTTCATTCTATTTCATAGAATCATAGAATTGTAGTGTGGAAAAGGACCGTGAGGGTCATCTAGCCGAACCCCTGCAATGCAGGAATCACAGCTAAAGAATCTCTGACAAATGAGCATCCAACCTCTGTTTGAAAACCTCCAAACCACCCTCCTTCCAAGGGAGTTCGTTTGGCAGAAACGAACCTCAGAAATTGTGGAGAACCTCAGAAATTGTCCAGCTCCCTGGACCCTTAAGAATCAGTCTTCTTTTAACCTTTTCCCAGCTCCCTCTGGAGTCCAAGACTTGGATGAAAAACAGGGCACATGTTAATGGAGAAACTCGAGAGCATATCAACAGAAGTGTAGAAGAAGAAGAAGAAGAAGAAGAAGAAGAAGAAGAAGAAGAAGAAGAAGAAGAGTTTGGATTTGATATCCCGCTTTATCACTACCCAAAGGAGTCTCAAAGCGGCTCACATTCTCCTTGAGAGCCAGTGTGGTGTAGTGGTTAAGAGCACTAGACTTGTAATCTGGTGAACCGGGTTCGCGTCTCCCCTCCTCCACATGCAGCTGCTGGGTGACCTTGGGCTAGTCACACTTCTCTGAAGTCTCTCAGCCCCACTCACCTCACAGAGTGTTTGTTGTGGGGGAGGAAGGGAAAGGAGAATGTGAGCCGCTTTGAGACTCCTTCAGGTAGTGATAAAGCGGGATATCAAATCAAAACTCTTCTTCTTCTTCTTCTTCTTCTTCCTCTTCTTCTTCTTCTTCTTCTTCTTCTTCTTCTTTCCCTTCCTCCCCCACAACAAACACTTGGTGAGGTGAGTGGGGCTGAGAGACTTCAGAGAAGTGTGACTAGCCCAAGGTCACCCAGCAGCTGCATGTGGAGGAGTGGAGACGCGAACCCGGTTCACCAGATTACGAGTCCACCGCTCTTAACCACTACACCACACTGAAGTGTATATCCACAATGCGAAAAACAAAATTGAAACGAAAGCATATTGCTTTGGCTCAGCACTCAAGTTAAGCAGGAACCCCTGCGTAAGTTCAGGCCTTAGTCAAATGCCCCTTCACTCTCCTGCAGTTGTAAAAAAGAAAGATAATATTAAGACACCTGATTAAACAAGGTCAGTATTCGCAATCCCAGAGAGTTCCCAGAACTGTTATTGTGGGGTGTAACTAATGACTAATATGGGGCAAGATGCTTCGAGGGTCATGGGTAGCAATTTTGCTTTGCCTTACAAATGATCTGGACATCTTCCAGGGTATCCTAATATTAGCAGAGCGAGCAGATATTTCTTTGCTGAAGTGAAATCTAGAATGTATATCTCCAATTTGCTGTAGTTAATTAAAATGTAGATCTTCACCATGCATTTTCAGACTCTGCCAGGGTCCTTGGGATTCAAAAACTGTTTCTGGCATCTAAAGGAATGCATTGACAAAATACTTTTTCTTGACTCGGATATTTAAATATTTACATTTCCCCACTATGTTTTTCGAGAGCATTATAGGGCATGATGATGGCAATGAGACCCAACAGAGTCTATTCTCCATTCCATCCGTGAATTTATAAGTCATCAGGTCCCTGTGGTCACTTGGGGGACAGAGGGTAGAAAATCCATACGCACTGCCTTTCCGGATCTCTTCGGGAGAAGAAAAGGCTCAGGAGTAAACTCTACACAAATCCAGAGTGGAATCCTTAAGGCAGTTGGATGGCGCCTTGTACGCCTCCTTCCACCCAGCTGGTCCCAAACGTCTTGATCTGCTTTCCCTTGGACCACATCGGCGAGGCTGAGAGGGGGGTGGTCTTGTCATCTGGGCAGCCCAGGACCTCCAGACACGCTGCCCAGGCTTGTGCCCCAGGGAAGTCACTTCAGTGCTGCTAACGCAACAAAAACAACACAGGAGGTAGCAGTTGCGAGTTACCGATCTCTGCAGCCACAGCAGGCGCTGTGATTCTCCAGCGGTTGGACTTCACCCCTGGAGGCGCACTGTCTCTTGAGAAAGAAACATGCCAACAACATATATTTGTTAACTGAAACCTTATGGTGAAGTCTAGGTAAGAAATATTTTCAAGTAATAGTAAGGGGCTGTACACACAGGTTTCTGTCTAAGCCTACCCCCCTGGCCACATGCATCATGACCTTGCTTTGCAACAGGAGTGTCCCCTCCTCCTGCTTGGAATGTGTCCTTGAGTTTTGATAATGCTTCTTGCTTCCCTGGGTGGAAGGTAGAGCACTACAGTAGATGGAATAAATAAATAAAATTAAAAAATTGTCCAGTAGCACCTTAGAGACCAACTAAGTTTGTTCTGGGTAACCAACTAAGTTTGTTCAACTTAGAGACTTACTTGGTCTCTAAGGTGCAACTGGACAATTTTTTAATTTTTTAAATTTATTTTGACTGCGTCAGACCTACCTGAATCTACAGTAGATGGATCTTTGACCAAGCAGAACACATAAGATGCTCTTTGGTTCAGTGGCAGGGTCTATACCACTCCCTTGTCAAAATCTCTACACACAATGGATCAGGGGTCAGCAACCTAAGGCCCATGGGCCGGTAGCGGACCATGGGGGTTTGTCTATCTGGCCTATGGTGACCCTTGCCGCCCACTGCCGCCCTCTCTTACCGGCACGGTGCGTCACAGGGACCGACTTCGGGTTGATGGCACCGGAAATAGCGTGTGCGCATGCGTGCGGGACGGAGAAGCGCCTGTGCGCATGTGCACATGCTATTTCCGGTGCACATCTGGATTGGAGGAGTGCCGGAAATAGCATGTGCACACACGCACGGGCACTCCTATGACTCGGAAGAGCGTGCGTGTGTATACGCTCCGGCCCATCCGACGGACGGAGCGTGGACCAGCCCATCGTTTGGTAAGCTTGCCGACCCCTGCAATAGATCGTGGCAGCCTAGGTGCTGGCCGCTCACAGTCAATGAAGATCCCTTTCCTTTTCCCTTGCCGGAATCAAAGGGCAAATTAACTCCTTCATCTTGGCTGAAACCCCAATATCTCTCTTTTCTTTGTAGCGGTAAACTGGGGGACGGTCAGAAGTAGGAAATGTGTGTGCAATATGTGTTGCAGTGTGTGTGTGTGTGTGTGTGTGTGTGTGTGTGTGTGTGTGTAAGAGAGAGAGGGAGAGAAGGGCAGGGAGAGTCTTCTGGGAAAGCACTTCTGTGTTGCAAAATTAGTTTCGCTGGGTTTATAAGGTGTCGAAGACTTTTAATGCCCTGCGCTGCGGTACTACAAGATAGTAAACAGGACTAGCAAAAATGTCCCTCTCCAGACAGCCCTCCCCTGATCCCAATCCCCCCTTCTCTCTTCTTGGCCCCTTTCCAACCACTTCTCCGTAATTTCTTCCCCATCTTTTTTGCTCTGTCTCTTGGATTGCGTCCCATTCTCTCCGGACTGTCTTATTAATTTTCCTCTCCCTCTCAAAGAAACCAGGTCTGCGGCTGGACGCTTTATGGCATTCTCCGGCAGACCTGAACATTAAGGAAAGTGGCGGTGGGGGGAGAGGAATGGACAAAAGAGATTGTATGTGTGTGAAAGAGAGAGCGAGAAGAGCGAGAAGAGAGTGAGTGAGTGAGTGAGAAGAGAGAAGCAACGCCTAGCAGGGTGCCAGTAATGGACTCACATTGATGGGCCAGACTTATTATTAAAGTAATACCCCTGGAATTTTTATGGACTACAGACATTTTATGGGTATGCCTCACCACCTGGCATGGCTGCTGGAGGAAAGGAAGCAGTGGTACTGGTAGACCCATTGGCCTGGAAACTCAGCCTGCCCTTGTAAACTTGGAGCCATGTGAAAGTTATAGACCCAGTTCGCACAGCCGACTATGAACCAGTCGCCACATGTCCAGAAGCTCCCAGGTGACTGTAGCAGCTGCCGTTGGAACCGACAGCAGCACGGGAGGCCCTTCACCACCTTACCAAGAGGTGCTTCTCGTTTATCCTCCAGCAACAGTTTCTCTAAGCCATGGGTCCCCAGACTTACCCAGCTTCGGGCCGGTTCCTCCGGCGCCGATCCCGCGGTGGGCCAGAGGGCGGTGTGAGCGCACGCCCATGCGCATGCACATACAGTACACGCTATTTCTGGCACGGCTACCCATCTCCGGGTCGGCGGAGTATTGGAAATACCTTGTGCGCATGCGCAAACATCATTTCTGGCACGGGGTGGCCCAGAAGTGCACCGGAAATGATGCTTGCACACATGCGCATGGGCCTCCTCCAACCCATAAGTGTGCCGGAAATGACACTTGCACATGCTCACAAGCGATTTCTGACGCTCCGCCAACCAGAGATGGGCAGGCGCGCCGCGCCAGTAAGAGCGGGTGGCGGGTGGCGGGTGGCGGGGGTTGTCGTGGGCCGGATAATTGGCTCGCTCGGGCCGTATCCGGCCCCCGGGTCTTAGTCTGGGGGTGCCTGCTCTAAGCAGAAGGGTGGGGGGGACAAGGAAATAATTGCCAAGGGAAGTTGCCCATGTGCCTTTGCTCCTCTTGGCTGCAGCTGAACCCAGCCAAGAGCTGCAGAAAAGTGAGAGAGTGACCTTCTAGGAATGCCTGTAGTTGTCGTTTCTGCTAACGGCTGCTACAGTCAACTGGAGGTTTCTGAAAATACAATGACAGGCTGCTGAGCGAACTGGTCTGTTGGCTCACTTATATAGCCTGGTTGCAAAGCATAAGCATGTATGTATGACACCCCCCCCCAAACCCAAATGCACAGCCCAGGCCACAGAGAATAGGGGACATATATGCAGGGACATATCCAGATAGCTCATGCAAGTGAGTCAATGTGCATATTACTTCCCCTGATATTCTGACTTGGATGGGGGGGGGAATCTTTAGACCTAACTCCATAGAACGTGAGCATTCCGATTCAGGAAGAGCAAATCACATTAAAATGAAATGCTCCCCAAAATTTGTTGTGTGGGGTATCCTTTCTTCTGCCAGTTCTGAATCTCCCAACGTTCAGCTTTATGGCATATCCATGTTCTAGTGATACATTGAAGGATTTCGGCATCAATGTCAGCCCTTGTGGAAAGATAAGGTGATCAACATTTTCCAACATTACACCATTGAGTTGGATTTGTGGCTTTGCAGAGGGAGACAGGCGAACTAATGCCAGTGTACTGGAAGAAGCAAAGACCACTTATATAGTGATGATTCTTCAACATCAGCTTCGTTGGACTGGTCATGTTGTGCAGATGCCTGATTATGTTCTTCCAAAGCAACTACTCTATTCCCAACTTTAAAATGGAAAGCGTAATGCTGGTGGGCAACAAAAGATATTTAAAGGCTCTCTCAAGGCAAATCTAAAAAAATGTAGTATGAACACCGACAATTGGGAAACACTGGCCTGCGAGAGCTCCAATTGGATAACAGCCTTTACCAAAGGTGTCATGCGCTTTGAAGACGCTTGAACTCAGGACGCAAGAGAAAAACATGCTAAGAGGAAGGCACGCTTGGCAAACCCTCACCGTGATCAACTCCCACCCGGAAACCAATGTCCCCACTGTGGAAGGATGTGTGGATCCAGAATTGGCCTCCACAGTCACTTACAGACTCACTGTTAAGACTGTGTTTATGGAAGGCAATATTACTCGGCTACGGGGGATCGCCAAAGAAGAAGAAGAAGACAATTTTGTTGTTCAGTCGTTCAGTCGTGTCCGACTCTTCGTGACCCCATGGACCAGAGCACGCCAGGCACGCCTATCCTTCACTGTCTCTCGCAGTTTGGTCAGACTCATGTTAGTAGCTTCGAGAACACTGTCCAACCATCTTGTCCTCTGTCGTCCCCTTCTCCTTGTGCCCTAAACCTTTCCCAACATCAGGGTCTTTTCTAGGGAGTCTTCTCTTCTCATGAGGTGGCCAAAGTACTGGAGTCTCAACTTCAGGATCTGTCCTTCTAGTGAGCACACAGGGCTGATTTCTTTAAGAATGGATAGGTTTGATCTTCTTGCAGAAGAAGACAATGAAGGGAGCAAAATGCTTCCCCTCCTGCTTTCCATACACTGCGCATCAGTTTACGGCCTTCCATCATGTTTCCTCTTACTTGTTTGCTCTCTAAACTTACAGTACTGCAACCTTTTCCTCCCAGGATACCCTGCTCTAGCTGATTGGCCAGCTGTGTCAAGTAGGGCAAAGGGTCTCTATGCCGAGGGCTGCGGAGAACCTCTCTCTCTCTCTCTCTCTCTCTCTCTCTCTCTCTCTCTCTCTCTCTCTCCCCGCTTCCAACTCCCTCTTTAAAAAATGAAAAAAAAAAAAAACGGCTGTCTGTTTCCAGCCTTTGATTGCAGTTGATGGATTGCTATCATATCCCAGCCTCTTGGGGGAGAAAAGGCACAAAGCTGACGCAGGAGATGAAATCAGTTAAGGAGCCACATTCTATTCGGACCCCTTCCTTCCCCGATAATCAGCAACAGCTGAGAATGTCATGGTGCCCACAGAGTGAAATGCAGCCGGCGTTGTGATTCATACCATGTCTCCCGCCGCCGCCTGCCTCTTGCATCTAAGTGATGCATGGCCATTCTGTAACATGGACATATTTCTCCCTTTCTCTGCGAGGTTCCGACTTCCAGGCCATAACAGACTCCAGAGAGAGCGAGGAAGAGCGGGGCTTAAGCCTTTCTCTTTTATTGCAACGCAAAGACTATGGAGGCAGGACAGGGGGGTGGGGTGGGATGTCCTCTGTAGGCCCCTGGATGCGACCAATGGATTGGTAGCATGTCAAGGTAATTGAAAGCTGCAAGGCTTAGCTGCAAAGCACTATCTTGGGCCTTCTTAAGAGGAGGGCCTCTGTGGGAGTCGCGGCACATAATGTATAAGGTGATTACGGAGAGATATGACTATCAGTACCGCCAGAGACATTTTGACAGGCGAGATCTTCCGCCTTAAGCTTGTAGGGTGGGAAATGGGCTGAGACGTTTCATGTGTCTGGAAAAACCCCTGCCCCCTATTTTCCCAAGATAGCAAGCCAATTGCAGCGCAGTCCTTTCCAATTAGCGAAAAGCCACATCGGAGGAGGAAGGAAGGGGGAAGGATATGGGGGAAAGCAGCAGATTCCTCTAGTTTGACAACACACAAGATCATGTTTAGATGCTGCCGTTCGAGATGGGCAGGGCTCCTTTCTCGGAGTGCTGCTTGGGGGAACATGGGGGAACTCGACGCGATTGCAGCGGCCATGTTAATTATTCTCTGGTGCTGTTCCCATATCTGCCCCATTCAGGTACAGGTAGGGTTGCCATATCCCCCAAAGTGAAAATCAGGTCAATGTTGTTGCTACTTGCCACGCGGACATTTTGCCAATTCGGCGATAACCCGCCTGGATCCCATTTCGCTGCCCGATTCCTGGATGCGTCTGGGAAAACCCAAACGTATGACAGCCCTATGTACAGGAGTCCCACCCACCCCCAACACAAGGGTTGTGTTCTGGGCCCCTGCGGCATCACTGAATAGCAAAGGGCATGCAGGGAGAGGAGAGGAGAGAGAGAGAGAGAGAGAGAGAGAGAGAAGAGAGAGAGAGAGAGAGAGAGAGAGGAGAGACTCACCATGGAAATCATTTTGGGACCACTGCCCGGGCCTGTCTGGGGACTGCCTGCTTGAAGGGACCCAGTCCACATAGCAGGGTGGCAGCTGGCCACGGAGATTGAAGGCCCAAGAAGGGCTGAACTGATGCCAGGATGGATACTCAGAAGGATACCACAGCTATCAGCCTATCACCCATTCCCACCACCCTTCTGAGTAATACCCCTCCCCACCCTCTCACTATATATAAGGGTCTGGTGACTTCTGTCTCAGTGTATCTGAAGAAGTGTGCATGCACACGAAAGCTCATACCAAGAACAAACTTAGTTGGTCTCTAAGGTGCTACTGGAAGGAATTTTTTCAATTTTTTATTTTGTTTTGACTACGCAGACCAACACGGGTACCTACCTATGAAATACTGTTACAGCAGGTTGAAAGCAGCATAAAGTTGGACTCTGAATGTTCCATAACATTACAAAAAACCAAAACAAATAACCCAGTTTTCCCATAAACCTGGTAGAGAGAATCATAGAGGTGGAAGGCACCTCAAAGCCAATCTAATCCAACCCGCTTCCGATGAATAATAATAAGAATAATAATTTATTATTTTTACCCCGCCCATCTGGCCGAGTATCCCCAGCCACTCTGGGCGGCTTACAGTCAAATGTTAAAACAATACAGCATATTGAAGGACATCCACTCCTATGATATCCCTGCTAGGTGGCCAGTCAGCTTCTGCATTAAAATCTTTGCCTCCTCACAGCCCAGCTGGACCTTAAAGCTCTCTTGATCCTCTGTAATGGGCTTCTTCATCCCACAAGGGAGCCTTGTGGATCCTTTGTGGTGTGTTTCTGTCAAGACTAAGATGCTTACAGGAGACTTAAAGCAGCACATGATTCTATTGCATGGTAGATGAGCAACTCTACACCATAGATTACCGTATCCCACCAACGCAGAGAGAGAGAGAGGGAGAGAGAGACTTGGATATTTTTGCTTTGTTTTTCTATTCCCCGAATTGCTGGAACCTGGAAGATTCCAGCCAGATTCCTCCTTCTGCTCGACTCGCTTTTATCTCCATGCCCAGCACCCCACAGGATAATAAATACATGGCATACCACGTGGATACAGATTTTGCGTGGGGAGGACTGTTTTCAATTTCTCCCAGAGTCAGATGTTGGCCGTGAGAGCTCTGCTTACCAGCTGCACAAGGAATCGCTGTTCGCCTGGCCCAGAAAACTGCTCCGGAACAGAGAGTCTGGAAGTGTCTTTGACTTAAGGGTGAGGACGTCGAGCAGCATTGCGCGAAGAGAGCAGGAATCTTGGGGCCTGTCAATTTCATTTGGGGGCTGTTTAGTAATAGGCTGGGTGTGCATTACATACATGCGCTGGTGACAGATGCACATGCATGCGGGTGAGAGAGAATCGAAGAGCTGGGAAACACACCAAGCACCGCATGGCCTCCATTGCCCCAATCACGGATTTTTCAATGCAGCTCTCTGGCCAAATAATGTGCACAAAGATGTGTATATTTTAGTGAATCACAGAATCGTAGAATCATAGAATCGTAGAGTTGGAAGAGACCACAAGGGCCATCCAGTCCAACCCCCTGCCAAGCAGGAAACACCATCAAAGCATTCCTGACAGGTGGCTGTCAAGCCTCTGCTTAAAGACCTCCAAAGAAGGAGACTCCACCACACTCCTTGGCAGCAAATTCCACTGTCGAACAGCTCTTACTGTCAGGAAGTTCTTCCTAATGTTTAGGTGGAATCTTCTTTCTTGTAGTTTGAATCCATTGCTCCGTGTCCGCTTCTCTGGAGCAGCAGAAAACAACCTTTCTCCCTCCTCTATATGACATCCTTTTATATATTTGAACATGGCTATCATATCACCCCTTAACCTTCTCTTCTCCAGGCTAAACATACCCAGCTCCCTAAGCCGTTCCTCATAAGGCATCGTTTCCAGGCCTTTGACCATTTTGGTTGCCCTCCTCTGGACACGTTCCAGCTTGTCCGTATCCTTCTTGAACTGTGGTGCCCAGAACTGGACACAGTATTCCAGGTGAGGTCTGACCAGAGCGGAATACAGTGGTACTATTACTTCCCTTGATCTAGATGCTATACTCCTATTGATGCAGCCCAGAATTGCATTGGCTTTTTTAGCTGCTGCATCACACTGTTGACTCATGTCAAGTTTGTGGTCTACCAAGACTCCTAGATCCTTTTCACTTGTACTGCTCTCAAGCCAGGTGTCACCTATCCTGTATTTGTGCCTTTCATTTTTTTTTGCCCAAGTGTAGTACTTCACATTTCTCCCTGTTAAAATTCATCTTGTTTGCTTTGGCCCAATTCTCTAATCTGTTAAGGTCATTTTGAAGTGTGATCCTGTCCTCACATTTTTATGCACTCGCATATGCATTTTTGGTACATCTTTCTTGGCTGGGGAAATTGCATTGCAAAATTCAGGGATGCACGAATTTTGCGGGAGCGCAATTTTCAGTTGACATGCTATTTCAGACCGCACAGATTAGCTTCTAAATACAAGCTGAACTGAATTCACCCCCTATCTCTAAAAGGAGGGGTGATCAAAGGGTACAACTGCCATTCTCTCCAGCCCCACACGCATCCGTGTGTCCACCTCACTCCCAATCAAGCATTGGGCAAGGGACTCCATGGAAGCCACACAAGGAACAATGGTTCAGTTTGGCTTCAGAGCAAAATGGATTGGGGTTGACAGGCTACAGAGATCTTCAAAGCAGGGGGACTAACAAGAAAAAAGCCACAAATATCCCACTGATTTGGCTTTCTTCCACCATTTCTAAACTGCATTCGACTGAAGAAAAGCTTACAGAGAGCCTGGAAGGGGGGGCAGGGCCAGTACCTACAATCCCACATGTAAATCATCATCTAAAGACTATTTATGTTCCCTAAGGCTCACGCTTGTTTGCATGGGGATTTACAACCACTCTGCTTTCTTTTTACTATAATACCCATTTACATTTTTACTAAATCGTTCCACAAGCAGCACTTCGGCTCGAATCCCCCCCTTCTAAGATGTCACCGAGAAATTAACATCATGACAACTCAAATTGAGCCAGAAGCCATTCAATCGACAGTGCTGTTTTTTATGTATGGAATGTATGATGTATGGAAGTGAGAGCTGGACCATAAAGAAGGCTGATCGCCGAAGAATTGATGCTTTTGGATTATGGTGCTGGAGGAGAATCTTGAGCAGGGGTAGGCAACCTAAGGCCTGTGGGCCAGATGCGGCCCATGGGCCTTCTCAATCCGGCCCACAGACAGTCCAGGAATTGGCATGTTTTCGTGGAGCCTGCCTGGTGTTTCTACATGAGTAGAATGTGTGCTTTCATTGAAAATGCATCTCTGGGTTATTTGTGGGGCATAGGAATTCGTTCATATTTTTTTTCAAAATATAGTCCGGCCCACCACATGGTCTGAGGGATGGTGGACCGGCCCACAGCTGAAAAGGGTTGCTGACCCCTGCTCTTGAGAGTCCCATGGACTGCAAGAAGATCAAACCTCTCCATTCTGAAGGAAATCAGCCCTGAGTACTCACTGGAAGGACAGATCCTGAAGCTGAGGCTCCAAGACTTTGGCCACCTCATGAGAAGAGAAGACTCCCTGGAAAAGACCCTGATGTTGGGAAAGATGGAGGGCACAAGGAGAAGGGGACGACAGAGGACGAGATGGTTGGACAGTGTTCTCGAAGCTACCAACAGGAGTCTGACCAAACTGCGGGAGGCAGTGGAAGACAGGAGTGCCTGGCGTGCTCTGGTCCATGGGGTCACGAAGAGTTGTACACGACTAAACAACAACAACAAAACGAAGAAAACAGTACAGATTATTTCAAAAAGGTCCCGGAACTGTGTCCCAGTAAGTTCTGGCTGGGGGAAAAAGCCCTGTCATAAACCACTTTGAGGTTTTCTACCACAAACACTATATAAATTTTATGAAATAAATAAGTTCGTAGAGCTCAGCCTTTTAATCTCAGGGCCATGGGTTCATGCCCTATGATGGACGAAAGATTCCTGCATGACCCATGTGATCCCTTCCAGCTCTGCAATCCTGTGAGTCTATTATCCGCTCTACTGCCTTGTCTCTTGTTTGAGCATTATTTAACTTTGGGAGGGACTCTTGGCCTCTAAGCACGCGTAAATCTCCTCTTAACTGTAGGAACAGTCAGCAAAGCTCCAAAGTCCACTTCTTTGATCACAAAAATCACCCGAGGTGCAAAGCCCCCCCCCAGGCCTTGGCGGATGACCCTGGAGCACGCAGGACAGGTGAGCAGTGATTGATGACTCCTAAAAAAGATGTCCCACTGAAACAGCACATGTTTTATAAATTCCTCCCCTCCCTCCCTTCCCCTCTCCCAACCCCAGTTGCCAGTTGTGACCTGGAAATCTGTAATAGAAACCCTGGTCTTTCTCTGTCGCCACACTGGGGCTTTGTGCTTTAAGGGGCGTGTGGTATTCTATCACTCTGCAGGGTCTCTTTCAAGTCAGAGACTATAGCAAGCGAGCTGAGTTTTAGGAATTAGAAACAACTAGTCCTTTCATCGGGAAGCGGGTGGCGCTGTGGTCTAAACCACAGAGCCTAGGGCTTGCCGATCAGAAGGTCGGCGGTTCGAATCCCTGCGACGGGGTGAGCTCCCGTTGCTCGGTCCCCTGCTCCTGCCCACCTAGCAGTTCGAAAGCATGTCAAAGTGCAAGTTGATAAACAGGACCGCTCTGGAGGGAAGGTAAACGGCGTTTCCGTGCGCTGCTCTGGTTCACCAGAAGCGGCTTAGTCATGCTGGCCACATGACCTGGAAGCTGTCTGCGGACAAACGCCGGCTCTCTCGACCTATAGAGCGAGATGAGCGCCGCAACCCCAGAGTCGTCTGCGACTGGACCTAACGGTCAGTGGTACCGTTACCTTTACCTAGTCCTTGCATGGGAGGGATTGGGGGCTGCTGTGCCAGCAGCAGTGTTGAGGAACAAAATCCCTCTGCAAATCTGCCAGCAGACAACTGAAGGCTACCCCCCATCCCATGAAGAATGGAATGGATCACCCCATTCCAGATTCCCTCAGTTTCTCGTTTCTCCAAACTTGTCTCACTCCGTTTTCACATCAGCTTGAGTTTTTCACGTCCGCACAAAAATTAACATGGATTTTGAAGCCCCTTTCTACCAATAGGCACATTTTATATGCAATTTGCTCAGTATACTGTATTACTTTTTGCAAGCCATTTCCCCATATATAATGCATTTTTTTTTTTTGCCGCAAAAGACAGAATCGAGATTCAAAATTATTCCAAACTTAAAAATTGAAAACTTAATGCTGGTGGTCAACAAAAGAAGTTTAAAGGCAAATCTTAAAAAATGTAGTATAAACACTGACAACTGGGAAACACTTGCCTGCAAGCGCTCCAATTGGATAACAGCCTTTACCAAAGGTGTCATGGGCTTTGAAGACACTCGAACTCAGGGCACAAGGGAGAAACGCGCTAAGGGGAAGGCACGCTTGGCAAACCCTCGCCGTGATCAACTCCCTTCCGGAAACCAATGTCCCCACTGTGGAAGGATGTGTGGATCCAGAATTAGCCACCACAGTCACTTATGGACTCACTGTAAAGAGCGTGTTTATTGAAGACAATCTTACTCGGCTACGAGGGATCGCTAAAGAAGAAGAAGAAGATTCTGCCTTGGTCAGACCATACCTGGGGTCCTGTGTCCCGTTCTGGGTGCTGCAATTTGAGGAGGACATTGATAAGCTGGAACGTGTCCAGAGGAGGGCAACCAAAATGGTCAAAGGCCTGGAAACGATGCCTTATGAGGAACGGCTTAGGGAGCTGGGTATGTTTAGCCTGGAGAAGAGAAGGTTAAGGGGTGATATGATAGCCATGTTCAAATATATAAAAGGATGTCATATAGAGGAAGGAGGAAGGTTGTTTTCTGCTGCTCCAGAGAAGCGGACACGGAGCAATGGATTCAAACTACAAGAAAGAAGATTCCACCTAAACATTAGGAAGAATATCCTGACAGTAAGAGCTGTTATAAAGTTATAGACCAGTTATAAAGTTTAGACCAGGTATAGCAAACCCAATTCCTTCCCAGTGTCGTTGGCCTATAACTCCCATCATTCATGAACATTGGCCCTGCTGCCTAGGGCCGATGGAAGTCCCACAACCTCAGGTGAGACTACATTGGCTAGCCCTGATGCAGGAGGAAAGATACCAGCTTTTTCCTGGACCATTCAGATTGCTGGCGGAGGTATGAGATGACTGAAAATGCTGATTGTGCTCCCCAAGCGAACAAACACAAAGCAACCTTTTCTGCGTCAGAAGTTTAATATGGTAGGTAGGATAAAATAAAATAAATAAAAAAATAAAAAAATAAAAATAAATAAATAAATAAATAAATAAATAAATAATATATTTATACCCCGTCCATCTGGCTGGGTTTCCCCAGCCACTCTGGGCAGCTCCCAACAGAATTAAAAGCACAATAAAACATCAACCATTAAAAACTTCTCTAAACAGGACAGCCTTCAGATGTCTTCTAAAAGTCAGGTAGTTGCTTATTGCCTTGACATCTGATGGGAGTGCGTTCCACAGGGCATGTGCCACTACTGAGAAGGCCCTCTGCATGGTTCCCTGTAACCTCACTTTTTGCAGTGAGGGAACTGCCAGAAGGCCCTCGGAGCTGGACCTCAGTGTCCGGGCTGAATGATGGGGGTGGAGATGCTCCTTCAGGTATACAGGACTGAGACCATTGAGGGCTTTGAAGGTCAGCACCAACACTTTGAATTGTGCTTGGAAACGTACTGGGAGCCAATGTAGGTCTTTCAGAACCGGTGTTCTGTGGTCTCGGCAGCCATTCCCAGTCACCAGTCTAGCTGCTGCATTCTGGACCAGACTGTGTCCTGATATACTACCTTTCCTCCCATAGAGGAGCATTCAAACATTCAACAGCCCCCCAACCCAACAGTCTGGGTTGGTATAAACCAGGGGTCAGCAAACTTTTTCAATAGGGGGCTGGTCCACTGTCCCTCAGACCTTGTGGGGGGCCGGACTATATTTTGGAAAAAAATATATGAATGAATTCCTATGCCCCACAAATAACCCCAAGATGCATTTTAAATAAAAGCACACATTCTACTCATGTAAAAACACGCTGGTTCCCGGACCATCCCCGGGCCGCATTTAGAAGGCGATTGGGCAGTATCCAGCCCCCCGGGGTTTAGTTTGCCTACCCATGCTATAAACCAAGAAAAGTTCCTTTGCATAGTTGTATTGCCTTTGTGGGTTTAATGCTTCTGTATCTAATGCATCTTTGAGTCGAGAAATGCAAACAAGTCAGGTAATTTGCACTCGGGACGTGGGAGCCCATTGGGATATATTTCCACTGGAAATATCCAGAGGCATCTCACATTCTACGTGAAAGAAAAAGCCAGCAGTCTTTTCTTTCCACTGCCTGCCCTTTTCACGTACCCAAACACCAACACAACGAAATCAAAGTCAGATGGTTCTCCCACTGCCAAACCCGAAAAACTGCAAACATCAATGCTGGCACGAAGAGAGTTTCTTCCATCCTTTCTGCTCTGTGCCCTGCCTGCTAATGAACAACCTACCAATGTCAATTAAGATTTCTCCTTTGTTTTCTATAGGCTCAGTCCCCCTACATAACCCCCTCCTCACAAAAAGGGTCTAGTGAAACTGGGAGCTCAGACTGTGTTTCACACTCTGGTTTCTCTCTCTCTAAATCTCTATATTTTCAAGTCTCTGTTGCTGTTCCGCAGAACTGGCCCCTTCAGTGAAACCAATTAGGGAACACATAGGTTCCTACAGTCATTGGGTTTTCTTAAAACTCAACCTCTTGATAGACTCATAGGTTTAAAGGTAAATGTGTGTGAGGGATGGGCTTTGTACCTTAAAATTATGCCTTAAGAACATAATTTTCATAATACATAATGATTTTTTTTAAAATATTCAAAATTACATTTCCAAAAAAACACACACACCTGAGTCCTTTCTGTTGGGGATAACTCAGACTAAAATTCCCAGGTGTCAAAAAAGGTTATTTATGTATGCTACTACTGCAGCCCGGGACCCAGGTGGCACTGTGGGTTAAACCACAGAGCCTAGGGCTTGCTGATCAGAAGGTCAGTGGTTCGAATCCCTCTGACGGGGTGAGCTCCCGTTGCTCGGTCCCAGCTCCTGCCCACCTAGCAGTTCGAAAGCACGTCAAAGTGCAAGTAGATAAATAGGAACCGCTCTGGCAGGAAGGTAAACGGCATTTCCGTGCACTGCTCTGGTTCACCAGAAGTGGCTTTGTCATGCTGGCCACATAACCCAGAAGCTGTCCGCCGGCTCCCTCGGCCAATAAAGTGAGATGAGCGCCACAACCCCAGAGTTGGACACGACGACCTAATGGTCAGGGGTCCCTTTACCTTTTACTACTGCAGCCCATGTTTTGTTAGCCCCCAAATGGAAAACGAGCGAGATCCCAACCAAAGAAGAATGGCAACTTAAATGGAGGGAATATGCGCAGCTTGCGGACCTAACATATAGAATAAGACAGGCATGTCCAACAGGTAGATCGTGATCTACTGGTAGATCACTGGTAGATCCTTGGCTCCCCCCAAAGAAGCTGAACAACTGTGACTCCCCTAAAAAAGCTCAACATTTTACCTCCTTCCTGAAAAAACTCAACAAGTTTGACCCGACCCCCCCCCCCCGAAATGGGCCTTCCTCCTTCCTTAAAAAAGCTCAACAACTTTGACCTGAACCCCCCAAAAAAGGGGGCAGATCACTGCCAGTTTTTAACTCAGTGAGTAGATCACAGTCTCTTGGAGTTGGCCACCCCTGGAATAAGAGAACAAGAAGAAGGTACATTCAAAAAAGGTTGGAAAGCGTTTATTGAATATATGGGGGGAAATTGTGTACACTTGAAAACGTTGGCAGCATTAAGATAAATTCAACAGTGTAAATAAGTTTTGATGGGTGTAAAAATGGAATACTGAATGGTTTAGTTTATATAAAATATGCAGGGATTTATGGTATGCAAAACGAACCATGGAAATAGAAGAAGGGAAGTCACTGATATTCTGAGGTTGTTTAAATGGATATTCTAAAATGTAAAACTGAAAATTTAATAAAAATTGTAGGGGGAAAAGAACATAAGGAAAGTTTGCAGGAACAGGCCAAAGGTTCATTTAGTCTATCATCCTGTTCTCACAGTGACTGACCAGATGCCTGTGGGAATGCAGCGAGCAGGATTCAAACACAAGAGCACGTCTCCCCTCCTGTGGTTTCCAGCAACTGGGATCTATCCCTGCCTCCTGTGGGAGTGAGTTCCATAGATTAACTAGGCACTGCGTGAAGTTCCTCTCATTTATCTGCCCTGAATCTTCCAACTTTCAGCTTCATTGAAGGTCCATGCATTCTAGTGTTACGAGAGAGGGAGAAAAACATGTCCCTATTCACTTTATGAGGGACACGGGTAGCGCTGTGGTCTAAACCAGGTCTAAACCACTGAGCCTAGGGCTTGCCGATCGGAAGGTCGGCGGTTCGAATCCCCGCGACGGGGTGAGCTCCCGTTGCTCAGTCCCTGCTCCTGCCAACCTAGCAGTTCGAAAGCATACCAGCGTGAGTAGATAAATAGGTACCGCTCTGGCGGGAAGGTAAACGGCGTTTCCGTGCACCGCTCTGGTTCGCCAGAAGCAGCTTAGTCATGCTGGCCACATGACCCAGAAGCTGTACACCGGCTCCCTCGGCCAGTAAAGCGAGATGAGCGCCGCAACCCCAGAGTCGTCCGCGACTGGACCTAATGGTCAGGGGTCCCTTTAGGTTTACCTTTATTCACTTTATAGCATGCATAATTTTATAAACTTCCACCATGCCTTCTCTGTTTCTGCAACGCCCTGCAATTGGGAGGGTGAAATGTGTGACCTGGTAAAGAGTTTTTTTTCTCGGTTGCAGCAAATTCAACTGGATGCCAAAAATTTCAGGCTATTGACAGTCAAGACAGGGGTGTAGCAATGGGTGTGTGTGTGTGCAGGTGCGGTCTGCACCGGGTGTCATCCTGAAGGGGGGGTGACATTTGGCACGCCCCCTCGTGACTCCCCCAAGCCTGGCGAGCGGCAAAGCAGCTGCTGTGGCTCTCCCCCTCCCCCTGGCTCGCTGTAGGCTTTGGAGTCGCAGGGGGTGTGCGCCAAATGTCACCCCCCTCAGGATGACACCCGTCCTCTCCCCTGCCTGCCTGCGTCAGAATAAAAACAATGCTCTGATCCCGGGGGTCTGTGGTCTGCAGGCGTATCTGTTTCGCGGCCAATCCTCCCTTAAAAAGGGTAAATCAATAACTTGCAATGTGTGTGGGGGGGTTGACCAAAAATGTTTTGTGCCAGTGCTGGAGGAGACTCTTGAGCAGGTGTCAGCAACCTTTTCCAGCCCTGGCCGGTCCACCGTCCCTCAGACCATGTGGGGGGCCGGACTACATTTTGAAAAAAATATATGAACGAATTCCTATGCCCCGCAAATAACCCAGAGATGCATTTTAAATAAAAGGACACATTCTACTCATGTAAAAACACGCTGATTCCCGGACCGTCCGTGGGCCGGATTGAGAAGGCCCATGGGCCGCATCCGGCCCACAGGCCTTAGGTTGCCTACCCCTGCTCTTGAGAGTCCCATGAACTGCAAGAAGATCAAACCTATCCATTCTGAAGGAAATCAGCCCTGAGTGTTCACTGGAAGGACAGATCCTGAAGCTGAGGCTCCAATACTTTGGCCGCCTCATGAGAAGAGAAGACCCCCTGGAAAAGACCCTGATTCTGGGAAAGATGGAGGGCACAAGGAGAAGGGGACAGCAGAGGACGAGATGGTTGGACAGTGTTCTCAAAGCTACTAACATGAGTCTGACCAAACTGCGGGAGGCAGTGAAAGACAGGAGTGCCTGGTGTGCTCTGGTCCATGGGGTCATGAAGAGTCGGATACGACTAAACAACAACAACCACCTGACCTTGCTATGCCTCTGAGTCAAGATACTGTTTGGCAGGTAAACCAGTTTTGGGGACTGCAATTCAAGATCTCTTCAACTCCAGAGATGCGGATTCGAGTGTCTCGCTGGTAACACGTGGGAAAGACCAGATAATGAGAGGCTGAGGTGAGCTCTAGACAGGTGTCTATGTTGGTGGTGGGGACACGGTACACTGAAATTGGATAAAAGAAGAGCAAATTTGCCATGACGGAAATAAAATACCCAGGACATTTCTCGGGGAAAACAAAGGGGTTAAGAACATTGGAACCAATTGACACAATGCAGCTGTCTGCAAGAAGGGAGCCGGAGTGATCAGGAGGGCAGTAAATGTCTTGAGCCGATGATGGATGGAGCAGCTAAGAAGCCAAGTCTATCAAATGCCACATACTGGCAAGGCAGACAGAAGCCCAATCTGGGCATTTCATACTTGGTGGAAATGGCATGAGCTCATATCCCTTGGCACACCGCCTTGTCCCGCCCCCCCTCCCAGCCCATGTGTTGGAGAGCAAAATTCTGAAATAGAGATCTTCCTGAAGAAGAGATCCTTCTTGCACATATATTTATCTGGCCCATAGAAATGCTTTTAAAAAAAAATGTTTTTCATATTATAATGGTTTTAATTTTGTGTTAATAGTATTGTGTATGTATGTATGTATGTATGTATGTATGTCTTCTTCTTCTTCTTCTTCTTCTTCTTCTTCTTCTGCAATTCCTCGTAGCCGAGTAAGATTGTCTTCCATGAACACAGTCTTAACAGTGAGTCCGTAAATGACTGTGGAGGCCAATTCTGGATCCACACGTCCTTCCACAGTGGGGACATTGGTTCCCGGGTGGGAGTTGATCATGGTGAGGGTTTGCCAAGTGTGCCTTCCTCTTAGCATGTTTCGTCCTGAGTTTGAGCGTCTTCAAAGCCCATGACACCTTTGGTAAAGGCTGTTCTTCAGTTGGAGTGCTCGCAGGCCAGTGTTTCCCAGTTGTCGGTGTTCATACTACATTTTTTTCTGATTTGCCTTGAGAGAGTCTTTGAACCTCTTTTGTTGACCACCAGCATTACGCTTTCCATTTTTAAGTTTGGAATAGAGTAGTTGCTTTGGAAGAACATAATCAGACATCCGCACAAGATGAGCAGTCCAATGAAGTTGATGTTGAAGAATCATTGCTTCAACACTGGTGATCTTTGCTTCTTCCAGTACACTGACATTAGTTCGCCTGTCTTCCCAAGTGATCAGTAAAAATTTTCGGAGACACCGTTGATGGAATCTTTCAAGGAGTTGGAGATGGCGTTTATGAGTGGTCCATGTTTCACAAGCATACAGTAAGGTTGGTTGTACAATAGCTTTGTAAACAAGCATTTTGGTTTCCCTGCGAATGTCCCGGTCCTCAAACACTCTGGTCCTCAAACCAAGTGTGAGCACCAGTCCATCTCCCATAATCCTCAGCAAGGCATGCTTCTTCCATGGCAGATGCACCCAGGTTGAAAGGGTTCCCTGGCTTAATGTAGGATATTTGAAAGTCCATTGCTTAAGAGGTTTCTAGTTGGATGAAAGGTGCATACCACTGAAGAAAGACCAGCCCAGCTTATATTTCAGACCACATGTGACTTTTGTTCAGGAGAACATATTTCTCTGGTTTTTACATGGCACCAAAAGCAACCACAGCAACTGCTCTTAAAATACATGGGCTTGTGGGCTTCTTGGCAATTTAATCCCAAACACATCAGAGAAAAGGCCTTTGAACCTCACCGTAAAATTTCTCCTCCTGTTACCAAAATCTCTCTGTCCAGCCTCCTCCTTCCCACTCGGTCCATAGGGATGCCCTCAGCTGTCAGAAACAGATCCCAAGATGACCAATGAGAAGGCTGATCGCCGAAGAATGGGTGCCTTTGAATTATGGTGCTGGAGGAGACTCTTGAGAGTCCCATGGACTGCAAGAAGATCAAACCGATCCATTCTGAAGGAAATCAGCCCTGAGTGCTGACTGGAAGGACAGATCCTGAAGCTGAGGCTCCAATACTTTGGCCGCCTCATGAGAAGAGAAGACTCCCTGGAAAAGACCCTGATGTTGGGAAAGATGGAGGGCACAAGGAGAAGGGGACGGCAGAGGACGAGATGGTTGGACAGTGTTCTCGAAGCTACTAACATGAGTTTGGCCAAACTGCGGGAGGCAGTGGAAGACAGGAGGGCCTGGCGTGCTCTGGTCCATGGGGTCACGAAGAGGCGGACACGACTAAAGGCCTAAACAACAAACAACAATACATTAGGAGAAAATCACACTTCATATATGGGCGAATTTTTATGAGGACTTTTTAAATAGAAAAACTAACAAACTGGTGTGGAAATGTGGAAAACTGAGCTTAAGGCAGGGAAAAAAGAGAGAATATTGAGAATATAGGTCTGACATAACAAAGGAAACATGCGAAAAAATAATAATTGATGGGCGATGGGTAGTGAAAGCAAGAGTGGAAGTCGGGAAAATGTATTATGTATTGAATATAATAAGTTTAAACTACTACTTATATGAATATATTACAACTCTTGTTATTAACTTTTCGTTTGTAGTGGAGTGGAGTCATGTATGTAAGGGAAGTATTCAATGTGACGTACAACAATATATGTACTGTATGTATAAATCAATAAAAAATCATTGCAAAAAAAATTATTTGTTTATTATTTTATTTATTAAATTTGCATACTGCCCTTCAGTCATAGATCTCAGGGCAGTTCACAACTATGTGAACTTGTTGGAAGTGCAACAGCAGAGATCGTGAAGTGGCAGCGAAGTGGGGGATGTAGGAATGGGAGAGAAATTTGGCTCCGTTTGCATTTCCATGTGAACCAAACTAATTCACCCTTCCCTGCAAAACGACAGACGAAATTCAACTTCCCTTCAAAATTTGCAACAAGAAAATGTGTACAAAAATTGCTTGTATTGGGGAGTGACTGGGTATACATAGGAATGCATATTTTTGTATTTAAAAAAACATATCAAAATCTATTATATATTTTGGAAAGTTGCTTGCTCACTATGTAATTGGATGCCTCTTAAGACATCCACTTTTGCACAATGGTTCCTGCAACCAAGAAGCAGGATTTCATCAATGTTTGGCAACAACTGGATGCCATTCTGAATCTTTTTATTGTTTTAATTTTATTATATGTTCATCACTGTTTACCTTTTATCTTTTCTATGTTTTTCGCTTTTAGAAGAGTTTGGATTTGATATCCCGCTTTATCACTACCCGAAGGCGTCTCAAAGCGGCTAACATTCTCCTTTCCCTTCCTCCCCACAACAAACACTCTGTGAGGTGAGTGGGGCTGAGAGACTTCAGAGAAGTGTGACTAGCCCAAGGTCACCCAGCAGCTGCATGTGGAGGAGCAGGGAAGCGAACCCGGTTCTCCAGATTACGAGTCGACCACTCTTAACCACTACACCACACTGGCGCATTTTATCTGCGTTTTTGTTTGTTTGTATGTTTTTTCTGCAAGCCACCTTGAGTTCCAGCCTAGGAAAAAGGTGGGATATAAACAAATATTATTATAATAATGTTAATAATATTATTGTTTTTTAGAATGTGATTTTGCTGGTTTTCTTTTCTTTTTTTAAATTTAAATAGTAGTAGTAGTAGTAGTAATGTTATGGGCTGAACCTTTCAAAACTGATCCTACACACACCCTTAGAATTCCCAAGCGATGCCAGATACAAGGCTGGTAGCACATTATATGAGGGGGGAACTGTTTTGCGAAATGTATACTGTTTTGCAAGATGTATGGAAGTGAGAGCTGGACCATAAAGAAGGCTGATCGCCGAAGAATGGGTGCCTTTGAATTATGGTGCTGGAGGAGACTGTTGAGAGTCCCATGGACTGCAAGAATATCAAACCTATCCATTCTGAAGGAAATCAGCCCGGAGTGCTCACTGGAAGGACAGATCCTGAAGCTGAGGCTCCAGTACTTTGGCCACCTCATGAGAAGAGAAGACTCCCTGGAAAAGACCCTGATGTTGGGAAAGATGGAGGGCACAAGGAGAAGGGGACGACAGAGGACGAGATGGTTGGACAGTGTTCTCGAAGCTACCAACATGAGTCTGACCAAACTGAGGGAGGCAGTGGAAGACAGGAGTGCCTGGTGTGCTCTGGTCCAAGGGGTTGTGAAGAGTCGGACACGACTAAACGACTAAGCAACAAACAATAATACATTAGGAGAAAATCACACTTCATATATGGGCGAATTTTTATGAGGACTTTTTAAATAGAAAAACTAACAAACTGGTGTGGAAATGTGGAAAACTGAGCTTAAGGCAGGGAAAAAAGAGAGAAACTAAGAAAAGTCAGCATTGAGAAATTCATTTATCCCTGTGGTATAGAATGTGAGTGAGCGAGGGTCCTTTGCAAAGCAGAATTCAACCCATGCAGGTCTTTGTCTGCGCTTGGAAGAAAGGAAGGCTCCACCTGGTTGAAGATCCTGTACTTCCTTGAAACATCACACAGTGGCGTTGCGAGGGGGCGGGGTGGTGGTGCCCCCCGGGTTCCAGGGGAGGGGGGTGACACTTGGGCCAGCCCCGCCCCGCCAGTGGGCCCCAAGCAAGCTGTGGAGCAAGGCAGCCTCACCCCGCAGTCTGCTCGCAAACCTGCTCGGCGGCCTGCGAGCAAGCCGTGGAGCGAGGCCGCTCCGCCCCACAGCCTGCCCGCCGGCTCGTGGGGCTGCCCTGTCTGTGCTGCTTTAAAGCAGCACGGACGGGGCAGCCCCACGAGCCGGCACTCACTCGGTGGGTCCCCGCGGGAGCAGCAACGCCGGCCGGGATGCACTGCGCATGCCCGGAAATTCCGGGATTTCCGGGCATGCGCAGTCCGTCCTGACGCATGCGTTGTGACATCACGACGCATGCGTCAGGATGCCCCACCCCCAGGGGGTGCCTCCGTGTGGCAACGCCACCCCGGGCGCCCAAGAGGCTTCCTACGCCTCTGACATCACACACACGAGCACACTTTGTTCAGGTATTGCATACACACCCCCTCCTCAAAGGGAACCCACTCCACAATATGAAAAGCAATATAGGTTTAGAGCCTTGAAGCCCTCCTTGGTCACACCATGTCCTTTCCCAAGAATCTCGCAGAAGCAGATTCCAGCTTCCTGTATCAACAGATAGCATCCCAAGCCAAATATACACAGTGCGAAAGGAGAGAGCAGAGAGGCAGGGATAGAGAGCTGAGCTCCCACACACTATTTTGAACAGCGAAATAAATTACCACCAAGTCAAAATATTACTTTCCTTTGCAATGGAATGTGCTGAACACATCAACTGAGAAGGCGGGGGCAGCCACAGTGGCAAATCAGGATGGCCGTTAGCAGTTCTTTTTAAAAAGTTGTTGTTGCTGCTGCTATTATTGTTGTTGTTGTTGTTGTTGTTGTTGTTGTTGTTGTTGTTGTTATTAAATGATCCCAGGATAACAAGAAATGGCTGCACAGAAAATAGAAATAAATTTCATCACCACCATCTGCATATAATCTTTGTAATCATGCATACATACACCTCAATAGCTGGATTTTTACACATCACTCGGGAAGACAGGCGAACTAATGCCAGTGTACTGGAAGAAGCAAAGATCACCCTTGTCAAAGCAATGATTCTTCAACATCAACTTTGTTGGACTGGGACTGATGGAGACTCCCCCACATACAGAGGTTTCTTATCTGTGTTTTAAAGCTTTGGTTGGTAGAGCCCAATTCTGAACTGAGCGGAGAGTATGGTGTCCTCCACTAAATGTGGTGATGTTTCTTCAAGAGCCAGTGTGGTGTAGTGGTTAAGAGCGGTGGACTCGTAATCTGGTGAACCGGGTTCGCGTCTCCCCTCCTCCACATGCAGCTGCTGGGTGACCTTGGGCTAGTCACACTTCTCTCTGAAGTCTCTCAGCCCCACTCACCTCACAGAGTGTTTGTTGTGGGGGAGGAAGGGAAAGGAGAATGTGAGCCGCTTTGAGACTCCTTCGGGTAGTGATAAAGCGGGATATCAAATCCAAACTCTCTTCTTCTTCTTCTTCTTCTTCTTCTTCTTCTTCTTCTTCTTCTTCTTCTTCAACAAGGGTGTAGCCCTGACATCATGATGCCTTAGTCATTTCCAGCCTTCTCCTTTTTCTGTTCAAATCCACAATGCAAAGTTTATAAGATGGTTTTTATATGTTTCTGCTGGGAGAGCGCTAGGATTAGACAGGAACGGGGAACCTGCAGCCCTCCTGGATACTGCTGGAATCTAACTTCCACACAGTGGCATAGCATTGGTTGCTGGTACCCGGGGCAGACATGCTTCTTCTTCTTCTTCTTCTTCTTCTTCTTCTTCTTCTTCTTCTTCTTCTTCTTCTTCTTCTTCGTCTTCTTCATTCCGTGCTGATTTGGCTGTCTGGCACGGCGTTTCTGGGTTGTTTATCGGCCTGCGAAGATGAGTCTTGCACAGGAAGCTGTGCTGCAGAAGGAGGAGGGGGTTGCAAAAGTAGAAAAGGCATCGGAAACAGCAACATCTGACGGGATGACGCTTCCATGGGAATTTGTCCCTGGAACTGTTTAGCACACACATGCGGCTGTTGGGCAAGGGTGGTTCTGTGGGAATGAAACAACACAGCAAGCCACAAAGAAAAGAAACCAACACCAAAGGAAAAAATGCAGAGTGTAAACACGAACCCAGAATCTGGGTATTTTTATGTTGCCGTCGCCGACTTGTTCCATCGACTGCTTCAAACACAAAGCGGATTTCTCTTCCCTCTGGGGGATTGTGGGACTAAAGACCAGGGCAACATTATGGGTATGGTTTTCATTTTCCTCCTCAGGACAAAACATGAGCCATTTTGCAGCCAAGTAACTTCTACTCAAAGTAGGCCCATGGAAATTAATTGGCCTAAGTTTGTCATAGTGGCAACATGCGCTTGACCTGAGTCAAAGAGGACAGAACCTGAAGCGAAAGTGACAGGATGCGCTTAGGACTTCAAAAGAGATGCTCTAAGCAGGAACCTCTAAGAGCAATGTAATGTGGCTCTCAAGAGCTGGAAGAGTGTTGTAAGCGGTCAGCAGACATATAGCAAAAGCCAGCACTGCTGCATGTGGGTGATAAAAGGGGAGGGGAAGCGCCCAGGTGGGTCTTCCAGGAAGCCTTTGGGCTTTTCATCACTTGGCCTGTGCGTGAAATCCATTCCAGTATACCTGAAGGAGCGTCTCCACCCCCATCATTCTGCCCGGACACTGAGGTCCAGTGCCGAAGGCCTTCTGGCGGTTCCCTCACTACGAGAAGCCAAGTTACAGGGAACCAGGCAGAGGGCCTTCTCGGTAGTGGCACCTGCCCTGTGGAACGCCCTCCCTTCAGATGTCAAAGAGAACAACAACCACCAGACCTTTAGAAGACATCTGAAGGCAGCCCTGTTTAGGGAGGCTTTTAATGTTTAATAGATTATTGTATTTTAATGTTCTGTTGGAAGCCGCCCAGAGTGGCTGGGGAAACCCAGCCAGATGGGTGGGGTATAAATAATAAATTATTATTATTATTATTATTATTATTATTATTATTATTATTCTCCCAGGGCTGGATTTAGGTTTGATGAGACCCTAAGCTACTGAAGGTAATGGGGCCCTTTATATGTCCAGCTGTCCTTTGTCAACAACAAATTGTCACTGTTTTTTTGTTGTTGAATATATGCTCTATGGTAATTTGTAGACCTAATAGGTATCTCAAGCCATTTGCCCATGTTGCCATGCAACCAGTCCATGCAGAATGTAGGCACCCTATATATAGAAAGGAGCAAACCAGTGATATTTTAGGGAGCAGGCTAGCAGGCGGGGCCCATTACTTACATCATAGGAGCCTACACAACACAAAACACTGTTGCTGTATGTAGGTTTTATGTTTTGATGAAAGTTCTGCAAAGTAAAGTTTTGAACAATATCTAATGGGTCTGGACTATGCTTCATTACAAAAAGGAGTCCATTTTTATGCTTCCTGTCAGTTCAAACTGTGCAATATTACCGTATTTTTCGCTCCATAAGATGCACTTTTTTCCTCCTAAAAAGTAAGGGGAAGTGTCTGTGCGTCTTATGGAGCGAATGTGTGGTCCCTGGAGCTGAACTGCCCAGGGGCAAAAGCAGATCGTGATTTTTTAAAAAAAAGAGAGAGAAGGGGGTGTTGAAAGGAAGCCTGCTGAGCAGCTGCTCAGACAACGATCGGGGAGAGAGATACGGGAGAGAGATTCCAGCCCCGCCCCCTTGCAGAGGGAGGCTGTTTCCCCAGCGACATGGGACTGGCTGATTAGATTATCTGTCTGGAAACTGTAGAAATGGCTCCCTTTTCCTGAAGCTGCAGAACTGTGAGTTAAACCCCATAAAACAGGATTTTTTCCCTTTGCAAAGTAAGCACCCCCTTGCCATTTGGATTGTGTTTCCTTTGCACTGAAATGAATGAGGTTGGCTAATGTAATGAGAAGACAACTGACGTAATTTCACCACAGTGGACAATGAGGTGAATAGAGTAGCCTTTGGAGGAAGGCAAAATGCAGCAGAATTGAAACGGCACGGCATGCGATAAATACAACGCCTTCTTTCATCCTCAAGTAAAGCCTTCATCGAGGCTGTACCACATCAGATTGCAGGTGGAACATGAATCGGATTTCTCCTCTGTGCAACAACAGCAATGAAAGTCCTCCACGAATGCTGGTTCTGGATAACGGTGGCCCATAAATTTCTCAGTAGATCCTCTGCTTTCTCCAATTTGCTTTGCGGTTGTTTTTTTGAAAGCCGTTATGGTGCTCAAATCGCTTTCAGCTTTGTAGCCTTAGTCACCTCCAGTGGTGGTGTGAGTGGGCACTGAGTTTTCTTTTCTGGAGAGCCATCGAAGGAAGTTCAGCTCTACATATTTGCTCCATGAGATCAGAGTCATCTGAGGGGGGGGGGTGAACCGCAACGCTTGGCATTGTGGCAGCAGAGAGAATCCGCCTTCCGGCCCTGGCCCTTATGGGCGCACATAAACAAATGTACAGGAAATCCAGCCTCTTGGCAAGATTTATGGAGGTGCTGAGTGCTAGGAATGCAAACGCCGGCCCTCCAATCGGGCTCTTGGAACCAACTGTGCAGGTACAGACATAAATGCTTGGGGTGTGTGCATATATAAAACACCCCCTGCCCTCCAGACCAAATATCTGTCTGGAAGTGCCTCTACATAAGATACTTATTCTCTCCCCTGCCCCCCCCCCCCCAAGTCATAAACAAAGGAAAGGATTCAAAGTGCCTACTCCATGTGCAACACACATGTCAGCTCATGTGTTGTTCTTTGCAATAAAGAGCCCTTCATCTACCTCCCTGGAGTCTCTTTCACACTCTCTTTTTTTTAAAAAAAACCTCTTTATTTGTTTCCTTTTGTCTACCCTTCCTCTGCCCCCACATCACATCACTTAGCTAAAATGAAGTTTTATATTGATTCCAGTCCTCCCAGAATCCAGGACTTCTACAGCCCATGCACCCCTTATCTATCTTCTTGTGAGTGTGTGTGTTTTAAACCAACGGGTGTTGTTCCTGCGGAATTCTGGCTCCATGTGAAACAAGGGAGAGGAATGGCTGGGCTTGCCCAAAAGCTGCAGCACGTTGATGATGTCATCAGGGCGCAGCAACGCAAATGAGTTTTGGGGCGCCATACAGCATACCTAGCACCCTCCCTATGATTTCATGTGACCTAGTTAGGGATGGAAGGGGGGCGGATTCGATTTAGTTCATATTTAAAAGCGAACCTACCACAGCCTCACTTTCCAGAACGATATGCGGATCAAACCACATCCACCATTCAAAATGTACACATGTGTGGATTTTGCAGTGCAGTTTTCTAGCAAAGCAATGTACTTTTAAAAAAAATGCACATGCAGTTGTACCTTGGTTCTCAAATGCCTTGGTACTCGTACGTTTTGGCCCCCGGAAGTAAGTGTTCTGGTTTTTGAACGTTTTTCGGAAGCCGAACGTCCGACGCGGCTTCCAGTTGAGTGCAGGAAGCTCCTGCAGCCAATTGGAAGCCGCGCCTTGTTTTTTGAACGTTTCGGAAGTCAAACGGACTTCCGGAATGGATTACGTTTGAGAACCAAGGTACGACTGTACTAGGGTGTAGTGTGTGGGGGGGGGGGGAATGAAAATATATTAATGAAAATAACAGAATTGCAATATATTAGGGAACATTGTTTTGCAAAGATGCATTGGTTGCAAAAATGTGTCTATCAGGATACATTTACACTAAACTGCTGATGAATTTTCATGAGAACTTTTAAAAATAATAAACAGGTTATTATGATCTGCCCTGCGTTGAGGCTCTGTAGACTGTAATACCAAAACCTAGAATTGGACCCTGTAGCTCACAGGCAACCTGTGTAGCACCTCTGGTGTTAAAGGTAAAGGTAAAGGGACCCCTGACGGTAGGTCCAGTCGCGGACGACTCTGGGGTTGCGGCGCTCATCTTGCTTTACTGGCCGAGGGAGCCGGCGTACAGCTTCCGGGTCATGTGGCCAGCATGACTAAGCCACTTCTGGCGAACCAGAGCAGCGCATGGAAACGCCATTTACCTTCCCGCCGGAGCGGTACCTATTTATCTACTTGCACTTTGACGTGCTTTCGAACTGCTAGGTTGGCAGGAGCAGGGACACAGCAACGGGAGCTCACCCCGTCATGGGGATTCGAACCACTGACCTTCTGATCAGCAAGCCCTAGGCTCTGTGCTTTAGACCACAGTGCCACCTGCGTCCCAGGACTGGTGTTACGTTCTCCCATTTTGTTGCCCTTCTCCACAGCCAGGCAACTGCATTCTGAACCTGCTGCAGTTTACAGATTTCAAGAGCAGCCTTATGCAGAACCCATTGCAGCAATCCAACCATGGGGCGCTAGAGACCCATTTAGCTTGTTCCAGGAATGGCCCTAGCTGGTGAACCAACCCTAGCTGGAAATTATTGTGTCCCTCTTCACGAATGTTTTATGGCGCTCTTGCCTGAGGCTAAAGTTGACATTCTGCTGATTTGCAAGCTACGCTGTCTCCCGCCTTAAGTGCTTTGAAGAACTTTTGCCCACCTCTTCTTCTTTTCCAGGATATTGAAGGTTATTATTACCTCGATCTCTACAACAATTCGAGGAAAGCTCGAGGCAATGACCTGAAGCTCCCTGGAAAGGATCCCAATATCCCCCCGAATAGAAACCACATGTCAAATATTTGCACCGGAGGGGAACAACTCTCTGATGTAATGAGAACCTAGATTGATCAGTTCCTTATCTCCTGGCCAAGGAAAGCCTCATCAGCTCTGCGATTCGGAGAGGGAAGGGAGGGAGGGTAAGGGCAGAGAACGGGTTGATATATAGATGGTCAAGGAAGGGGGGGGGAGAAGACATTCCTTTCCTCCTACAGAAAACAGCCTCCTTAATTAACTTTTTAAAAGTCAATTTTCAGCAGGATTAAAGTGCCTCTGCCTTTGTGGTAGCTGGGAGCATTTGTTAAGCGGCGAGGCAGCCCTGGAGCCAGCATGATGTCAGCTCGCTACCCTTTAATGGATCCACGGGGCCTTGTTGGTTCACGCTTGGCCCCATAACAGAAACGAGAAAATGGGAAATGCGGCCTTTATAGCGACTCGGGGGAGAAAGGAAGGGGTGAAAAAGAGTTTTCATGCAATTTCCTTTTTCGTCGAGAGGAAAAGTGGGATTCCCCACCCGCCTGCCCTTTTCCTTATGATTCCTTTGAGGGCGAGCAGTAGGGGGGAAAAGGTTCACGAGATGGGGTACGATCGACGCGAGAAGGGAAAGGGTAGAATATTGTCCAGACCTTCCATTAGGGTGCGTCCAAATCATTGCTATTTGTGAGTGGGATTCAATTGCATGCTGGCAAATATAGGTTGTGTAGTTGTGGGAGGTACGTTTGCCCCTTTTGTTCTGGCAAAATACAGCGCAGGGCAGGGCAGTTGTGGGACAATGTTTTTTCCTTTTTTATTTAATAATATTTATTGGATTTTACACACATAACATACCATTTATCACATTACATATAAAACACACACAACAAAAAAACATACAAAAATACAAAATACACACAATAATCTTAGTTTCCCTTTCTTATTTCCTTAACATTTTGGTTTGACTTCCTCCTGTCTTTCCCTCTGCGTTTCATTGTATATCCTCTTTAGCAATTTCCTCTCATCATCTAATATTATGTTCTTACTATTAAATTCTATCTTTGCTATCTTAATCAAATTTTAAATCTTATTTACTATCTTATCAAACCTTATCACATATTCCTCTCTTACTCAAGTTCTATCTTAACTTATCTAATCATACATCATATCTTCACTTATTTATTCTTATTACTATTCTGTAAATTACCCTTTCTTCCAGCATATTCCTATCTCTAAATCTTACAATGATTTTTCAAATATTCCCTAAATTTCTTCCATACTTTTTCCACCGCTTCTTCCCTCTGGTTGCGGAGTCTCGCTGTCAGCACGGCAAGTTCCATATAATCCATCATCTTCATCTGCCATTCTTCTAGACTTGGTAAGTCCTTTATTTTCCAATATTTTGCAATCAGTATCCTTGCTGCTGTTGTGGCATACATAAAAAAGGTGTGATCTTCCTTCGGAATCTCCTGGTTGACCATTCCAAGTAAGAAGGCCTCTGGTTTTTTAACAAACGTGTTTTTCAACACTCTTTTTATTTCATTATAAATCATTTCCCAGAATGCCTTCGTCCTTGGGCAGGTCCACCACATATGGTAAAAAGTTCCTTCAACATTTTCACACTTCCAACATTTGTTGTCCTGCAAATGATAGATTTTAGCAAGTTTGACTGGGGGCGGGACAATGTTTTTCCATCTGGTGCTGAAGTGACTTCAAAGGAATCCATTACAACCTATGGCAGCCTAACAGGATTGTCCCTTGGGAATTTGTCACACTGTTATGGAACGGAACGGGGGGGGCACCTGAGCAGGGTCTCCTCCTGAGTGGACTCATGGGGAGCGGAGTGATGCCCTTGAGGGGGCCCTTTTGGAGAGTGGCCCCCTTCGCCCGGACACATTGTTGCATAAGCATGATCTCTCAGGCAAGAGACCACTAGGCACAGGAAAGGGACCCCAAGGGTTCATCACTAGTCAAAGGCTTCCCTCCGGAGCCCATCCAGGTGACAGACTATTCAAACAAGGTTTCATTGTTTTGCCCTGGTGGACTCTCAAGATGTTCCTCCCGATACTTATCTTACATTTGCATTTCATTTCCTCTATGTTAATCCTGTGTAACCCTCCCCTTTCCTGACGTTTTACCCATGTAACAGTGATGTAGTGATGATGCTTAGTGAACTGTGTTCTGGGAGAATGAGGGAAGTTTTAAAAGTTCTTGTTACCCCATCTTCGGGGTTCAATCTTGTCTTGAACCTGTTGTGCAATAAACTTTGGCCTATGCTATTTTGCTCCGGTTGGTGGCTGGACTCCTTCTGTTAGGACGCCAACAAGTTGGCGCGCTGAAGAGCAGCAGTCAGTCTGATAAAGCCGAGGTCAAACAGTCCGGGTCAGAAGCCAGCCAAAGTCAGTTCAAGCCAGAAGTCAGGAAGCCGAGGTCAGGATTAAGCCAGGAGTCAAAAGCCAAAGTCAGGAAGCTGAGGTCAGGATCAAGCCAGGAGTCAGAAAGCCAAAGTCACGAAGCCGAGGTCAGGAGGAAGCCAGGAGTCAGGAACACAGGAACCAGGAACAGGACGAGCAAAACAACCACGTGCTCCACCACAGCAGTTGCAGGTGCTGGTGAATGGAGCAGCCAGCCTTCCTTAAGTAGGTGGCTCATGACCACGCCTCTTACGAGCTGCAGCTGCCTCCAGTTGTTCCCTACGTCTCTCAGCTCTACGTTCTACAGCTGAGAAGGGAGGAGGGGAGGGGGCCAGCCGGTTCCTCTCCTCACAAGGGCCTGATTCTGGCTCGACTTCCTCCTCCTGTCCAGGTGTTTCCCGTTCCCGATCTGATTCTTCCTCTTCTGAGGAGTGCCGCCACCAGTCTTCTCCAGGTATGAATTCCTCCATTTCCCCAGATTCTTCCGTGGGTGCAGCCTTGCCAAGGGGGGCTTGCCACCACTCCTCTTCATCCGGCTCAACCCTGACACCTTCTTTTATTCTGCAGGGACCAGCGGGCTCTGCCCTACGAGCTGGGTGACTGAGCAGTCTCACACCTGGATTTTTCTGTAACATTTGGGAATTTGTCACACACACACACACACACACACACACACACACGAGAATTTGTAAACCTGTCTGTGCTTGGCAACCCAGAGGTTAAATAGCTTTCACACACCACACCCTTTCAAACACATGCATTTGGAGAAGATCCCGAACCTGGAGGAAGAAGGAGAGAGAGAGAAAGAGAAAGAGAAAGAGAAAGAGAAAGAGAAAGAGAAAGAGAAAGAGAAAGAGAAAGAGAAAGAGAAAGAGAGAGAGAGAGATGCATCACAATCTGAAATACAGGACAAAACTATCAATACAGGACGTTGCATTTTACATTGAAATATGGGACAATCCTGTATTATTGTCCCATATTGTAACCCTGTTACAAGCCACAGGTGGCAACCCTGTTGGAAGGTCTTCCACAACAAGCCTGCTTCCCCCCAGAGATTGGACTTTTTGCCAGAAGGAAAGTGATGGGGAAAATTCACTAGGAAGTGTGGGAGTGACACTTGCTTGATGATGATAATGATAATGATAATGATAATTTACTATTTATACCCCTCTATAGCCACTCTGGGCGGCTTCCAGTAAAATACAAAAATACAATAATTTGTCAAATATTAAAAGCTTCCCTAAACAGGGCTGCAACATCATCTAAGCTCTCTGGGGATGGGGCCACGTCTCAGTGGTAGAGCATCTGCTTTGCATGCAGAAGGTCCCGGGTTCAATCCCTGGCAACTCCAGGTAGGGCTGTGAGCGTCCCTCATCTGAAACCCAGGAGAGACACTGCGAGTCACTGTAGACAATAGACAATGCTGAGTCAACGTTTGACTCAGCACAAGGCAGCTTCCTATGTTCCTCTCTTTGCAGACAGGGAATGTTGTCCGACCTCCCTGAACACAAATCAGGATGAATGCTCAATAAACAGGTCATCTAGAAGCACGCTTAGTGTTAGCAAGCTTTTTTCAGTATCACCCCCACCCCCCACCCCCAATGTGGGTGAGATTATACTGGAAAGAGCCAGTGTGGTGTAGTGGTTAAGAGCGGTAGAATTGTAATCTGGTGAACCGGGTTCGCGTCTCCGCTCCTCCACATGCAGCTGCTGGGTGACCTTGGGCTAGTTACACTTCTCTGAAGTCTCTCAGCCCCACTCACCTCACAGAGTGTTTGTTGTGGGGGAGGAAAGGAAAGGAGAATGTTAGCCGCTTTGAGACTCCTTTGGGTAGTGATAAAGCGGGATAAAGGTAAAGGGACCCCTGACCATTAGGTCCAGTTGTGTCCGACTCTGGGGTTGTGGCACTCATCTCACTTTATTGGCCGAGGGAGCCGGCGTACAACTTCCGGGTCATGTGGCCAGCATGACAAAGCCGCTTCTGGCGAACCAGAGCAGCGCACGGAAATGCCGTTTACCTTCCTGCCGGAGCGGTACCTATTTATCTACTTGCACTTTGACGTGCTTTCGAACTGCTAGGTTGGCAGGAGCGGGGACCGAGCAACGGGAGCTTACCCCATTGCGGGGATTCGAACCACTATACTTCTGATCGGCAAGCCCTAGGCTCTGTGGTTTAACCCACAGCGCCACCCGCGTCCCGATAAGGCGGGATATCAAATCAAAACTCTTCTTCTTCTTCTTCTTCTTCTTCTTCTTCTTCTTCTTCTTCTTCTTCTGGAAAGTAATAAGGGGGCATTTAAACAAACATTGTTGCACCCTCAAAAGCAAACTCTACAGCTCAGCCCCTAGGAGTTGGTGCATGGTGCCCCTGACCCTAGTGTTGGAAACAGACAGGGGTTTAGAAATTGCTGCTGAAAATCTTGTTCTGTCCTGAGTGGTATTTGGAGTAACCCCCCCCCCCCAGCAAACTCCCTTAAAACGCTCATTCTGTTAACATGCCTCCTCCCCGCATTCTGTGTCCATTTTTACGGCTTTCCTTTCAAGTCTCCCATCAAATGTTTTTGAGCACTGCGCAGGTTAAGAGGCCTGGCATAAAAAAGGACATTAAAACGGGAAGCGTTTGCAAAGATCCGTCCTGTGCAAATACCTGGGGAAAACCATCTGGGTGGAAACTGCACAGATCAGAGCTGGTTAAGTCGAACTGAACAGCTGCGAGAAATTGAAGCACAATGAGCCGGAATAATTTATTGTCCTTCCTTTGCGCAAACAATGCAGAAGAAGAAGCCCGAATCTTCAGTCTCTTCTTTAAAATGCAACAGATCTTTGTGCCAATATATTTTTTTCCCCTCCTTGCAAATAATGGCATTGTTCCCAGATGGTGGATATATGTCTGCTTACTCTTTGCTGTGTTCATAAGCAGAGAGAGATGGGGGGGGGGGGACAAGAACAAAGAGAATGTCTTCCCCGTCCCGACTGTTCTTCGTTAATGTTGGATCCATTGTGTCCAGCATCCTGTTTTGTACAATGCCTAGTCAAATCCTTCCCCAAAAACCCACAAGCAAGAGGTGATGACAATAGTCTAACCCCCTTCGCATTGCATGTCTCTAGCACAAGGGTGGGGAACCTCTGGTCCCCAGGCCTAATCTGGCCTCCATATTTGGCCCACAAAAGCCAAGTCACAGCCATCTGCTGTCGTGGACTGGCTGGCTGCAAAGAAGTGGTGGGAGGCACCAGTTGGGGAACCCCCAAGAGAAGAAGGCTATGGCCCAGGGATTGGTAGTGGGACAATGATGAGTGGTCAGAGGGAGAAGACTGAGAGGAGGAGGTGTCAGAAGCTGAAGGAATAACAGGGTTTAGTGAGCCAGAAGAGTCTGTGAAAGACAGCAGTCCAGAACCAGTGCAGAAGAGGATGCTGGAAAGGAGGGCAGCAAAGAGGCAGTGATGAGACAGGCTGCAGAAGAAGCCCCTGCTGCTGAGACCTGCTTCCCTCCCCTCTGGTCTCACAGAATCTGAAGAGGTATGAAGAGGGTGGAGCAAAGGAAGAAAAGGTGACGAAGTCTCAGATTGCTTGGGAAGGGCCCAGGAGATATGGGGACTTAGGGAATGGTGGGAAGGTGGGGACCTTCAGTCCTCACAACTGCCTCATTGGGGCCAGGTTCTTCTCTTCATTGGGAAGAAGTGGCAGGATCATTAGGTGGGAGTGATCATGCTCTTCTGGAGTTTATTATACATCAGAAAGGAGCAACCAAGCATACTAAGACTCAAATTCTAGACTTTAAGAAAGCCGACTTCAGAAAACTTAGGGAAATGCTGGGTGTGATCCCATGGTCAGTAATACTAAAAGGGAAGGGAGTTCATGATGGATGGGAGTTTGTTAAAAGGGAGATATTAAAAGCACAACTTCAAGCAGTACCAATGAGACGAAAACATGGAAGGTGCCTAAAGAAGCCAGGGTGGCTATCTAAAGAACTTTTAACTGAGTTAAGATTTAAAAGGGATATGTACAAGAAATGGAAAAAGGGGGAAACCACCAGAGAGGAATTCAAACAAATAGCCAGCACATGTAGAGACAAAGTCAGAAAAGCTAAAGCACAGAATGAACTCAGGCTTGCTAGAGAGGTTAAAAGCAATAAAAAGGGTTTTTATGGGTATGTCCGTAGCAAAAGGAAGAGCAAGGAAACAGTGGGGTCACTTAGAGGAGAAGAAGGTGAAATGCGAACAGGGGACGCAGAAAGGGCAGAACTCCTCAATACCTTCTTTGCCTCAGTCTTCTCCAAAAAAGAAAACAATACCCGACCTGAAGAATATGGAGCAGATGATTCAGCAGGGGAAACACAGCCCAGAATAAGTAAGGAGGTAGTACAAGAACACTTGGCTAGTTTAGATGTATTCAAGTCTCCAGGGCCAGATGAACTACATCCCAGAGTATTAAAAGAACTGGCAGAGGTGATTTCAAAACCACTGGCAGTAATCTTTGAGAATTCCTGGAAAACAGGCGAAGTCCCAGCAGACTGGAGGAGGGCAAATGTTGTCCCTCAAGGGGAAAAGAGAGGACCCAAACAATTACCGCCCAGTCAGCCTGACATCAATACCAGGAAAGATTCTAGAGCAGATCATTAAGCAAACGGTCTGTGAGCACCTGGAAAGGAACGCTGTGATCACTAAAAGTCAGCATGGGTTTCTGAAAAATAAGTCATGTCAGACTAATCTGATCTCATTTTTTGACAGAATTACAAGCCTGGTAGATGAAGGGAACACTGTGGATGTAGCCTATCTTGATTTCAGCAAGGCCTTTGACAAGGTGCCCCATGATATTCTTGTAAAGAAGCTGGTAAAATGTGGGCTAGACAATGCTACCATTCAGTGGATTTGTAACTGGCTGACTGACCAAACCCAGAGGGTGCTCATCAATGGCTCCTCTTCATCCTGGAGAGAAGTGACTAGTGGGGTGCCACAGGGTTCTGTCTTGGGCCCAGTCTTATTCAACATCTTTATCAATGACTTGGATGATGGGCTTGAGGGCATCCTGATCAAGTTTGCAGATGACACCAAATTGGGAGGGGTGGCTAATACCCCAGAGGACAGGATCACACTTCAAAATGACCTTAACAGATTAGAGAACTGGGCCAAGGCAAACAGGATGAATTTTAACAGGGAGAAATGTAAAGTACTACACTTGGGCAAAAAAAAATGAAAGGCACAAATACAGGATGGGTGACACCTGGCTTGAGAGCAGTACAAGTGAAAAGGATCTAGGAGTCTTGGTAGACCACAAACTTGGCATGAGTCAACAGTGTGATGCAGCAGCTAAAAAAGCCAATGCAATTCTGGGCTGCATCAATAGGAGTATAGCATCTAGATCAAGGGAAGGAATAGTACCACTGTATTCCGCTCTGGTCAGACCTCACCTGGAATACTGTGTCCAGTTCTGGGCACCACAGTTCAAGAAGGATACTGACAAACTGGAACATGTCCAGAGGAGGGCAACCAAAATGGTCAAAGGCCTGGAAACGATGCCTTATGAGGAATGGCTTAGGGAGCTGGGTATGTTTAGCCTGGAGAAGAGAAGGTTAAGGGGTGATATGATAGCCATGTTCAAATATATAAAAGGATGTCATATAGAGGAGGGAGAAAGGTTGTTTTCTGCTGCTCCAGAGAAGCGGACACGGAGCAATGGATTCAAACTACAAGAAAGAAGATTCCACCTAAACATTAGGAAGAATTTCTTGACAGTAAGAGCTGTTCGACAGTGGAATTTGCTGCCAAGGAGTGTGGTGGAGTCTCCTTCTTTGGAGGTCTTTAAGCAGAGGCTTGACAGCCACCTGTCAGGAATGCTTTGATGGTGTTTTCTGCTTGGCAGGGGGTTGGACTGGATGGCCCTTGTGGTCTCTTCCAACTCTAGGATTCTATGATTCTATGAAGAGTTCTTGTGTTCACTAAGCTTGGACTCATTAGTGTTTTGTTTCCTTGAATAAAGAGTTAACTTCACTGACACCGTGTGAGTTATTGCTGACCTGCTCCTGGCACCCGTTCTGACACCTGCCCAGTGGGGCAGATAAAGGCAGGACTAGAATGAAAGATGCTTTCCGTGAACAGTCAGAGGAGTTGGTGGAAGAAGAGTGGAATAAATTTAAAGTGTATTTGAAAAAATATTGCAACTTTTGATAGACCCTAGGGAAGTTAATTTAAGCTATCGGCGTAGATTTAGAAATTTTTAAAGTTAATTTTTATATAAGGTTTAAGAGTAATTGTATGGTAATATTTTTTTCTGTATTTTATGTAAAACTGTATTTTATGATTAGTAATGAAATTCAGATGGGGGGGGGGACCGGGGGAAGTCATTTAACAATGTTAAGGAAGGTTATGATTGTTTAAGAAATATTTGTGTTTTGTTTGTTTTTTATGTCTGTATGTCTCTTTTTTCTTGTTATAAAATGAATAAAGATTATTTTAAAAAAATAGAATGAAAGATGCTTTGCAGGCACGAACATTCAGGTGGTCACTTTTGCCTGCAAAGCTCCTTGAGCAGTAGCGCTTCTTGTAATAGTTCACAAGGCCCTTAATAACTTGGGTCCAGCATACCTCAGGGATTGTCCCTGCCCAATCACAGGGGGTCTTGCAGGGAATCGCTTTTGGTGACTCATAACCACTGATTATCTTGATTTCCATGAATTTGTCTTTTAAAGCCATCCAGGTTGGCGGCCATCAATTCAATATCTTAATCACCTGATCTAAGGTTAAACACTCACATCAGAGTTAGCAGAAAACACCAGTAGTTAATTATCAACTACGATTCAGGTTGCCTGTCCTGAATCATCCAACGTTCAGCTTCATTTGGATGACCATGAGTTCCAGTGTTATAGAGATGGAAACAAAACATTTCTCTATCCACATTCCTCCTGCCACGCATAATTTTATGAACACCTCTGATGTCACCTTTTGCTCGCCTTTTCTCTAAAGTTAAAAAACAACAACCCAAGCTTGCAGTCTTTCCTCGTAGGGGAATTGCTACATCCCCTTGATTGATTCGATTCGATTCTTTATTTAACGGTCAAAGACCAGCTGATAAAACATTAATACAAAAAAAGTTAAAATTTTCCAACCAGGGTGATACATATGTGTTTAGGTATGCAGCAGCATATACCGTGTGTGTATTGAAAGCCGGGTTCATGGTTATAATTAAAGATCGCCATTAGGATCTTGCTCGTATCAGTGACACCGCTTGTTCTCTAAGTTTTATAGCTGCTGTGCAATATTTGGCCACTTTCATCATGAACTCGGGATTCGTGTCTTCAATAAGGCATTTGAGACGCAGAGATTCATTTGGGACATTTTGTATAAGGGGGGAAATAAAAACCCGCCGTATATCGTTATAAAAGCGGCAGCTTAATAGAACATGAGCAACAGATTCCACCTCCGGCAGGCCACAGGGGCAAGTTCGTTCGGCATACGGTCTGCCTGCAAATCTTCCCTGTAGTAGGGCGGATGGTAATACGTTGAATCTGGCAAGGGTGAATGCCCGTCTGTATTTGGGTATTTGTAATTTTACCAGATATTGAGCTGGAGAGAATCCTCTACCGTTGTCTTTTATAATTGGATGTTTGTTTATCTCACTCGTGTGGCGTTGGAATTCCACATCCCAAACTCGTTGGCGAATGATTTCTCTTGCTCTCTCATAACCTGCCCCTTGATTGTTCCCCTCAAGTAACGTGGCTCTTGGGCTTACCTTAGGGACACCTGCAATAACCTGGTGCAAGCCTGATTATTGTTGGACAGGTCTAGTCCTGGCCCATCTGTCAGTCGGGATATAATATTCTCTGCAAAGCAGCACGCAGCTCAAACCCAGGACTGCGCTAACGTAATTGCTGTTGATGTCAGTGGGTGGGTTCGTGTTAGAGACAGACTGCCCCCTCCCCGGCATCCCTTCTGATTCAAATAGTAATCACATCTGTGGAATGAGAGAAGCATATGGAACTCCCTATAATTTTTAACATGCATAGCCCCTCCCCCCCGATTCAAACTTTTTAAAAGAATTAAATTGACTCAAAAGCTCATCTCTCGCTCTGGCATGCTTTTTTTTTTTTTTAAAGCTATCTCTCAAATATTCAACTATATATATATATATATATATATATATATATATATATATATATATGGTAATAATTCATCTTGTAAAAAAAAACCAACCCAAAAACCCCCACCCCAAACTTGTCAGGGGGCTGCATATAAGTTACAGTTGCTAATACTAACTAGATCTCCCTCTAATAATAACAGTAATAATGATTTTTTAAAAAAATGCATCTATTCCATCCCTGTGAGGTCAGTGGGATCAAATCCGCACACTGCCATAAAGAGTTAAAAAAAAAAAGCTATAATGGCTCTACCTGGTAAAAAATTAACTGCACTCAATTAAGCTTATAAAGGACTCCGGGGTGTGGGTAAGTGATGTGATAAGTGTACACACAGGAGTCCTCTTCCACAGGAAGGAGGGGGGGGGGGAGCAGAGAGAGACTGAGTCATATGAGCCGAGCGGTTATTCCATTATGATAAAAGGACACCATATATTTCCTAACATTAAAACAAATCAATTTCTTAAATTTATGGGGCAGCTTATTAGCAGTGTTGTAAGTAGCCAGAGTGCAACTCAACAGCTGCAAACTGAGAGCTGGGTCAGATCTTTTCTGCTTCGCCTGACGTTTTGCAGAGTTCTGGTTCCCCTGGTAACAGTGAGCCACCTTAGAATCACAGAATCGTAGACTAGGAAGGCAACCCAGGGGTCATATAGTCCAGCCCCCTGCAATGCAGGAATCTCAGTTAAAGCATCCATGGCGGGTGGCCATCCAACCACTGCTTAAAAACCTCGAAGGATGGAGAGTCCGCCACCTCCCAAGGGAGACCGTTCCACTGTCTAACAGCTGATACCACCAGATACTACCATCTTCCTGATGTTTAGTCGGAGTCTCCATTCTTGTAACTTGAATCTGTTGGTTTGGCTGCCAGCATTTTGGAGGATGCAGGATTTGAATCTATAACTCCTCTCTTCCAGATGCTGACATGTTTATCATGCTGTGCACTCTCTTTTTTCTCTTTGGGGATCCCTCGTAGCCAATTAAGATTGTCTTCCATGAACACGGTCTTAACAGTGAATCCGTAAGTGACTGTGGAGGCCAATTCTGGATCCACACGTCCTTCCACAGTGGGGACATTAGTTTCCAAGTGGGAACTGATCACAGTGTGGATTTCCCAAGCATGCCTTCCTCTTAGCACGTTTCTCCTTTTCATCCTGAGTTCAAGTGTCTTCAAAGTCCATGACACCTTTGGTAAAGGCTGTTCTCCAACTGGAGCGCTCGCAGGCCAGTATTTCCCAGTTGTCGGTGTTTATACTACATTTTTTAAAATTTGCCTTGAGAGATTGTCAAAGCAATGATTCTTCAACATCAACTTCATTGGACTGGTCATGTTGTGTGTTGTGTGGATGCCCGATGATTGTCTTTCAAAGCAACTACTCTATTCCAAACTTAAAAATGGAAAGCGTAATGCTGGTGGTCAACAAAAGAGGTTTAAAGACTGTCTCAAGGCAAATTTTAAAAAAATGTAGTATAAACACCAACAATTAGTTTTCCAAGGTGCTCCTCCCAGTTCTACCCATTGTGTCTTTCCTCCAGAGAGTTGAGACGAAGCCTGATGGATATGATTCAAGCTGACCTTCTCATGACACCCCAGCTTGGCTAGGACCACACATCTCACTTGCAAAAGGCAGCACATCGGTGCCAGGAGCAATCAGGAAAGATGCTTGCGAGCAGATTTGAAAATATATATATATCAGAACTGCAGGCTGCTGACAGTTATGATTATACATTTCATTATTAGGCCATCACAGGTCTGCAGAGATTTCTTAGCCCTGCAGATTGGAAAGCCGAGAGATGCAATTTCGGGGCACGTTGACCCCATCCATTTAAACCAGGCTAGCTTCACCTAGCTCTGAATCAAATCCGAGAGAGCTTGGGTTGCAGCAAAAAGTACTCTGGCTTGAACTCAGAATCTCATTTCTGAGTCAGGGACCTCACCCCTAACACCCCAACACCATCATTTCAGAAATAGGCAGGGGGGAAACGAGGGTATGCTCATATGCCCCTGTTTTAATATGCCCAAGTTGGTGGCTCTTCACTGCCTCCCGCTGGAGAAAATTCCATATTTTATCTATGTGCTTCCTTTTAACGGCATCTGCGTTGGAAGCCACCACTGCTTCCTGTGGGAGGGAGTTCCATGGTGCACTGGAGCAAGACGGTTTGAGCATCTTACACCGATCCTGGTCCAACTGCACTGGCTACTGATTAGTTTCCGGGCCAATTCAAAGGGCTGGTTTTGACCTATAAAGCTTAGGACCGCAATGCCTCAAGGACCGCCTCTTTCCATATGAACCTACCCGGACCCTGAGATCATCTTCTGAGGCCCTCCTTCGTGCGCCTCCTCCTTGAGAGGTCCGGAGGGTGGCAACACGAGAACGGGGCCTTCTCTGTGGTGGCTCCCTGTCTGTGGAATGCTCTTCCCAGGGAAATTCGCCTGGCGCCTTCATTATACACCTTTAGGTGCCAGGCAAAAACATTCCTTTTTAACCAGGCCTTTGGTTGATCTTATTGAGATCCAACACCCTTTTAGAATGTGGCTTTTTTTGGAGGGGGTGGTGTTTATTGGGTTTGGTTTTATATGTTGTGGTCTTGTCGTGAACCGCCCTGAGACCTCCTGGCGTGTGAGCATCTGGAGCTTTGGGAAGGTGGCACCAGGCTTTAATACTTTAATGCTTTTGAGTTATGGTGCTGGAGGAGACTCTTCAGAGTCCCATGGACTGCAAGAAGATCAAACCTCTCCATTCTGAAGGAAATCAGCCCTGACTGCTCACTGGAAGGACAGATCCTGAAGCTGAGGCTCCAAGACTTTGGCCACCTCATGAGAAAACTTAGTTGGTCTCTAAGGTGCTGCTGGAAGGGATTTTTTTTATATTTTTTATTTTGTTTTTACCAGGGGCATTTAGAAGACTTGCCTAGTGCCCCTCATCCACTGACTTCACGACATTGGAGCAAACCTTTGAGGAATGAGGAACGGTACTGAGGGAGGGGTGGTCATTGGTTTGAAAACCGCAGGGCTGTTCCAAGAACGCTTGCTTGTTTACATATCAGCGTTTCCAAAGGACTGGATATTTAAAATCTCTAAGTGGTGTACAAGGATACAAGGAGTAAAACAGAGATGAAAACAGGACCCTGGTTGTAGTAACCTCTAGGGCTTCCCTCCTTCCCTCCCAGGCTAGATAGGATTCCATGCTATGAGCTAACACCTCTGATGGTATAACCTCTCTGGTTTCAAAAGTCTTAGCGGGAGAATAAATTTCATCCTCTCCCCCACCGTAAGAGTAAGCAGAGCAGGACTCCCAATACATCACGGCACCCTGATGTATTGACCCCTCAACTCTCTTCCACGCTGAATGGATTTATCCTCATGGCAGAAACATTCGCTACGTTCCGAAATCCCGTAGCAGCCAAAGGCAGGTCAGTTTTTCCTGCTAGTTGCACATGTTCAGTTTCAATTGAGCCCAGCTAACAATGGATTAGTTAATTAAGTTATACGAGAGCAGGATCCTACCCCACCTCCTCCTCCCGCAAATGCCCCAGGATCGGTCGCTTTCAAGTTCCACCATCTGCATCGTTTCAAACACAGAAGGAAGTCCAGGTTAGGGATTCAAAGACATTGGAGTCTCCTTATTGCCTTCCAAAACGTATTGGCCACAGGATTCAATATGCTGTGAATCTCGGCTTCACATGTTTCTAGTCCATTGTGTGCATTGTGCCTCTAGCCAGGAAAAGCTTCTCACTTTTTTGCAATAATATTTTATTATTTTTTTCCGTATAGAGAATTGCATTTGTTACTCAACAATTATATTCCAGTTCAACAAAACTAGTGACTTCCCACTCACCCAAATGTTTATAACTCAAATTACATACAATTGAGTTTTAAGGTTTGATTTCATCCTCTCTAACATTGTAATATATTCTGCTGTTTTCTTACACTTCAAACCCCGCTGTTGTCTTTGCATATGGGAAATAACTTTTTATATAGACTAAACAGGGTTTCCAGTCTTTTAAAAAAGATTTTAAATTTGTATCTTTTATCAGTGCCGTCAGTTTTGCCACCTCTGCATATTCCAAGATTTCCATCCACCATTCTTCCATTCTTCTCTCCTCCTTCCATTTCTGTGTGTGGAGAATCCTTGCCACTAAGGTCACATACATAAATATCGTTGAGGCTTTCTTTGGGATTTCTCTGTCTGGTATCCCCAGCAGGAAGGATTCCAGCCCCTTGGGAAAAATCACTTTAAAAAAATTCTTAATTTCATTATATCTCATGTCCCCAAAGGCCTTTGCCTTCCTGCAGGTGCCCCCCACCCCCATGATACATTCCCAACATTAGCTAGCTAAAGCTTCTCAGGTAGGGACTCATGACTTTTGCAGATCAGAGTCGGCATCACTGGATTGTTTGGGCCAATGTCCTGCCTCTGCACAAGGCAGAGTTGTATGTCTATGGATTTCAGAATGCCAATCGTGCTTATTTTATTTATTTGGCAACCTTTATATGTCACACTCGTAATCTGGTGAACCGGGTTCGCTTCCCCGCTCCTCCACATGCAGCTGCTGGGAGATCTTGGGCTAGTCACACTTCTCTGAAGTCTCTCAACCCCACTCACCTCACAGAGTGTTTGTTGTAGGGGAGGAAGGGAAAGGAGAATGTTAGCCGCTTTGAGACTCCTTTGGGTAGTGAGAAAGCGGGATATCAAATCCAAACTCCTCCTCTTCTTCTTCTTAAGTGGCTTACCAAAAATTGTATTATATATTTGTTAAAAAGAGCCACTGAGCAGACTTCAAAAGCAGTAAAGGTAAAGGGAACCCTGACCATTAAGTCCAGTCACAGACGACTCTGGGGTTGCGGCGCTCATCTCGCTTTATTGGCCAGGGGAGCTGGCGTTCAGCTTCCGGGTCATGTGGCCAGCATGACTAAGCCGCTTCTGGCGAACCAGAGCAGCGCACAGAAACGCCGTTTACCTTCCTGCTGGAGCGGTACCTATTTATCTACTTGCACTTTGACGTGCTTTCGAACTGCTAGGTGGGCAGGAGCTGGGACCAAGCAACGGGAGCTCACCCCGTCACAGGGATTCGAACCTCCGACCTTCTGATCGGCAAGCCCTAGGCTCTGTGGTTTAACCCACAGCGCCACCCGCGTCCCCAATAGCTTGTTTAGCTTGTACGTAAATCTTTTTTTTTTAAATAGATCTTTATTAGTTTATATTACACATTTAAAATTCCACCGTCTCAACGTGACAACTACTGAGAGGGCAAAAACAAACAAACATACTTACAAACAAACAGTCAAACCTATTAAAAACAAAAAACAAAAAACAAACAAAAACAACAACAACAACAAAAAAAACAAACAATATTTCTTACAAGCTTGTACGTAAATCTGGCAATGTCCCTCACCCTAGGAAGTTGCTGTTCAGGGATTAGAGCATGTGACTCTTAATCCCAGGGTCGTGGGTTCAAGCATTGCACGGGGTTGGTCTAGATCAGCGTTTTTCAACCGGTGTGCCGCGGCACACTAGTGTGCCGCGAGACACCGGCTGCTGTGCCGTGGGAAAACCGTGGTTCGGGACCCCACTGCAGCCGCAGAAGCGCAGAAACCCACCGCCGACCTACCGCGCATGCGCCAGCTTGGAGCTCCCCGCCGATTCTGATTGGTTGCCAGGGACCAATAGGAAGACAGAGGAAGGAGACGCAAGGGCTGCCGGTAGCCGCCGCCATTTTTCTGTTGGGCACACCAGGAGAAGCCGCCTCCACTCGCCCATGAGCACCGCGGCTCCGGAGCGCCGCCGCTCTGGCAGGGGGCAGCCGGCTGCAGGAGCGCACCCGGCGGGGGCGGCAGCATGTGGACCCCGACGGAGTCTGAAAAATACGGTGGGTAGGTGCCGCCGGGGCACTTCTGCTTCGGCCCCCGATCCTCCTCTTCCTTACTACCCCCCCCCATGAGCCACCGCCATTTTGTGGGTGCTGTGCCGCGAGATTTTTTTCTTGAGACAGGTGTTCCGTTGCCCAGAACAGGTTGAGAAACACTGGTCTAGATGACCCTTGTGACCCCTTTCAGCTGTATAATTCTATGATTCTATGACATCCTGCGCCATCTTAACCACAGCAGATAACCAATCAATGCCTCTGCCTAAGACTGTGCCAGCCCTGGGCCTAGTTGGGGTCTTTAGCCAAGCAAGACGAATGTCTGACGAAGAAAAATGATTGAAAACTGAGACAGCTCGGAAAAACCGAGATGGGGCTGTGCTGTCTTCATCTGGGCTGTCCTAGGAAATAAAGATAAATCCCCTCACTTCATATTTTAAAACCGCTTATCCTAATCACCAGTAATGGCAACCAAATGTTGGCTTCTCCCACCCCCACCCTCCCTGCCTTTTTATTCATTACATTTTTGGGCCATCGGGATGGGGTGGGGCAGTGGGGGGGGGGTTGGGAAGATATTGGGGGGTGGGTGGGAGGGGGTTTGCGCAGCCTGCTGGGTCCCCCCTCCTCCTTCGGAGGCTCATCTAGGCTCATTTTAAGCCGGTGTCAAAGGGTCGTTTCCTCTCCATGTTGCCAATTTGACGGATGGGTTTTGCTGCCAGAGTTTCCGCGCTCGCTCGAAAGGGCTGGAGGTGGTTATAGGGGAGAGGAGGGGACAACATGGCACAAAGCTCGGGGGGGGGTCCGCTTTGTAGGTCACAAGGTTTGCTGAGGAAGTGGCGATTGTTCGATTCGCTTTGAAACGGACCTAGATATTTAAAGAAAGGGGGAAGAGGAGGCACGTTGGAGGCAGCTTTCTAAGTTAATGTGGAACTTAGATGTCCTAAATCAGGGACAGGGCATATCAGGCCAGATGCGGCCCTCTGTGAATCTTTATTTGGCCCCCGGGAACCTTCCAAAGCCATGACCCGATCTCCTTATGCCCTGCTTTGCAGCCTCCTTGTATGTTTCTTCCTGGCTTGAACTCTGATAATGCCTCTTTCTTGCCTGGATATGATATATGTTTTGGAAACTGGTTTGGCCAATGTAATAATAATAATAATAATAATAATAATAATAATAATAATAATAATATATTATTTATACCCCACCCATCTGGCTGGGTTTCCCCAGCCACTCTGGGCTGCTCCCAACAGAACATTAAAAACACAATAAAAGATGAAACATTAAAAGCTTCCCTAAACAGGGCTGCCTTCAGATGTCTTCCAAAAGTCAGATAGTTGTTTATTTCCTTGACATTTGATGGGAGGGAGTTCCACAGGGCGGGTGCCACCACTGAGAAGGCCCTCTGCCTGGTTCCCTGTAATCTTACTTCTCGGAGTGAGGGAACCGCCAGAAGGCCCTCGGAGCTGGACCTCGGTGTCTGGGCTGAACGATAGGGGTGGAGACGCTCCTTCAGGTATACTGGGCCAAGGCCATTTAGGGCTTTCAAGGTCAGCACTAACACTGTTGCAGCAATTGGGGACCACTCCTCCTCCATCAGTTTATAATACTACTGCTCTGGTAAAGAAGGCCCAGCAGAGAATTTATTTCCTCAGACTTTTAAAGAAGAACAATCTGAGTGAGAGACTGCTGGTGTCCTTCTACCGAGGCTCCATAGAGAGCATTCCTACATATTGTCAGGGATGTGTCCACCCCTGCCAGTCCGGCACTGAGTGGGTACAGAGAGCCTCAGCCTGTGTTGACGACAGATTCGTCTCAGAGCGAGTCTGCCAGCCCCTCCTCGGGGGAGGAGCAGTTATCAGGAGGGAGCCAGATAGTGAGAGGTCTCCAGGAAGAGGCAGAGAGACCTGGCACCACCCAGCAGACTCGCTCGGAGAGGGAGACGTCATTTCCGGCGCCTACTTTACGTAGAAGGAGAAGGCAATTTAGAGTGCCGAGACTCTGGTGTTGGCGCCAAAACAGGAGGGGGGCACTTCCGGATTCCGCTAGCGACTAGGCGGTCATGTTTGGATTGAGCTCTGCACTGTACGTACTTTGCACAATAAATGATAGAAAGACAAGAAGGACTTGGTCTTTACTATTGAGCAACCGATAAGGGAACCCTGACACATATTGTATAGAACAATCAGATCAAGAACAAATAGATTGAAGAATAGTTTCTACCCAAGAGCTATAACCATCTTAAATGCTGAAACCATATAATATGACCTTGGAGAGTTGTGATGGGTGTGTATGTATGTATGTGCATGTGTGGCTGAAAATGTGTTTTTTGTGTGTGTGCTGTTTTTTGTTTTTATGGGATGGCATCCAATTTCATTGCAGTTGTACTTGTACAATGACAATAAAGAAGAAGAAGAGGAAGAGTTTGGATTTTATATCCAGCTTTATCACTATCTTATCTTATCTTATCTTATCTTATCTTATCTTATCTTATCTTATCTTATCTTATCTTATCATCAGCTAGACTGGTGACTGGGAGTGGCCGCTGGGACCACATAACACCGTTCCTGAGAGAACTACATTGGCTCCCAGTACGTTTCCGAGCACAATTCAAAGTGTTGGTGCTGACCTTGAAAGCCCTAAACGGCCTCGGTCCTGTATACCTGAAGGAGCGTCTCCACCCCCATCGTTCAGCCCGGACACTGAGATCCAGCGCCGAGAGCCTTCTGGCGGTTCCCTCACTGCGAGAAGCAAAGCTACAGGGAACCAGGCAGAGGGCCTTCTCGGTGGTGGCGCCCACCCTGTGGAACACCCTCCCATCAGAGGTCAAAGAGAAAAACAACTACCTGACATTTAGAAAATACCTGAAGGCAGCCCTGTTTAGGGAAGTTTTTAACCTGTGATATTTTAATGTATTTTGATATTTGTTGGAAGCCGCCCAGAGTGGCTGGGGAGACCTGGCCAGATGGGCGGGGTACAAATAATAAATTATTATTATTATTTAAATTTCTGTTATTTTTTATAACAGTTCTAAGTTATAAGAGTTCTAAGATGGCGGCGCGCACAGACGCAGCGGCTGCTCAGTGCTCTCCCTTATTTTTAAGTGTTTTGTATGGCTTTTACTGCTGTTACTCGTGTTGAGTACATTTTTGGTTGGGGATGTTGTGTATTGATTCAAAGGTTATCTCTGTATTACTATTGTCTGTAAAGTAACTGCATTCCTGTTCCAGAAGGAACAGCTTCTATTGGTTTATTCAAGCTGCTGTATTTGGATCCTCAGCTTTATTGGTTCCCACCAAAAAGCTGCTGTGTGATTGCTTGAGATTGTTCCCTCCAAAATGTATCTTTTCCTTGCCATGTCTCTGTCCCTATAAATGTAGCCCCCCTCCCTCCTTCCCTCAGCCTTGTCTTGTTGCCTGAATAAAGAGTTGTTACATGAAGACGCTGTCTCCTTGCCTGCAATGTCAGAGAGCTGAAATCACTAGCTGAAATCATTAGCCCCACGCTACAACAGGGGAAACAATTGTTTAAATGAAAAATGAATTTATTTTTTTAATTATTTATTATTATTATTATTATTATTATTATTATTATTATTATTTAAATCCAATTTCGTTGTACTTGTACAATGACAATAAAGATATAAAGATAAAGATAAAGATTATTATCTTATATTATGTACCTTTTCCTGATGGGCTGCACCCACATAGCCAGAGCCATGCTTCAACTCTCTCCTGGTTCTAGGAGACAGTGGTGTGGGATGTTTAAGCAGCCAGCCCTTCCTTTGCCTGACTATTCTCTGCCTCCTCTCCCCCCATCTCTGAAGCTCCCCCTGCCTCTGATTCTTGCCTTCGGGCTGATACAAGGCCCCGAAGACTCCTGCCCCCCTCTCCCGAGTCAAACCCCGGCCCCGCCTTTACCCCGGGGAACCCTCTTCAGCATCCCACAAGTCCCTGGCATTTTGTAAAAAAAGGGGGGGGAGTGCCTAATAAATTAACATAACAAATGCTAATAAGAGCAATTAATCTCATTGGGAACAATTTAAAGTTACATTACTGTCTGCTCAACTCATCTCTTCGAATGCTGGAGGGGTAATCAAATTTCTCTGGCTCGAGTCGTAAATCATTAGGAAAAATTAATTACACGTGCTTGTTTATTTATTTAAACATTTGCATAAATATCAGGTGCCTGAGGTTTCTTATAAAGAAAGAAAAAGATTTTGATTTTCCTTGGAGGGCAGCACAGCGGGGTCCATAACTCAACATTACCCGCATGCAATATGGTTTAAACCAGACACTGATATATGGGTTTGCTCCTGCTTCTATTTGAGTCAATGGAATATTTGCTCAGGGCCTGAAGGAAATCGTCGAAGGCTCCGAATATTAACTTGCCTTTTCCTCCCGGGGAATCTCTCTCTGATTCTTAAAACAACAAACAACGCGCAAACCGGTGCAGAGAGCGATGGGATGAGGGAATACAGCTTGCCAGAACTGCGCCATAAATTTCAGGAGTTCATAAAGTAAGGCAGCGAAGGAGAGAGAAAGAGGAGAATGATCCTCTCTCTTTCTCCGTGGCCATCTGGTGATCTGTTTTTGTCCTGGTCGTGGCTTGGCAGAAATATCCCACCCGGGACAAGGAAGGTCACGACCAGACAAGAAGGAAATATAATTTCTTCCTTCCCTGAAGTCCAAAGTGGGGGACAGTTGAAAGGTAAACTCATCCGCCGGTGAGCTACTGCTCCTTCCCCGCTAGCCAAGGAAAGCATGTCAAGCACATAAAGAGGCCTTTCCAAAGCTTATGGCTTCAACAGAATGCGGATCTTCCTTCCCTCTGACACATAAGAAGAGCCTGCTGGATTGGGACCATGGCCAATCCCGACCAGATGCCTTTGGGAAACCCGCAAGCAAGATTTGAGCACAAGAGCACTCTCCCCTTCTGTGGTTTCCAGAGACTGGGATTCAGAAGCACGACCGGTATGGTGTCATGGTTAAGAGCGGTAGACTCGTAATCTGGTGAACCGGGTTCGATTCCCCGCTCCTCCACATGCAGCTGCTGGGTGACCTTGGGCTAGTCCCACTTCTCAGAAGTCTCTCAGCCTCACTCACCTCACAGAGTGTTTGTTGTGGGGGAGGAAGGGAAAGGAGAATGTGAGCCGCTTTGAGACTCCTTCGGGTAGTAATAAAGCGGGATGTCAAATCCAAACTCTTCTTCTTCTTCTCCTCCGCCTCTGGGAATGATCCTCATTCACCCGACAGCCATGCACACAAGGGATTTTGACAGGTGGGCAGGACAACCCACCTGTCAATCAGTGGCGGAACTTCAAGCTCCGGCGGGGTGGGGGGAGAGCAGGCGGGGGCGTAGCTGACGTGCATCCTGAGGGGCATGGCACACATCCCGGGGTGTGACACGCCGCCCGCAGGGGCGTGGCGCCCAGCGCAGGGGGGGGGAGCAGCTGCGATGGCACCCCACCGGGATCGTGCTGCCGGGGGCGATGCACTCCCCCCGCACCCCTGTTCCTCTGCCAGTGCTGTCAATTCATGTTCTGCCCATTTTCTGCAGCTGGTCCACAGAGCCAATAAAGTTCATCAAAAAACAGTGCTTTGAAATGACAATAAAGAAGATTCTGGCTAAACATCAGGAGTAACCTTCTGAAGGCAAGAGCTGTTTGATAGTAGAACAGACTCCCTTGGAAGGTAGTGAACTCTCCTTCCTATTACAGGTAGGTAGCCGTGTTGGTCTGCCATAGTCAAAACAAAATAAAAAATAAGAAAATTCCTTCCAGAAGCACCTTAGAGACCAACTAAGTTTGTTCTTGGTATGAGCTTTCGTGTGCATGCACACTTCTTCGGATACACTGAAACAGAAGTCACCAGACCCTTATATATAGTGAGAGGGTGGGAGGGGTATTACTCAGATGAGTGATTGGCTGATAGCTGTGATAAACCTGTTGACGACTGTTAACGACTCCAATTAGTCTTACAGAAAAAAGCAAGGGGTGAGAAGGTTAAAAATAGCTTTGTCATGTATAATGAGATAAGAATCCAATGTCTTTGTTCAGACCAGGTCTCTCCATGGTTTTAAGCTTGGTAATGAGTTGCAATTCAGCAACTTCTCTTTCCAGTCTATTTCTGAAATTCCTTTGCAATAAGACAGCTACTTTGAGATCTTGTATAGAGTCCCATGGACTGTAAGAAGATCAAACCTATCCATTCTTAAAGAAATCAGCCCTGAATGCTCACTAGAAGGACAGATCCTGAAGTTGAGGCTCCAGTACTTTGGCCACCTCATGAGAAGAGAAGACTCCCTAGAAAAGACCCTGATGTTGGGAAAGGTTGAGGGCACAAGGAGAAGGGGACGGCAGAGGATGAGATGGTTGGACAGTGTTCTCGAAGCTACTAACATGAATTTGGCCAAACTGTGAGAGGCAGTGAAGGATAGGCGTGCCTGGCGTGCTCTGGTCCATGGGGTCACGAAGAGTCGGACACGACTGAACGACTGAACAACAAATAGAGTGTCCTGGGAGATTGAAGTGTTCTCCTACTGGTTTCTCCTTCCTTGGAGGTTTCTAAGAAGTGGTTGGATGCTTTAGCTGTGATTCCTGCATTGCAGATGACCCTTGGGCAGGATCCCTTCCAGCTCTGTGTTTCTACAATTCTAGGAGACAGATGAGAGAGAGAGAGAGAGAGAGAAGTTTTCACCATCGTCAAGACCATGGAAGTACCTTGTTCTCAGCCTCTGTTGGACTGAGCACAACTGATTTACAACAGCAATCCTGCAGGCTGATGGACCTTGAGATCTGGCAGCCTCAGGAAATCTACGCAGACACGCTGCAAATAATACCGAGTCCATGTCCGTAGAGCTGGACGTGCAGAACTGATGCTCAGATTTATTAGCCAATCAATTTCTTGGAAAGAGAAGCGGAGGAAAGGAATGATGCAGGAGGAGGGGGCAGAGAGAAAGAATGACAATGAGTTATTTGAAAATATTTCATGAAGACAAGCTGGCCCAAAAGTGTCTGGCGGATAGCTAGAAGTGGGTTGGATTTTGTTTTTGGTGGGTTTTTTTTTTTTTTGCATCGATTTGGCAGTTGCACTCCCAGGTGGCTGGATATACCCACTTGCGGAATGAATAACAGGCCAAGCATCCAACTGTGAGTCAGGATTTTCTTGCAAGAGCAAAAGTTGGAAGTTCCCCAAAGACTTCTTGTAGAGAAGCTGGGCGTCTTCTAAAGGCCCCAGGCTATGTTCACCACCATGAATGGGGTGAAGGACTCTGTATTTAACATAGACAATTGCAATTAAAGAGGCAATTGGTCCACTTCAGGGACTAATTAGATGACATGGCGCTGTCAGGCAAAGAAGATCCAGAGTGAAGAATTAACTCTTTATTTTCAAAAGTACACTTACAAGTTAGTAAAAGGTATGTCCACCAGTCCTATGTCTCTCAACTAGGTAAAGGTAAAAGGTAAGGTAAAGGACCCCTGGATGGTTAAGTCCAGTCAAAGGCAACTATGGGGTTGCTTGCTTTCAGGCTAAGAGAGCCGGCGTGTGTCCACAGACAGCTTTCCGGGTCATGTGGCCAGCATGACTAAGCCGGTTCTGCCGCAACGGGACACAATGATGGAAACCAGAGAGCTTCTTCTTCTTCTTCTTCTTCTTCTTCTTCTTCTTCTTCTTCTTCTTCTTCTTCTTCTTCTGTGATCACTCGTAGCCGAGTAAGATTGTCTTCCATAAACATGGTTTTAACAATGAGTCCGTAAGTGACTGTGGAGGCCAGTTCTGGATCCACACGTCCTTCCACAGTGGGGACATTGGTTTCTGGGCGGGAGTTGATCACGGTGTGGTTTTTCCAAGCGTGCCTTCCTCCTAGCACATTTCTCCCTTGCGTCCTGAGTTTGAGTGTCTTCAAAGCCCATGACACCTTTGGTAAAGTCTGTTCCCCAACTGGAGCGCTCGCAGGCCAGTGTTTTCCAATTGTTGGTGTTAATACTACATTCTTTTTTAGATTTGCCTAGAGAGAGCCTTTAAACCTCTTTTGTTGACCACCAGCATTATGCTTTCAATTTTTAAGTTTGGAATAGAGTTGTTGCTTTGGAAGATGAGAATCAGGCATCCGCACAACATGACCAGTCCAATGAAGTTGACTTTTAAGAATCATTGCTTCGACACTGGTGATCTTTGCTTCTTCCAGTACACTGATATTAGTTCACCTGTCTTCCCAAGTGATGTGCAAAAATTTTCGGAGGCACCATTGATGGAATCTTTCGAGGAGTTGGAGATGGCGTTTATAAGTGGTCCATGTTTCACAAGCTTATAAGTGGTCCATGTTTCACAAGCATATTCACAAGGTTGGTAGTGCAATAGCTCTGTAAACAAGCATTTTGGTTTCCCTGCAAATGTCCCGGTCCCAGAATACCTGAAGGGGCTTTCTGGCGGTTCCCTCCCTGCGAGAAGTGAGGCTACAGGGAACCAGGCTTTGGTGCCCGCCCTGTGGAATGCCCTCCCATCAGATGTCAAAGAGATATACAACTATCTGACTATTAGAAGACATCTGAAGGCAGCTCTGTTTAGGGAAGTTTTTTTTATAGTTGATGTTTATTGTGTTTCTAATATTCTGTTGGGAGCCGCCCAAAGTGGCTGGGGAAACCCAGCCTGATGGGCAGCTTATAAATAAATTATTATTATTATTATTATTATTATTATTATTATTATTATTAGCATTGCTTTGGCACACATTAGCACCTTTATATGCTGAATGGGCTAGTATATGTTGCACCCAGTTCTGGGCAGGGGCTGCTGAGAGTCTTCCGCCATCCTTATCCTCTTATTCACCCCAAGAGCATATAAACAAATCAAGAGGTTGACAGGAGTTCGGGAAGGTTGCTCTCCCAGGATAACGGATGGTGTAAACAAGCCCCTTCGTGGTGGCTTAATCCCCTCTAGCACCAGCTATGTTAATCTACTCAGGGGTTGATAAATGGCTTCGCTGCTGAAAGTAACACAAGACATGTGAGATCCCCAGCCCAGGTCCTCCTTTCCCTGCTGTTCTCAGCTCTCCTCACTGTGGAAATGTGATTGCTTCAAAAGAATCATTAGGAGCTGGGCAGCAGGAGGTGGTTATTATTATTATTATTATTATTATTATTATTATTTCTTACCTGCCCTTCACCATAAGGTAAAGGTAAAGGGACCCCTGACCATTAGGACCAGTCGTGTTCGACTCTGGGGTTGCGGCGCTCATCTTGCTTTATTGGGCGAGGGAGCCGGCGTACAGCTTCCGGGTCATGTGGCCAGCAGAACTAAGCTGCTTCTGGCAAACCAGAGCAGCGCACGGAAACGCCGTTTACCTTCCCGCCAGAGTGGTTCCTATTTATCTACTTGCACTCTGACGTGCTTTCGAACTGCTAGGTTGGCAGGAGCAGGGACCGAGCAACGGGAGCTCACCTCGTCGCGGGGATTCGAACCACCGACCTTCTGATCGGCAAGCCCTAGGCTCTGTGGTTTAGACCACAGCGCCACTCGCGTCCCTAAAGTGTTATGATACCGCTTTAAATGGCTATGTCTTGCCCCCAATGAATTCTGGGAGCTGTAGTCTGTTAAGGGTTCTGAGAGTTGTCAAGAGACCCCCAGTTCCCCTCGCAGCGCTACAATCCCCAGCGTGGCTTAACAATCAACCACTTTTCCTAACAACTCTCAGAACCCTTAACAGACTACAGCTCCCAGAATTCTTTGAGGGGAGCCATGATCGTTTAAAGTGGCATCATAGCACTTTCAAAGCTGTTGTTTCAAAGCAGAGGGGGGTATATGATTTCTAGGAGCACAACTTCATGCGGAGAAAGGGCCAATTGCACAGCTATGGTGGGAGTGTTCCTGTTCTATGGTAGCCAACGAGGTTGGTGGTTGCAAGGAGCAGGGGACCCACACCTCATCTCCGCAACTCCTCTTTTGAACCCTGCGCTATCTGGAACCAGAGTGGGCAGATCGGACCTGCAAAGCAAGAGGTCCTCAGAGTCTGGATCAGGGGTTGTCAACCTGGTCCCTACTGCCTACTAGTAGTGGGCGTTTCAGGATTGTAGGTGGGTGGTAGGAGGTTCTACGGCACAAGCTGAATCCTCCTTCCATCGAGCACTGGTGGGCGGTAAGGAAATTTTACCATCAAGAAAGATCCATTAGTGGAAAGAAGGTATAAAAAGGTTGACTACCCTACCCCTGGTCTGGATGAACGAGCCATTAAAGGTAAAGGGACCCCTGACCATTAGGACCAGTCGCGGACGACTCTGGGGTTGCTGCGCTCATCTCACTTTATTGGCCAAGGGAGCCGACGTACAACTTCCGGGATATCAAATCCAAACTCCAACTCCTCCTCCTCCTCCTCCTCCTCCTCCTCCTCCTCCTCCTCCTCCTCCTCCTCCTCCTCCTCCTCCTCTTCTTCTTCTTCTTCTTCTTCTTCTTCTTCTTCTTCTTCTTCTTCTTCTTCTTCTTCTTCTTCTTGCCATTTGTCCTTGAGAACTTGTTGCATATTATGTAGCCCCACCCCCACCCCCTTGCTTCTCCTCCTTCCACCTCTATTCCTTTTTGGCAAATCATTTTTCCCAGCCTTTTTTTTTTAAAAAAGATAGATTAAAAATAAAATAAACCCAGCTTCATGCCAGGCATCTTAAAACCATTTGGAAACTCACATCCTCTTCTGCAATCCATTATCTGAAATTCCCATGTGCTCTCCATCATCGGAGACTGCCAGATTGATAATGCGGTATTAGACGGGGGCCCCCCAGATGGGGCGAGAGATTAGAAATAGGATTACAGCATTCCTAATGTCCAGCCGTTTCCCGCCTTCGTTGCAAACCTGGTGAGGGTCAGGGAGACCTGCTAGCAGAGAGAGGATAGATTGAGAAGACAGAGAAAAATCACACTTAGTCCCGGTGTTAAAGAGGTTCATACCCAATCACACACAGATAAACCATGGAACTCCCTCCCACCAGAGCCAGTGATGGCCACCAAGCTGGATGGCTTGAAAAGAGAACTGGGCAAATATATTGGAGGAAAAGGCTATTGCTGGCTAGTAGCCATTATGGCTCTACTCTGCCTCCGCAGATGGAGACGGAAATGCTTCTGAATCCCTTTTTTTTTGTTTTTGTTTTAAATAATATTTATTAGGTTTTACACACAAAATTTTAAACACTAACAAAACATAAGAAAAATAAAAAAACAATACTACAATTACACTTACACACACTCAATTGATAAATTCCCTTCTCTTTTCCTTTACATTTTGGTTTGACTTCCTCCTGTCTGTGTTCCAATGTATATATATATCTATTTCCATTAGCAATTTCCTATCCTTATTTAATATTACATCTATATTCTAATTTTAATCACTATACTCAATTTCGTTTCTTTATCATAATATCTCAATATCATATCTAGCCTTATCACTTACAATTCTCAGATTTCAATCTTCAAATAAATCCTTAGCTTTTTTATACCTACTTCATTTTCCCAATTTCCCATTCTAAATTCATTCTGTAAATTACTATTTCTTCGACATTATTTCATATCTAAATTTTACAATACTTTTTAAGATATTCTCTAAATTTCTTCCATTCTTCCTCCAATGCTTCTTCCCCTCTGGTCGCGGAGTCTCGCGGTCAGTTCAGCGAGTTCCATATAGTCCATCATTTTCATCTGCCATTCTTCCATAGTCGGTAAGTCCTTTGTCTTCCAATACTTTGCAATCAATATTCTTGCTGCAGTTGCTGGTAAACCCACGAGGGTAGAGTAGCTCTTGTGCCCAAATGGGTTTCCCATTGGGGCATCTGAGTCCTGAACTCCGGACTAGAAGGGCCATTGGCCTGATCCAGCAGGCTCTTCTGGTGTTCTTACATCATCCCATGTCTCAATCAAAGGAGGTCCCAATTCTGCATACACCATAATTCATTGATTGTCATGGGGCAATGGGGCAGTGCCTTCCGGCTGTTAATCAGAAGGCTGGTGGTTCAAGCCCACCCAGGGGGCAGGATTCTTCCATTGCAAAGGATTGGACTGGATGACTCTGGGGGTCCCTTCCAACTCTGTGGTTGACTGTTATTTGCTTCTTTATCCCAGCAACTGACAAGACTCAACAACTTTACACACACACAAACACGAGAAATTGTCACTATAACGGGCAAAAACAGATAAAACCAATCACACAGTTGGAGGAGTATAAAAATGGCCCAAACACCATGAAAACTGAAGCGTGCGTCAAATATTTGCCGATTTGCTCTTCCAAAGGAAACGCAACATGTAACGCGTGATTTGAGCTTATCACTTCTTGGGGAGCAGGAAGCATGAAATAGTACGCATGTGATATGATCTCCCCACCCCAATAGCTATTTGACATTTCCATCGCTTCCCCTATCCATTCCAGGTTCCTTTAGTATTTTTAACTGTGCAGTTTGCTGGTATCAGAGAGACAGGTCAACTGACACAGTTCCATCAGCTCCTTGGGTGTTTTACAAGAGACTAATGGCTTGTTCAGGGACGTGGGTGGCAGTGTGGGTTAAACCACAGAGCCTAGGGCTTGCTGATCAGAAGGTCGGCGGTTCAAATCCCCGCAATGGAGTGAGCTCCCATTGCTCTGTCCCAGCTCCTGCCAACCTAGCAGTTTGAAAGTACACCAGTGCAAGTAGTTAAATAGGCACCACTGTGGCAGGAAGGTAAACGGCATTTCCGTGCGCTCTGGTTTCCGTCACGGTGTCTCGTTGCGGCGAAAGCCGTTTAGTCCTGCTGGCCACATGACCCGGAAAGCTGTCTGCGGACAAACGCTGGCTCCCTCGGCCTGAAAGCAAGATGAGCGCCACAACTCCATAGTTGCCTTTGACTGGACTTAACCGCCATGGGGTCCTTTGCCTTTACCTTTTTTTTATCATAACACTTTAAACGTATGGTGCAAATGTGACCATTGCTCTACATCATGGGTAGGCAACCTAAGGCCCGTGGGACGGATGCGGCCCAATTGCCTTCTAAATCTGGCCCACGGATGGTCCGGGAATCAGCATGTTTTTATATGAGTAGAATGTGTCCTTTTATTTAAAATGCATCTCTGGGTTATTTGTGAGGCCTGCCTGGTGTTTTTACATGAGTAGAATGTGTCCTTTTATTTAAAATGCATCTCTGGGTTATTTGTGGGGCCTGCCTGGTGTTTTTACATGAGTAGAATGTGTGCTTTTATTTAAAATGCATCTCTGGGTTATTTGTGGGGCATAGGAATTTGTTCATTCCCCCCCCCCCAAAAAAAAAATATAGTCCGGCCCCCCACAAGGTCTGAGGGACAGTGGACCGGCCCCCTGCTGAAAAGGTTTGCTGACCCCTGCTCTACATTGTGTCATTTCCCATAGAATGCAGAGGTGGTTCCATGGACTTGAGATGGCAGGTAGGTGGGGGAATCCCATGTGGAGGAGATCTCTCTTAAGTAAAAGCATCGTGCCGGAAAGCGGACACACACTGCAAGGAATGGTGCTGAGTCACAGTATGTTAGATTCGGGTTTTGTTTTCATTAGGGAGATATGTAAAAAAAAGACATGGCGAACATTTAAAAATGGTAACCCCTCTCTGCCCCCCGTGACTGAAGTGGTGGAGTCCACTTTACCACCCTAGAATTCTACTACCTCATTTGTCCATTGTGTGTGTGGGGGGAGTCCTTGGTTCAGAATCTAGATTCGCCCCATTCCCCCCCCCACCAAATGAAATCTATAGTGGCTGAAATCCTGGCCTTCCATCACCGGAGCAGGTTAGTGCTCTCGCCTGTTGAACGGCCAGACCCTCTCCATGACAATGGAGCCAACAAACATTCGGCCTCGGAACTGGCACGGAACTTAGGAAGCGAAAGAAACCCGAAACCTGGCCTGGAATCCATAAGTCGTAAACACCCCCTTATGCAGGTCGGCAGGGAGAACACGTGGGACCCCCGGCTGCGGTTCCTGCTCACTGTCTCGACTCTTGACAGCTGAGAAATTGATGCGCCCGACATGAGGCAACCTTCGCCGCTGCCCGTTCCCCAAAGTGAATTATCGAAAGCCCAAATAAGTTTCCCCGAAGAAGGCTGCTCTCTCATATGCATCCGTTTAGCATCAGTGCTCTGGCAGCAAGGCAGGTAGGCTTGAAAACCCAGTAAGTGGATGTCAGGTTCCTGCACAATCTCAAGGGAGCCCAAGTTCATCCTTCCAAGGGAGCCAGGATCCTTTGCCATGTGGCAAGGTCCACCCACTGCCAACCTCCAGAACCTTGGGACCCTGTTGCTCCTCCGCTGCCTTCTTCTCAATGCCTCTTCACCTTCCTCTTACAGGAGCGTAGGAAGAAGAGAAGAAGAAGAGTTTGGATTTGATATCGCGCTTTATCGCTACCCGAAGGAGTCTCAAAGCGGCTCACATTCTCCTTTCCCTTCCTCCCCCACAACAAACACTCTGTGAGGTGAGTGGGGCTGAGAGACTTCAGAGAAGTGTGACTAGCCCAAGGTCACCCAGCAGCTGCATGTGGAGGAGCGGAGACGCGAACGCGGTTCACCAGATTATGAGTCTACCGCTCTTAACCACTACACCACACTGGTTCTCTAGGAAGCTGTTAGATACAGAGTCAAACCTTTAAAGCCCTAAACGGCCTCGGTCCAGTATATCTGAAGGAGCGTCTCCACCCCCACCGTTCTGCCCGGACACTGAGGTCCAGTGCCGAGGGCCTTCTGGCGGTTCCCTCACTGCAAGAAGCCAAGTTACAGGGAACCAGGCAGAGGGCCTTCTTGGTAGTGGCACCCGCCCTGTGGAACGCCCTCCCACCAGATGTCAAAGAGAACAACAGCTACCAGACTTTTAGAAGACATCTGAAGGCAGCCCTGTTTAGGGAAGCTTTTAATGTTTGATGGATTATTGTATTTTAATCTTTTGTTGGAAGCCGCCCACAGTGGCTGGGGAAACCCAGCCAGATGGGCGGGGTATAAATAATAAATTATTATTATTATTATTATTATTATTATTATTATTATTATTATTATATTGGTCCTTCTAGCTCAGTAGCATTTACACTGACTAGCAAAGGCTCTCCAGAGTCTCAGGCAGGGAGCCCTTCCTAGGGCTACCTGGGAGACCTCGGAGATTGAACCTTCTGCATGCAAATCAGGTGCTCTACAGGTGAGTTACAGTCCTCATCCAAGAGTGTGAGCAATATCAGGAGCAAGGAAAAGAAGGAGCAGCCCATCAAATCACTTGGCCCACTTCCTTTGGGAACCGGGCCCAGAACTGGACTCCAGAGGGGCAGGGCAAGCAAGCAGCAGCAACAATATCAATGATATTGAGATGAATAGAATAGAATAGAATAGAATAGAATAGAATAGAATAGAATAGAGAATATAGTACGTCACTAGTAATCATAAATGTATTTGGACAATAATATTATTTATATATCTATATAACAATGTATGGAAACTTAACTGACTAGCTTTGTTTCTTATTGTATTCTTTGCACTTTTCTCTCTTAAGAAGAAGAAGAAGAAGAAGAAGAAGAAGAAGAAGAAGAAGAAGAAGAAGAAGATTTGTACCCCGCCCTTCTGGCTGAGTTTCCCCAGCCACTCTGGGCGGCTCCCAATCGAGTGTTAAAAACAATACAACATTAAATAATAAAAACTTCCCTAAACAGGACAGGGCTGCCTTCAGATGTCTTTTAAAAATAGGATAGCTGCTTATTTCCTTGACATCTGGTGGGAGGGCGTTCCGCAGGGCAGGCGCCACTACTGAGAAGGCCCTCTGCCTGGTTGCCTGTAGCCTCACTTCTCGCAGCGAGGGAACCGCCAGAAGGCCCTCGGCGCTGGACCTCAGCGTCCGGGCTGAATGATGGGGGTGGGGACCTTCCTTCAGGTATACTGGGCCGAGGCCGTTTAGGGCTTTCAAGGTCAGCGCCAACACTTTGAATTGTGCTCAGAAACGTACTGGGAGCCAATGTGGGTCTTTCAGGATCAGTGTTATATGGGCCAGGGGGCCACTCCCAGTCACCAGTATAGCTGCCGCATGCTGGATTAATTGCAGTTTCCAGGTCACCTTCAAAGGTAGCCCCACATTGCAGTAGTCCAAGCGGGAGATAACCAGAGCATGCACCACTCTGGCGAGACAGTTTGTGGGTAGGGAGGGTCTCAGCCTGCGTACCAGATAGAGCTGGTAGACAGCCACCCTGGACACAGAATTACCGGTAACCTGCGCCTCCATGGACAGCTGTGAGTCCAAAATGACTCCCAGGCTGCGCACCTGGTCCTTCAGGGGCACAGTTACCCCATTCAGGACCAGTGAGTCCTCCACACCTGCCTGTCTCCTGTCCCCCCAAAACAGTACTTCTGTCTTGTCAGGATTCAACCTCAACCTCATCCATCCTTTAGTTTAGATTCCTAGATTAGCTGATCCTTGGGGTCCCTTCCAACTCTCCAGTTCTATGATTCTGTGTCCTGCGACTCGTTTCTGCTGAAACAAGAATGGCCAATGGCTAAACATGATAAAGGGACGCAGGTGGCGCTGTGGGTTAAACCACAGAGCCTAGGGCTTGTCAATCAGAAGGTCGGCGGTTCAAATCCCCGCGACGGGGTGAGCTTCCGTTGCTCGGTCCTTGCTCCTGCCCACCTAGCAGTTTGAAAGCACATCAAAATGCAAGTAGATAAATAGGTACAGCTCCGGCGGGAAGGTAAACGGCATTTCCGTGCGCTGCTCTGGTTCACCAGAAGCGGCTTAGTCATGCTGGCCACATGACCCGGAAGCTGTACGCCGGCTCCCTTGGTCAGTAAAGCGAGATGAGCGCTGCAACCCCAGAGTCGTCTGCGACTGGACCTAACGGTCAGGGGTCCCTTTACCTTTACCTTTAAAGATGATAAGAGCTACAGTTCAGCATAGCTGTCAACCCTCCCTTTTTCTGCGGGAAACTCCCTTATTCCAATGCCGCTGCTATCCCGAATTGTTGATATCCCTTAAATTTCCCGGATTTCAAAGGAAGCAGCTCCTCTCCCTCCCTGCCGGCCAGGGAGGCTCCTCAGCTGCGTTGCTCGGCTGCCAATAAGGAGTCTGAGACCGACTGGGGGCAGAGCTTGCATGCCTTGTGCAGCCAGACCCTCATGCCCAACCAGACAGACAGCCTGCCTGCCGTCTACGCGCTCGCTCTTTCGCTCTCCCGTTCGCGCGCAGCCTCTGGAGCGCAGGGTGGCGAGGCTACTTGGTGCCATTGCACCGCCCTCGCGGAATCCCTTATTCACAAATCCGAAAGTTTGGGGTAAAATCCGTTATTTTCAAATCCGAAAGTTGACAGCTATGCAGTTCAGTAACATGGACAGCCATGGATTCCCCATGCCTGTTGTATACAGGGGAGCTTCCAATGAGAGCTGCGGCACATTGAGCTCTTGAACTCAGGTCCTGCTTGCAGGCATCCCAGGAATGCATCCGGTTGGCCACTGTGAGAACAGGATGCTTGGACAGATGGGTCACTGGCTTCATCTTGCAGGGCAGTTCTGATGTCCTTCTGCATTTGCATTTAAACCACGACTTCTTCTTAGGACTCCCTTGAGCTGCAGAGCCCCGGGTTGGAAACGGCCGTCGATTCCTTTGCAACCGCAGATCTGCAGAGTTGCAGTCGGTCGGGTGGGAAACGATTTCTCCCCAGACAAAGCCAATTTAAATGTATATGAATTGGCAATTTGCAGGAGGATGAGAAATTGCTAAGGCATGGGAACTGGGTCTTTAGGGAAAGAGGAATCTCAGCTAAATGGGTTCCATCCGCACCACTGTAAGCAAAAAAATGAAGCCCCATTTTTTTTGCATTTAAGTGCCCTGTTAAGTCACTGGCTTGACAGATACTAATCGTTTTAATAACTGATGACCCCTTACACAGCTGTCTGAGCTCTGCCCGAGCTTCAACATGTCACAGGATGCCGAGGGCCCTTGATCTAAGATCCGCTCATTGGGAAAGTCTTTCTGACAGACTAAATATTAGCAGATCCTTCTCGCACCGGCGATGAGTCTCATTCCAGGCTCCGATACACTGCTGTCCTGTTGGCACAATCTCCTGATCGCAGGGAAGTCGCTGCATTTGGAAATTATTTGGAGTCAATGAACATCAGGGTGTGTGGGGGTGGGTGGGTGTGGGTGGGTGGGTGGTCAAAATGGAAAAGGGTGTAAAATTAAGTTTGGATGTGTGGTTGAGGAACCACGCCTGACTGATGGGCCCGGTTCTTTAGCTCCCCGCCGCCCTGGGGGCTGCCCACCTGTCAATCACCAGACATCGCAATTACATCAGGTGGCCCCTTTCCGTGGGCACAGTTTGAAAGCAGCTCTGTGGGCAAATGACCAGCCTGCGAAGCAGCTCTCTGAGCACTGCAGAAGACCCAACAACTGGCTGACAGTCAGGTCTCCAAGCGACTTGTAGGTGGTGGGAGTTCTTGAACCTAAAAATAAGACATAAGAAGAGCCCGGCTGGATCAGGCGAATGGCCAATCTAGTCCAGCATCCTGTTCTCACAGTGGCCAACCCTGCAGGGATGGCGAAGCAACGAGACCCTGAGGCAGGATGAATGTCCGGGAAGGCGACCTCGACTCTTTGCGAGCGCTCCCTTTTATTAGGCTTTCACAACATGTTAATCATCAATTTAGCATAAGCACAACCCAGGTCCAAACAAGGAAAACTTTGAAAACTTTCCACCCCAAGTATGGTAAGGGGTGACACCCCCAAGCCTCGCCCAGGACCCTGCCATTGCGTACGTGACTGTTCCTCATGCTCCCCCCATGCACCCTCCTCGTGCTCATCTCGTGCTCCCTGGTACTTTTCCTTGCGTCCGCCATTATCCTTTGTTGTTCTTGACACGCGTCCGCCATTCCGACATTCAGAGCGACGTGGCTTGCCAGCACGTCACCCCTAACCAGCGCAGACACACCTGTGGTGTGCCAACGTGGTGCATAACGTGTATGGTGTGTATTGTGGGCTCATAAAATCGTCCCAACACAACCAAATGCCCCAATGGGAAGGCTGTAAGCAGGATCTGAACACAGGAGCAACTCTCCCCTCCTGTGGTTTCCAGCAACTGGCGTTCAGAAGCTTTGCTGCCTCCAACTGTGGACTCTGAGCATAGCCATCTTGGCTAGTAGCCATCCATAGCCCTCTCCTCCTCCGTGACTTCGTCCAATCCTCTTTTAAAGCCATCTAGGTTGGTGGGCAATACAGTGGTACCTCAGGTTGCATACGCTTCAGGTTAAGAACTCCGCTAACCTAGAAATAATGCTTCAGGTTAAGAACTTTGCTTCAGGATAAGAGCAGAAATTGTGCTCTGGCGGCCCCATTAGCTAAAGTGGTGCTTCAGGTTAAGAACAGTTTCAGGTTAAGAACGGACCTCCAGAACGAATTAAGTACTTAACCAGAGGTACCACTGTACTGCCTCCTGTGGCAGGGAGTTCCATAGACTGACTAGGCACTGTTTGAAGAAGTCTCTCCTTTTATCTGTCCTAAACCTTCCGACATTCAGCCACATTGGATCTCCACAAGTTGATGTTGTTATTATGAGAATGAGAATGAGAATTGATATACCGCTCTCTGCTCGTAGGTCTCGAGGCGCTTCACAACATAAAGTACAATGTAAAAGGTACAAAAGGCATAATAAAAATAATTAAAATGGTTAACAATAATGTATACAAACCAATCAAAAATACATTCCCCAACAAAAGTCCCCAAACGATACCCTAGCCCATAAAAACAGAAATCCTTCTGGATATCAGTTACAGGAAAGCACAAGAAGTGACAGTAGTTCCCTCATTGTGAGAAGCAGTAGTCATGAAATTAGAAGACGCCTGCTTCTTGGGAGAAAAGCGATAACAAACCTAGACAGCATATTAAAAAGTAGAGACATCACCTTGCCGACAAAGGTCCGTATAGTTAAAGCTATGGTTTTCCCAGTAGTGATGTATGGAAGTGAGAGCTGGACCATAAAGAAGGCTGATCGCAGAAGAATTGATGCTTTTGAATTATGGTGCTGGAGGAGACTCTTGAGAGTCACATGGACTGCAAGAAGATCAAACCTATCCATTCTTAAAAAATCAGCCCTGAGTGCTCACTGGAAGGACAGATCCTGAAGCTGAGGCTCCAGTACTTTGGCCACCTCATGAGAAGAGAAGACTCCCTGGAAAAGACCCTGATGTTGGGAAAGATGGAGGGCACAAGGAGAAGGGGACGACAGAGGACGAGATGGTTGGACAGTGTTCTCGAAGCTACCAACATGAGTCTGACCAAACTGCGGGAGGCAGTGGAAGACAGGAGTGCCTGGCGTGCTCTGGTCCATGGGGTCACAAAGAGTCGGACACGACTAAACGATTAAACGACTAAACTGGTGTGGAAATGTGGAAAACTGACTAAATGACTAAAGAACAGCAACAACAAAACGTTATTTGAGCATATAAATGGCTCCTTTCCCTTTCTTTATTGACTTGTGTACATTACACATCATTTGCTGTTTGGGCCTGGTAACCTCAATGGATGCAACGCCTTCCACATTGGGCTGAACATCTCACTGCACACAGCTCATCCCTGTCCTTCTGGGCTGTTTTGATTTGGTCACAAGCTGCACTACATCTTTTTCTAATATTATCCCGACGGAGGCCTTTGTTCCCGGAGCCGGGCCATAATATTGCAAATATTTAGTCTCCAGCTCTTGCCAGGTATAGCTTTATTAGTTTTGCTGCATGCGTCGGATCATGGTTTGGATTATTACACAATCAATTCCTGAACAATAAGACATTCCCATCCATTATTGAGTGTTTCCATATTTCCACCATCCCCTGCAAATTCCTGAGTCCAATACCAGAAAAATAAAATAATAATTAGCCGTGGCTCTTTGGCCTGCAGACGTCACCTCCCTGGTGGAAGAATGCCCCTGTAACATCTGGGATGCAATCTTCCAAGCCAAAATTCAATAATTCGTTGGTTACCTTTGACAATATTTTTTTATGGCTGTTTCCTTCAACACCCGTCAATATTTGCATTATAAAGATGGCCAGGCCCTGGCTCCCAGCTTTTGCCTCTTGGACGCATGCCCTGGACCTAACGGGAAAGCCATCCTTAAGACCGCAAGACCAAATAATTCCCTTCGCTTGTGCAAGGATTTCCCTTCTGGTTACTTGGCTGGGTTTGTGACTTCTGGACCGCCCGGATCTTTCATTAAAAATGCCTCTTCTCTTTCGAAAGGTTGAGGTTGTGCTGGGTAAGTTGGAAGGAACCTCCTGAGGAGAACCACGCAAGTGAAAACCCAGCCATTTGTACTTAAGAGATGAGGAGAGGCATAGCAAAACAAAGGAAAATATGATCCATCTTGCAAGAGGGCTGAGAAACTCAGCTGAGGTCACTATGCAGCACCAGAAATGAAAATGAAAAATGAAAGGCACAAATACAGGATGGGTGACACCTGGCTTGAGAGCAGTACATGTGAAAAGGATCTAGGAGTCTTGGTAGACCACAAACTTGACATGAGTCAACAGTGTGATGCAGCAGCTAAAAAAGCCAATGCAATTCTGGGCTGCATCAATAGGAGTATAGCATCTAGATCAAGGGAAGTAATAGTACCACTGTATTCCGCTCTGGTCAGACCTCACCTGGAATACTGTGTCCAGTTCTGGGCACCACAGTTCAAGAAGGATACTGACAAGCTGGAACGTGTCCAGAGGAGGGCAACCAAAATGGTCAAAGGCCTGGAAACGATGCCTTATGAGGAACGGCTTAGGGAGCTGGGTATGTTTAGCCTGGAGAAGAGAAGGTTAAGGGGTGATATGATAGCCATGTTCAAATATATAAAAGGATGTCATATAGAGGAGGGAGAAAGGTTGTTTTCTGCTGCTCCAGAGAAGCGGACACGGAGCAATGGATTCAAACTACAAGAAAGAAGATTCCACCTAAACATTAGGAAGAACTTCTTGACAGTAAGAGCTGTTTGACAGTGGAATTTGCTGCCAAGGAGTGTGGTGGAGTCTCCTTCTTTGGAGGTCTTTAAGCAGAGGCTTGACAGCCACCTGTCAGGAATGCTCTGATGGTGTTTCCTGCTTGGCAGGGGGTTGGACTGGATGGCCCTTGTGGCCTCTTCCAACTCTATGATTCTATGCAGCTAGACTGGTGACTGGGAGCGGCCACCGAGACCACATAACACCAGTCCTGAAAGACCTACATTGGCTCCCAGTACATTTCCAAGCACAATTTAAAGTGTTGGTGCTGACCTTGAAGGCCCCAAATGGCCTCGTTCCAGTAGACCTGAAGGAGTATCTCCACCCCTAACGTTCAGCTGAGGTCCAGCTCCGAGGGCCTTCTGGTGGTTCCCACCCTGTGAGAAGTGAGGTTACAGGCAACCAGGCAGAGGGCCTTCTCGGTGGTGGCACCCGCCCTGTGGAACGCCCTCCCATCAGATGTCAAGGAAATAAACAACTACCTGACTTTTAGAAGGCATCTGAAGGCAGCCCTGTTTAGGGAAGCTTTTAATGTTTGATGGATTATCGTGTTTTTAATATTCTGTTGGGAGCCACCCAGAGTGGCTGGGGAAACCCAGCCAGATGGGCAGATGTATGTATGTATGTATGTATGTATGTATGTATGTATGTATGTATAAACAAACAAACAAACAAACAAACAAACAACAATAACAATTATTATTGTTGTTGTTGTTGTTATTTATTTATTTATTTATTTATTTATTTATTGTTATTATTCACCCTGAAACTCTAAACTTAGGAATTGGGATTGTGGAGTTTGGGTGCTAAGGGGTGATGCTTCCTAATTTGGGGGAGGAGTTAGTGGGAAGGGGTGGAACCTAGAGGAGAGGCATCTTGCAATCACTGCAAGAATAGACAATATCAAGCCAGATCAGAGGTGGGGAACCTAAGTCCTCCCTGGCCTCTCGACGCTTGCTAGAGAGCCTGTCTGGCCTGTCTACCTTGCCGGGGATCTGTTTGCCATTGTTTGACTGTGGCGTTAAATGGCCTTTAGTGGGCCCAGATTGTAAAATCCCCTTTGAGCCTTGCAGGCAGCTGTTAAAATGTGAAGAGATTGACTGTCCCATCTGGAAATACCTGTGGCATCTTAATGGCGGCAAGGCAGGTTTCGGCCAAACTGAAATTGAACAGCAACTGGGAAATCCCTCTGGACCTGCCAAACTAGGTGCGAAATCTGCCACGCTCGTAGTTTGCCCGTCGTGTTGGGATTCTGTCAGCCAGGAGGTTGCATGCTCAGAATTAAGTACCAGGGTGCCTCTGCGCACATGTGGTGCAGTTGCAAGAAGTTATAGTCAGAACCGGAAGCACAAGTCATTCCAAACAAAAACCTGGTCGTGTTATTTCCTCCAAACAACCAAATTTAAGAACGGGGAAGATATTTAGCTAGCATTGTTGCTGGACAGCTGGGAATCTGAAATCCTTCATCATCTATTGCTAGTCACCCAGTGATGAACTGGGAGATCCCATCTACCTTCTGCTCATGCCAGGGGCGTAGCGTGCCGCTTGGGTACCCGGGGCGGCAAGCCAAGCGGCACCCCTGGGGGCGGGGCGTTGCTCCGTGCGCATGACGTCACAACGCGCATGCGCACAGAGCGACTCCTTTGCCCCACGCCGCGGCAAAAAAAGCCGCTGAAAAAACCCTTTCAGCGGGTTTTTTTCTCCGCTGCGCTCCCGGGCAGAGCTACGGCGTCAGCATGGAGGAGAGGGGCGGACCAGAGCCAGAAGGGGTGACACTCCTCCATGCTACTGGCCTGCCCCTCTCCTCCATGCCGGGGCGAAAAAAACAGCTGAAAAGGGGTGAAAGGAAGACAAAGCCCCCCTTTCAGCTGTTTTTTTCGCCACTGCGCTCCCTGGGCGGAGCCGCGGCATGGAGGAGGGGGGCGGACCAGCCAGGAGGGGGTGACACCCCTCCTGGCTGCTGGCCCGCCCCTCTCCTCCATGCCACGGTGCCGCAAGTCAGCCAGCGGCGGGGAGGAGGCTATTTTCGGCGCTGCCAGGGAGGAGCCACAGGGGCGGCCAGCAAGGGGGGTGTCACGTCAGCGACAAGCGTGACACCCCTCCTCGCTGGCCGCCCCTGCGGCTACGCCCCAGCAGCGCCGAAAATACGCCCCAGCAGCACACTCACACTCAGTGAGCCAGGCAGGGGCAGAGAGCTGCGAGTGCGAGCGCGCCCCCCCCAGATGTTGCGCCCGGTGCGGCCGGCCCCCCCTGCACCCCCCACGCTACGCCACTGGCTCATGCTTAAAGGTAAAGGAACCCCTGAACATTAGGTCCAGTCGCTGACAACTCTGGGGTTGTGGTGCTCATCTCGCTTTATTGGCTGAGGGAGCCAGCGTACAGCTTCCGGGTCATGTGGCCAGCATGACTAAGCCGCTTCTGGCGAACAAGAGCAGCGCATGGAAACGCTGTTTACCTTCCCGCCAGAGCAGTACCTATTTATCTACTTGCACTTTGACGTGCTTTCGAACTGCTAGGTTGGCAGGAGCTGGGACCGAGCAACGGGAGCTCACCCCGTCGCAGGGATTCGAACCGCCGACCTTCTGATCAGCAAGCCCTAGGCTTAGTGGTTTAGACCACAGCGCCGCCCGCATCCCTTTTAAGATGTAAGACGTACCTACCAAACTACAGCAGTGATCTATCTGCCCAACCCAGTGAGCAGAAGCAGGATTGTACCCTTACCGATGCTTATGGGTCATTAAGGGCCATTTCCAAAGGCAGCCCCGTGTTTAACGCATTGCATTCATCATCGCTAGCTCCGGTGCGGCTCAAGGAGAAGAGCAGATTGCTCAATAAAATATCCCTTCCAAGCCTGACAAGACATCACATCCTAAGGCGAAGTTACACTAAGCAGACGCAGCCCATTAAGGAGGGGAACCCGAATATGCACTTACTCCTGTCAGGGCAAATCCTAGTTGAAAACTTTGGTCCTTTAAGAAATAGCCGTGAGAAGATGTTTGCTCTTTAGCTCTATTACGCTAATCTATTCCCTTGTCAGTCCCAGCGACGCAGGGATGATAAATATGGGATCTCCTCAGCTCGGACTCCTGGCGTGTTGCCTATCGTGGGCTGAGGAGCTGCATAGCTCTCTCATCACGAAAGCCACCTGCTTCCAAATGTCATCGCGGCAGAGCAGAGGAGCTCACCAGCTTGTCTTTCTGTTCAAGCTCTCTGGCCTGGAAAAGGGAGCATGTCCAGGGTTGGGGGAATCTCCTTCCTAAGGGACATAGGAGACAGGTCTTAGGGGCCCCAGAAGGCCCCTGTGGGATCTCTGTTGGCAGAGCATTCCAGAGGGCTGGAATGAAAAGTTCTATTTTGCATTGATGCCAAATGAATCTCATCAACTCAGAGAACAACAGACGACACTCCTGTAGATTACCTCAGTGATCAGCCTGAGATATCGGACCAGGCCATCTTTTTTTCAGGGGAGTGGTCAGCCCATCTTGCTGCAAGTCCACCTCAAAAATAAGGAATGCCTTTCTTTTTAAAGCACATATCTCTGATCTTCAAAGATGGTTGTCACAGAGTCTGCCAGCAACCATATGATTGCATGGGCAGAAGCATGTTTCTCACGACTTTGCATCTGGAGTTCTCCATTCGAAAGCATATTGTCGTCTCTCTTTCATCTCTGCAGTAAGCTCTGGCTCTCCTCTATCTGTGGACACTGAACATCTTGAATTCATCTTGAAGGCATCTGACAAGGTTCCCCCATGATATTCTTCTTGGCAAGCTGGAAAAAAAATGTTTGCTAGATGATAATACTCTTCGGCGGTGGATTGGTAAGTGGTGGGTGGACTATACCCCAAAGAGGTCTCATCAACGGCTCTGACTTGTCAATGGGACAGAACTGACAGGTGGGGTGCAGTCTTGCTTAACATCTTTATAAATGACTTGGACATAGAAGTGGAGGAAAGATTTGCAAATGACACCCAACTGCGGAGGGGTGCTTAATACCTTCAGAGACAGAAACATAAGATCTAAGTTTATCTTGACAGGATGGAGAACTGGGCCAAAAAACCAAGGAAGAAATGAATGCATTTCAACAGAGATAAAGGAAAAGTTCTGCATTAAGTCAGACACACAAATGCAAGATGGCTTGACAGCAGTACATGTGAAAAGGATCTCAGGGGGTTTGGTAGACTGCAGGCTAAGCGTGATTTGGCAAAGCGATGCAGCATCTGAAGAGGTCAATGCAAGTCGAGGTTGCATCCTCAGAAGTTGACAAGAAGCAAATGGTTCTGCTCTCTTCTGCTTTGCTCAGACCTCACCCGGAGTCCTTTGTCCAGTTCTGAGCACCTTGGTTTAACAAGGCTACTGTCAAAGCTGGAGGAGGGCAACATGGATGGTGAAGGACCTGGGGGCAAGCTCTCCAAGGAAAGACTGGAGGATCTCTTTAACCTGGAGAGGATTAAGAGACTTTTTATGTACAGGGTTCGGGTTTTTTTGTACAGTCCCACCACCAATCCCCTGGCTCTGAGCCTTCCTTCTCTGGGGGTTCCCTTGGGAGATCTCCAGCTTGTGCCTTCCAGCTAGTGATGACAGCCACCCACAGAGGACACCTGGGCCTCTAGTGACAAAGATGTATCCAGGAATACTCCCAAAATATGCACTTGCTCCTTCAGAGATACTGCAGCCCCATCCAGAACAGGTAACCTGCCAGTTTTCCGAAGATGGGAACCACACGCCCAAAGATTCTCCATCTTCCTAGGATTCAAACACAGTTTATTGGCTCTCACCCAGTTCACCACTGATCTAGAGATTTCACAGCCTCCCCTGGGCAGCTGTAGGATCCTGGAGACAATGATTCTTCCCCCCCCATGACCTATCAAGGGTGCAATAACAGCAGAGAGGTACTGCATTGGCAGGAGGTGGGAACAGATGACTTTTGAAGTCATCTCCAGCTCTTAAAAATCCATGATGCAGCACAACATGCAGGCAAAGGGAACACTTTCAGCAGCCAACCGCAAAGTGATGAGGTGAAGGGAGAGGAGAAGTAGAGTAGTCGTAGCAAGAAAATGGAAAATGGACAAACCAGCTGACATCTTGCAATGGTATAGAAAAATGTGGGAATGTAGCAAGTTGACAAAAACTTGCTATATAATTCAATACATACTGAAGGATGTGCACCAAACACATTTATTGAAAAATTGGAGCCCGTTAATTATAGGAAAGCAAAATTCCAAGACAACGTTCAAGCTTACGCATTGCTTTCAGTCACGTAATTTGGCCGGCTGCTTGAGAACATAATCGTAACCAAGGATACCTAGTAAGTGTATGCGACAATTTTAAAAACATAAATGGCTTTTAAAATACAAATACATGATATTATTAAATCATGTTTATAATTCATGTTTTCAGACAGAGGAGCTTGTTTTGTGCAACGCAGAAAATGAGCAGCTCAGATGGAAAGTTGGGTTACGCAAATGTATGCCCTGGTGACCTCAAGACCAGGCCATTGCAATGCTCTTTACATGGGGTTCCCTTTGAACATGGCTTGGAAGCTTCTATTAGTGCAGAATGTGGCTGCCCGACTGTTGACAGGTTCGAGGCGAACAGATCATATAACACCAGTATTGTTCCAGCTACACTGGCTGCCTCTAGGCTTCCAAGTCAAAATGCTGGTTTTGATCTTTAAAGCCCTTTACATCTCAGGACTCCCAAGATCTCCTGGAACTCTTAGATCATCTGATACCCTTTTCCAGGTTCCCCCCTCCTCTGAGGAAGACTCGAAGAATGATGGCAAAGGAGAGGGCTCTTCAGTTGTGGCTCCCCACATTGGCTCCCAGTACGTTTCCGAGCACAATTCAAAGTGTTGGTGCTGACCTTGAAAGCCCTAAACGGCCTCGGTCCAGTATACCCGAAGGAGCGTCTCCACCCCCATCGTTCTGCCCGGACACTAAGGTCCAGTGCCGAGGGCCTTCTGGCGGTTCCCTCACTACGAGAAGCCAAGTTACAGGGAACCAGGCAGAGGGCCTTCTCGGTAGTGGCACCCGCCCTGTGGAACGCCCTCCCACCAGATGTCAAAGAGAAAAACAACTACCAGACTTTTAGAAGACATCTGAAGGCAGCCCTGTTTAAGGAAGCTTTTAATGTTTAATAGACTATTGCATTTTAATATTCTGTTGGAACCCGCCCAGTGTGGCTGGGGAATAATTATTATTATTATTATTATTATTATATAATCTAGCAGTTTGCTGAACTAGTCAGGCAAGTTTCTTTATAAGATAATGACCTTAGCTTAAGGTTACCAGATTTTTTTCAATGAATCCGGGGACACTTTTCACCTTCAATGGATTTTGTATGGGGACTGATTTATAAATCCAGGGACTGTCCCCGGGAAACGGAGACGTCTGGTAACCTTACCTTAGCTGACCTCTTAGGTGTCCTCATCAGCATCCCAAAAGAATGGGCTCCATCGCATGATCTGCAACTAAGAGATGGTGCCCTCCAAGCCAATGGGTGGACCTTTCCTCACCCGCCTCCATTCTCTAACACCTCCAACGGGTTTTGTGCTCACCGACCAGCATGGAACTCACTCCTCCGGGAGGCAGTGACGGTCACCAACTTGGATTGCTTTAAAAGAGGATTTGGCAAATTAATGGAGGAGCGGGCTAGCAATGGCTACTAGCCATTATGGCTATGTTCTGCCACCACTGTCAGAGGCAGCAATGCTTCTGAATACCATTTGCTGGAAACTACAGGAGGGGAGAGCTGGACCATCAAGAAGGCTGATCGCCGAAGAAGTGATGCTTTTGAATTATGGTGCTGGAGGAGACTCTTGAGAGTCCCATGGACTGCAAGAAGATCAAACCTATCCATGCTTAAAGAAATCAGCCCTGAGTGCTCACTAGAAGGACAGATCCTGAAGCTGAGGCTCCAGTACTTTGGCCACCTCATGAGAAGAGAAGACTCCCTAGAAAAGACCCTGATGTTGGGAAAGATTGAGGGCACAAGGAGAAGGGGACGACAGAGGATGAGATGGTTGGACAGTGTTCTTGAAGCTACTAACATGAGTTTGGCCAAACTGCGAGAGGCAGTGAAGGATAGGCATGCCTGGCATGCTCTGGCCCATGGGGTCACGAAGAGTCGGACACAACTGAACGACTGAACAACAACAACAACAACAACAACAGGAGGGGAAAGTTGCTCGTGTGCTCAGATCCTGCTTGCAGGTTTCTGCTTGGCCGTTGTCATAACAGGAGGGTGGACTAGGTGGGCCACTGGCCAGAGCAACAGGCTCTTATCTTCTTATGTTCTTAATTGACATCCGAGGAAGTGGCCTCAATCCACCCCCACCCACCCTCAAAGCTCTCTGATATCATGCATTTTGTCTGGGTGTCAGTTCTGCAAAAACTTTGCTCCTGGCTCACAATCCGAAACCCTGAGCCGCGTTCTCCGGTTCTTCCTTTCCCCCAAGGACTCAGCAAAGACATGCAACTGAAGAAGGCAGGAAATAAACTGTGCGAAGTAGCCTGAGGAGGATGGAAGACTTGAGAGGGATGATGGAAGGGGTGCGTCAAGAGATAAAGGGATGTGCAAGAGATTAAAACCTTTTCTGGTTTTTGTTCTCTCAGCTGACAGTCAGGAAGCTGGAGATCTCACAGCCTTCTCGAAGATTATCCCATGGGAAGCAGCTGGAGACTCCACCGCTTTGAATGTTTCGGAGACAGCCCATCTTGGCTTAAGCATGGAAGAGAATTACCTTGCAAGGTGGGACGGAGACAGAAGCGCTCTGTTTCCACACATTTCAAGGTCTCCCCCTATGCCCCCAGGCGACTGATGGGATGACTACATTACAAAAACAAGTTCTCAGCTGTGATGCCAGGAGCAACGATCCTGTGGGCACACCACTGTTGTGTGAACCACATCCACGCCAATGACACCGGCTGCTGCAGTGCACTGACTTCGGCTAAATTCCAAGCAGAATCAGGCTGATTCAGGGAGATCCGGCCTCTGATGGTGGAGACAGCCTCGGATCGCTCTGGGTTGGGGTGCACCAACCGAAGCAATCTGGGGCTGTTGGAAAGCAGGAGAGGGCACCTCTACAATTCACTGAATGTTTGTAGGTCGGCATTGTATGTATTTTAAGGTTTTTCTTGTTCAATAAAATTTAATAATAAAAAAAGGAAAGTAGGAGAGGCAGGCAGCCTCTGCAAAGAGTAACATGGGGCTGTTTGCAGAAGGGCTTTTAAACAGCCCTTCACTTTGCTTTGGCTACATGCCAGGAACAGTCAACCCTGCTGGCTGCATTGGTCTCCTTCTATGACATGTTTTACTTTTTGCACCTGTTGTTGTTGTTTAGTCGTTTAGTCGTGTCCGACTCTTCGTGACCCCATGAACCAGAGCACGCCAGGCACTCCTGTCTCCCACTGCCTCCCGCAGTTTGGTCAGACTCATGTTGGCAGCTTTGAGAACACTGTTCAACCATCTCGTCCTCTGCCGTCCCCTTCTCCTTGTGCCCTCCATCTTTCCCAACATCAGGGTCTTTTCCAGGGATTCTTCTCTTCTCAGGTGGTGGCCAAAGTATTGGAGCCTCAGCTTCAGGATCTGTCCTTCCAGTGAGCACTCAGGGCTGATTTCCTTCAGAATGGATAGGTTGGATCTTTTTGCAGTCCATGGGACTCTCAAGAGTCTCCTCCAGCACCAGAATTCAAAAGCATCAATTCTTCGGCGATCAGCCTTCTTTATGGTCCAACTCTCACTTCGCACCAATATCCCACCTTTTTCTCCAAGAAGATCAAGGTGACATAATGGTTTTATTCCCCCTCAGCTAATCCACACAACATCCCTGTGAGGCTGAGAGGCGGCGACAGGCCCAAGTGAGCTTCATGGCTGAATAGGGATTCAAACCCTGGTCTCCCAGGTCCTAGTCTGATACTCTAACCACTACACCACACTGGCTCCCAGGCTCCCTGCAGGATTGAATCCTCCACTCAGCAGGTCACCAGCTCACTGAGGAGAATGCACTAGCGAAGGAGACCCCTAGAGTGAGCAAAGGGTTCAGTCATGGTCAGTGTGGTTTGTGTGAAGAGAAGGTTAAGGGGTGATATGATAGCCATGTTCAAATATATAAAAGGATGTCATATAGAGGAGGGAGAAAGGTTGTTTTCTGCTGCTCCTGAGAAGAGGACACGGAGCAATGGGTTCAAACTACAAGAAAGAAGATTCCACCTATACATTAGAAAGAACTTCCTGACAGTAAGAGCTGTTCCACAGTGGAATTTGCTGCCAAGGAGTGTGGTGGAGTCTCCTTCATTGGAGGTCTTTAAGCAGAGGCTTGACAGGCACCTGTCAGGAATGCTTTGATGGTGTTTCCTGCTTGGCAGGGGGTTGGACTGGATGGCCCTTGTGGTCTCTTCCAACTCTACGATTCTATGATTCTATGATCATCATCATTATCATTATTGAAACTTATATAGCATCCTTCATCCACAGGGCACTTTACAGTAATTTTGCTCCAGGCAAAAATCCCTTTCTCGTGCTGTTAGCAACGTTTTGGGAAGCTATCATCTGTCCCTGGCCTTCCTTGACACGTTCTGTACAGAAGAGGTTGGGGAGGCCATGTCCCAGGCAGCGGTGCGTGCAACCTGCAAGGAGGAGAGAGGGCTGGTTCCTCTTCCCCTGCAGACCAGCCACATGGCTTCAACAGCAAGACACTTTGAGTGGTTCTGCCTTCAGGGGTCTGTTTTCTAGCAGGAAACAGGGCTGATCCCTCCGGGACCCGTTTATCACTTTCCTGACAAAGCCATTGTTAATTGCATTCAGATTGCAGTTTTCCTCGCCCAAACCCTCTTCTTTCTCTCTCTCTCTTTCCCCAAACTCCCAAATGTGTAGCTTCATGGGAAACAATGTCATTTGCCTTGTCTGTTGTGGTGTGTGTGGGTGTGTGTGGGTGTGTGAGTGTGTAAAGGCACTTTCCTCTTTTGCCTGTGCAACAACACACACACCCCAGAATAAAACCCCGCAAAGGGGCAGCTGGGACTTTTCTCAAATGGACATCATTATTACCACAGATGAGGCGAGGCATCCAAAGGATATTAGACAGTCTGGAAAGAGGCCAAAACACAAGGAAAGGGGGCTTTTTCTCAGCCCAACGGCCACATAACTTTCTAGGCAATCTTCGGGGGGGGGGCACATCCCATGGCTGGGCGGAGCCAGAAGCAAAAGTGGGTGGAGCAATGAATGATTTTCACTTACTCAACCATCTCTCACTCGTCTTCATCCAGGCAGGCAGGAAGCATTATCCGAGTTCAGGGGTACATTCTAGAGGGGCGAAAACATTCGAGGAGATTGAAAGGCAGCGTCGGGATGGGGTGTGACCTTGGGGGAGTCCCAGGGGCCAGATAAAGAGGGCTGAAGGGCTGCATGCAGGCCCCCGGGGCCGAGGTGCCCCATCCCTGCCGTAGCAAGTCATGCAAGATGGTCCACATCAGCAAGCACTGAGAACTAAGAGCCTGCTGGATCAGGCCGCCAATGGTCTGTCTGGTCCATCACCCTGCTCACACAGTGGCCAACCAAAGGGAAGCCCACGAGCAGGATCCAAGCACAAGAACACGCTCCCCTCCTGTGCTTTCAAGCAAATGGCATTTGGTAGACTTGCCGCCTCCAGCTGTGGAGGCAGAGAATAGCCGCCATGGCTAGAAGTCTTCTCCATGCATTTTGCCCAATCCTCTTTTAAAGCCATCCAAGTTGGTGGCCCTCACTGCCTCCTGCAGCAGTGAGTTCCATAGTTCACTGGCTCCCAGTACGTTTCTGAGCACAATTCAAAGTGTTGGTGCTGACCTTTAAAACCCTAAATGGCTTTGGTCCAGTATACCTGAAGGAGAGTCTCCACCCCCATCACTCTGCCCGGACACTGAGGTCCAGTGGCGAGGGCCTTCTGGCGGTTCCCTGACTACGAGAAGCCAAGTTACAGGGAACCAGGCAGAGGGCCTTCTCGGTAGTGGCGCCCGCCCTGTGGAACGCCCTCCCTTCAGATGTCAAAGAGAACAACAACTACCAGACTTTTAGAAGACATCTGAAGGCAGCCCTGTTTAGGGAGGCTTTTAATGTTTAATAGATTATTGTATTTTAATGTTCTGTTGGAAGCCGCCCAGAGTGGCTGGGGAAACCCAGCCAGATGGGCGGGGTATAAATAATAAATTATTATTATTATTATTATTATTATTATTATTATTATTATTATTATTCAACCTTGCACTGCATGAAGAAGGGTTTTCTTTTAAAACAGCTTCCTATGTCCCTCTGTTGATGTCCTTCATATACAGGCTAGAAGAGGACCTCCATTGAGTGCTCTCTAGTGCACCCACCAATATATTAGGTTCTTATGTGGTTGGGACCTGAAAGACACTGGACAACAGCATTCCAATGAGCAACAGGAGGTTGAGAGCAGCCATTTAAATTTCCCACAATGCCTTGGAGTGACGCTGCTTCGGGGATGTGGTAGGAAATTGGCATGGGGACCGTGAGACCTAGCTGGTGGGCATTTCTTGGTGGTAGGGAAATATAGTTAAAGCTATGGTTTTCCCAATTGTGATGTATGGAAGTGAGAGCTGGACCATAAAGAAGGCTGAACGCTGAAGAATTGATGCTTTTGAATTCTGGTGCTGGAGGAGACTCTTGAGAGTCCCATGGACTGCAAGAAGATCCAACTGATCCATTCTGAAGGAAATCAGCCCTGAGTGCTCACTGGAAGGACAGATCCTGAAGCTGAGGCTCCAAGACTTTGGCTACCTCATGAGAAGAGAAGAATCCCTGGAAAAGACCCTGATGTTGGAAAAGATGGAGGGCACAAGGAGAAGGGGACGACAGAGGACGAGATGGTTGGACAGTGTTCTCGAAGCTACCAACATGAGTCTGACCAAACTGCGGGAGGCAGTGGAAGACAGGAGTGCCTGGCCTGCTCTGGTCCATGGGGTCACGAAGAGTCGGACACGACTGAACAACAACAAGGGAAATTCAAGCCAGCATCCATGGTGGGTTTTGCCACTGACCTGGGACTCCCAGTATCTACCAGAGAGTGCTTTTCACTGGTGTAAGTGATGATCCCAGAAGAGGGCAACCAAAATGGTCAAAGGCTTGGAAACGATGCCTTATGAGGAACGGCTTAGGGAGCTGGGTATGTTTAGCCTGGAGAAGAGAAGGTTAAGGGGTGATATGATAGCCATGTTCAAATATATAAAAGGATGTCATATAGAGGAGGGAGAAAGGTTGTTTTCTGCTGCTCCAGAGAAGCGGACATGGAGCAATGGATTCAAACTACAAGAAAGAAGATTCCACCTAAACATTAGGAAGAACTTCCTGACAGTAAGAGCTGTTCGACAGTGGAATTTGTTGCCAAGGAGTGTGGTGGAGTCTCCTTCTTTGGAGGTCTTTAAGCAGAGGCTTGACAGCCACCTGTCAGGAATGCTTTGATGGTGTTTCCTGCTTGGCAGGGGGTTGGACTGGATGGCCCTTGTGGTCTCTTCCAACTCTAGGATTCTATGATTCTATGATCTTGCGACCCTGCTCATGTATGCATTCCTTTCTTTATTGCGTTTATATTCAGTCTTTTCCCCCCCTCCAAGGACATGGTTCCCCTCTCCCTGTTTTATTCTCACAACAACCCTGTGAGGTAGGTTAGGCTGAGAGGCAGTGACGGGCCCCAAGGTCACCCAGTGAGCTTCATAGCTGAGTGGGGATTCAATCCCTGGCCTCCCAGCTCATAGCCTGGCGCTCCAGCCACTATGCCACACTGTCCCAATGGCATCTGAGACTCAAGTTGCCATCTCCTGCCTAGGAAATGCATTGCTTCAGGCTAATAAGCATTCTCAAGGATTGTGTGCAATTCCAGCCTTTATTTCATACCATTGTTAAGCTTGCTTATAATATATAATATATATAATATATATAATATTTATATATAAAGTAGAATAGAGGGAGGGGAAAGCATCAGATATATTTTCATAAATATTTCTGTATGTTCCGCATACAAAACAAAATATGTACATCTGCGAAAGATAGTGGTTCTGTGCTGGGATTAATCCTGGCAGGCAGCCTGTCCGTGTTTTCAGCGAGGTCTGCCAAAAAGGGACAACATCAGTGTTTGAAATTTATGCATATCCCTCTGTGGGGGGACTCTTCATCTGTAGCTAGCATACACACACAAACATGGACCCCCCCCCCCTCCAGAACCAACTACAGTGAGACTCAGGGTACCAGCAGATAATATTCTTTAGTTGTGATTCCTCCTGGTCAGGGGGTTGGCCTAGATGACCTATATCCACACCTTTCCCATCCCTGGCCTAGCAGAACCACCCACAGACTTGAGCCCAGGTGTCCCCAAGAAGAAGAGGAGGAGTTTGGATTTGATATCCCGCTTTATCACTACCCGAAGGAGTCTCAAAGCGGCTCACATTCTCCTTTCCCTTCGTCCCCCACAACAAACACTCTGTGAGGTGAGTGGGGCTGAAAGACTTCCAAGAAGTGGGACTAGCCCAAGGTCACCCAGCAGCTGCATGTGGGGGAGCGGAGACGCGAACCCGGTTCACCAGATTATGAGTCTACCGCTCTTAACCACTACATCACACAAACCTTTTTCCTGTCTCCTTGTCCTGGTCTGTGGTTGGGTATAAGGAACATTGCATGCCCCCGTTCAGGAGAGGGCAAGGCTGAGACTAATAGATAGTCAGGGATGAATATTCTTTGCGGTTTCCTGCCAAATTCCCAATCTCTGCCCTTCCTCTCTGGCTCTTCCTTCCTCTCTCCTGCATGAAGCAGCCACGAGAAAGCAGCTCCCACCGTGCAGGTTTAAAATCCAAAGCCATCCTTGTAAATCTGAGAAACTATAAGTAAAGAACCATGTTTTCCTTTACCAATGAGGCTTCTCTGTGTTTTATTTACTCTTTTAAGCAATGCAAGCGATGTGTGAATGAGACAAGACTGAGGGGCTGGCTAGATCCAGCTTCCAAGCTCCGAACTCGGCTAGACAGTGGTACCTCGGGCGTCGAACGGAATCCACTCCAGAAGTCCATTCGACTCCCGAAACAGTTCGAGCAACCAATCAGAAGCTGCGGAAGTCGCGTCGGACGTTCGGGTTCCAAAGAACTTTCGCAAACCAGAACACTTGCTTTGCGGCATCCACGAGCCAAAACGTTCAACTCCCAAGGCGTTCGGCTTCCAAGGTTCGACTGTATAACTGTATTTTTTTTTAAAAAAAACAACTCACAAGAGCTGCCATGTGGTTTTCCTCAACGCACCACTTGCTGTGGTTATTTTAGGTCCCATCTGCACTACACACTTACAGCAGTGTCATGCCACTATTCCCCGCCTGGGAATAATAACACCTTAACTTTGGGTACCAATCCAAGATCATGCACATTCCCAGCCATGCCATGACACTATGAGTGGGACACACGAGATTGTCCTTTGCCGCCGTTGCTCTTCATTTGCCCCTCTCTCAAGGTGGATCCATGCAAGGATCAGCAGCGGGCAGGTCTGGGGCCAGGGCACAGGAATGTAAGGAAGAGCCCTGCTGGATTGGCACGAAAGCCCAGCACCCTGATGCCAGGAGTGGTCCACCGGGTGCATCCAAGAATCCCACAAAGACAACGGTTGCCGTCCCTGACCCTGTATTCCCAGCAACTGGTATTTTGAGAAAGACTACTCTTGAACCTGCAGGCTCCATTGACCTTTCACGGCTGACAGGGGTGAAGCCAGGCCTGGCATCGGCACCCAGCATGCTCAGGCAATTGCCAGGGCAACCCCAAAGTGCCCACTGGTGCTGATGTTGGTTGCTGGCATAGTTTTCTTTTGAATAGAATATATTTTATTGTCATTGTCCCCTTCGGGACAGTGTCCCCTTTTGTTTGGCTTTCTTTTGCACGGCAAGTGTGCTGTGATGCCAAGGTTGCAGTTGCTCACCGCTTTCAGGGCTTAGAAGCATTCTAGAGAAAAGAAGGCAGCGTGCAGCAACAGCCTCAGGGGGCGCTCTGCTTTGCAGTGTGCCCACTGTCCTCAGAAAAATATCAAAGCACAAGGGTCTCTTCCCCACTGCCACCTGATAAGCTTCCTTGGGGAGACCACCAGGTTGCAATGGGGATCCCCCAGAGGACACCATGCCCAGGGCTCCCAGAAACTTGATGCCAACCCTGGGGAGAGACTACGAAGCCCAAATCTAAAGTTTGGGGAGGTAGTGGTTGCTGCAAGGGTAGGACTTTGAGCACTTCCAGATGGCCTGCTTATTGAGCATTCATCTTGATTTGCCTGCAGGGAGGCTAGGCAACAAGAAAGAGCTCTTCCCCATCACTTTCCTTCCTGCAAAAGTCCCGATCTTTGGGGGAGAGTGTGTTTGCTGCACAAGACTGCTAGATCGGTTTCAATTGTGCAGCCTGTCTTTGCTGGTCTGCAGGTGAATCCTACCCACAAAACTAAGACAGCCTGGAGGTGCCCCCAAGTCTCTCCCGCGTTGTTCTTGACGTTTGTGCCCTCCCCCTCTGCCAATTAAGATGCACGGCTTACCGCCTCCTTCTGGACACGCGCTGCAAGCGCAGGAGCCTCTGAGCAAGGCACACAAGAGAGAACTCAAGAGGAAAGCGAGAAGCGCCGTGAAATTCGCGACAAAAGTGGGAGCTCACTTTTGAGGGACGGGGCTCGATCCTTGCCTACTCCTTTCTGCTGCGTTATCGGCTTCTCAAAAATGACCATCTGTCAAAAGCAATCGCTCACACCAGGCACAGTCAATCAAGCCTAGAAGGATGGGGGAAATTGGGGCAAAATACTATGGGGATCTTTCCTCCTTTGATGACACTCCCATCCAAAAAAAGAACGATGTTGTGAAAGGGGAACCAGTGTGGAGAGAGAGAGAGAGAGAGAGAGAGAGAGAGAGAGAGAGAGAGAAAGAGAGAGAGCCTCTGCAGTAAAACATTGTAGAATTTCCTTTGTCAGCTATCAAATGTCATGTTACATTACAACAGAAAAACAAAGGCTCTCCTGTATTGACTTCCATGTGTCCTTATCCCATTCCTGGCAACCCGTTTCCCATTCCCCCGGCCCCATAGCACACACAGAAGGCACTCAGTGGCCAGGTATTGAACAATAACAAGAAGGCCGGCTGTCCACTATATAAGAACCGAGTTTGGTCTTTGCTGTTGTTTTGGCATGGAAGATCTCATCCAAGCGTCAACACCTGTTTGCCAGTTTAAGCCACAGCCGTCCTCCACGGATTGCGAAAGATCCTTCCCCAAAGGTGACAATTCATGTCTGATCATTCCAGCGTTGCGATGGCTTTCCAACAGTCTTGTGGGTTTTTTGTTTTTTAAAAAAAAGCAAGGCAAACATCGTCTAGGGGTCGGAAAGCTTTTCTCCTGTCCGAAAAGCGCTGGGGAGGGGTGGGTGGGGAATGTGGCACAGATGTCTCAGTCTGCGGGCCCGGAGGGGAGCTGTGTGATGCATGGAGGGGCCTCACTTGCACACGTATCTCTCGACAGTCCTCTCGCACTTTTTGCAGGTGACGTAGCAGCACCAGTGGTACTTGCAGTGGCAGCGCTCCACCACCTTGTCCATGTAGGGGTTGTAGCCGCGGCCGCAGCACATGAGGTCACAGCTGTCGCTGCCGTTGGAGGTCTTGTTGCATTGCCTGAAAGACAGAGAACGTCATGAGCTGGGGATGCCAAAGACTAGAGGGTGGGGAAGGGTAGAATCATAGAATCATAGAGTTGGAAGAGACCCCAAGGGCCATCCAGTCCAACCCCCTGCCAAGCAGGAAACACCATCAAAGCATTCCTGACAGGTGGCTGTCAAGCCTCTGCTTAAAGACCTCCAAAGAAGGAGACTCCACCACACCCCTTGGCAGCAAATTCCACTGTCAAACAGCTCTTACTGTCAGGAAGTTCTTCCTAATGTTTAGGTGGAATCTTCTTTCTTGTAGTTTGAATCCATTGCTCCGTGTCCGCTTCTCTGGAGCAGCAGAAAACAACCTTTCTCCCTCCTCTATATGACATCCTTTTATATATTTGAACATGGCTATCATATCACCCCTTAACCTTCTCTTCTCCAGGCTAAACATACCCAGCTCCCTAAGCCGTTCCTCATAAGGCATCGTTTCCAGGCCTTTGACCATTTTGGTTGCCCTCCTCTGGACACGTTCCAGCTTGTCAGTATCCTTCTTGAGCTGTGGTGCCCAGAACTGGACACAGTATTCCAGGTGAGGTCTGACCAGAGCGGAATACAGTGGTACTATTACTTCCCTTGATCTAGATGCTATACTCCTATTGATGCAGCCCAGAATTGCATTGGCTTTTTTAGCTGCTGCATCACACTGTTGACTCATGTCAAGTTTGTGGTCTACCAAGACTCCTAGATCCTTTTCACATGTACTGCTCTCAAGCCAGGTGTCACCCATCCTGTATTTGTGCCTTTCATTTGTTTTGCCCAAGTGCAGTACTTTACATTTCTCCCTGTTAAATGTATGCCTGAGGAACTCAGCTGCGAAGCCCATCAGGCTCCTTGTGGGACTGGGAGCTGGAAGGGAACGAATACATCATCAGGTTGAAAGCAGCCAAGAGCATCTCCGCCTGGGAAGACTTTTCCCTTTCGGGGAAAGGGCTGCAGCTCAGCCGTAGAGCATCTGTTTTGCAGGCAGAAAGGCCCAAGTTCATTCCTCAGCAGCTCTCCAAGGAGGGCTGGGAATATCCCCTGGTTGGAACCTCGGAGAGCCTCTTCCAAGAAGGACCAATAGCCCAATTTAGCAGAAAGTGACGTCCTATATTTCTATCCTCGGAGCCAAACACAATGCATGGTCTCCCCCTGACATTGCAGGAAGAGGAGACAGGACACAAACAGAGGCACATCTGCTGAAATTGCAGCATTTGCACAGGTTAGAGCATCCCACTTTTCCGGGCACTGAATTTGGATCGGGACACTCTTGTGGATGTTCATGCCTCCAAACTGGAAGCGACTGATGCACACCCTCCAGTATTTTCTGGTGAAAATAGGGACATCCTATTCCATACCCTCCAACATTTCTCCGATGTAAATAGGGACATCCTATTCCATAGGTAAAGGTACTCTGGGGTTGCGGCGCTCATCTCGCTTTATTGGCCGAGAGCCAGCGTACAGCTTCCAGGTCATGTGGCCAGCATGACAAAGCCGCTTCTGGCGAACCAGAGCAGCGCACGGAAACGCCGTTTACCTTCCCGCCGGAGCGGTTCCTATTTATCTACTTGCACTTGGATGTGCTTTCGAACTCCTAGGTTGGCAGGAGCAGGGACCGAGCAACGGGAGCTCACCCCGTCGCGGGGATTCGAACCGCCGACCTTCTGATCGGCAAGCCCTAGGCTCTGTGGTTTAACCCACAGCGCCACCTGCGTCCTATTCCATACCCTCCAACATTTATCCAATGAAAATAGGGACATCCTAAGGAAAAGCAGGGCATTCCTGGATCAAATCAGAAACTGATATAGCTTCTATAAATCTGGGGCTGTCCCTGAAAAATAGGGACACTTGGAGGGTGTGCTGATGGAGTCACCAGAACAAGGATGCTGTTTTGAAAGGAAGGGGAAGCAGTTAGCACCGTGTTCCTGTAATCTTTCAGGGGACATGTGAAACACTTGCCTCCTTTGAACTGCCACATTAAAGGAAGTCATCCCAGCAGGGCAATCCTTGCAACTCAGCTGTGGGAGTTGTTTTTCTTTCTGCTCAAAGGAGTGCTGTTCTTCTTCTTTTTTTAATATTGGGGTGGAGGGAATCCCCCCTCAAAACGCTGCCTTTTGCCATGATCACATGAATATAAGAATGTGCTTTATACCAGATCAGACTATTTGTCTATTGAACTCAGTGCTGTCTAATTCAGGGGTGGGATCAGGGATGATGGGGGTTTTAGATAGTGATGGGCACATTCTGTCAGTTTTCAGTTTCTCTCAGCTTCTTACTTTGCCTGCCTTAAGTTCAGTTCGCCACACTGCCACATCGGTCCCCCCCCTTTTTTTAAAGTATTCATGCAAATTCATCAGCATTCCTGTGTGAATTTCTCCTGATATACACAATTTTTTGTTCGCAAAGCATTTTCCCCTAATGCAAAGCAGCATCAGCCTCATATCTGGTGTTGCTTGGTCGAGTCTAAGAAACCAAAAATCAGTGTGATTCTGAAAGGTTCTGCCCACCATGTTGATTCAAAATGGTACCTAAGTAACTGTATTCAAACATAGACAAAAACCTGCTCCCTGACCTCATGAACCACCATGCAACATTTGGTGACGATAATGTGGTCTTAGGTAGATTGTCCTTTAAATGTGAACACAATCAGAATTCTCTACAAAAACTGGGTATCGGCTACCCCTGGGTCTAGTCTCAGTGGCGGTTCCTCGGGGTCTCGGGGAATGAGGCGCTTTTACTGCCTTCTACTTGATCCTTCTAGCTAGAGATGCCAGGGATTGAACCTGGACCTTCTACATGCAAAGCAGGTGCTCAAACCACTGGGCTATGTCCCTCCCATAAATAATAAGAATAAGAATAAGAATAAGAATAAGAATAAGAATAAGAATAAGAATAAGAATAACCATTTATTATTTCTACCCTGCCCATCTAGCTGGGTTTCTCCAGCCACTCTGGGCGGCTTTCAACATTAGAAACAGAATAAAACTCCAAACATTAAAAACTTCCCTAAACAGGGTTCCCTTCAGATGTCTTCTAAAAGTCGGATAGTTGTTTATTTCCTTGACATCTGATGGGAGGGCGTTCCACAGGGCGGGCGCCACCACCGAGAAGGCCCTCTGCCTGGTTCCCTGTAACCTCACTTCTCGCAGTGAGGGAACCGCCAGAAGGCCCTCGGAGCCGGACCTCAGTGTCCGGGCTGAACGATGGGGGTGGAGACGCTCCTTCAGGTATACTGGGCTGAGGCAAAAATAAAACTAAAAATTGGCAAGCCCTAAATCTCATTCCTCCAGCAAATCCCCCCCCCCCAAATACCACACAGGGCCATGCATCGCCCCCTCTTAACCGTGATCCAGACTTCACAGCAGCACCATTCTGGGCGCAATTTCTGGTTGCAGCTGCATGATGCCAACTGCCAATAAACACAAGGTCCAATGGATGTGGAAAAGCTGTGATTCCCCTCCCCCCCTTACAAACGGCTTCAACGCCGCTTCCAAAACAGCCTGGCGCGCTCCATCGCTTTGGACACGGCAGTAATTCAACATGAGATCTGGTTGGCGAGAAGCAGGGGAGGGAAACCGAGATGGGGGGGGGAGCTGAGGATTGCTGGACCCTACACCGTGGACCACTCGGTTAATGGATGGAAATGAATCCGAAGAGATTTATATGAAATTCCTCATGAGGTAATGCTTATGAGAAGTTATGGGATTAATGAAGTGCTGAGATCTCGTTCTCGGCCTGTCCTTTTATTTATTTCTGACTCAGCCTGGCCTCCTGTTTGTTATTTCAGATTTGTGTTCCTATCCAGGTTTAACTCTCCCTCCCCTTTCCTGGCTCTCTTAAGCTGACCGTTCTCATCACCCACTTTTTTCCAGGGGTGTGGGGGTGGGCTAAGGGGGAGAGAAGAGATGCATGCAAATATTTACAGATTTCTGGAAGGCTCGGTGCGGCTCGTTCGTTGCAGAACGTCCCCCCGGGGAGCCAAAACCCACAATTTGCGGCCACATGCTGCGTGTTTGTCTAGCGCTGGACCGAAGGCGTCGCTCGAGAGACACCCCTGTGAGCCAGGATGGCCGCCGGCAGCAAACCTCAGCACAGTCCCTCCTACACAAATTAGCCGAGAAGACAAATATTTGGAGCAAAGGTTCACAGGCTGGAAACAGGCGCGCGGGGGGGGGGGGGGGGAACTGGAGGGTTCAGGAGAAACTTTTGTGACTATAAGCCCTCTGGATTGCCAGAAAATCATCAGCAGGGAAGGGTGCGATTTGGAGGGGAGAAGTGTGGGGTAAAAGGTGTGAAAGGATTAGACAAATTCATGGAGCTGGGTATGTTTAGCCTGGAGAAGAGAAGGTTGAGGGGTGATATGATAGCCATGTTCAAATATATAAAAGGATGTCATATAGAGGAGGGAGAAAAGTTGTTTTCTGCTGCTCCTGAGAAGAGGACACGGAGCAATGGATTCAAACTACAAGAAAGAAGATTCCACCTAAACATTAGGAAGAACTTCCTGACAGTAAGAGCTGTTTGACAGTGGAATTTGCTGCCAAGGAGTGTGGTGGAGTCTCCTTCTTTGGAGGTCTTTAAGCAGAGGCTTGACAGCCACCTGTCAGGAATGCTTTGATGGTGTTTCCTGCTTGGCAGGGGGTTGGACTGGATGGCCCTTGTGGTCTCTTCCAACTCTATGATTCTATGATTCTATGGAGGTCATCACGACTATGTTCTTCCACGGCTAGAGGCCGTATGCCTCTGGATACCAGTTGTTCGGGAACACACTGAGATCCAGCGCCGAGGGCCTTCTGGCAGTTCCCTCATTGCGAGAGGTGAGGTTACAGGGAACCAGACAGAGGGCCTTCTCGGTAGTGGCGTCCTCCCTGTGGAACTCCCTTCCAATCAGATGTCAAGGAAATAAGCAGCTATCCTATATTTAAGAGACAGCTGAAGGCAGCCCTGTTTAGGGAAGTTTTTAATATCTAATGCTGTGTTGTTTTAACATTCGATTGGGAGCCACCCAGAGTGGCTGGGGAAACTCAGTCAGATGGGCGGGGTACAAATAATAAATTATTACTATTATTATTATTATTATTACTATTATTATTATTATTACTATTACAAGTGTTCTTGAGCTCAGGTCCTGCTTCCCACAGGCATCTGGTTGGCCAACAGGATGCTCGACTAGATGGGCCATTGGCCTGATCCAGCAGGCTCGTCTTCTGTTCTTCTCATGTTTAGACTAGGACCACGGCCCTGGATCTGCTTCCTTTGCAGATGTCTACACAGCACACTCTTTCTGCCATCGCCCTCATGCCTTGCATTGGTGGGCTTCCCAGAAGAGATCTCTTCTGCAGTGGGAAACAGAATGTTGGACCTTTTGGCCTGGCCAGTAGGTTGACTCTTCTGATATCTGTATTCCAGATAAAAATCCGTCTCTCCCTTCACCACCCTGCAAACTATTCTGCCCAGTTTCCTCCCCCTTTCCTTTCTTGCCTTCAACTTATCCGGGCAGCAAAGATCAGATCATGCCAAAGAACAAAGGAGCATAGATGAATAAAGGTAAAGGGACCCCTGACCATTAGGTCCAGTCATGGACGACTCTGGGGTTGCGGCGGTCATCTCGCTTTATTGGCCGAGGGACAGCTTCCAGGTCATGTGGCCAGCATGACAAAGCCGCTTCTGGCGAACCAGAGCAGCGCACGGAAACGCCGTTTACCTTCCCGCCGGAGCAGTACCTATTTATCTACTTGCACTTTGACGTGCTTTCGAACTGCTAGGTGGGCAGGAGCAGGGACCGAGCAACAGGAGCTCACCCCGTCGCGGGGATTCGAACCGCCGACCTTCTGATCGGCAAGCCCTAGGCTCTGTGGTTTAACCCACAGCGCCACCTGGGTCCCTATGAATATCACCTGGGTAGATGAATACCGTGTGCTAAATTCAACTATTTTCCCATTTACGCCAGTGTAGTTTATTCTGATGAGCAGGGGACACCCCAATGGCTGTTTTGAGAAGAACTCCCAAGCACCTGCTACCAGAGATTCCTGCTGTTTTTAGCCTGCAAATATCACACAACCAATTACGCCCTTCTCGGCAATGTCTCTACAGTTTTGCCTTCTGTTAAAATGCATGGCCCATAGCAGATAGGGAGATGAATGAAGCAGGTTTTAGTGGAAGCAAAACTGTAGCAGAACAGAAAGTGCAGATTGCGATGAACATAGGGCAGGCACGTCCAACAGGTAGATCGTGATCTACTGGTAGATCACCGGACGTCTGTGGTAGATCACTGGCTTTCCTCCTCCCTAAAAAAAAGCTACACAATTTAGACCCCAACCCCTAAAAAATGGGCCTTCCTCTTCCCTAAAAAAAGCTCAACATCTTAGACCTGAAGCCCCCAAAGGGGGGTAGATCACTGCCAGTTTTTAACACTGAGAGTAGATCGCAGTCTCTTGGGAGTTGGCCACCCCTGACATAGGGCAATATGAAAATCACTGCCTCCTTACATCCCTGGCTTTGGCCCTTTCCCATAGATGTTCCACAAAACAAACCAGAGCTCACTAATCTAAAAGGGATGGTGGGAAAGATACGCATTTGACTTTCCAAGTATAATTGCCCATTTCATAGAGAATTGAATCAGCTGAATATTATTATTTTTTGGAAACCTAAGTTGTTTCACCCTTTCCAGTGAAGGGCAGAGATATTCCTGCTTTGTCTTTTACTCTTCCCCCTGTTCTCCACTTCCCTTTCCATTAACTGCATCCTAGTCTGGTATCATTTACCGCTTATTTCAAAACTGTTGGTGAGTGGTTGAGGAAGAAGGTGGGAGGCTGGTGTTAGGAGACTCGAAGGGCCTCGTTTAGAAGATAAGGTTAAACAGGGTTTTCCTTACAAGGAAGTTCCATCCCCAATGCTGAATAGAAACCATCTTTTCTCCCCGGTTCAGCACATGCTTGTTACTGGCGCTCATAAATCGGCGGAGCTGTTTCGCAAACTGGTTCCTGTCAAGATTTATCTTCCTCTCCAGGTTGTTTTTCTTTTGCTTAGCAAGACCACAGCAGAGATAATCATAAGGAGGAGGGGACATCCATCTATCTATGCCAGACGTCCCCAAACTACGGCTCGGGGGCCGGATACGGCCTTAGGGACTCATTCATCCGGCCCCCGGCAACCCCTGCCGCCCGCTGCTGCTGGCCACTCTTACCGGCATGGCACGGCTGCCCACTTCCGGGTCAGGGGAGTGCCGGAAATAGCTTCTGCGCATGCGCAAGCGCCATTTCCGGCGCACTTCCGGGTCTGAGGAGGCCCGTGCGCATGCACACAAGCTATTTCCGGTGCTCCGCCGACCCGGAAGTGCGCCGGAAATGACGCTTGCGCATGCGCACAAGCTATTTCCGGTGTTCCGCTGACCCGGAGGTGCGCCGGAAATAGCGTGTGCGCACGCGTATGGGCACTCGCTCCCCCGCCTTCCGGCCCGCCGCGCAATTGCCGCTGGAGGAACCGGTCCGGGGCCTGGCAAGTTTGCCGACCCGTGATCTATGCAATAGCGCTGGCCCATCGGAAACGCAATTCTCTAGATGCAGAGTTGCGCCCCAATTCTGTGCAGTTTAAAACTATTGGTTCCCACCTACGCCTTGTGCAATTTGGCCGTTTGCGGAATCTGGGAGGATTCTGGGGGAATCCAAGAGGGCAGGGCGCATTAGCAGCAACGCCAACTCCAGATTCAAGCTACGAATGCTCCCTAAAGCTTGGGTGTGTTTAGATTTCAGGACTTTGGTCCAGGACCGCTTCCAGTTTCAACATTTTTGTTGTTGTTGAAAAAGAGGAAGGAAAAAGCATAAACGAAAACAGGCTTTCTTTTTCCAACATGGCCCCAGGATAGCTAAGAACGAGTCCCAGGTTTCTCCTTAAAGATTTCTAAGCACCGCCATGCCCTCATTTGGGTGGGCATTTTACACAGACCTGTTTTAGTCATTTGACTCCCCCCAGGAATTCACCCGTAGGGGAAGGATGCTAATTGGGGAACGATCGTTAGGTCAAAATGGACACGGCCTCTCCAGTTAACCAATGCATCCACCTGCAGGCGTGAAATTGTTCCCTGCGGAGCATGATGCAACTGTATGCAATGGAACACTCTCCCTAATTATCCCCATCATCCTGTTAAGTGATCAAAACACAATTAACGGGACGCGAGAGAAGCTTCCCACCTTCGCTTCTCCTTCTTTTTCCACACATTCGTTCGTCTTCTCCCACCCTCGAGTTCCTCCTTCTTTCTAGTTCACCTTTACAAGACCGTTTGGGGGAAGAAGAAGAAGAAGAAGAAGAAGAAGAAGAGTTTGGATTTGATATCCCGCTTTATCACTACCCGAAGGAGTCTCAAAGCGGCTAACATTCTCCTTTCCCTTCCTCCCTCACAACAAACACTCTGTGAGGTGAGTGGGGCTGAGAGACTTCAAAGAAGTGTGACTGGCCCAAGGTCACCCAGCAGCTGCATGTGGAGGAGCGGGGAATCGAACCCGGTCCCCCAGATTAGAGTCTACCGCTCTTAACCACTACACCACACTGGCTCTCGGGAATACGCAATGGATTCAGCAGAGATCTTGGGTTTCTAAATCACATGAAGGTATCGAGTCAGAGCGTTTGTTTCAGATAGCCTTGCCTTGCCTTGCCAGCAACTCTCCTTTGAAACACAGGTGCAGGGGACTGACCTTGGAACTTGTAGCACACAAGGTGGGTTTGCGATTTATTACAGCACTAGGGACGCGGGTGGCGCTGTGGGTTAAACCACAGAGCCTAGGGCTTGCCGATCAGAAGGTCGGCGGTTCGAATCCCCGCGACGGGGTGAGCTCCCATTGGGTGAGCTCCAACGCCTGAAGTCCGTTCTTGAGTACATAAATCCATTAATAGCTCCAGTTAATCCACTAATGTTCACAGAGGAGGGGGAAGTGGGAAGGAGGGGGGAAAGAGAGCCTTGTCCTGGTGACATTGCCTTCCCGACACCTCTGGTTTGCCGGTCCCTGCTCCAACTTGAAAGGTAAAGTGTCTTTCCCTCTCCCTCTGCCAGTCCAGAGCGAGAGTGTGAATGGACGAAATGGGAACGCATTATTGCTGGGGTGGCTGGTGGGCAGGCAGAAGGATACAAACGCTTTCAGCCAAACGGATCAGTTTTAAAAGGCAGCAGCGGTGGGATCTTCCCAACGTGGAAGCTCAAACAGCGTATAAGATTATAGATGCCCCAGGGGCCTTATAAAGCTATTTGGAAGAGATCCATATGAACATTACACTTCTTTATGTGTGGGAAGTGTGAACTATATTTTATATATTTTCACACACCCACACATAGGTGCACACAGAGAGAGATTCCATAATGCCTTTGGCTCCTGCATGGAAAAGTCTCTGCTCCCTTATATGACCATAGGAAACTGCCTTAAATGGAGTGAAGCCTTTGGCCCATTGAGCTCAGTCTTGTCTACACTGACCGGCAGAGGCTCTCCGGGGTTTCAGACTGGGGACAATCCAAGCCCTACCTGGGGATGCCAGTGGAGATTGATCTGGCGACCTTCTGCATGCAAAGTATATGCTCTCGCGCTGAGCTACAGCCCCTGTCTGTCAGGGCTAGAGTTGTGCATAGGTCATCCATCTGGTATGCAGAATGAGACCCTACCTGCCCGCAGACTGTCTTGCCAGAGTGGTGCATGCTCTGGTTATCTCCCGCTTGGACTACTGCCATGCGGTCTATGTGGGGCTACCGTTGAAGGGGACCCAGAAACTACAACTAATCCATAATGTGGCAGCCAGATTGGTGACTGGGAGCGGCCGCCAAGACCACATAACACCGGTCCTGAAACACCAACATTGGCTCCCAGTATGTTTCCGAGCACAATTCAAAGTGTTGGTGCTGACCTTGAAAGCCCTAAATGGCCTCGGCCCAGTATACCTGAAGGAGCGTCTCCACCCCCACCGTTCAGCCCAGACACTTAGGTCCAGCTCCGAGGGCCTTCTGGCAGTTCCCTCACTGCGAGAAGCGAAGTTACAGGGAACCAGGCAGAGGGCCTTCTCGGTAGTGGCACCCTGTGGGATCATGTTGTCAAGGAAACAAACAACTATCTGACTTTTAGAAGGCATCTGAAGGCAGCCCTGTTTAGGGAAGTTTTTAATGTTCGATGTTTTATTGTGTTTTTAATATTCTGTTGGTAGTCGCCTAGAGTAGCTGGGGAAGCCCAGACAGATGGGCGGGGTATAAATATTATTATCATTATTATGATTATTATCATCATCATCATCAACAGAACAGTAACTCCCGCAAAATTAAAGGAATATGTCGAGCAAAGATTTTCAGAGCAAAGAGCAGCCACTGTTTAACTGAGCACAGCAATATTGCCTGGCTGACTGAAGGCAGCAATTCAAGACGGCAAGAACGAGGAGGGAAGGAAGGGGGGGAAAGCAGACGATTATTAAAAATGTGGTCATGTCCAACTGGACAATTCTGAAAGGCAGAAATTCAATGCTTTGAGTGGGAATTCAACCAGGATACGGCTTTAAAAACAAACAAACTTGTGTCGAGGGATCTTGGATAACCTCCCTGTACAAATCCAAAGCACTTTGGATGTCAACGATGTTGGGTCATCTCCAGGCCAGTTGGGGGGCTGCCTTCTGGGTTCTCCAATCCCCAAACACAAGCCCTTTTGTTTTGCCACGGACACGGGTCATTTGTCTGACAATGGATCTTCCAGATGGAAAAGAGGATACCAAGACAAGACTGTACAGCTGAGGAATGACGGCAGTAACGTGGAGATGGTGGAAACTGCCTTAGATAGAGTCACATCCTTGGCCTGTCTAGCTTAGCATAAGTCTATCTAGCTGCAGTTCCCTGGATTCTTTGGGGGAAGCCATGACTGTAAAAGTGATATAGCGGTGCTTTAAACTATAAGGTGTGGCCTCAGTCTCGGCCACAGAGCCATATTCAGCATAGAAAAATAGGAAACCGCCTTACACAATGCCATACTATTTATTCAACTAGCCAAGCATGGTCTACTCTGACTGGCAGTGGCTCCTAGGATCTCAGTTATCATGGCCTTGAGCTCAGAGGAGGAGGAAACAGAGCCTGAGCCAGTGTTACCTGTTCCACACCTGGCAGCATGGCAAGTGGGAGACCACAGTAAGTCAAAGAAGGACTGTGTGTAGGCCAGAAGGTTGGTTCTTAAGAGCCCTAATACCCGGTTTCCCCTAAAATAAGACGTAGCCATAAAATAAGCCACAGCAGGATTTCTACGCATTGGTGAAATATAAGCCATACCCCGAAAATAAGACATAGTGACGCGGCGCCTCTCCCTTAAGACGGCCTGGATAGGCATGGCTATGCAGTGTACTGACGCGGAGCAGTTAAAATCAGACATCCCCCAAAAATAATACTGTGGATTTTTTGAGGGGGAAAATATAAGATGGTGTCTTATTTTAGGGGAAACACGTTATTTCAGGTAATGGGGTGGAGCTTAGGAAGAAGAGTCTCATAAGGGCCTCCAGCCTTGGTTGGAGCACGTGGCTCACTGGGAGCTATCCGTGGTGCTGAAACCACTGGGCAGCAGGTGCTGAAACCTGAAGGGAACCCGGTGCACAAGTTTGGACTGATCCAGCAGGACTCTGCTTCTGTTCTTCTGGATGCACATACAGACCAGGCACTCAACTCCCACACGTTTGGACAGGTAGGTGCCCATGCTCACTCACATCCGTTCAGATCCCCACACTTCTGCCAATCCGCAGAGAAGTGAGAGGGGGTTCTCCCCACCACAGTGCTGCAATTGGATGGGGGAAGAAAGCAGGAGAAGGGAAGACCTCTTCATACTTTTAAAAGCCATTGCATGAAAGTCTTGGCAAACGGAAAGGAGCCCTCCTTCCGGTTCCCTGGGCTTCAATACTTTCTTTCAAAGGCATAACGGAAAAAAGGGTCCTTTCTAAAGGTAAGAAGAGGTTCCCTGCTTGGGGGACTATAGCCAGGAGCGGTGCTAGGGGTTTTTGTGCCCTAGGCGAGGGGGTGGGGCACGTGACGTCATTGTGCATGACGTACGGTGCCCCGTCCCCTGCCCGCTGTGCGCCCCGCGCCGCCGCGATTTTCGCCGCTGGTTGGGGCGGCACTGGGCGGCGGGGGGGGAGGGGCAGGCTGGCCAGCGCCCCCTCCATTTTAGCACTCCCGCCGCCGCGATTTTCGCCCCAATCTGCTCGCTCCGCCGCTGGTTGGGGCGGCGGCGGGGGGCAGGGGGCAGGCTGGCCAGCGCCCCCTCCATTTTGGCGCCCTAGGCAGTTGCCTAGTTCGCCTAAATGGAAGCACCGGGCCTGACTATAGCTGTTTTGGACACCCAAGCATACCCCAAACCACTAACAAGAACCCCATGGATGAAGAGCAAGCAGAACATAGGCTGTTGTTGTTGTTGTTGTTTTAAGAAAACTAAAACTTTGTTTAAAGAAACACTTGGGGGCTTGATGCAGATTCTAAGGATGTGCTCTACTCCTGGGCGTTGGCCTTTTATGAATACATTTCTGAATGAGTCAGACTCCATTGAGTCCCGGCTCTGAAGTCCAATGGATTTGCAAAACACAGACCCTTGAATCAACCACTGGACTGCAGGGGTCTCTGGACACTGGTGCCAAGTCTTGTTCCCTGAGTATTTACTGAAGAAATAATGTGGTTTTAACGCCTTTGGCTTAGTGGGTGCTGATTTGGAGGGAACTACTAAGCGAGGACAAAGAACAGGTTCCACCTGGAGAGCATTTACCTGTCCTGAGTGCCGTGCGATCCCACTTTCTCGTTCTTCATGCAGAAATCAGGCGAGCTTTGCAAATAAACCAGCTCCGTCTCCTTTACCGGGCGGATGTCAAGATCCTTGGGGACTAGATGCTTGCGGGTGCCCATAGGCCGGTGCACCACCTTTGTAGCTGAAAGGTATTTGTTTTTTAAATCCAGGGCAATGTCTCTCAGTTCCTGAAGGCCCCTCCAGCAGGTCTTGATTGAGCAGGAACCAGATACTCCGTGGCATTTGCATTTCATCTCCAGAGAAGCTTTCAGGGCCTGTAGAGAGAGCAACACAGGGATTTTGAAGTGACTTTTCCCTTTGGCTCAAATGCTCATCATCCATCATCCCCCAACTGTTGCCGCCCCTCCCAAGGAAACGCTGAAAGGAGTAGATGTCCTCACTGTGTTACAATCAAGGCTGTGCGTCTTGGGGATGAAACTCTGTTGTATATAATTTGCATAGATTTGGGGAAGCATTTCGATTCTGCCCCTGTTTATCTCTCTTTGCCCCCTGACTCCAGCTCCCTGCCCCGCTCCGCCCTCCGCCGTCTTGCCCCACTGTTGCAATTTAGATTGTAAGCTCACGGGGGCAAGGACCCACAATTTTTGCTTGCGCTACTCAGTTACACCATGAAACAATTCAGCCTGCTTTTGCTCATCGTGGGAAGAAGTACACAGAAACTCATCTCTGAGTCTACTGCTTGGACTACTGCAATGTGCTTACGTGGGGCTACCTTTGAAGATGACCCGGAAACTACAATTAATCCAGAATGCGGCAGCTAGACTGGTGACTGGGAGTGGCCGCCGGGACCACATAACACCGGTCCTGAGAGAACTACATTGGCTCCCAGTATGTTTCCGAGCACAATTCAAAGTGTTGGTGCTGACCTTTAAAGCCCTAAACGGCCTCGGTCCTGTATACCTGAAGGAGCGTCTCGACCCCCACCGTTCAGCCCGGACACTGAGATCCAGCTCCGAGGGCCTTCTGGCGGTTCCCTCACTGCGAGAAGCAAAGCTACAGGGAACCAGGCAGAGGGCCTTCTCGGTGGTGGCGCCAGGCATTTTTGCTTGCCGAGCAAGGCAGGTGGGAGCCAGACCAAAACAGAACGCTTAGTGGAAACTGGAAAATAGAATGTATGGCAAGCCATAACCTTATATGCAAGGCAATAACTGAAACATAAGGACGTGGGTGAAGCTGTGGTCTAAACCACTGAGCCTAGGGCTTGCCGATCAGAAGGTCGGCGGTTCGAATCCCCGCGACAGGGTGAGCTCCTGTTGCTCGGTCCCTGCTCCTGCCAACCTAGCAGTTCGAAAGCACGTCAAAGTGCAAGTAGATAAATAGGTACCACTTCAGCGGGAAGGTAAACGGCGTTTCCATGCGCTGCTCTGGTTCGCCAGAAGCGGTTTAGTCATGCTGGCCACATGACCCGGAAGCTGTATGCCTGTTCCCTTGGCCTATAGAGCGAGATGAGCATGCAACCCCGGAGTCGTCCGCGACTAGACCTAATGGTCAGGGGTCCCTTTACCTAACTGAAACATTAATGGGCATGGAGCAGAGAATAGATGGACTCTCCCATAAAAGCCAAAGGGTTGTGATATCTGGTGGGGGAACGGGGGCTCAATGAGACCATCAGACTGACTCTCCAGGGTCTCAAACAGGAGTTTTTACCAGACCTACTTGAAGATGGCATGGATTGGACCTGGTGCCTTTGCTCAACCACAGGCATGCAGGGTAATAATAATAATAATAATAATAATAATAATAATAATAATTCTTTTATTTGTACCCCGCCCATCTGGCTGGGTCTCCCCAGCCACTCTGGGCGGCCTCCAACAGATATAAAATACATTAAAATCACAGGTTAAAAGCTTCCCTAAATAGGGCTGCCTTGAGGTATCTTCTAAATGTCAGATAGTTGTTCATCTCCTTAACCTCTGCTGGGAGGGCGTTCCACAGGGCGGGCGCCACTACCGAGAAGGCCCTCTGCCTGGTTCCCTGTAGCTTTGCTTCCCGCAGTGAGGGAACCGCCAGAAGGCCCTCGGTGCTGGATCTCAGTGTCCGGGCTGAACGGTGGGGGTGGAGACGCTCCTTCAGGTATACAGGACCGAGGCCGTTTAGGGCTTTGGGAGTAAGGATTTGGGAGAGGGCCTTCTCTGTGGCAGCCAGAGAACAGGCCAACACCTCCCTCCAGGAACTCTGCCATGAGTGACCGCAGGAGAAAACATGCTGGTGCAATGGGTCTCCTGCCCAGTTTCCCTTAATGGTACCCACAGTCTGCCAGCTGAGGAGTCCACCTCCATTCGCTTCTCGGCAGGGTGATGGCCCAGCCAAAAGCTCTCCCTTTGTACACAGGTTCAGCCCAATTGCTGGTTGAATCCGTAGCGGCTTCCAACCCTTTTGTTAACCCCGGACGGCGATTGCATAATGAGAATATCCCTTTTCGGAATTGGTTACCTGTCTCCCTACTTCACTGTTGTGCAGATGCATCAGCTTATTGGCTTGTGATCCTGATTTTTTCATCTTCATGGGAGCATCTGAAAATTTGGACCCCATGACAAGACCATAGTTGAGGTTGTCAGCACATCCTCCCCAGCGATACCCAGGTCCAGGTGTCTCACCTGGGATGGGACCACAGGAGCAGCCAGGGAGGTCCCCGGTGGTGCAGGCTCTGGCGATGGTGTGGCTGATGGCTGCGGCGGAGAGGGCGTACACAAAGGCAGACTCCCTCGTGCCTGCGGAGACAGAAAGGGCGATCGGAATACATTTCCACTGGGTTTTCAATTGGGTAGGAAACAAACGGGGGAGGGAAACATGGCTCGATGAATAGGAAATCTCAGAAGCTCTCATCCAGTCCAACCCCCTGCCAAGCAGGAACACCATCAAAGCATGCTTGACAGATGGCTGTCAAGCCTCTGCTTAAAGACCTCCAAAGAAGGAGACTCCACCACACTCCTTGGCAGCAAATTCCACTGTCAAACAGCTCTTACTGTCAGGAAGTTCTTCCTAATGTTTAGGTGGAATCTTCTTTCTTGTAGTTTGAATCCATTGCTCCGTGTCCGCTTCTCTGGAGCAGCAGAAAACAACCTTTCTCCCTCCTCTATATGACATCCTTTTATATATTTGAACATGGCTATCATATCACCCCTTAACCTTCTCTTCTCCAGGCTAAACATACCCAGCTCCCTAAGCCGTTCCTCATAAGGCATCGTTTCCAAGCCTTTGACCATTTTGGTTGCCCTCTTCTGGAGACACTCCAGCTTGTCAGTATCCAATGTCCAATATTAAATAAAATACCCAATACAGAAATCACAGGTATCACTGGATGCCAAATGTAGGCATTGGATATTCACTGAAAATAAGAACCAGAATATTCACATATTCTTATTTTCTGTAGAAGAAGAAGAAGAGAGTTTGGATTTGATATCCCGCTTTATCACTACCCGAAGGAGTCTCAAAGCGGCTCACATTCTCCTTCGCCTTCCTCCCCCACAACAAACACTCTGTGAGGTGAGTGGGGCTGAGAGACTTCAGAGAAGTGTGACTAGCCCAAGGTCACCCAGTAGCTGCATGTGGAGGAGCAGAGACGCGAACCCGGTTCACCAGATTACAAGTCTACCGCTCTTAACCACTACACCACACTGGCTCTCTGTATTATTATTATTATTCTTTATTATTATTATTATTATTATTATTATTATTATTATTATTATTATACTGCCCTATACCCGCAAGTCTCAAGGCAGTTTTGGGAAGTCACTGCAGCTCTATAGCAAACTATACGCATAGAGTTGGAAGGGACCTTGAAGATCATCTGGTTCAACCCCTTGCAATGCAGGAATATGTAGCTGTCCCATATGGAAATCCAACCGGCAACCTTGGCATTATCAGCACTAAGCTCTGGCCAGCGGAGCGATTCATCTAACTAAGAGATGAGAGAACCAGCCCTATCATTAGGCAGAGTGAGGTCATTGCCTCAGGTGGCAGACACAGGAGGGCAGGCCCCTCCAAACTGTTCCCCCACCTGTGCCCCCTGGCGAATCCCCTCTGCTGGAGGGCATAGCAAAGTGTGCCGTGGGCTTGTTATGCACCCACTAAACCAGCCATCTGTCCTCAGGTGCCCTTGGGGACTGTATTCTGTTGCCAGTGTGGAAGTAAGATTCAACTGCCAGTCCAGTCTGTTTCCGTACATGGGGGGAAGGCATCAGCTTGCCATTTAAGAACACAGAGAACTGCTTTATAATGAATCAGGCCATTGCTCTCCAAAGTTTGAGGCAGGCGACGTTCCAAACCCTACCTGGATTGAATCGGGGCCCTTCTACATACAAAGCAGATGGCGTACCCATAGAGATGTATCCAGTCTGCGTTCAACAAAATGCCTAGGGGTGGCCCTACATATCAGATACACGAATCTAAGAACATAGGGCGCTGCCTTATAATGAGCCAGACCATTGGTTCAGTATTGCCTGCACTGACCTGCAGCAGCTCTGGTTCAGGATCATTCCCAGCCCCACCTGTAAACACCAGGGATTGAACTGGGGATGTTTTGCATGCAAACCAGGTTCTCTACCGCTGAGCTGCAGCCACCCTAGCATGGCCAGTCTGCAGAATTTTTTAATATTTTTTTAAAAAATAATTTTTATTAGGTTTTACAATTTTGTATTCATCACACTAACATTGTTCACAAAGAAAGAAAAATGCAATTCCTAAACTCCCCACCACCACCACCACCAACTTCCCTCAACTTCCTCTTCTGGTTTCTTGCATATTAACTTCTCCTGCTTGTTTTATTGTACTTTGATATTACTTTCTTAAATAAAATGTTATTTTATGTACTTTTCCTTTATTGTACCACAAATGCGCATGCCATCCAAATCTATTATCATGTCCTTCCAGGTCTAACATGTCTGTGTTTTCTAATTTCATCCAATCCCAGAACCAAGTAACACACACAGCCTCATAATATAATTTATAATATACTGTAATTTAATTTAAAGTCTGCAGAATTAAGGCACTAAATGTGTGCTATGCAAATAGCACCCTTTACCTCTCTCCAAATCCAGGAGGTAGTTGGGCGCCAGCTCGATGGAGGAGCAATTCCACCGCATGTCGGAGAAGGTCTTGCGGCACGTCTTGATCACCTCCCGCGCTGCCTGGATGATGGTTTGCATCAGCTCCAGGTTGCTCCGGCACAGCTGCACTTGCGAAACCACCAGCCCTTCCAGCTGCTTGCAGTGCTGCGTCTGGTTCAGGGCTAGAACCGAGGGAGTCTTGAACAAGGCTCTGGGAAGGCGAAGAAAGAAACACACCCAGCCAGCACCATTAGCAATTTTGCCAATCCTCAAAGGTCCCAGAGAAGGAGACTTGGCACTCCCAGAACCCTGACAGGCGTCCCCATTCGATCCGGCTTTAATGAATTTCATAACCAAACTCACGGCAACGCAGTTGACGGAAACCAGTTACAACATATATTTTTTTACTGTCCTATTCATTCGGCAGCTCGGTCTAAATTTCTGTTTCCACTTTTGAAGAAATCCCATGATGGAACCCAGGATGCTAAAATAATGTATTTATTAAATGACGAGGATCCGAACAGAACCCATACAGTCGCTAGGTTCTTGATTAATGTGCTAGCTACAAAGAAGAGAAATGGTTCCTTGTTCATTTACGATAATGTAGAAAATAGCTAAGATCTATAAAGGGGCGATCAAATAGGTGATAAAATAATTTTTAAAGTGCAATTGGATTGCTCAGATTTCGGTTTGATCTTGATGGAAAGGTGTAAATGGGTTATTTTAAAATTGGTTCTGCATCATCTTGTATAAAATTGTTAAATTGCGTACTGTGTGTATTATGATGACTCTGTTTTTGTTATGTTTTATGGGCCAATGGCCGAAATAAACCTACCTACCTACCTACCTACCAGTTCCCAGCTTGCAGCACACCTCTCCGTTTCCCTAATCCCTATCTGAAAACATCCTAAGTAGTTTGTGCAGCCATCAGGCTGGACTGAAGTGAACCGTCTCATTCTGTGTCTGTTCTCAGAAGCAGCTCCCCATTGCCAGAGATTTCACGTCCCCACTGGGCACAGATCAGCATTGTGCTTTGATTGATTTGCCGTCAACATCTTCGAGTCTCATTCCGGCTATTTAATCCTATCAACAGAGGCGACCCCCATGACTTTCCCAACGATGTTGGGTAAAGGATCCCTGGACGGTTAAGTCCAATTTGGCTATGGGGTGCAGCGCTCATCTCGCTTTTCAGGCTGAGGGAGCCGGCGTTTGTCCACAGACAGCTTTCTGGGTCATGTGGCCAGCAGGACTAAACCGCTTCTGGCACAATGGGACACTGTGACAAGTGCCAGAGTACATGGAAACGCCGTTTACCTTCTCGCCACAGCAGTACCTATTTATCTACTTGCACTGGTGTGCTTTCGAACTGCCAGGTTGGCAGGAGCTGGGACAGAGCAACGGGAGCTCACCCCGTCTCGCGGATTCGAACTGCTGGCCTTCCGATCGGCAAGCCCAAGAGGCTCAGTGGTTTAGACCACAGCGCTACCAACATCCCCACATTGTGACACTATGCCCGATGATATGGGATGGTCTTACAGATGCTTATATTTTATGGGTAAGATGGGTTTAAGGTGCTGGTTTTGACCTTTAAAGCCCTATGCGGCCTAGGACCCTCGTACCTAAGGGACCGCCTCTCCTGGTATGCCCCTAACCCTAACCCTTAAGGTCCTCAAATAATAACATTTTGGAGGTCCCGAGCCACAAGGATGCTAGGCTGGCTGCAACTAGGGCCAGGGCCTTCTCAGTACTGGCCCCAACTTGGTGGAACGGTCTGTCACAAGAGACCAGGGCCTGCAAGACAGAGCTGACATCTTTCCGCAGGGCCTGCAAGACAGAGCTGTTCCGCCTGGCCTTTGGGTTGGTTTTAGTTTAACCCTGATGTTTCATTCCTTTATGGTTTGATTGGTGGGCTACTTAAAAATGAGGCTGCATTTTAAACTTTGAATCGTATTTTAATCTGCATTTTAATTGATTGTTTTGTATGTTTTGTTGTGATTTTATGGGTGTTAGCCGCCCTGAGCCCGGTCTTGGCTGGGAAGGGCGGGGTATAAATAAAATTTTATTATTATTATTATTAACTACTGGCGTCAGCCCAAGAAATTTTGCTGCCTGAGGCAAGGTATAGTGATTATATATAAGTGTCCCTGGGAGAGCTGGGTTCAAATCCCCACTTGGCCATGAAGTTCTCTGGGTGACGTAGGGCCAGTCATCACCTCTCAGCCTAACAACTTCACAGAGTAGTTGTGGGGATTAGCTAAGGTGGGGCAGAACCATGTATGTCACCTTGAGCTCCTTGGAGAAACAGGTGGGATATAAATGCAGTCAATAAGGAAATGCATACATGAACAGGGCCATGGAATCATCACCTGCACCAGAAAAAAAGCACCTTTTGGTGGACTGATGGTTGTTGTGAGATTCCACAACACGCCCTAAATGGCCTCGGCCCAGTAGACCTGAAGAAGCGTCTCCATCCCCATCATTCGGCCCGGACACTAACGTCCAGCTCCAAGGGCCTTCTGGCGGTTCCCTCACTGCGAGAAGCAAAGTTAGAGGAAACCAGGCAGAGGGCCTTCTCGGTGGTGGCTCCCTCCCTGTGGAACACCCTCCCGTCAGAATGTCAAGGAAATAAACAACTATCTGACTTTTAGAAGACATCTGAAGGCAGACCTGTTTATGGGAGTTTTTAATGACTGTTGTTTTAATGTATTTTTAATCTCTGGTTGGAAGCCACCCAGAGTGGCTGGGGTATAAGTAATGGTGGGGTCAGTGGCGTAGGAAGGGGGGCTGAGGGGGCAGAGCACCCCGGGTGCCACTCTGGGAGGGGCGACAAGAGGGCCCCTGTCTCCCCCCAGGTGTAGAGTGGCTGACGGCGTCCATATGGGCTGCCACCCATACAGCCGCCACGCGCAAGCAGCAGCCCGTAAGGACTGCGCATGTGCGGCATTCCGTACGGAGTGTGCATGCGCGGGATGCCACACATGCGTAGTCTGTATGAGGTGCCGCACATGTGCTGCCCTGGGTGCCAGAGAGGGTTCCTTCGCCACTGGGTGAGGTAGAATTAATAAATTATTATTATTATTATTATTATTATTATTATTATTATTATTATTCGAACCCTGAATTCCCTGGCGCCAGACTTTTCACTGCTAACCCACACAGCTGTGTGGAGATTCAGTCAATCACTCATACATTACTCTTGAAAGCTGCGTTGCTTTTGAGTGAAAGTGGAGGCGGAATAATTAAAAAAAGGGAAGGGTCGCTAGAGAGACAGGTAAAAACTCGCTTCGTGTGACTTTGCGTCATATTGGAAGAAAAAAGAAGTCCCCGAAATTAGAGAATGGCAGGAAAAATTATTCAACTACATGGATTTGGCTAAATTAACAGACGCAATTAGGGGCAACAGCAAACAGAAATTCCAAAAAAAGTTGGGGAAAATTCGGAGATTATTTAAGGAAACAATGCCCCGCGGTAAAGACTTGGATCCATTTCTAAGCACTCTGTATTGGAAATTAATAAATAAATGGTATGGGATAAAGGAAGTTAGATTTTGGAAATAGAAAAAAGACAAAGTAGCAACAAAGGATGGATTAACAACCTGAGAGGACGGCGAGGGGGAGTCAAAGGGGGGGGAAGGAGGGGGAAGAAAGGAAAGAAGTATAGAAATAAATACAAGAATGAAGGAAGAAATAGGTATAAGTATATGTTTAAAGTACGGATAATAGGAATAGAAGATCAAAGTAATAATAATAATAATAATAATAATAATAATAATAATAATATTTTATTTGTACCCCACCCATCTGGCCGGGTCTCCCCAGCCACTCTGGGCAGCCTCCAACAGATATTAAAATACATTAAAATATCACAGGTTAAAAACTTCCCTAAATAGGGCTGCCTTCAGGTATTTTCTGAATGTCAGATAGTTGTTTATCCTTTTAACCTCTGCTGGGAGGGCGTTCCACAGGGCGGGCACCACTACCGAGAAGGCCCTCTGCCTGGTTCCCTGTAGCTTTGCTTCTCGCAGGGAGGGAACCGCCAGAAGGCCCTCGGAGCTGGACCTCAGTGTCCGGCCTGAACGGTTAGGGCTTTAAAGGTCAGCACCAACACTTTGAATTGTAGTTTTATGTTTATATGGTATAACCAGAGGAGGTACGAGAAGGTGATTTTCTTCGTTTCTTATTTTTTTGTATAAAGGTAGTCTTATATGTTTGATGTAAATTTTTAGTTTTTATGTTTTTCTTCTTGTATGGATGTGTATTCTTTTAAGATACTCAATAAAGGATTAAAAATATATATATATATTTTAAAAAAACTCGCTTCGTGTAGCACAAAAGGCCCACAGTTGACCACGTTGCAGTGGAGAAGGTGGTGTTTTGTCTCCGTGTTGCAGCTGGAAATCTGAGGGGTTAATGGAAGGGAAGCGGACATTTTGGAAAGGATTCTATCCCAGCCACCCAGCCAGGTCAGGCTGAAACACGAAGAGCTACTTCCCGTGCAGCTTTTATCATCTAGCTGGCATGGCCGTAAACCGTTCTCCTTTTGCTCATAAAATGTCTTTTACGGCTCACAGCTGGAGAATGACCCTCTCGACAGTTCGGTGACGGCCACCGCTTGAAGGGCAGGTCCACCTCTAGCTGCGCTAAAATGGCACTTGCGCCTCGCCTCGGTTTCTCCGTGTGCCGTGTTGAGACCCCGAGGTGAATATCCTTTGGTCGCTAATGGACACGTTTTATGGGTGTGATTTATCCCCTGCCACCGGCAAATGGGCACTTCGCCGACTCTCTTAAAGACCTGGATTAGAGGCGGGCTTGGAACCAGATGCTTTGATCAGGGGAACCCTTATCCGGAGCTGCCTCTGAGGAGTTTGAACCTGCGCCACGTGAGGCTCTTACCTCAGCAATGGGCTTAGCCATTAGTCGCCACCCACCCCTTCAAAGCCTTCTCCGGCTCTGAACTTTGAAAGTTTGGTTTGGCAAATGGGACGGCGAAGACTGCCAGATCTGACTAAAAAGCAAGGGGAAAGGAAACGCTCCAGAATGTTCTGGAAGCGCATGTAAGGATGGAAAGGGGACTTTGATGCCCACAAAGCTGCTGGCGGGATGTAGCCTGGGCCTATCCTTTCGCTTTCTTTTATAAAAAACTGTTTTAGCTGTTTCTAATTTATCTGTAAGCCTCCTTGAGTCCCTGTTGGGGGGGGAGCTGGGACATTAACAACAACAACAACAACAACAACAACAACAACAACAACAACAGCCAGTATTTTTAATACTGCTTTTCAATACTATTTTTACAGAGCCATTTACAGCATAAGAACATGATAATTTGACTATTTAAGCCAATAAAACGACAGGAGGGGTTGATTAAAAATTAGGTTCAGTCAGGTAGAAGTTTATCAGAAAGCTGCCTCAAAAGCTAGGCAAAACAGATCTATTTTTGTCAGCTTTTGGCAGGGTGGATCTGATCATTCCATCAGGCAGGCGGAAATGTTCTAGCTCTATGTTGAATTCCTCCCTATATTGTGTGTTTGTGCGCCACATGGACAAATGTACGATAGACGGTGTCCTGGTCTGAAGAAACAAAAAACGTTTGTGCAGAACAGCATACTACAAATGGTGGCATTTAACACTCTCAAGCATTCTGTGAAAGGAGCTTATAAACTGGCAACTGTTTCCATCATCAAAACGCTTTAGAGCACTTGGTTATAACTTGTGTGTGTTAAAACTTTGCACTTTAACAGGACAGTGAATTCCGGTAGAGTAAGGGAGGATTTGCGAGACGACAGAAAGAGAGATATCTCAAAATGTGGAATCAAAGAGAGGAATTTGGTTAACTCTTAGGCGGCGCTGTTTCTCATAGAGCCAGTCACGCTCTAAAGAGCTGAGCGTGACGGATAAATATAGTTTCTGATCGTCTTTCACATTTGAACCTCTTGCTTTAAAGCTTCGTAATTGGAAACATCTCTGTGGGTGAATCGGGAGAGAGGCAGAAAAATTACGCGCGTTCTGGCTGGCGTTTCCGAGAGCACAACACGGCGTTTGGTGCAGCTCAATACAGAAACGGCCGATCTGTCTTATGCCTTGGCAATGCAGCCTGCATATTGTTTTCAACTTCTCCCGCCTCTGAAGTACCCGGTTCTGTTTTCAAGTTCAGCTGGTGCATTAGGGAACCCTCCACTGTTCTATTGCTGGTTTTGTGCATCATCGCGGCTCGCAGTCTCAATGGCTGTGTCTTGCCTCCCAGGGTCTGAGGTGTAAGTCTTTGAGCATCAGTTAGTGGGAATCGAACGTGCGGAGAAAGCCGTTGCACTCAGGTCCTGTTTGTAGGCTTAAGAACAAAAGAAGAGCCTGCTGGATCAGGCCAATGGCCCATCTAGTCCAGCATCCTGTTCTCACAGTAAATAAGAATAAAAATGTGTACCCCACAACCGAGACCATTCCATTGTAACTATCCAACCTCCCAAAATTTCAACACCTCTTGCGGTGGTTTGACCACTTTCCATTTTAATAGTACAGATTCTACAAACACCCTCCATTATCTCCTCAAAATCATTTCTCCTGCATATTCCCCCATCTTACCTTAACGGCGCATGTTAATTTATCACGAATAGCCATATCCCACACCTCTTCATAACATTCTTCCATGTTATATTCGGCTTGCCCCTTCTACTTCCTAGTTATAATAATTCGTGCAGCTGCCAATAAATTTGTGAGCGAGACCTTCATAGCCCATGAACCTTCCACCCCATCATAAATTGATACCGGTAATAGTGCTACCTCTGAACTCCACCCCCATCGTTCTGCCCAGACACTTAGGTCCAGCGCCGAGGGCCTTCTGGTGGTTCCCTTGCTGAGAGAAGCCAAGTTACAGGAAACCAGGTGGAGGGCCTTCTCGGTGGTGGCGCCCGCCCTGTGGAACGCCCTCCCACCAGATGTCAAAGAGAACAACAACTACCAGACTTTTAGGAGACATCTGAAGGCAGCCCTGTTTAGGGAAGCTTTTAATGTTTAATAGACTATCGCATTTTAATATTTTGTTGGAAGCCACCCAGAGTGGCTGGGGAAACCCAGCCAGATGGGCGGGGTATAAATAATAAATTATTATTATTATTTTGGTCAGCTTTAACCCAGTGATTTCTGTTATCCCCAATCCTCATTTCCAAGTTCGTGGCCATCACTGACTCTTGTTCCAAAGTTTAACTATGTACTTCATGTAGAATTCCTTTCTTTTCTCCATCCTGAATCTGCCAACATTCAATTCCATGAGTCCAAGTGTTAGGAAAGAAGTAGAAAAAAAACTTCTCTCCATCCACTTTCTCTGCACTTTGCAAAATTTTATAAGCTTCTATCGTGTCACTTCTTACTTGCTTTTCGTCTACAGAAAAAAAAATCCCCAAACGCTGCAAACTTTTATCATATGGGAGCTAAGGTGCCAACTCTAAGCGGTGCCCTCAGCCCCACCCCCAAAGTATGTGGGGATGGGGCTGGTTCCCCCTCCCAACTTGAGGAGCCGGGCCTCGCTGGACCCCCCATGGCAGCGCTGCTTCCTTCAAATGCACATGGCATCACATGTATGTGTCACATGTGTGACATTACCCACATATGATGAGTCCCCCCAGTGTTGGGAGGAACTGAGCGCATCTGCATGGGAGAACAGGATTCTGAATTCGGTGGGCTTTTTAAAAATCCAGCAGGGCTCTTCTTGCATTCTTATGAAGAGCAGAATACAATAACGATACAGTAGTAAAGAAAAGAGCTGGACCATCAAGAAGGCTGATCGCCAAAGAATTGATGCTTTTGAATTATGGTGCTGGAGGGAGACTCTTGAGAGTCCCCTGGACTGCAAGAAGATCAAACCGATCCATTCTGAAGGAAATCAGCCCTGAGTGCTCACTGGAAGAACAGATCCTGAAGCTGAGGCGTCAATACTTTGGCCACCTCATGAGAAGAGAAGACTCCCTGGAAAAGACCCTGATGTTGGGAAAGATGGAGGGCACAAGGAGAAGGGGACGACAGAGGACGAGATGGTTGGACAGTGTTCTCGAAGCTACCAAGATGAGTCTGACCAAACTGCGGGAGGCAGTGGAAGACAGGAGTGCCTGGCGTGCTCTGGTCCAGGGGGTCACGAAGAGTCGGACACGACTAAACAACAGTAAAGAAAAAAGTATGTCACATATATTCCGTATTCCACTGTCGAGATATTTCTGCTGCTTAGATCCTGAAAGCCTATGCTCATCTTCCACTGAGCCTAATGGGACTTACTCCCAAGCAAGCAGATACAATTCTGTAGGAAGCCACATGCCATTGGCCCATCTAGCTCAGTATTGACTGTACTGGCAGCGGCTCTCCAGGGATACAGATAGGGAATGTTCCCAGCCTTGCATGGACATTCCAGGGATTGAACCTGGGATCTTTTGCATGCAAAGCAAATGTTCTGCCACTGAGCTATTGCCCTTCCCTGACCCGGGCTTGCAGGCTTGTACCGAGGGCTGGATTTAGCTTTCATGAGGCCCTAAGCTACTGAAGGAAATGGGGACTTTTATATGTCCAGCTGTCCTTTGTCAACAACAAATTGTCACTGTTTATTTGTGTTGAATAAATGCTATATGGTACTTTATGGACCTAATAAGTATCTAAAGCCATTTGCCCATGTTGCCATGCAACCAGTCCATGCAGAATGTAGGCACCCTATATAGAGAAAGGAGCAAACCAGTGATATTTGAGGGAGCAGGCGAGCAGGCGGGGCCCATGACTTACATCACAGGAGTCTGCACAACACAAAACACTCTTGCTGTATGTAGGTTTTATTTTATTTGTTTTTGACATATTTTGGAAATGTACATCCAGTTTTTTTCCTTTAATTTTTTTGGGGCCCCCAAGAGATTGGGGCCCTAAACTATAGCTTGTTTAGCTTATACATAAATCTGGCACAGCTTGTGTGATGTATGTGTCTTTAACTGTGGAATTTCATTGTGTGCACCTGAATCCTATTAGCCAGGATACAGGTATTTTAGTTGGAACCTGTTCCCCTCCCTGTATTCGACTCTGTCGTTTCCTCCCCCTTCGGTGTGGACGCCGTTCCTTAATAAACTATGAATGCTGTTTGATAAAGACTGTCTAGCAGCGTTGCTTCCTCATTGCTGAGGTCCAAGGTTTTCCCGGAGACATTACAGCTTGTACCTTCCTATTAGGTGAAATTTCCTGAGCTACAGTTCTCCCTGCCTGAGATCTTGGACAGAGCTGTTTTTTTTAAATTCTTCTCTTTCTAAAAAAAGAAGTTATTACCACTCTTCAGCCCTTCGCCTGATAATATAAACAAGTGTCAAATCAGATTTATACCGAGTTGATGAGGCTTTCAAATAGTGTTAGGGATACTGTCAGAAAAGCATACGCCTGATTGCCACAGACTCCCAGTCCAGGCGCATATTGCGGGGTTTGTCAGCTCACGTAATTACCTTGGGCAGGCTGAACACATTCACTCAGAAGAAGGAATAAGGTACAGCAGGTAACATGGTACAAGACCCTCTCCAGCTCTTTGAGTCTCTAATCCTCCGAAGAGAATTTTCCTGACTCTAGAAAACTGGAGGCTCCAGTTGCATAAATAAGCACAGGTGGCGCTGTGGGTTAAACCACAGAGCCTAGGGCTTGCTGATCAGAAGGTCGGCGGTTCGAATCCCTGCAACGGGGTAAGCTCCCGTTGCTGGGTCCCTGCTCCTGCCCACCTAGCAGTTCGAAAGCACGTCAAAGTGCAAGTAGATAAATAGGAACCGCTCTGGCGGGAAGGTAAACGGCGTTTCCATGCGCTGCTCTGGTTCGCCAGAAGCGGCTTTGTCATGCTGGCCACACGACATGGAAGCTGTACACTGGCTCCCTCGGCCAATAAAGCGAGATGAGTGCTGCAACCCCAGAGTCGGACACGACTGGACCTAATGGTCAGGGGTCCATTTACCTTTACATACTAAAGATTATCATGCAGTGCACCCTTCCAGGGACAGTGAAGCACCATCACTGGCGGGGCCAAAGATTTGTAGGCCCCAATGTCTCTAGCGAAGGGGACAGAGTGGCTTCCTGGCTCTAACCCTGATGCTGACCCTCCAGGGACAGTCCAGGATTTACAAAAGAAGAAGAAGAAGAAGAAGAAGAAGAAGAAGAAGAAGAGGAGCAGGTGGAGGAGTTTGGATTTGATATCCCGCTTTATCACTACCCGAAGGAGTCTCAAAGCGTCTCACATTCTCCTTTCCCTTCCTCCCCCACAACAAACACTCTGTGAGGTGAGTGGGGCTGAGAGACTTCAGAGAAGTGTGACTAGCCCAAGGTCACCCAGCAGCTGCATGTGGAGGAGCGGAGACGCCAACCCGGTTCACCAGATTACAAGTCCACCGCTCTTAACCACTACACCACACTGGCCCCGTTTCTGATTTGATCCCAGAACGTGCCGCTTTTCCTTAGGGCATCTCTATTTTCATCAGAGAAATGCTGGAGGGTATGGAGTTGTGCGACCCCCGAGCCAAGGAGATAAGTAACTATACAACCTTTAGAAGACATCTGAAGGCAGCCCTGTCTAGGGAAGTTGTTTAATGTTGTATTATGTTTTTATATATGTTGGAAGCCGCCCAGAGTGGCTAGGGCTAGCCCAGTCAGATAGGAGGGGTATAAATAAAATAATAAAACAAAATAAAATATAATAAATAATAATAATAATAATAATAATAATAATAAAATATAATATAATAATAATAATAATAATAATAATAATAATAATAATAGAATATTGTAACTGCCCTTCGCCATAAAGTCCCAAGGCAGGTTAAAACAATAGAACATACAATTATTCGTGTTTTGCTTTTTTAAAACAAATTAAATCATTACCAGTCTAAAACAGAATGGTATAAATTTAGCCCAAGAGGTGGGCCCCACAAAACCAGAGCAAAGAGATGCAATTTCAGCACAGGCCAGAAGCTGTACTATGAGGATGCTAGAAGAAGCTCTGTAGGATGGGAAACCCCACAGTTCAGGGGCTGCCACAGAGAAAGCTCCCTCCCAGGCTGCCATTCCCAGCACTTTTGAGAGTGGTGGAACTATCAAGAGAGCGCCTTCTGCAAAGCTTAGCACCCAAGAAGGTTGGTAGGAGTGGAGATGGTCTTTCAGATATTTTGTGCCTACGGTAAGTTATTAGAGTTTTATGAGACTCAAGGCGGTAGGTCCTAAGAGAGGTGACCTGCAAGGCAGAGGCTCAAAGGGACTTAGTTCAACAACAGCCTTTCTTGGAGCACATTGCTCACTGGGATCTCTCCATGGTGCTGAAATAACCAACCAGCCTTGCTCCATGGGATCCTGCATGGGACCAAAACAGGATGGCTGTGATAATGCTCCATCATGTATATCATCATCATCACCATCTTGCAAAACTAATGCATACTAGCCTAGGAATCCCTCTCATTTTGGAATGATTGAACTGGATGGAGATTATTTAATTCAATTTCCAAGCATTTTGAAACAAATGCATTGAGGTCCAGCTCCAAGGGCCTTCTGGTGGTTCCCTCACTGCGAGAAGTGAGGTTACAGGGAACCAGACAGAGGGCCTTCTCGGTGGTGGCACCCGCCCTGTGGAACGCCTTCCCATCAGATGTCAAGGAAATAAACAACTATCTGACTTTTAGAAGACATCTGAAGGCAGCCCTGTTTAGGGAAGTTTTTAATGTGTGATATTTTATTGTATTTTTAATATTCTGTTGGGAGCCACCCAGAGTGGCTGGAGAAACCCAGCCAAATGGGCGGGGTATAAATAATAAAATTATTATTATTATTATTATTATTATTATTATTATTATTATTATTTTCAATTTGCAAGCATTTTGAAACAAATGCATTGAGGAATGAATGGGAATGGTTTTCCTTATTTCCACTATATCAGTGTTGGCCAAACTTGGGTCTCCAGCTGTTTTTGGACTACAACTCCCATCATCCCTAGCTAAGAGTACCAGTGGTCAAGGATGACTGGAATTGTAGTCCCAAAACAGCTGGCGACCCAAGTTTGGCCAACACTGCACTATATCATAGCGACATACAAAGGGTCTGCTGGATAAGGCTAATTCCCCATCTAGTCCAGCATCCTCTTCTTACAGTGGTAAACCAGATGCCCATTATGATGCATTGGGGAGGGTGATGGTAAATGGAAGTGGAACCCCACACACACAGCAGCAGAAGAAGAAGAAGAAGAAGAAGAAGAAGAAGAAGAAGAAGAAGAAGAAGAGGAGGAGGAGGAGGAGGAGTTTGGATTTGATATCCCGCTTTATCACTACCCGAAGGAGTCTCAAAGCGGCTCACATTCTCCTTTCCCTTCCTGCCCCACAACAAACATTCTGTGAGGTGAGCGGGGCTGAGAGACTTCAGAGAAGTGTGACTAGCCCAAGGTCACCCAGCAGCTGCATGTGGAGGAGCGGAGACGCGAACCCGGTTCACCAGATTATGAGTCTACCGCTTTTAACCACTACCCCACAAGAATGCCCCAGGATGATGCAACCTCTGGGACATTCTGGTTTTTAAACTGGTAGCTACCAGAAAGAGCTGCCAAAGCAAACTGTGCTGGCAGTGGCGATGCAAGGAGGGGAGGACACACAGGGAAACAATTGCAGGCTAACAAAACAAATCTAAGTGCGACGCCTGAATAATGAAACAAATGTGATTGTAACAAACACAAACAAAAGAAGGATTGAAGAACAAAACAAGTGCAGCAGTGAAATTAAAAACTTATTGTTTTGCACCCCCAATGCCTGACACGCTAACTATCCACAGGCAGAGTATTTCATTGACTTCCAACATTTCACAGGCCAAATCAGGAACACACACTTGTCGTAATGCCTTAGATCTTACAACCAAGGGTCATTGCCCAAACTTGAGACAGACACACACAGAGGGGGGGGTACTGTAATGGAAAAAATCCAGGTGCGAGGCTGCTCAGCCACCTGGCCCTTCAGGCAAAGCCTGTGGTTCTTTGCGGATAAAAAAGGAGATCAGCCACCAACCGGAGCAAAGGAGAACAGCGTTTCTTGCGCAACAGGTTCAAGGCAAAGATTGAACAGCCAAGATGGGGTGGCAAGAACTTTTAAAACTTCCCTCAATTTCCCAGAACACAGTTCACTAAGCAGCATCACTCCATCACTGTTACATCAGTAAAACGTCACCAGAGGGGTGGAGAAGGGGAGGGTTATATGGCATTAACATAGAGGAAATGAAATACAAATGAATGGTAAGCACTGGTGAATTAAAGCATTGAGCCTAGGGCTTGCTGATCAGAAGGTCGGCGGTTCGAATCCCCGCGACAGGGTGAGCTCCCGTTGCTCGGTCCCAGCTCCTGCAAACGTAGCAGTTCGAAAGCACGTCAAAGTGCAAGTAGATAAATAGGAACCGCTCTGGTGGGAAGGTAAACGGCGTTTCCGTGTGCTGCTCTGGTTTGCCAGAAGCGGCTTTGTCATGCTGGCCACATGACCTGGAAGCTGTACGCCAGCTCTCAGCCAATAAAGAGAGATGAGCACAGCAACCCCAGAGTCGGACACGACTGGACCTAATGGTCAGGGGTCCTTTTACCTTTTATGAGGCTCAAAGGGACACAGGTGGCGCTGTGGGTTAAACCACAGAGCCTAGGGCTTGCCGATCAGAAGGTCAGCGGTTTGAATCCCCGCAACGGGGTGAGCTCCTGTTGTTTGGTTCCTGCTCCTGCCAACCTTGCAGTTCGAAAGCACGAAGTAGATAAATAGGTACCGCTCCGGCGGGAAGGTGAATGGCGTTTCCGTGCGCTGCTCTGGTTCGCCAGAAGCGGCTTAGTCATGCTGGCCACATGACCTGGAAGCTGTACGCCGGCTCCCTCGGCCAATAAAACGAGATGAGCGCTGCAACCCCAGAGTCGTCCACGACCGGACCTAATGGTCAGGGGTCCCTTTACCTTTACCTATGAGGCTCAGCACAAGGTTGGCAGAAGGATCACCTGGATATACCTGGGGGAAATGATACCACACCTTGCAGAGTGTCTCAAGGAGATGACCCCAAAATTGGCCTTTTCCACCATTGTCCCCGCAGTCTGAAAAGCCATTCCCTTTGCCATTCAGGAAGCATCAGCCACCAGCTGCTTCAGATGTTTTGTAAAGGGACTTCCAATGAACGCCTTGCCCTCAAGAGAGAGTCTGCCCATCGCCTCTCTGCATGAAGAACTCTTAGCTTTGTACTGGATTGCAGCTTCTGCGGCTCGCCCTGCAGAGGGAGTCTGCCCGTCGCCTCTCTGCACGGAAACCTCTTAGCGCTGTGCTGTATTGCAGCTTTTGTCTTCTGGGTGCAGCTTTCCCAGGGCAACCATTTAGGGTGGGGGGGGAGGAAGAGAAATGCCTGGGAAGCAACTGCCAGCTCCCCCCAGGAGCCTTGCATTCAGAGAAGCCGAAAGGCTGCGGGCTAGCCAACGCAAACTGAAATGTGTGAACAAGGTCTAAGTCAACAATATGTGTCGCCCCGCTCTCACTCTCTCCTTGGCCCGCGGCTAAGATTTTTCAGCAAGGAAAATATCAGAAGAGCAGCCAGCCTTTAACAAACAACGACAATGTTTGTCCGCTGGACGAGAAAGAAAGGGAAGGAGTTGGAAGCCCTCGCCTTGTCGACTTGCAAAGGGAGCGCACAGAGCAAGACAATGATCTTTGTGCGACGAGCCAGCGCTGCAGGCTTCCCACCCCATTACTCAGGAGTAAGCTCACCGGAGGCAGCAGAGCTTGACCGGGAGCGCAGCGACCCAAAGACTGCAGGCTAAACAAGTCAAATGTAAAATATTAAGTGCCGCTGAATGAGGCTCAGCCAACTTCTCTCTGGGCACTGGCAGGAACTGCTTTGTTGAATTCAAATAGGAAACCCTCCTTGAAGTTCATGCCAACTGCAAGAGTTTGGCTCGGCGAGCGCAGAGGGAGGCCAGCATGATCAGGGACATTTGTCAGCTTTTGTTTGGTGCGGTCAGCCCCAAAGGCCATGTGAAGCTGCCTCCCACCGGGTCAGATCATTAGCCCATCTGTGCAACATCCCTCCAAGGTCTCAGAGAGATAGATCTGCTACCTGGGATCCCTGATTGCTTGGACCCCCCCCCCCAAATCCAGGGGTCCCTGTTCAGGGAAACGTTCTAGTGCAGGGGTCAGCAAACTTTTTCAGCAGGGGGCCGGTCCACTGTCCCTCAGACCTTGTGAGGGGCCAGACCAGGCATAGGCAAACTCTGGCCCTCCAGATGTTTGGAACTACAATTCCCATCATCCCTAGCTAACAGGACCAGTGGTCAGGGGTGATGGGAATTGTAGTCCCAAACATCTGGAGGGCCGGAGTTTGCCTATGCCTGGGCCAGACTATATTTTTCTTTTTTGGGAGGTGGGGAAGGACTAATTCCTCTGCCCCACAAATAACCCAGAGATGCATTTTAAATGAAAGGACACATTCTACTCATGTAAAAACACGGTGATTCCCGGATTGAGAAGGCGATTGGGCTGGATCCGGCCCCCGGGCCTTAGTTTGCCTACCCATGTTCTAGTGTTTGATGCTGCATTGATTTTTTTAACTATTTTTCTGTTGGGAGCTGCCCAGAGTGGCTGGGGCAACCCAGTCAGGTGGGTGGCATATAAAATAATAATAGCAATAATAACAATTTATTATTATTATTATTATTATTATTATTGAATGTGCAAAGCTGTCCTAAAGTAAGATCAACAAACTAATAAAAATTTGCCAGGACACCACTGCCCAAAATACCATGGGCATTATTCTTAAAAATAAGAACATTGCTACAACAGAAATCTAGTGGTAGGTTACTTAAGTTTGATTTATATTAGGGACTGGTTTCTCCTGGAAGGGGTATGAGAAATGCAAGCGGGGGAGAATAGCAGTGCGAAGAAGTTTGAGAAAATGGCGACAGCAGGAATGTGACACTTGGAATTAAGAAGATTGATCTCATCAACACAGATACATCGTTTATTATAATTTAGCCTGCTTGCTGGCATATATCAGTGGCTGTGGAAACATCGGAAATAAATTTAAAAGCAATTGATGGAGGTGATCAGGAAGGTCTGACGTCCGAGGCATGGGGAGTCCATATATATATATATATATATATATATATATATATATATATATATAAACATATATAATAATTAGGCATAATTGGAATGTTTTTTTGTTTTCGTTTTTTAATTGGGAATTGTATAATTAATTTGGATTGTAATTTGAAATGTAAGTTGGAATAATTCCAATGTGATTTGTATTGGAAGATTTAATAAACAGATCTAAAATAAATCTTGGGGGGGGAGAAATCTAGTGGTAGGAGATATGTATTTTTCACCATTTTTTCTTTAAATTTCCCCTTGCTTGGTACCAATTAATAAAGTTTTTTAAAACCCCTTTGTGTCCGTACTGCCAGCAGCTCCCCCTAGTGGACATCTCTAAAGCCATTCCTGATCTCCGCATAATCTATTTCTTCCACATACCCGGTGGAAGTTACAGAACTGGGGGCCTGATCCTAGGCGTGCAAACCTACAAGCAGGTCAAATTAATTCCAGTGGCGTTATTCCCCATATAAGGCTGTGGAAGGGCTGCGAGCCGGAGAGTAAGATCAAATCAGAATATATTCCTTTCACGCTCTCTTACTTGCCCCTCGCCCCAATATTTTATTCAAGTTGGCATCGCTGCCCGCCTACAGTTTGGGCTCCCCTACCAGTTCAACGCAGCCCACGCTGATTCTTTTTATTCCGCCTCTTGGTGAGCCTGATGCTCACTTTGGGAAATATTTGAAAGGGGCAGTTAAATTGCTGAGCTGTTAAGAGTTGTACAATGCCACTTTTACAACAAATAATGGCCATTGTTATTATCGTGGTTCTTTACACTGAGAGGTGATGCGATAGCTATCTTCAGATGCTTGAAGGGAACAGACACAGAGAATCATAGAATTGTAGAGGTGGGAGGGACCCCCAGCGGTCCTCTAGTCCAACCCCCGGCAATGCAGGAATCTCAGCTAAAGCATCCATGACCAGGACCGGTGCTGGCAATTTTGGCGCCCTAGGCGAGGGGGCGGGCCACGTGACGTCATTGCGTATGACGCATGTTGCGGAGCGGTGCCCCGCCCCCTGCCCAGCCGGGCGCCCCCCGCCGCCGCGGTTTGCTTGCTCTGCCGCTGGTTGAGGCGGCGGGGGGCGGCGGCGGGGGGGCAGGCTGCCCAGCGCCCCCTCCATTTTGGCGCCCTAGGCAATTGCCTAGTTTACCTAAATGGACGCGCCGGCCCTGTCCATGACAGATGGCCACCCAACCTCTGCTTAAAAATCTCCAAGGAAGGAGAGTTCACCACCTCCCGAGGGAGACAGTTCCACTGTCTAACAGCTCTTACTGTCAAAAAGTTCTTCCTGATGTTTAGTCGGAATATCCTGTGTTGTAACTTGAAGTTCAAGTCCTACCTTCCATAGTAGGAGAAAACAAGCTTGCTCTCTCTTCCATGGGACAGCCCTTGAGATATTTGACGACGGCTATCCTATCTCCTCTCATACTCCTCTTTTCCCAGCTCCTTCAACCGTTCCTCATAAGGCTTGGTTTCCGGACCCTTGATCATCCCTCGAGAGGTTGTGGGCTCTCCTTCCTTGAAGGTTTTCTGGCAGACGTTGGATGGCCATCCATCACGGGTGCCTTAGTTTAGATGCCTACATCGCAGGGGGTCAGACTAGAAGACCCTCAGGGTCCCTTCCGACTCTACAATTCTGTGATTCAGTTTCCTACAAGCTGCTTTGAGGACAAATACAGAGGAACTAGGACTAGGACTCACTGTTGAAGGGGGGGGAATGGAAAATCTGGAATGAGAAATGGAATGGAGCCGCTGGAATCTTGAGCAGCTGCGCTCCACATGCCAACATTTCGGCTGCGTACAACACCAAACCGTTAAACCACCATTTGAAGCACATGACTCCCGTGCCCTGCGAGAATCCTGGGAGCTGTAGTTTAACCCACAAAGAGCCACTATCCCCAGCACCCTTAGCAAGCTACAATTCCCAAGATTATTTTGGGAGGCAGTTCTGTTCTTTCAATGGGCTCTAAACGCCCGTTGTGCGCACAGGATGAGCTGAGGAACCCCACGTGTGGGTGCTACGATGTACTCAAAAAGGCACTCAGCAACCACTTCCATCTGGCTAGGGAGCAGGATCCTGGCATGTGGCGGCCATGTGGTGAGAACCATTTGCGTGTGTATACGTTACGGGCAAGACGTGCCTCCCCTTTCCAAGCCAAGCCAGCGATTTAACTCTCAGCGATCCCAGGGAAAGGGAAGGCCTGAATATTAGAATTGCAGAGTCGGAAGGGACCCCGAGGGTCATCTAGTCCAACCCCCTGCAATGCAGGAATCTTTTGCCCAACATGGGGCTCGAACCCACATCCCTGAGATTAAGAGTCTCATGATCTACCAACTGAGCTATCCCCACCCACCCAGACTACTCTACAGCAAATTTGAACACCCTAACACATTTTTAAAAGACATTGGGTGGTGACCCAGCTAAGTCAGGGATGGGAGCTTCCAGCCCAGGGTTCAAGAGCAGCCCTCCCACGCTGTCAATCCAGCCTCTGAGACTCTTTCTCAGGACATGTCAGGGGGCTGCATCCTTCTTCCAGCCCGGCGTTAAGTAGCTACAGGGAGCAGCCCCCAATCTTGAAGACCGACTCATCCTCTTCCCCTTCCGGCCAAAGCAGTGGAGGGGGGGACGGTGGAAAGGCTTCAGCCAAGCAGCCAGAGACCTCGTTACGAAAAGGGGGAAAGGCAAAAGCGAAGGACAAAGTGTTTCCGCTTTCCCCGATGGAGTTCCTGGCGCGAAAACAGAAGAAGATCACTTTCGGCATCTGATGATGATGGATGAGTCAGGTTTACGACCTGCTCCGCTTGTAAAGCAATTAGAATGCTGTCAGGAGGCCTGGGCTGCCTCCCTTAATTGGCCGTTCGAAATAAGAGTCCAAGCCATCAAGCTGTTTGAGGCTTTAATCTAGGCTAATTGCTTTAAAAAAAGGCATGGTGCAGCAAGGATTTTGGGGGCTTCATATTGGAAAAGTGACAAACTCCCAAGTAAGAAAGAATGGCTTCTCAAAACTATAGAATATATTGAGCTAGCTTACTTATCAGAAAATCTAAAGGAAAATCCAAGAAGTAAATTCATGGAAGAGTGGAATAGCTTTATATGCTATTTTAAAAAGAGGTGTGACATGATCAGGGTGCACGTTATGAACTTACTCTTGTTTTACAATTAAATAAATATAGTGAAACAATAATGAATGAGATTAGAAGGTTATAGACTCGTGGTAGATTAAGAGGTGCCAGAGTTAAAGCAGATCAATAAAATTTCATTATTGTGAATCATTGGAGAGATGGATCAGGGAAGTTGATTAGTTTATTTAAGTAAGTTTATTTGGTTTTGTTTTTGGTTTGTTTTTTTGTTTTCTATCTAGGAACAGTGTTTAAATGAAATTGTATTTCTGATTTTTGATTGTCTTGGTCAAGAAACAGTGGAATTTATATATTAGGCAAAGAAATGTATGAACCTTGTGTGTTGTTTGTTATTGTTTGTTTTGTTGTATGTCTTGTACTGTTTTGCATTGTCAATTATGAATGAAAATAAATAAAGTATTTTGATAAAAAGAAAAAGAAAAAAAGAAACAACTTTGAATGAAACGGAGTGAGCTTTAGCTAAAGCCAGGGTGTAAACTGTTGGGCTGACTTGAGTAGTATTTCTCGACATTCCCTGGCAAACAGAAAAGTCCTCCTTTCAAAGATCTGACCAATTTTCCTTAGCCAAAAGCGGCTGGGAGAGAAAGCTATACATTACACACATGCAGACAAACACTATCCATGTGGGTGGTACGCTTAAAGAGATTGTGTGCAATAAATATGGGCAAATGGTACGTTGGGATCTCTTGGTGATTTGCAGAAGTTCAGCAAGGCGGATTGACTCCCAATTCATATCAAATCAAATCTTTATTACGGTCATAAAGGTAAAGGTAAAGGGACCCCTGACCATTAGGTCCAGTCGTGTCCGACTCTAGGGTTGCGGCGCTCATCTCGCTTTATTGGCCGAGAGCCGGCGTACAGCTTCCAGGTCATGTGGCCAGCATGACTAAGCCACTTCTGGCGAACCAGAGCAGCGCACGGAAACGCCGTTTACCTTCCCACCGGAGCAGTACCTATTTATCTACTTGCACTTTGACGTGCTTTCGAACTCCTAGGTTGGCAGAAGCTGGGACCAAGCAATGGGAGCTCACCCCGTCGCGGGGGTTCGAACCGCCGACCTTCTGATCGGCAAGCCCTAGGCTCTGTGGTTTAACCCACAGCGCCACCTGGCCAGCATAAAAGGATAGGATACAGTCATTTAAAATCTGATAAGCGTTTTGGATAGCTAAAAGGTATTAAAACAGAAGGTGAATATAGAAGTCTATGAGAATTTAAAAGACGCTAAAAGAATCTACGGTAGGGATAGGAACATTGGGCGGGTGTGGAAGAGCATAAAAGGTTGATACATCTTCTCATCCGTATGACTGAGATCTGGACTACCATAAAAAACTGATCCTAAGGCGCTCCAAAAGGGGCTTCAGCTTTTCCCTAGAAAGCTATTTTATGACTCCCAATTGTTTAACAACAGCAACAACAAAACAATTTTTTCCTACCTAAATTGGGCTGAAGAAATGCTATCTAGGCGCAGATGTCTGTGTTGAAAAGACCATGAGTTTAGTTCTGGTACTGTAAATAAATCAATGGGCTTTCATTCTGTCTGTCGTTTGAACCTAGCTCTGGTTGGTAGATCTTAAGGTTCCAGTAAGAAACCAAGTTAAAATTGCACACATTCCCCCGACTACGTTCACCGTTGGGGCAGATACATGAATGAACAAGGATAATGCTTCCCTCAGGCCTAGTTGGACCTTGGGTTTTCTGCCTCCACCCTGACACATGGTTTAAAGTACGTGGCAAAACTGCAAATTGTCACACAATGCCTGGGCAGATTGTTTTTTAAAAAAATTATAATTAAAGACTTACAACCACTTGATTCCATTGCAGGTCCCATTTTGAAGGACGAAAGCCAGGAAAAAGGCTACCAAAAATTGCCGTGTCATCTTTGCCCGTTTCTACCTCTCTCTTTTCGTCACGAAATCTCTTCGGGAGAAAATAAAAGTCGCTTTTGGGAAAAGAAAAAAGCCTCCTTTGGGAGGGGGAGAGGAATTCCTCCAACGCCAACCTGAAATTGAGGAAGGGGAGAACAAAACAAAAACAGGTTAGCACCACGCCTTTATTTTTTGGGGCAATCAATTAACTTTATTTTCATTCGTAATTAATAGTACAAAACAATACAGAATACAAAACAATACAATACACATCACAAGACAGACAACGACAAGCAACACACAAAAATCATACACTTCTTCACATATTACATAAATTCTGCTTATTCTTTACCGCGATGGTCAAAAAGCAAGAATATAGAAAAAAAGATACTATTATTACCAATACAATTCCATTTATACATTAATCCTAAGCGGAAAAGAAAAACAAATACAAAATCATTTAAACTTACTTAAATATAATTATCAACTTCCCTGATCCATCTCTCCGTTGATTCAAAATGATGAAATTTTATTAATCTGTTTTAACTCTGACGCCTCTTAATCTACCACTAGTCCAAAACATTCTAGTCTTATTCATTGTTATATCACTATATTTTTTTACGATTGTAGTACAAGAGTTAGTCCAAAACATACACCGAGATCATGTCACACTTCTCTTTTATATAACACTAGTATATTAAGCCCGTTGAAGAAAACGGGCGCTAGCTCGGGGGACCTGGAGGCTTCGGCGGGGGTGACCGGCTGGCCCGTGAGCGGAGGCCGCCTCGCCTCGGACCCCCGCCGGCTGGGCAGCGCGCAGGGAAGGGCGCGTGCCGGACGGGGGTCTCCTTCAGGCGGCGGCAGGAGCCTCCATGGGCGGGTGGCGGCAGCGGCAATGGCGGCGGCACACTTTCGCCCGGCTGGAAGTGTCTCTGCGTCGTCCCGCCCCCCTCTCCGCCCCCTCCAATCCCTGCGTCCCTGTGTGACATGCGCACAACGCACTTCCGTGACACACGGAAAGGCAGGGACACAGGCTCTTTATTATATAGGATAGAAAAGTATTCTACTCTTCAATAAATTTTCTTCTCGGGTTATCCTTTAGATTTTCTGATAAGTAAGCTAGCTCAATATACGTATTCTATAGTTTTGAGAAGCCATTCTTTCTTACTTGGGAGTTTGTCACTTTTCCAATATGAAGCCACCAAAATCCTTGCTGCACCACGCCTTTTTAAATCTGTAAGGGGGGTAAAGGGGAACCCTGACCATTAGGTCCAGTTGCAGATGACTCTGGGGTTGCGGCGCTCATCTCGCATTATTGGCCAAGGGAGCCGGCGTACAGCTTCTGGGTCATGTGGCCAGCATGACAAAGCCGCTTCTGGCGAACCAGAGCAGCGCACGGAAATGCCATTTACCTTCCTGCCGGAGTGGTACCTATTTATCTACTTGCACTTTGATGTGTGGGAATGATGAGAAAGCATGGCGCGGAGACAGGATGGATGTACGGGAAGGCAACCTCAACTCTTTCGTGAGGGTCCCTTTTATTAACAATCTCAGATCTTAGATTATTGTATTTTAATGTTCTTTTGGAAGCTGCCCAGCCAGAGACCCAGCCAGATGGGCGGGGTATAAATAATAAATTATTATTATTATTACTTAGTTAATGGTTAACAGCATAGGTACATCTCAAGGAACCAAATAAGGAAACATCTGCCCCAGCTGTGGCACATAGCACCATGTAAGGAGTTGTTTTCGAAAAGTGACACCCCCCAAAGCTCCCCCCATGCCTCCGCCATTGCGTACGTGACTGTCCTGCATACTCCCACCACATGCTCACCCCATGCACCCTCCCCGTGCTCATCTTGTGACTTCCAGTAACTTTCCACCACCCTCCATTGTTCTTTTGTGTTCCTGACTCGTGTCTGCCATCCCGACGTTACAGCGCAGTGTGGTATGCCAGCGCAACACCTTAAGCCTGGGCAGAACTGCCGTGGTATGCCAACCCAGCGTTTCACTTAGACAGGATTGGCGTGGCATGCCAGCACGCCAACCCAGCATAATTCCTACATTGATGTGCTTTCAAACTGCTAGGTTGGCAGGAGCAGGGACCGAGCAACGGGAGCTCACCCCGTCGCAGGGATTCGAACCGCTGACCTTCTGATCAGCAAGCCCTAGACTCAGTGGTTTAACCCACAGCGCCACCTGGGTCCCTTTTTTTTTTTTACATCTGTACTGAAAGAGAAATGCAGCACCTCAAACTGCAAAGGAGTGGTTTGCGAATCACGAACAAAATCCGGATTCCCGCCACCACAGAGTTCTTGATAGAATCAATGTAGTCACAGAGACAGGCAGATTGGACGGCTTGAATTACAGCAGACACTCAAGTCCGATTGCATGTTTTTTGTTAACTCTGCATATGGCAGATTTTCATTCTTTATCCCTCCCCCTCTCCCCATTTATATATATGTATGGCTGAGAAGAGGAACATTTATGTATGGACATCAAATCTCCACCCTCCCTGGAGGTTTTAATCTTCATCCTTTTTTCATTTGCAAACATATTAAAAGTCGAAGTGGAGGGAAAGAGCGCTTTTTTAAGGAGACGAATTACAGGAACGGATGTCGGCTAATGGAGATGCCCGCTCTCTTTGCAGATGTTGGAGGCTGCCTGGAGTGCTCGCCTTCTGCCTCTTGATTTCCTTCGCACCTCATTAGGTCGGAGTATCTCACTTCTCCCACATACTCAAACACCTGGACCCCAAGGAACAACCACAGCTGGGAATAAGCATGCAATTGCAAACAGCCTCTCTGCAGGATCATCGTTGCAGGAGGTGTGGGGTAGAGAGGAGAGGGGATAATAATAGTCCAGGATTTAAATGCATTTATTGAATCCTTCTCTTCACTCAATGACCTCACAGAAGAGCACACATGAAATGCATCAAGGCAGGAGGGGAATATTGCACCAGTTTTCCCCGATTATAGGTAAAAGGTAAAGGGACCCCTGACCATTAGGTCCAGTCGTGTCCGACTCTGGGGTTGTGGCGCTCATCTCGCTTTATTGGCCGAGGGAGCCGGCATACAGCTTCCGGGTCATGTGGCCAGCATGACAAAGCCGCTCACCCCGTTGCAGGGATTCGAACTGCTGGCCACATGACCCGGAAGCTGTACGCCGGCTCCCTCGGCCAATAAAGCGAGATGAGCGCCGCAATCGCAGAGTCGGTCATGACTGGACCTAATGGTCAAGGGTCCCTTTACCTTTACCTTACTGGCATGGATGTGGGTGGCGCTGTGGGTCTAAACCACAGAGCCTAGGGCTTGCCGATCAGAAGGTCGGCGGTTCGAATCCCCGCGACAGGGTGAGCTCCCGTTGCTCCGTCCCAGCTCCTGCCCACCTAGCAGTTCGAAAGCACGTCAAAGTGCAAGTAGATAAATAGGTACCACTCTGGCGGGAAGGTAAACGGCGTTTCCGTGCGCTGCTCTGGTTCGCCAGAAGCGGCTTAGTCATGCTGGCCACATGACCTGGAAGCTGTACTCCGGCTCTCAGCCAATAAAGCGAGATGAGCACCGCAACCCCAAAGTCGGACACGACTGGACCTAATGGTCAGGGGTTGCTTTGCCTTACTGGCATGTCGTGCTAAATTTCATGCACACCAGTGGGTAACAGCAACAGACATTACTGGACAATTTGGCTATTCCTGCTTGGCAGGGGGTTGGACTGGATGGCCCTTGTGGTCTCTTCCAACTCTATGATTCTATGATTCTATGATTCTATCCCCCCACTTTTCTACACATGCACAATTCTGTTCCTAGATTATTCCTCCATGGAAATGGAGGGTATTAACTGTCTGCTTTTATACTGCTAAGGCGTGTTGGGTTTTTCGACTTTCAAATTCCCAAAAACAAGGGGTGCTAAAAAGAGGACTTGCGAACTCCAAAGAGCCATTCCTTGTCATGCAGGGCCACACTTCACAATAGCAGAATCACATCATTTAAAAGAGGTAGTGATAGCTGCTGGCATCCTCAGGCAGCTGAGAGGGCCTGAAGGCTGCCCCTCACCCAGGGAACTGGGTGCAAAGAAATCATACATAGTTGTACCTTCACAGCCTAGCCACATATTTGAGGGAAACTCCCTCTCTTTTTCCCCACCCACCTAATTCTAATGGAAGTAAGGGCTGTGACTCAGTAGCAAAGCAGATTCTGTAAGCAGAAGGTCTCAGGTTCAATCCCAGACAGTGTAGACCAGGCATGTCCAACAGGTAGATCGGGATCTACTGGTAGATGACTGGTCGTCTGTGGTAGATCACTGGTAGATCACTGGATTCCTACAAAGAAGCTCAGCAACTTTGGCTCCCCTTAAAAAAAAGCTTAACATCTTTGCCCTGAAGCCCCCAAAACAGGGCTTTCCTTCCTAAAAAAATCTCAACTTTGACCCGAACCCCCCAAAACATGGATGGCTTTCCTTCTTAAAAAAAGCTCAACAACCTCGACCTGAACACCCCAAAAGGGGGTAGATCACTGCCAGGTTTTTTACTAGATCGCAGTCTCTTGGAAGTTGGCCACCCCTGGTGTAGACAACACTGAGCTACCTAGACCATTGGTCCATCTCAGTATAATGCACCTTACTACATTCTTTTCCATAGTACAGCCTTAAGATAAGCAGGGGGTTGGACTAGATGATCCTCTGGTCCCTTCCCTTGAGAGCCAGTGTGGTGTAGTGGTTAAGAGCGGTAGACTTGTAATCTGGTGAACCGGGTTCATGTCTCCGCTCCTCCACATGCAGCTGCTGGGTGACCTTGGGCTAGTCCCACTTCTCTGAAGTCTCTCAGCCCCACTCACCTCACAGAGTGTTTGTTGTGGGGGAGGCAGGGAAAGGAGAATGTGAGCCGCTTTGAGACTCCTTCGGGTAGTGATAAAGCGGGATATCAAATCCAAACTCTTCTTCTTCTTCCAACTCCACCATTCTATGATTCTAAGATGCACAGCCTGATCCATCTTGGATCGCTTTCAACGGGAAGGAAATGTTATTGACCACAGTCCAAACTTATTTCTAAGTAAGGCTGCAGTCCTATGAAATCCTTGCTTGGAGATTATTTATGTCTTCCTCCTATGGGAGTGGAGGGCAGATAAAAACACAGACAAGTAACCAGTTATACAACCATCAGTTAAAAAACATGTCTCTTCTTCTTTGGCAATCCCTCGTAGCCGAGCAAGATTGTCTTCCATGAATCCGGTTTTAACAGTGAGTCCGTAAGTGACTGTGGAGACCAGTTCTGGATCCACACATCCTTCCACAGTGGGGACATAGGTTTCCGGGTGGGAGTTGATCACGGTGAGGGTTTGCCAAGCGTGCCTTCCTCTTAGCGCGTTTCTCCCTTGCGTCCTGAGTTCGAGTGTCTTCAAAGCCCATGACACCTTTGGTAAAGGCTGTTTTTATCCAACTGGAGTGGTCGCAGGCCAGTGTTTCCCAGTTGTCAGTGTTTATACCACATTTTTAAAGATTTGCCTTGAGAGAGTCTTTAAACCTCTTTTGTTGACCACCAGCATTAAGCTTTCCATTTTTAAGTTCAGAATAGAGTAGCTGCTAATTTCCATGATACAGGAGACTTCAAACAACCACTAAAAGTGTCAGAATCTACAGGAGCCTCAGTGAACAGATGTATCTTACATACCCTCCAACATTTCTCCAATGAAAAGAGAGACGTCCCCGCCAACATTTCTCTGATGAATATAGGGATGTCCTAAGGCAGTGATGGCTAACCTTGACAGTCCAGATGTTTTGGAACTACAACTCCCATCATTACTAGCTAACAGGACCAGTGGTCTGGGATGATGGGAGTTGTAGTTCCAAAACATCTGGAGTGTCAAGGTTAGCCATCACTGTCCTAAGGAAAGGCAGGACATTCCATATCCAGGATCAAATCAGAAATTGGGATGGCTTCTGTAAATCAAGGACCGTCCCTGGAAAATAGGGACACCTGGAGGGTCTCCTAGCCACAAGGGCTATGTTGTGCCTCCATTGTCTGAAAGTGCGTCCCTGAGCACTGCAGATGGGGAGAGTTGCTGTTGCTCTCTGGTCCTGCTTGCAGGCTTCCCATAATAGGCAGCTGGTTGGCCATTGGTAAGCGTAGGAAGCTGGACTAGATGGGTCTTCGGCCTGATCCAGCCAAGCTGCTCTTATTGTGCTGGTCCCATGGGTTACCCGAAAGGTGAGGTCCAAGTCTGGTCTGTGGTCAGAGGTACAACATAAAGGCAGTCCGTAGTCACTGAAGCTGGGTGCAGGGCAGGGAGTCAGGCAAAGTCAGGAACAGGTAGGCAAGCAGGGAAGGGACCCAGGTGGCGCTGTGGGTTAAACCACAGAGCCTAGGGCTTGCTGATCAGAACGTCGGCAGTTCAAATCCCTGCGACGGGGGAGCTCCCGTTGCTCGGTCCCAGCTCCTGCCCACCTAGCAGTTCGAAAGCATGTCAAAGTGCAAGTAGATAAATAGGAACCGCTCCGGCAGGAAGGTAAACGGCGTTTCCATGCGCTGCCAGAAGCGGCTTAGTCATGCTGGCCACATGACCTGGAAGCTGTACGCTGGCTCCCTCGGCCAATAATGCGAGATGAGCGCTGCAACCCCAGAGTCGGTCATGACTGGACCTAATGGTCAGGGGTCCCTTTACCTTTACCTAGGCAAGCAGGGAACCAGGGTGGGTCAGTAGCTCAGGCAGGAAAGCAGGACAGGTTTCAAGCAGGAACACTGGCAGGAACTGGACACCAACAATGTTGCTCCTGCAACTTGGGGCTGGGGCTGGCCGGCTTTTATCTGCCCCGAGGCATAGGGCAGCCCCGATCCTCTGGTGACTCGCCTCTCCTGGCTTGGAGGCGAGCACTCCTCCTGTGGGAACTTAGTTCCCTTCGCCTCTCTGCCCTGAGCCTCTGCAGCTCAGGAGAGGCTGGAGGGTTACCGGACCCAGAGGCAACCTCAGCTTCCCCTGACAGGGCTGGGAGTGGAGCACCTGCAGGCAATGGGTCCTCCACCCCATCAGGAGCCAGAGCAGACTCAGCCGATGCCTGCACCTGAGGATCCAGCACAGGTGTGGACCCTTCAGGCTCAAGCCCTAGCTCTGCTGGCTCTGGAGGCGGGGAATCCTGTGCAGGCTCGGATCCCTCAGGTTCAGCATCTGAGTCTGAATCCCAGGCCATCACCCTTATGTTCTTACACGCGCTACTTTTTATGAGTGCGTTTGAACCACCTGGGAGGGTCAGGGGTGATCAATCCCTGAGCAGGACTCTGGAGGAAAAGGCTGTGCTCTGCTCTGTGTGTTAAAAAGTCCCACCAGCCTCGGAATCTACTCTCTCCAAACGCCATTCCTGGAAAAGTGCCATTATAAAGAGCAGACTTGTCTTGGCAGACCTCCTCTTCTAACTTCTTTTTTAAAAATATAAAAAAAATCCCCAATCACTGCAAGCAGAGATAAGTTCAGTCCATCGCTGGCCATTTTTATCCCAGCGTCTGCCTCTCCTGCCACTGGAGTGTTTCAAATGCCTTTTATCTCTGCCCCAGAGAAGCCCCACTTCAAAACTTCACTCCTTAAAGCTTGAGCTGCTTGAAATAGGCTATTTTAAAGCCTCTCTCCTTTATCTCTCTGATGGATTTGGGCTTCTTAACAACACAGGCTCCTGTTGCTGCTGTTTCCTAAAGCAGCAGTTTGCTATATTCCAGAGGTGAAGCTCAAAAGCCCAATTTGCAGATCGCAGGTCCTGAGAAAAACCAGTACCAACACCGCACTGCTTTCTCGAAATAATTCGACAAAACGAACAGGATCTGCTGCTATGCGTTCCTTCCCAATCATCTCTATCATTAACTGCTGAATGATGGGCCAATAACAATGAAATCAATTGGCCTTAGTTTAGTCTTTGGGACTAAAATGGGCTGAATTCATGTTTTTATTCCATTGGGTGAGGGGTTTTATTTCTGATGGCTCTGTCTGATGACTCATCCCCAGAGTGACTGGGGAAACCCAGCCAGATGGGCGGGGTATAAATAATAATAATAATAATAATAATAATAATTTATTATTTGTACCCCGCCCATCTGGCTGGGTCTCCCCAGCCACTCTGGGCGGCTTCCAGCAAATATTAAAATACATTAACATGTTACAGATTAAAAACTGCCCTAATAAATTATTATCATCATCATCATCCAAAGTCTATTCTCTCCTTAAAAGCTATTTGTTGTTTAGTACGTGTCCAACTCTTTGTGACCCCATGGACCAGAGCACGCCAGGCACTCCTGTCTTCCACTGCCTCCCGCAGTTTGGTCAGACTCATCTTGGTAGCTTCGAGAACACTGTCCAACCATCTCATCCTCTGTCGTCCCCTTCTCCTTGTGCCCTCCATCTATCCCAGCATCAGGGTCTTTTCCAGGGAGTCTTCTATTTTCATGAGGTGGCCAAAGTATTAGAGCCTCAGCTTCAGGATCTGTACTTCCAGTGAGCACTCAGGACTGATTTCCTTCAGAATGGAGAGGTTTGATCTTCTTGCAGTCCATGGGACTCTCAAGAGTCTCCTCCAGCACCATAATTCAAAAGCATCAATTCTTCGGCGGTCAGCCTTCTTTATGGTCCAGCTCTCACTTCCATACATCACTACTGGGGAAACCATAGCTTTAACTAGACGGACCTTTGTCGGCAAGGTGATGTCTCTGCTTTTTAAGATGCTGTCTAGGTTTGTCATCGCTTTTCTCCCAAGAAGCAGGCGTCTTTTAATTTCGTAACTGCTGTCACCATCTGCAGTGATCATAGAACCCAATAAAGTAAAATCTCTCACTGCCTCCATTTCTTCTCCTTCTATTTGCCAGGAGGTGATGGGACCAGTGGTGCTTAATTTTGGACAGATTGCATTTTAAAGAATTGCACTTGATGAACAAAGACTCGCCCAGTCCACCTAAGAAAGTTTACTATCATTCTCACGATGGCTGTGCTCTGCCTGCAGCAATGCTCCTGAGTACCAGTTGCAGGAAAAGCCAGGAGGGTAGAGTGCTCTTGTGATTGGTGCTCGCTTATTGACTCCCCCCAAGACAACTGGTTGGCCACTGTGAGAACAGGATGCTGGTCTAAATGGGACTTCATCCAAACCCAGCCAGATGGGCGGGGTATAAATAAATAAATTATTATTATTATTATTATTATTATTATTATTATTATTATTATCCAGCATGCCATAAGAAGAGCATTTTGTATACCAGATGAAGACCTTTTGATTCACACAAGTTTTTAAATAGCTAATCTGGGCCTCCTGGATTTTTTATTTAAATTTCTATTTCAACTTTGGGAGTGCAATGGGCTCCTTCCACCACTGCAACTTTAAATTCAACTGTTACGTTTTATTTTCTATTTAAATTGGACTTTTTCTTCTTTATTGTAAGCCGCCAGAAAACTTTGTTTTATGGGGTGGCCTGTTGTCAATTTTGTTTTTTGTTTTTAGAAGACCAGAATCTCTGCCAGAAAGGAGATTCTTAGGATCAAAACATCAGCAGGTGGAGAAAAATGTGTCACATATTTTGCAAGCTCCTTTTGCATACCCTGAGGTCACAGGGAGCTAAAGGTGTAACTTGAATTTCTAAGGGGAGGAAAGGATGACGGATGGGGCTGTGAAATCCTTCAGCCATCGGATGTGTTGTTTACAAAGGTGAAAAGTCAGGTCACAAGTCAAGGCAGGAACAAGTGGCTTGTTATCTGCTGCTACTAACCTGACCTGTTTGTCTTTGGCTGAATCCCCCCCCCCCCCGCCCTTTAACACATCTGTGTGAGTTTGTAGAGAAAGATCGCTTCTTCTTTGGCTGCTGTTGGCTTTAAAAAGAGGAAATGGACAGACTTGTGGGCAGCGGCAAATGCTGGTGTGCAGGAAGAAATAAATGTTGATGCTTGGGGTGAAAATACAGGCAGCTGTTGTTGTTGTTGTTTAGTCGTGTCCGACTCTTCGTGACCCCATGGACCAGAGCACGCCAGGCACTCCTGTCTTCCACTGCCTCCCGCAGTTTGGTCAGACTCATGTTGGTGGCTTCGAGAACACTGTCCAACCATCTCGTCCTCTGCCGTCCCCTTCTCCTTGTGCCCTCCATCTTTCCCAACATCAGGGTCTTTTCCAGGGATTCTTCTTTTATCATGAGGTGGCCAAAGTATTGGAGCCTCAGCTTCAGGATCTGTCCTTCCAGTGAGCACTCAGGGCTGATTTCCTTCAGAATGGAGAGGTTTGATCTTCTTGCAGTCCATGGGACTCTCAAGAGTCTCCTCCAGCACCAGAATTCAAAAGCATCAATTCTTCGGCGATCAGCCTTCTTTATGGTCCAGCTCTCACTTCCATACATCACTACAGGGAAAACCAGAGCTTTAACTATACGGACCTTTGTTGGCAAGGTGATGTCTCTGCTTTTTAAGATGCTGTCTAGGTTTGTCATTGCTTTTCTCCCAAGAAGCAGGCATCTTCTAATTTCGTGACTGCTGTCACCATCTGCAGTGATCATGGAACCCAAGAAAGTAAAATCTCTCACTGCCTCCATTTCTTCCTCTTCTATTTGCCAGGAGGTGATGGGACCAGTGGCCATGATCTTAGTCTGATCCATTTAATAAAGAGCAGAACATAGAGAATCGAACTATTTTGGTCCAGTAGTTTTCACCACCAATCATGGAGAAGATGTCTAGCAATGGCTGTTAGTAATGAAGGCTGAGTAGAGCTTCCCAGTCCAGAGGCAGTGTACCTCTGAGTACCAGCTGCTGGGAATGAAGCAAGGCTTGGGGAAGAGCTCTTGCCTGCACCAGTAGCCAGAAGGGTGGAGGGGGTGGTCCGCACCAGGCAGGGGGTGCTGGGGGGAGCCACGGGGGTCTGTACTGTGGCACGGTGGTTTGCTGGAGCGTTTCAGGCACTGCAAAGGGGCAGAGCCACTTCCCGTCCCTGAAATCGGTGGCTGCCCTAAGAAAAGCAACTTTGATTCCCCCCCCCCAAATAAAACCATTCAGAACAGGAATCCCTGTTCACTGTCTCCGCTGAGGGCAGAGGAAGAAACAGTCAGTTTAACTGCAGGAAGGTCAAGACCAGAATCAAGCGGCGAGGCTTATTTGAGAATCCACCACTTACAGGAAATGATGAGTTGTGGGTTTCAATCCTCTCTTCCACATAGAAAATGTGGGAGAAGGTTGACCTGACCCATTCTCCTTGACATGCTTGTTTTCTGGGTGCGGGGAGTTTATTTTGTGGAGGTGCACAAAATAACTTTCCCTACTTGTCATTCTCAGCAACTGGTATAGGTAAAGGTAAAGGTACCCCTGACCGTTAGGTCCAGTCGCGGACAACTCTGGGGTTGCAGCGCTCATCTCGCTCTATAGGCCAAGGGAGCCGGCGTTTGTCCACAGACAGCTTCCGGGTCATGTGGCCAGCATGACTAAGCCGTGAACCAGAGCAGCGCATGGAAACGCTGTTTACCTTCCCGCCGGAGTGGTACCTATTTATCTACTTGCACTTTGACGTGCTTTCGAACTGCTAGGTTGGCAGGAGCTGGGACCGAGCAACGGGAGCTCACCCCGTCGCGGGGATTCGAACCGCCGACCTTCTGATCGGCAAGCCCTAGGCTCTATGATGCTTTAGACCACAACGCCACCCACGTCCCACCCAGCAGCTGGTATACAGAGGCATATACTGCCTCCGACAGCAGAAGCAGAACACAGACATCATTGAAGCAACTGGGTTTGTTTCCAAACGCAGCCTGCTTCCGACCTAAAGGTAAAGGGACCCCTGACCATTAGGTCCAGTCGTGACCGACTCTGGGGTTGCGGTGCTCATCTCGCTTTATTGACCAAGGGAGCCGGCGTACAGCTTCTGGGTCATGTGGCCAGCATGACTAAGCCGCTTCTGGCGAACCAGAGCAGCGCACGGAAATCCCGTTTACCTTCCCACCGGAGTGGTACCTATTTATCTACTTGCACTTTGGGGCGTGCTTTTGAACTGCTAGGTTGGCAGGAGCAGGGACCAAGCAACGGGAGCTCACTCCGTTGCGGGGATTCGAACCGCCAACCTTCTGATCGGCAAGCCCTAGGCTCTGTGGTTTAATCCACAGTGGTATACAGAGGCATATCCTGCCTCCGACAGCAGAAGCAGAACACAGACATCATGGAAGCAACTGGATTTGTTTCCAGACGCAGCCTGCTTCTGACCTAGGACACCCTAAACAGCAAGGGGTCACCACAATACCCAAAGGACAGCCTGAAGAAATCATACCCGAATTTTTGCATGGTGGTTCCGAAGATCATGCTGCAGGTTTTCGTCTATCTTTGGCTACAACTGTCTGCCTTTTTGAATCAAGATGGCAGACTGGACCTTTCAAACCTGCACTGATTTCAACCACCAATTTCAAAGCTGAACTGATTTTGATCACTGATTCCCCCCCCCCCCCCCGTTTTGAATTCATGAAAAATGCCAATTACAAGGATGCTGGTTGCTTATATTTAGGGGGGAAGTTAAAAGCTTTGCTTTTCAATCAGATATTGAAGATATTTTGGCCGCTGTGTTATTTTGCTACTGACTGCTACATCCATATATCAACCTTTTTTAAAAAAAAGTATACTGCTCTGATCTCCTAAGGGAGGAAAAGCGGGATATAAATGATGTTAAACTAATGGATTGTTTTTTTAAAAAACAATCCTTTAATTAACTCTCATGTCATTCCTCCCTAAATGTTATGTAAGAGAAGGGAAGAAAGAGAGAGAGAGGGATTATATTTTCAGCCGCAAGATGACATTACTCTTGTTAACATCTAGTTCCAAGTCACTGAAAAAGTTTGCTGGATGGAGCTCTGCCAGGACCAGATGTTTTGGAGTTCAGGAGAAATCCTGTCTGTGGCACTTTGCCTTCGACAAAATGTAGGAATAATTTGGGGCCAATTTACACAATCAACAACTCTCTCTCTCTCTCTCTCTATATATATATGGTAAAGCATGTCTTGAACTCTACCAATTCAGGCTGCAGAAGGGGGGAGGTTTGCATGTCTGGCTACCCACTCCCAACAAAACCATTTGCGGCACATGAATAAATAGCTTAGAATCATAGCATTGTAGAGTTGGAAGGGTCCCTGAGGATCATCTAGTCCAGCCCCTTGCAGTGCTGCTGTCCCGTACAGGGATCAAACCTGCAACCTTGTCATTATCAGCACCACGCTCTAACCGACCGAGCTATTTCCTCAGCTTATCAAGAGAGAAGACGAAACCAAACTTTCCTCCCTGACATGCTACGTTTCTCGTTGCATGGAGTTGTGCCCCCCTCCGCTCTCCACAATGGGAAAACAGTCATAAGTCCAGCTCAAGTTAGACGTGATCGCTAATTCCAGCGAATCTGAGTAAAAACTTAGTTGAAGACCACCCAGAATATATATTAAAGGCTTAAGCATGCAGCTACTTTATATAAACCTGTGTATAGAGTTGTTGTTAATAGCCCAGCTTAGGAACATGGAAACTGCGTTATAGCAAATCGAGCCACTGGTCCATTTAGCCAGGGGTCAGCAAACTTATTCAGCAGGGGGCCGGTCCACTGTCCCTCAGACCTTGTGGGGGGCCGGACTATATGGGGGGGGGAATGAACGAATTCCTACACCCCACAAATAACCCAGAGATGCATTTTAAATAAAAGGACACATTCTACTCAAGTAAAAACACCCTGATTCCCGGACCATCAGCGGGCCGGATTGAGGAGGCTATTGGGCCGCATCCGGCCCACGAGCCTTAAGTTGCCTACCCCTGATTTAGCCCAGGGGTCAGCAAACTTTTTCAGCAGGGGGCCAGCCCACTGTCCCTCAAACCTTTTGGGGGGCCGGACTATTTTTTTTGGGGGGGGGGATGAACAAATTCCTTTGCCCCATAAATAACTCAGAGATGCATTTTAAATAAAAGCACACATTCTACTCATGTAAAAACACCAGGCAGGCCCCACAAACAACCCAGAGATGCATTTTAAATAAAAGGACACATTCTACTCAAGTAAAAACACACTGATTCCCGGACCGTCCGCTGGCCGGATTGAGAAGGCGATTGGGCTACATCCGGCCCACGGGCCTTAGGTTGCCTACCCATGATTTAGCCCATTATTGTCAACAATGACTGGCAGCAGCTCCCTGGGGTCTCGGGCAGAGAGAGTCTCACCCAGCCCATTAGGAATTGAACCCGGGGCCTTCTGCACACGCAGCACTGAGCTACAGCCCTGCCCATTGAAAAACCAATTTTCTTTTTCATGCAACGTAAGAACATCAAATGCCTTTGGGAAACCCCTGGGCTAGGTGAGAGCAACAGCTCACCTGCCTCTCCCACACCCAGCACCTAGTATTCAAAGGCAAAATATATTTGGCCACACCCTGGTTTAAATTCTAGCACAGCCACCCAGGACCAGAAAAGCTTGTTTTGTGAGCCTGATCCTACCTTTGAAAAACCAGCTGGCTCTCCTTGAGTGGAGTCAGAAAGCAGCTCTAGACCAGCCTGAAGGCACATGTGGCTACCATCTTTCTGAACCTAATAAGCAGGTCTGGATCAGCTCTCTGAGAGCCACATACATAAAAGGCTGGATACAAGTGTAAGAGGTGGGAGCCAGAGTCCAAAACCTTGATGAAGATTCATTTATAGCCTGTTAGGCTGACGGAGGGGTTGTTGTTTTTTGTAGGTTACTATGGAAAGTATTTTTGTTTTTCTTGCACTGTAAAACACACCCTGTGTTCCTCAGATGAAGGACGGTCTGGAAATTTAAAATATAAATAAGTAGAATGTGCTTTCCCCCTTTGCAAAATTCACAACAGGATAGCAGGGGTCAGCAACCTTTTTCAGCCGTGGGGCGGTCGACCATCCCTCAGACCATGTGGTGGGCTGGACTATATTTGGGGGGGGGGGATGAACGAATTCCTATACCCCACAAATGCATTTTAAACAAAAGGACACATTCTAGTCATGTAAAAACACCAGGCAGGCCCCACAAATAACCCAGAGATGCATTTTAAATAAAAGGACACATTCTACTCATGTAAAAACACGCTGATTCCCGGACCGTCCGCGGGCCGGATTGAGAAGGCAATTGGGCCGGATCCGACCCATGAGCCTTAGGTTGCCGACCCCTGGGATAAAGGGACGCGCCTGCCAGCAATTATCTCTGGCTCATCCTGACCACAGGTTTGGATTTGCAAATCCAGACTCCTATGAAATCACATCTGTGGAGTGGTCAGGAGGGGGGGCGGAGAAAGCAAGCAAACATTTTCCAACACCAAAAAGTCTGCACCCATGACGTTTTGTCTTTACTAGGTGAATTGCCACCTGCCTGGGACGCAGTAAAACAGATCATGTTGCTGCCCCATAGAAATCCACCTCTCCTGTTTCTCCCCAATTCTCAGCACACACCCTCTTTCATCTAAAGGGTCCCCACAACCTTCGAAAGCTTCTTGGCTCAGCCCAACCTCCTAAATTGTGCTTATCATCAGGTTTTTAACAGCGGCAACAAAATGAACCTGCGTTTCCAGCTGCTTTAGGGACTAATAACACCTGCCTTCTGCTTGCGGGTATGTATAAGAGCCACTGTGTGCTTCCGTAAAAATGCGAGGTATATAGTAAACTAATAATAATAATTGATCGTAATATTAATTGGCATTTTAAATTATGTTTTCCCCCCTAATACTTTTACTCATTTTGCTATAGTCTTGCATGCTGCACAGCACCTTTCTGTACTCCTATAAAAGTACGGATTATGTAAATGCTTTGGTAAATAAGCAAATTTATTCCCATCTTGTTCCCATCCTGAGCATATTTAACGTGGAGGGAGTTCAGCTGAGTTCAATGCAGCTTACAAACCAAAAAAGTATCCCTAGGTGGGTGGGCCCCCACTGCCAGCTATCTACCAAACTGGCAGCCCAAGTTCATGCATGTTTACTCATGAGTAGGACCCATTGTATTAGCGGCCCACCACCACGTTCCAACGAACTGCTCTGCAGCTCAATCCTGCACGGGATTGCTCAGGAGTTCAATGGAATATTGTCCAACAAGTGTGCTTAGGGGTTATAAAATCCTATACCCATTTACACCAGAAAAGTCCCGTTGGGTGCAATGGTGTTTACTACTTCTGAGTAGAAAAGCTCCAGTTTAAATGTCAGCAAGCTTGCCACCTGACTGCCTACAGCTCCTTTTTTCCCCTTCTCACAGAATATTATCTTGGAACATTAATGCATGTTCGTTCTGGTTTTACAAGCGTTTTGAAATTCCTCTGAGATAATGGCTTTACGGGAGACTTGGAGGATAGGAAGAGGGCAACGGGAGACTCCTTAGATTTAGTGCTTCTATGTTGCCAGGATGTCAGAGAAAAGAAACGTTAAGGTCGCTGAGATCGCCTAGGGGTGTCTCCAGCGCAATTCGCATCGAGCAGAGCAGGAATTGTGTAGAGCTCAAAGGGTCTTATGCAATAGGCATTCAATTCAATTAATTCAATTATTCCTTTATTCGACCGATAGTCAGAAAATAATAGGCATTCTTTTGATGGCTTGTTGTGCTCCTAAGTTTCTAGACCTCGTGATATCGCGAGGCGGGCGAATCCAATTAAAATGCATCCCCTCAATAGAGTGACGTACATTGTGGCACGAAGAAGAATAGTTTTGGATTTGATATCCCGCTTTATCACTACCCGAAGGAGTCTCAAAGCGGCTCACATTCTCCTTTCCCTCCGCCCCGCCCCCCACAACAAACCCTCTGTGAGGTGAGTGGGGCTGAGAGACTTCAGAGAAGTGTGACTACCCCAAGGTCACCCAGCAGCTGCATGTGGAGGAGCGGAGACACGAACCCAGTTCCCCAGATTACGAGTCTACCGCTCTTAACCACTACACCACAGAATAAACGTTGGCAGCGTTATACTAAAAGGGGAAGGGGGGGCTTCTTGAATTCGGGTTCTGTGTTCGGAAAATAGGAACGTGACTATTATTCTTCTATATTTCATGCAATCCGGAATCAGAGGTGACACTGGAAAGAAAGGCGCACGCTTGTTTATTAGAGTCACAGGTGTGTGTTACAGCGGGACACACACGGACACACACACACACACACACCCTCTCTCTCGGTCTGCACGTCCGGATAATCCGCATCTAGAGATAGTTTCCCAGCATATAGATAACGAGAGCAGCAGTTTCTTTCTCCAGAGAACAGCCTGGGCAAGCCACGGCGCATCTGCTTCCATAACCACACCGCGTCGCATTTCCTGCTCTCTCTCGAGTCTTTTTTTTTTTTTTTTACAAAAACGCTGACTTCTTTTAAAAAATAAGAGCGCTTTACAAGCAAGCTCAGCAACCCCGACCACTTTTAAACGTGGGGTTTTGCAGCAGCAGCGCAACGCGCCTCTTGGCCGAAGTACCAAACGCTTGCAATTTCTGCTCACGCGCCAGCGCTCCAGGTTCGGAAACCCTGACTTTTTGCCATCCCTGTTTTGCAAAGTTGGCCAACTGTCGCTAATCAAGGGGTGCGTGAAACACACACACACACACACACACACACATATATATTTAAAACAGCCACAGCTGTGTGTGTGTGTGTGTGTGTGTGTGTGTGTGTTTCATGCGCGCGCACACACACACACACACACACACAAAGCTGTGGCTGTTTTAAATATATATATAAAGTGTGTGTGTGTGTGTGTGTGTGTGTGTGTGTATGTATGTACACACTTTAACATAAACAGCTTTCACGGACTTGCATTTCCACCCTCCGTAACAACGCAGCGCCGTCTTGTCAATTTCGTGGAGACAGACCACAAAGCGCCGCTTAAGCGTAATTGGGTATCCGGGCGCATCAACTTTCCAACCGATGAATAAATTCCCAGACTTTCCGAGCAAGCCGGATCTAGTCGATCTCCTCACCCTCTCAGATCATTCAGTCAGGAATTACTAGGACCGCTCCTCTCCCCCACCCCAAACCAAGCCTCAAAGGATCGCAGCGTTTACTACTAGTAATAAAAAAAAACAGCAACAGGGGGGAAAAGACCTTCGCTTCTCCTTACCTTTTGGCAGCGGTGGGGCGAGGAAAATCTTCTTACTTGTCCCTTTTCCAAAATCGCCTTCCAAAAACTGGGATGGTGGAGGAATGGGATTTGAGGTGGGCGATCGCTTCAGCAGCCCCGCTTCTTCTCTGCAACGAACATCAAATGTTTCCTGGGCAGAGGGCGCCTCGGTTTTGCAGATGTTAGCAGTCCAAGATATGGTTCCCAAACACGGTTCCAGAGCGCAGGAAGGTCAGCCGGAGGGAAAATAAGATGTTAAACTGAAAAACACTCAGCTAGGATGGGCGAGGGATTTGGAGAGAGAGAAAGAAAGAGGCGGCTGGGAAGTTGGAGCGGCGGAGCAAATCGGGAAGGGGGGGAAATAATAATTGCAAAAAATAATTATAATGCAAGAGAGGCGCTGGGAAAATGTTGCAAAGTGCGTGTCTTTCTCTCTCTCTCTCTCTCTCTCTCTCTCTCTCTCTGTGTGTGTGTGTGTGTGTGTGTGTGGCTCCTGAGTCGCAGGCGATCGCCCCTTCTTCCTAAGCCCCCCGTCCAGCTCTACAGCTGCAAAAGTCCTTTATGACTCTTCTCCGGCTGGGGGAACCTGCTTTTATGCGCTCCTCGGGGCTTTGATGTGAGTGGTGATGTCAGCCCGTATTAGCATAACAAAAACGTGCGGGATTTACTGCCTTGGAGAGAGAGAGAGAGAAATACAGGACAAATAAAACGTGTTTGATCTGTTCAGCGGGGAGTTAACAAAAAAAGAGGGGGGGGGAGTATATATTTGCCCAGGATTCCCCCCCCCACACACACACTGTCCCTCTGCAGCCCCCCCCTTCAGCAAAGCTGCTCTCACGTTTCCCCCTTCCGTGCACAGAAATAAACGCCAGAGGGCAGGCGGGTGAGCGTGGAAAGAAGCCGCAGGTTGCTTCCTGCAGGCTTAAGCGCCACTGCAGACGGACCCCAGGAGCTTTTTCCCATAAGAACCCAGCTCTCCTGGGTCAAGGCGAAAGGGGTCCATTCTAGTCCATTATCTGGCAGCACCGGATTCAGAGTGGTACAGATTGAGGTTGACTCCTGACAAGACAGAAGTACTGTTTGTGGGGGACAGGGGGTGGGTGGGTGCGGGGGATTCCCTGGTCCTGAACGGGATAACTGTGCCCCTGAAGGACCAGGTGCGCCGCCTGGGAGTCGTTTTGGACTCACAGCTGTCCATGGAGGCGCAGGTTAATTCTGTGTCCAGGGCGGTTGTTTATCAGCTCCATCTGGTATGCAGGATGAGGCCCTACCTGCCCACAGACTGTCTTGCCAGAGTGGTGCATGCTCTGGTTATCTCCCGCTTGGACTACTGCAATGAGCTCTACGTGGGGCTACCTTTGAAGGTGACCCGGAAACTGCAATTAATCCAGAATGCGGCAGCTAGACTGGTGACTGGGAGTGGCCGCCGGGACCACATAACACCGGTCTTGAAAGACCTACATTGGCTCCCAGTACGTTTCTGAGCACAATTCAAAGTGTTGGTGCTGACCTTTAAAGCCCTAAACGGCTTCGGTCCTGTATACCTGAAGGAGCGTCTCCACCCCCATTGTTCAGCCCGGACACTGAGATCCAGCGCCGAGGGCCTTCTGGCGGTTCCCTCATTGCGAGAAGTGAGGTTACAGGGAACTAGAGAGAGGGCCTTCTTGGTAGTGGCACCCGCCCTGTGGAACGCCCTTCCAGCAGAGGTCAAGGAAATAAGCAGCTATCCTGTTTTTAAAGGACATCTGAAGGCAGCCCTGTTTAGGGAAGTTTTTAATATTTAATGCTGTATTGTTTTTAACACTTCATTGGGAGCTGCCCAGAGTGGCTGGGGAAACTCAGCCAGATGAGCGGGTATAAATAATAAATTATTATTATTATCATTATTATTATTATTATTATTATTATTACTGGTGGCTTCCTCCACAGGGAGCCAAGTTGATGACGCGCAAAATAGTGTACTTCGGAGCATGTGCAGAATGGAAGGTGAGACAGGGGGCGCTTTAACGAACTCATATAATTAAACATTGAACATTAAAAAGCTTCCCTATACAGGGCTGCCTTCAGATGTCTTCGAAAGGTTACATAGTTACTCATCTCCTTGACATCTGATGGGAGGGCGTTCCACAAGGAGGGCGCCACTACCAAGAAGGCCCTCTGCCTGGTCCCCTGTAACTTCGCTTCTCGCAGGGAGGGAACCGCCAGAGTCTGGGCTGAGCGATGGGGGTGGAGACGCTCCTTCAGCTCTACAGTGTGGAGCCAGGTCTACAGTGAGAGCCAGTGTGGTGTAGTGGTTAAGAGCGGTAGACTTGTAATCTGGTGAACCGGGTTCGCGTCTCCGCTCCTCCACATGCAGTTGCTGGGTGACCTTGGGCTAGTCACACTTCTCTGAAGTCTCTCAGCCCCACTCACCTCACAGAGTGTTTGTTGTGGGGGGGGGGAGGGAAAAAGGAGAATGTTAGCCGCTTTGAGACTCCTTCCGGTAGTGATAAAGCGGGATATCAAATCCAAACTCTTCTTCTTCTTCTTCTACAGGGCCAAGGCCATTTAGGGCTTTAAAGGTGAGCGCCAGCACTTTGAATTACGCTCGGAAACGTACTAATGAGACTCTTAAATTCAGGGTAGTGGATTCGAGCCCCATGTTGGGCAAAAGGTTCCTGCATCGCAGGGGGTTCCAACACTACAAAGCGATGATTGTGAAAATAGGAAATATTGCGGGGGCACCAAATTTTGTCCACGCTCAGGGCGCCAGGTTACCAAAGTCTCCCCTGCATTAAGAAGAAGAAGAAGCGTTTGAATTTGATATCCCGCTTTATCACTATCCGAAGGAGTCTCCAAGCGGCTCACATTCTCCTTTCCCTTCCTCCCCCACAACAAACACTCTGTGAGGTGAGTGGGGCTGAGAGACTTCAGAGAAGTGTGACTAGCCCAAGGTCACCCAGCAGCTGCATGTGGAGGAGTGGGGACGCGAACCCGGTTCACCAGATTACGAGTCTACCGCTCTTAACCACTAAACCACACTGGCTCTCTTAAGGTCTGGCAGTGGAAATTCTGATGCCCCAAAGAGAAGGCAAGAAGCAGGAGCTGGGTGCAACAGCAGCAGCGCTCTCCCCATTTGTGAATTCCTAGCAACTGGGATTCAGATGCAGTGTTGTCTCCGACAGTGGAGGTAGCAGGGCTGGCCCACCCATGAGGCTAAGTGAGGTGACTGCCTCAGACGGCAGGGTCCACAGGGGCAGCAGATCCGGCCTCCAATGAATGCAAAACCTGCTTCTGGCACCATTTATGGTAACCTTGCTCTTAGCTTTCAACCTGCTCAGATTGAAGAGCTTTCCATCTATTCGATATATGATTTCTACTCCAGTGGGGAGTTTCCCTTCGACATAGTGTAGGAGCATGGCAATGAAAATAATGAATAGAGTTGGGGCGATAACACAACCCTGTTTAAGAAGAAGAAGAAGAAGAAGAGTTTGGATTTGATATCCCGCTTTATCACTACCCGAAGGAGTCTCCAAGCGGCTCACATTCTCCTTTCCCTTCCTCCCCCACAACAAACACTCTGTGAGGTGAATGGGGCTGAGAGACTTCAGAGAAGTCTGACTAGCCCAAGGTCACCCAGCAGCTGCATGTGGAGGAGCGGAGACGCGAACCCGGTTCCCCAGATTACGAGTCCACTGCTCTTAACCACTACACCACACTGGCTCTTAACACCTGATCCCACTGTGAACGGTTGAGAGCCATTGTTATCTGCAATTGTTGCTGTCATATTATCATGGAGGAGCCGAACGATATTCACAAATTTATCTGGGCAGCCAATTTTCAGAAGGACAGTTCACAGGGCATTATGATTTACAGTGTCGAAGGCCTTAGTCAGGTCAATAAACACCATATACAGGGGTTGGTTTTGCTCTCTGCATTTTTCTTGAAGCTGTCGAGCGGTGAAAATCATGTCCACTGTCCACCTAGAAGGCCGAAAGCCATTTCTGGGATTCAGGAAAGGTCACCTCGGATATTGTTAAGAGATGGTTTGCTAAGATTCTTGCAAAAAAGTTTCCGCAATCACCTTTCTAAAGTGGACGTGTGGATCCAGAATTGGCCTCCACAGTCACTTATAGACTCCCTGTTAAAACCATGTTTATGGAAGACAATCTTACTCGGCTACAAGGGATCGCCAAAGAAAAAGAAGAAGGTTGGGCACTGTGAAATTTGCCATTGGCCTGATCCAGCAGGCATTTCTTACATTCTAAAGTCAAAAGGAAACACAACTTTTAATAACACACCTTTGGTTCCCACTTGACAGAACATGCCCAAAAGCAAACAGATTAACAAATAATAAACAGGTGTGTGCCCTGAACTTCCAGCCTCACCAATTAAAATTTGCCTTGCACGATTCCACTGCGGCCCTAGGAAAAAGAAACGCCGTGCGCAATAAATTAAACGTCTCTGTTTGCAAAAGCAGCAGCAGGATATAAAATAACAACACCACAGCCTGCCCAAGGATTTAAGATGTGCAAACTTTTAAATGGGTTATTCTCCCTTCCCCACCCCTTCCCCCAGCAAAGGGCTTAGGCATCCATATTTTCTGCTCCATAGGAAATCTTCATGCTAGAATTATCCTGAACATGATTCCAGGGGATGGCTAATGATTACCAAGAAAAATAAGCAAGTTAACCTTTCAGCCGGAACTCTTTCATGTTACCTTTCCAAAGGCTGGCTGCTATTGACTGATTCCACAGGCTGATTTCATAAGTAAACCCAAGCAATATTAGTATTTTATAGGCAGAGTTTTTCTTTTGCTGGATTTATCCTCCATCTGATAAAGAGGATGAAAGGGCAGAGGTAAAATGCCAGAAGAAGTATGTGGAAGATTGGAAGCGGGGTGGGGTTGGGTGCACTCACACACAAAAAAACCCCTGTTGAGTACAGTGATACCTCTAGTTAAGTACTTAATTCGTTCCGGAGGTCAGGGGCGGAGGAAGCCTCCTCGCCACCCGGGGCGGCGAACGGAGGCTTCCCCTGGGGATGGGGCATCGTGACGTTACGACGCAACGTCACGATGGAGTGCGCATGTGCGAAATACCGCGTGTGCGCACTCCATCAAACACTCTGTGAGGTGAGTGGGGCAGAGAGACTTCAGAGAAGTGTGACTAGCCCAAGGTCACCCAGCAGCTGCATGTGGAGGAGCGGAGACGCGAACCCGGTTCACCAGATTACGAGTCCACCGCTCTTAACCACTACACCACACCGGCTCTCCTAGAGCAATAGCAGGGGTGAGAACCTTGCACCTGCAGGCAAAATATTGCCCTCCAGCCCTATCTGGCTCCTCCTGAGCCATGCCTCTTCTCTGGCCCCCTCTCTGGCCCTGTTTTGCACCCATTTGGCCTGGCTAAAATCTATCCTTCATTACCTGTAGAGTTGGATGGGGCCCTGAGGATCATCTAGTCCAACCCCTTTGCAATGCAGGAATATGCAGCTGTCCCATACGGGGATCAAACCTGCAACCTTGGCATTATCAGCACCACGCTCTAACCAACTGAGCTATCCAGGCCCTTGAGCTGTGATACTGCCTCTGGCTTGCCTAGATTGAGGATGGAGAGCCAGGTGTGTTTGAAGTGCTCTTGCACCCGGATCCTGCTTGCAGGTTTCCCACAGGCATCTGGTTGGGCACTGTGAGAGCAGGATAATGGGCTAGATGGGCTATTGGCCTGATCCAGCAGGCTCTCCCTATGTCCTTAAGCTGATGACGTTGGCATGGTCCTTGCAACAATCCGGCCAGCCACATGTCTTCTCGACCCTTGACTCCCTTAGCTTATTAATGCTTGGTCAGGAGGTGTGATCAAATAGGTTCAAGTTGCTAGTTTTGGTGTATGAAGCCCTATATGGAATGGGACCAAGATACCCGAAAGACCCTCTCTCCCATAGGTGCCAACTTCCTGGGGCCCTGGGGGCCCAAGCACCCACAAAATTTCCCGTGAAGGGGCTGAGCACCCACAAATTGTTAGTGCCTGGGCCATGCACGCTGCATGGCTCCCACGGTCCCGGACACCCATGGTCACAGGGCCAAGCTGGCACTCTGGGTCTCACCTCTTACATACCTGATAACTGTGCCCTGCAGGATTAGGTCTCTTCATAGCTGTCAACTTTCGGATTTGAAAACAAGGGATGCCGCAAGGGCGGTGCAATGGCACCAAGTAGCCTCGCCACCCTGCGCTCCAGAGGCTGCACGCGAGCGGGTGAGCGAAAGAGCGAGCGCATAGACGGCAGGCAGGCTGGCTGTCTGTCTGGGCGTGAGGGTCTGGCTGCACAAGGCATGCAAGCTCCGCCCCCCGTCGGTCTGAGACTCCTTATTGGCAGCCGAGCAACGCAGCTGAGGAGCCTCCCTGGCCGGCAGGGAGGGAGAGGAGCTGCTTCCTTTGAAATCCGGGAAATTTAAGGGATATCAGCAATACAGGATAGCAGCGGGAAACGGCATTGGAATAAGGGAGTTTCCCGCAAAAAAAGGAGGGTTGACAGCTATGAGGTCTCTTGCAGATATCATCTTATCAAAAAGTTCTCTCTGCACAGCACAGAAAGTAGGCCTTTAGCTTCGTGGGACTAAACCGGCAACATCTCTGACATCTTTTTGGTGCCTGGTGAAGACTTTGCTCTTCCAACAAGACTTCTCAGTGGAGATCTTTCCCTGCCTGCAAAAGGACAACAGAGAACTGTATGCATTCCTATTCAGCGACTTCCTGCTTCTCGCCTACAATTGCAATTATGTTTTAAATATTTTGGGTTGTGTTTAAAAAAAAAAAAAGATGGTTTCATTATTTGACAACTTGTTCTTTGCTTCCCTGGGCTCCTTTCGGAGGAAGGGCATGATATAATTTTAAATGTCACATCGGATGACAAAAATCTTGTTAAACAGGCAACTCAACTCAACTCATTTTATTTCGGCTTTAAGCCCATAGAAATAACAACCAAAAACAGAAACAGCACAGTCTGGTTTACAATTGCTAACAGTAAAATAGATTAAAAGGAATACTCAATTGAATAAAATATGATAAAACTTAAATTAAAATTTCAAGCTGTATATAACAATCCATTGTGTTTCTTAAGTGTCAGAACTGATGTCAGAAATTTTGCCATATGTAGGGTTATAATCGAGTCTGAATCTTGCAACAGAAGAGCAAGGTAAGACTCTTCCAAATACCCCGGTAATTTTTGAGTTAATGGAAGTAATAGAGTCTTTCGGGCAGCAGAATACAAGGGGCAGACAAACACTATGTGATGAAGAGATTCAATCGAACGGTTATCACAGGCACATATGACCGAAACTTGGCTCCTAGAAAATCTATGAAAAAGGACGTTTGAGAGGAATACATTAAACTGTGCTTTAATAAAAGCGAAACGATGACCAGCAATAGAAAGAGTTGATAGATAGGCTGGTACTTGAAGTGGGGGGAACAATGCCCAGGGATCTCGGTGAGCATGTCCCCCCACCCAGCATAATATTGCGTTGCAACTAAACAGGCAAATCGTTTCAGCTGCACCCTGTGTCCCTATTATCGGAAGGTAGCAAAGTCTCAGGAACAAACCGTGCAGCGTGCAGCCTCCTTTGTGGGTTGGGTATATTTTGTGGGGCTCACAGGCCCATTTTATTTATTCCTCGTGGCACCATTGCGGTTAGCCTTGCGGCGCACCATTTGCGAATCAGTGTCTTAAGGCATCACGATGTTTGGTTTTCCTCAAGCTTACGGAAAACCCTTCTCCCCGTTCTCTCCCCTCCCCTCTTTTCCACTGAAAGGTGCATCTGTATCTTCTTAGTTGGATAATTCAGATGTTTACAGGAAGGACTACACAATCTAATTAAATTTCATTGCAAGTAAACAGAAACACCAGCCCAAACATTCAAATTGAAGTCAGATTGCAAGACAGACTCCATTCCCTCCCTCTCCCTCTCCCTCTCTCTCTCTCTCTCTCTCTCTCTCTCTCTCTCTCTCTCTCTCTCTCTCGGGAGGGGGAGGGGGCGATAAAGTGCTAGAGGGGGAAATTTCTTAAAGAGTATATAAGAACATAAAATGAGCCTGTTGGACCAGGCCAAAAGACCATCTAACCGAGCATCCTGTTCTCACAGTGGCCGACCAGGTGCCTGTCAGAAGCCCACAAGCTGGACATTTGCACAACTGCACTCTCGGCTCCTGTGTGCTGGTCCCATGGGTTACCCGTAAGGCGAGGTCGAAGTCCGGTTCGTGGTCAGAGTTGCAACGAAAGGCAGTCCGTAATAACTGAAGCTGGGTGCAGGGCAGGGAGGCAGGCGAAGTCAGGAACAGGTAGGCAAGCAGGGAAACAGGGCGGGTCAGGAGCTCAGGCAGGGAAGCAGGGCAGGTTTCAAGCAGGAACACTGGCAGGAACTGGTCACCAACGATGTTGCTCCTGCAACTTGGGGCTGGGGCTGGCCGGCTTTTCTCTGCCCCAAGGCATAGGGCGGCCCCGATCCTCTGGTGACTCGCCTCTCCTGGCTTGGAGGCGAGCACTCCTCCTGCGGGAACTCAGTTCTCTTTGCCTCTCTGCCCTGAGCCACTGCAGCTCAGGAGAGGCTGGAGGGTTACCGGACCCAGAGGCAACCTCAGCTTCCCCTGACGGGGCTGGGAGTGGAGCACCTGCAGGCAATGGGTCCTCCATCCCATCAGGAGCCAGAGCAGACTCAGCAGATGCCTGCACCTGAGGATCCAGCACAGGTGAGGCCCCTTCAGACTCAGGCCCCAGCCCTGACTCTGCTGGTTCTGGAGGCAGGGAATCCTGTGCAGGCTGGGATCCCTCAGGTTCAGCATCTGAGTCTGAATCCCAGGCCATCACATCCTGCAGTTTTCGGCAGGTGGTATTTAGAAGCACACTGCTTCTGACAGCGGAAGGGGAACATAGCCATAGCAGCGAGTAGCCATCGATAGCTTTCTTGTCAATTAATCTGTCTCATCGTATTTTGAAGTAAAAAAAAGGTAAAGGTAAAGGACCCCTGGACAGTTAAGTCCAGTCAAAGGCGACTCTGGTGTTGCGGCGCTCATCTCGCTTTCAAGCTAAGGGAGCCAGTGTTTGTCCACAGACAGCTTTCTGGGTCATGTGGCCAGCAGGATTAAACTGCTTCTGGATTAGGATTAAACCCTAAACGGCCTCGGTCCTGTTTACCTGAAGGAGCGTCTCCACCCCCACCGTTCAGCCCGGACACTGAGATCCAGCTCCGAGGGCCTTCTGGTGGTTCCCTCACTGCGAGAAGCAAAGCTACAGGGAACCAGGCAGAGGGCCTTCTCGGTAGTGGCGCCCGCCCTGTGGAACGTCCTCCCATCAGAGGTTAAAAGGATCAACAACTACATGACATTTAGAAAACACCTGAAGGCAGCCCTGTTCAGGGAAGTTTTTAATCTGTGATGTGTTAATGTATTTTAATGTTTGCTGGAAGCAGCCCAGAGTGGCTGGGGAAACCCAGCCAGATGGGCAGGGTACAAAGAATAAATTATTATTCTTATTATTCTTATTATTATTATTATGGCGCAACGGGGCACCGTGACGGAAGCCAGAGTGCACGGAAACACCATTTACCTTCCCGCTGCAGCAGTACCTATTTATCTACTTGCGCTGGTGTGCTTTCGAACCGCTAGGTTGGCAGAAGCTGGGAGAGAGCAAAGGGAGCTCACCCTGTTGCGGGGGCTGGACTGAGAATGGTGATGACCGCCGCCCCCCTGAACCTTCCCGAGAACAGGAGGACAGTATAGATTTAGAACAGTGGTTTGCAGAAGGGCATAGTTCAGAGGCTGCAGAGGACAGAAGCTGGGAAATACTGGAAGAGGAACAGCAGGAAGAAGGAGAAGCACCAGGGGAGAGACAGCTGACAGACTCTGTGTCCTTGGGAAGTATTCCTGACCCCCCACCCTGCAAGACCAGATGGGCATTGAGGGTATCAGAACAGAAAGCTCAGAGGCAGAAAGCTCAGATTAACTGTCGCAGGAGTGACATCGAACAGGGGAGATGTAGGGGTGGGTGGGACTTTACTTGGAGCAATTATTAGGGAAGGCTGCATTCCTTCGTCATTCTCTGTGAATTATTGAATAAATTGCTTGGTAAGAACTTTTATTGTTTCTCTGATTCTGGGCTGCCACCGTGGGAGGATCTGATTCCCCGAAGCCTGGTTCTGCTGCATCCAACCAAAGACACATCAAGTCTAGCTAGGGATGGGGAGGAATTTGATTCATTCATTCATTCATTCATTCCCTGGAGCCCCATCCAGCATACCTGGATGGATGGATGTTGGCTATTTATAAGTGCAACCTTGCCAATCATAAATGGCAACTCCTCCTTGCCCCTGAACATTTTTAGTAGCCCGCTTCCTCGAACAAGCAAAGCTTAGCTCGGAAGCCACGACAAGACACTTCAGTTTCCCATTTCTATGCTTCTTAGTGCCGAAATGAATTTGTGGGAGCCTTGACTTGAACCCTTCCCTTAACCCTGTAGTTCTCTAGATGTCCTTGAACCACAGCTCCCACCAGTCCTGACCATTGTCCATACTGGTGGGGGCTGATGGCAGCAGGGGAGATGCCAGGGAGGCCATGGCCCTGGGTGCACAATTTTTGAGCTGGCACAAACCAGGCGCCCTCATGCAGACGCACCTTGTGTAGCCTGGCCCAGGTGCTCCTCTCTGCCCAAACAGCCGGGCTGCACCCTGGGCAGGTGGGCAGGTGGCTCAGCGTAGCCCTCCTTTGCTCCAGTGGGGGTAGGGTCACTCTGGCGGCATCAGCAGCAGCAGAGGAAAGGGCTAGGCTGGTGTCCCCCCACTCGGTGTAGTAGAAGAAGAAGAAGAAGAAGAAGAAGAAGAAGAAGAAGAAGAAGAAGAAGAAGCATGTCTGCCCTGGGTACCAACAACCAATGCTATGCCACTGTGTGGAAGTTAGATTCCAGCAGTATCCAGGAGGACTGCAGGTTCCCTGTTCCTGTCTAATCCTAGCGCTCTCCCAGCAGAAACATATAAAAACCATCTTATAAACTATGCATTGTGGATTTGAACAGAAAAAGGAGAAGGCTTGAAATGACTAAGGCATCATGATGTCTGTCAGGGCTACACCCTTGTTTTCGCAGTGAGCAGTGTTTATTTTACCCGCTTTCCATGTGAACTTATTCTCCCAGGTTTCGAAATATGCAATTGTTCTCTTGCAAACATCCACTTTCACTCATTCTGTCTCTCTTCCGAGGCACCTGGGAGGGGAATAGGGTGTCGATCCAAATCTTTGTCTGAGCGAAAAAGAATTCATTAGAGGCAGGCACGGGAATGAATGACAAGCCAGACATTCTCAGAGCAACATGTGGGAGAAAGCATCTTTAAAGGAAGTTTGGAAGGGGAGGGGTGTGTTGGGGGGGGTGCGGAATCAAGCAATTCTTTTTATCTCACTGAGCCAAAAATGCAGATCTGCCAAAAAAGAGATGTGAGAGGAGGAGGAGGAGGAGGAGGAGGAGAAAGTGGCTGAAGTTCTGGAAGAAGGCCACGGCAGCATCTTGCAGTGAAGCCAAGAAGACGTTTGGCCGTAAACGAGGCATGATCCATTTTGCGAAAAATGCTTTTTTCTCTTGGAGTTTTTCAGATCACGGAGAGATGAGAAGCAGAATCCTGGAGGGAAATGGAGCGCTGGGGTGGGGGCAGAGGAAGGTGGTGCTCACAGCTCCTTAACGGCCGGCCTTCTCTCTCTCTCTCTCTCTCTCTCTCTCTTGAAGGGGCTGGAAATTATTTTCATTCATCTAGAAACAACAGAAATCCTATATTTTTCCCTGCCTGGAGTTTTCCATACACTGTGAAATCCCTTTAAATCCTTGCAGTTGCTTTCCGTTCTGTCCTTTTCTGCATCCATCACAAACTCTTCATCCTTTGAATGTAATCGTCGGCTCATAGCAAAGGAGCTGGAAATTATGTACGTTCTTTGAGAAACAACAGAAATTCCACATTTTCCTGCCTGGAGTTTTCCATGCACTGCAAAAAAATAAATTTTTAAAAAATCCCTTTAAATCCCTCCAATTGGGGTCTATTCTCTCCATTTCCATATCCATCACAAGCTTTTCATCCTTAGAACGTAATTCCTAAATTCTGTCCTGGTAGCCAGAGAGATCCTTGGCTGTAGACGTTGCACTCTCAAGCCAAAACCAGACATTTGAGGCTTATCCTTGGACTAGGAAAATATGTAGGAATTAGCCTTATATACCTGTTCAAACTCATTTGGCCAACTAGCCCAATATTGTCAGCTCTGACTGGCAGCAGCTCTCAAAAGACTCTAGCAGACTTATCTCCCATCGACTGTTTCCGAATCGTTTTAGCTGGAGGTGAAAATGCACTTCTCCAAGCAAGTAATGTGTACAAAAATGCACGCACCAGGGCAAATGGTGCCTAAAACTGCGTATGTTGGTGAACATGACATACAAAAGTGCACACATTCTCCTCTACCCCTCTAACCCCCCCCCCCACCAACAACCTATCAGAAGATGACTGCAACGCATACCTCAACACACTTCTCTTCTGAGCTAGCTCTGTTGGGAACGGCTGTCGTAAAAAATAAAAACCAATCTCCTCTCTCACTCTTTCCCTGACTGTTTTTGGTATGTAATGGACTCCCCAGAGCATGCTTAAAAGCTTGAAGGGCTTTGCTCAGAAAATGAACATCAGGAGGAGAGCAGGTCTGGGGCGAAGGCTGCTTGGCAGATTAATGCATCCTTAAGTATTTCAAGAGGTTGAGGGTCTGTCGCCACATTATCTTCATTTTTTTAAAAAAAATAATTTTTATTGGGATTATCTTCAGCATCCGTATCAAACCCGCCCAGTGCCAGCCATAAAATTTGGGGAGTTGCCTGATGGTCCAGATCATTGGTCCACCTGGCTCAGTACCGACTCTTATTTAAAATCATTTTTATTTAAAGACTTCAGGGGTCCTCCATAGAGAAGACACAATAGCAGGTAGAAAAGTATTATAATGAAAAATTGTTCAGATCAACCACATTTGTTTGAAAGCTGTTGGTGGGGGCTGGCTATGCTCCTGGATATTAACGCAAGTCGGTGTTTCTCAAACTTGGGTCTCCAGCTGTTGTTGCAGGCATGTCCAACAGGTAGATCGTGATCTACCGATAGATCACCGGAAGTCTGTGGTAGATCACTGGTAGATCATTGGCTCCCCCCAAAGAAGCTGAACAACTGTGGCTCCCCTAAAAAAAGCTCAACAACTTTGACCTGAACCCCAAAAAGGGGGTAGATCACTGCCAGATTTTAACTCTGTGAGTAGATCGCAATCTCTTGGAGTTGGCCACCCCTGGACTACAGCATGGGTAGGCAAACCAAGGCTCGGGGGCCGGATCTGGCCCAATCGCCTTCTAAATCCAGCCCGTGAACGGTCCAGGAATCAGCATGTTTTTACATGAGTAGAATGCCTCCTTTTATTTAAAATACATCTCTGGGTTATTTGTGGGGCATAGGAATTCGTTCATTCCCCCCCCCCAATATAGTCCAGCCCCCCACAAGGTCTGAGGGACAGTGGACCGGCCCCCTGATGAAAATGTTTGCTGGCCCCTGGACTACAGCTACCATCATCCCTGACCGCAGATCCTACTAGCTAAGGATGATGGGAGTTGTAGTCCCACAACAGCTGGAGACCCAAGTTTGAGAAACACTAATGTTAAGTCATAGAATCATAAGACCCTACCTGTCCACAGACTGTTTCGCCAAGTTCTGGCTCTGGTTATCTCCCGCTTGGATTACTGCAATGCGCTCTACCTGGGGCTACCTTTGAAGGTGACCCAGAAACTACAACTACTCCAGAATGCAGCAGCTAGACTGGTGACTGGGAGCAGCCGCCGGGACCACATAACACTGGTCCTGGAAGACCTACCTTGGCTCCCAGTACATTTCCGAGCACAATTCAAAGTGTTGGTGCTGACCTTTAAAGCCCTAAACAGCCTCAGTCCAGTATACCTGAAGGAGCGTCTCCACCCCCATCATTCAGCCCAGACACTGAGGTCCAGCTCCAAGGACCTTCTGGCAGTTCCCACTGCGAGAGGTGAAGTTACAGGGAACCAGGCAGAGGGCCTTCTCGGTGGTGGCGCCTGCCCTGTGGAACACCCTCCCATCAGATGTCAAGGAAATAAGCAACTATCTAACTTTTAGAAGACATCTGAAGGCAGCCCTGTTTAGGAAAGCTTTTAATGTTTGTTGTTTTATTGTTTTTTTAATATTCTGTTGGGAGCTGCCCAGAGTGGCTGGAGAAACCCAGCCAGATGGGCGGGGTATAAATAAGTTGTTGTTGTTGTTGTTGTTGTTGTGTTCAAAGTCCCTCTATGATTCTATCAAGGTAAAGGGACCCCTGACCATTAGGTCCAGTCGTGACCGACTCTGGGGTTGTGGCGCTCATCTCACATTATTGGCCGAGGGAGCTTCCGGGTCATGTGGCCAGCATGACAAAGCCGCTTCTGGCAAACCAGAGCAGCACACGGAAATGCCATTTACCTTCCTGCCGGAGCGGTACCTATTTATCTACTTGCACTTCGTACTTTTGAACTGCTAGGTGGGCAGGAGCAGGGACCGAGCAATGGGAGCTCACCTCGTCGTGGGGATTCGAACCGCCAACCTTCTGATCGGCAAGCCCTAGGCTCTGTGGTTTAACCCACAGTGCCACCCACGTCCCTTTCTATAATCTCTTGCTATTGCAGTCACAATCACAACATCCATGCCCGTGTGAACCAGCTCTGCGCCCAGATTCAGTCAGCAGATTGCCAAATGGGGATCATTTATACTCTCCTAAATGTGTACACAGGGACCCAGGTGGCGCTGTGGGTTAAACCACAGAGCCTAGGGCTTGCTGATCAGAAGGTTGGCGGTTCGAATCCCTGCGACGGGGTGAGCTCCCGTTGCTTTGTCCCTGCTCCTGCCCACCTAGCAGTTCGAAAGCACGTCAAAATGCAAGTAGATAAATAGGAACCGCTCCGGCGGGAAGGTTTCCATGCGCTGCTCTGGTTCGCCAGAAGCGGCTTTGTCATGCTGGCCACATGACCCGGAAGCTGTACGCCGGCTCCCTCGGCCAATAAAGCGAGATGAGCGCCGCAACCCCAGAGTCGGTCACGACTGGACCTAATGGTCAGGGGTCCCTTTACCTTTACCTTTAAATGTATACACACTTAAGTTGGCGCCATTGTGCAGCCAGTTGCTACAACCAATCGTCTCTTCACTTCACTGTAGCCACCAGGGAGAAATGAGGCATCAGATATCCGAATCATTTGCCGATATCAGAAGATGCTGCACAGCCACCTGTCAACGATGGTGAGGTTGCAAAACTCCTGCACCGCAGATCTTGCACTGAGCTGGAGGTTGTTGCAGACGACCTCTAAAGACCCTCCCAGCCCCATGATTCTATAATCTCTTGCTATTGCCATCACCAGTAGTGTGCCCGCCTGTGCGGACCAGCTCAGTGTCTGGATTCAGTCAACGCATTGCCACAAAGGGAGTGTTTATATCCTCCGAGATCTGCACATCATCATGTTGGCACAGTCATGCAGCCAGCCGCGGCAGACAACAGTCTCTTCACTAGGGATAGAGGGGAAATTTGATTCTGTTTGCATTTAAAGACTTTCCAAAACAACGCAAGAAGCAAATTGCAGCCACCCTTCAAAATTCACACTTTTCTGACTTGGGCAACCAGCCTAACAATGTTTGTAAAAATACATGTGTTAGGAGAAAGTGTGCATAAAAATTAATATATTAGTTTAAAAAAAAACCATAGAAAGTTGCATTCTATTTGGGAACTTGTGCAAAAAATGTGTACATTAATCAAAACGACATACAGAGATGCATTTATTAGGAGGAATTTGCACCCAAATGCTGGTGAATTTTCATGAGCATTAAAAAAAACAACACGCAACAAAATTGGAAGGGAAAAAAGTACCCCAAATTGAAGATTGGTACACTAAATTGGTAGAGTTCATGAATTTGGCGAGGATGACAGGAGCAATCAGGAATACACCTAAACAGAAATTGAAAGAAGAATTGAGATATGCTGACATTTATTTGAAAAAGGAAAGAATAATAACAGAATTGGTGAGTTGCTTAAATTAAATACTCATGGGAAAAGGGATTAATAGAATATAGTTTGAGAAGAGGATAGGAAGCAAGATATGGTTATGTATTTTAAGAAAATCAATGTAAGAGCAATGTATTTTAAGAAAATCAATGTAAGAGCAATGACAGAATTACAAGCCTGGTAGACGAAGGGAACACTGTGGATGTAGCCTATCTTGATTTCAGCAAGGCCTTTGACAAGGTGCCCCATGATATTCTTGTAAAGAAGCTGGTAAAATGTGGGCTAGACAATGCTACCATTCAGTGGATTTGTAATTGGCTGACTGACCGAACCCAAAGGGTGCTCATCAATGGCTCCTCTTCATCCTGGAGAGAAGTGACTAGTGGGGTGCCACAGGGTTCTGTCTTGGGCCCAGTCTTATTCAACATCTTTATCAATGACTTGGATGATGAGCTTGAGGGCATCCTGATCAAGTTTGCAGATGACACCAAATTGGGAGGGGTGGCTAATACCCCAGAGGACAGGATCACACTTCAAAATGACCTTAACAGATTAGAGAACTGGGCCAAGGCAAACAGGATGTATTTTAACAGGGAGAAATGTAAAGTACTACACTTGGGCAAAAAAAATGAAAGGCACAAATACAGGATGGGTGATACCTGGCTTGAGAGCAGTACAAGTGAAAAGGATCTAGGAGTCTTGGTAGACCACAAACTTGACATGAGTCAACAGTGTGATGCAGCAGCTAAAAAAGCCAATGCAATTCTGGGCTGCATCAATAGGAGTATAGCATCTAGATCAAGGGAAGTAATAGTACCACTGTATTCCGCTCTGGTCAGACCTCACCTGGAATACTGTGTCCAGTTCTGGGCACCACAGTTCAAGAAGGATATTGACAAGCTGGAATGTGTCCAGAGGAGGGCAACCAAAATGGTCAAAGGCCTGGAAACGATGCCTTATGAGGAACGGCTTAGGGAGCTGGGTATGTTTAGCCTGGAGAAGAGAAGGTTAAGGGGTGATATGATAGCCATGTTCAAATATATAAAAGGATGCCATATAGAGGAGGGAGAAAGGTTGTTTTCTGCTGCTCCAGAGAAGCGGACACGGAGCAATGGATTCAAACTACAAGAAAGAAGATTCCACCTAAACATTAGGAAGAATTTCTTGACAGTAAGAGCTGTTCGACAGTGGAATTTGCTGCCAAGGAGTGTGGTGGAGTCTCCTTCTTTGGAGGTCTTTAAGCAGAAGCTTGACAGCCACCTGTCAGGAATGCTTTGATGGTGTTTCCTGCTTGGCAGGGGGTTGAACTGGATGGCCCTTGTGGTCTCTTCCAACTCTATGATTCTATGATTCTAATGTGAAGCCTATTTCTTTTTTCTTTATTGTTTTGTTATGATTTGCAGTTTAAGTTATATGACTGTTATGATTTGTAGTTTAAGTTATATGGAATCAATTTGTATTATGTTGAATGATTTTAATTTTGGAATGTTTGGTTTAAATATTTAATAAAGATTGTTTTTAATAAAAACAACAACAACAACAACAACAACAACACGCTTCTGAAATTGCTGCAGAAATCTGGAGAACAATGCGGGGCAGGGGAGAGATGAAGCTGAGTGAACTGAAACGAGCTAATCCTTCCATCCCTCGTCATTACAGTCATGCCTTGGCTGACGAACAAAATGCGTTCCGGGAGTCCGACTCCCAGAACCGTTCAACAACCAAGGCGCGGCTTCTGATTGGCTGCAGGAGATTCCTGCACTAAATCGGAAGCTGTGGAAGCTGCGCCGGACGTTCGGCTTCCAAAAAACGTTCGAAAACCGGAACACTCACTTCTGGTTTTCGATCGTTCGGGAGCCGAAACGTTCGGCAGCTAAGCCATTCGGCAACCGAGGATATAGTCTCATCCTGGATATAGTCTGTTTCAACAGTTGCCTTCGGGCAAGAGATACAGAACAATCAAATCAAAAACAAATAGACTAAAAAACAGTTTTTATCCAAGAGCTATAACTATTTTAAATGCTGTAACCAAATGATATGATCTTTGGGGGGGTCGTGATGGATGGAATGTATGTGTATGTGTGGTTGTAAGTGTATAAATGCGTATATGTGGCTGTAAATGTGGGGTGGCATTCAATTGCGTTGTACTACGTACAATGACAATAAAGTATCTATCATCTATCTATCTATCTATCATCTATCTATCTATCTATCTATCTATCTATCTATCTAATCTACAGCTCTATTTCACTGTGGTGATGATGGCGAAATGAGGCCTCGTATGTCTGAATCCTTCCTCTGATTCTCTGCTAAGAATTGGTTATCTAGTTGTAAAGACTGGACTTACCCTTGCTTCAGAAATCACACCACTTCTGCGATCACTGGCTACAGACGTCCTCCAGGTAATTTGGTGACAATCAATCAATCAAATCTTTATTACGGTCATAGACCAGCATTTAAAATCTGAAAAGTGCTTTACAGAGCTAAAGGAGATTAAAACACAGAACGAATATAGCATTCTAAAAATTTTAAAGGGGCTAAAAATATCCAAGAGGAGGGTCCAGCTTGCATTTTCCCAGCTTCTGCTCAAGGTCTTCATTCCATTCCCGAACAGAAGAGCTGATACCCACAGCCCAACACCAAGTTCAATACTCTGGGGAGGTCAGGGACTAAACAAGAGATCTTCTACATACAAAGCCACTGAGCAGTGTCTCCTCCAAAGTAAATGGGGGTGTGGAGCCAGAACTGTTGGACCTCCACTGTGCTTCGGAGCTTTCTGCATCAAATCACATACAGATTGACCCTATCGCCCCGGGGGCTCCCTGCGACTGTTTCCCCCGCTGACTGGTTTGTTCTGGGAGGATAGACTGTGCCTCCAAATCTGCGTGCAGAATCTAGCTACCATCCGGGTTATCTTTTGATCTTTGCCTAGTAAAAGGGCATTTAGTTTAGTCTTATCTGGAAGGTCAGCTAACCTCTCCAACAGGGGGGCAATGATGTCTCTGCGCACCTTGTCGTAAAAAGGGCATCTAAAAAATAGATGCTCGGGGCTACCTGCTTCCCCCAGTGGGCAGGAGCAGAGTCTCTGATCGTATGGGATCTTTCCGAAGGATCCCAGCAGAACTGGCGAGGGCAGAACCGAGCTTCAGGCAAGCGTAAAGGCTCTTCTTGAGTTTCTGGATTCAAGAAAGAAGAGATACACTGCCGGGGCAGCAACGTATCTCTCGTTTTGTGCTATAATGAAATCGGGGGACCTCAAGCAGTCCAGCTGTCTCTCAGAATCCACAATTCTTTGTCTGACCTCGGATCTTGCTTGGTCCAGGCACAGATCCAAGAGGGCTTGGGGTGCGAAGCCCAGTCACTGGAGGGTGGCCTGGAAATTTGGTGACAAAGTGGGGTTTGCAGAATTTCACAGACCAGTTTGAGGCCAAGAGCTCAGAACAGGAATGCCGTGTCCCTTTTCTCTGAGCTCCATGAAGCTGGCACTGTGTTTTGTTTTGTTTTTCAAAACAAGAGTAAAATTCACAGACGACGTGAAGGTAATAGCAAAGCCAGCTCTTTCATGCACAACAATCACTGCTAAAAGAGTATCGAGGGGATGGTGTTTATGCCTTTCGGGTGATATCATTGCAACTTTTGCTCAGTTTACAAATAAAAAGTGAAGGGAATTCGTGCGTTATGTACCCTTGCTTCACTCCGAAACTGCCAGTGTTGGGAAAACAACCTGGGATCTTAGAATCCAGATGTCTATCCTCCTCAGTTATACCTTGCATGAAGTTATTTCCCCTCTCCCCTCCCCCTCGGCCTCATTGCACCAACTCAGCCTGGGCTGCACTGCGACAAACAGAGAGCTTTTGATGAAGTGATACCCAAAACATGTGTGTATGCAGGGTGGGGAGAACCACAGAAGCCACACCATTTGGATCAGACAGTTAAAAAAAAAGAATTTGGCTTGAGAACCTAATGGGGAGCTAACAGGCAGACGTGGTTTAGGAAAGCCCCGGTTTCCTTTTCATACTGGTAGAGCAGCGTTCCCCAACCTGGTGCCCCCGAGATGGCTTTTAAGCTACATCTCCCACCAATCCCAACTTGCTCCGACAAAGGGTGGGATCCATGTCTCCGGATCCAAACTACCTCCCCCAGGCTTTGCTTGACGGGGAGCTGCTTCAAGGATGTTTGCAAACATGACATGAAGGCTGGCAACATCAACCCTGCCATGCAGGAATCCCTTGCAGGCGACCATCGGGCCTGGAGACAGGCAGTCAGGTCGTGCATCTGTAGCAGCAAGCGGAGGAGGAATGACCGCTGGGAGGAGCACAGAGAGAAGAAATGCCGTGGTGCATCTGCAGCAGCAAAACCGGACACCTTCATCTGCCCCAGCTGCAACAGAACATGTCTCTCCTGTATCTGTCTCTATAGCCACAGTAGGTGCTGTAGGTCCAACTCTTTACCCATGAAGGCCCACTCTTCCACCATCACCCAAGACAGATGGATGCCAACCAACCAAATGACCTACCTCAAAGTTTACAGGTTGGTAGCCGTGTTGGTCTGCCGTAGTTGAAACAAAATTTAAAAAATTCCTTCCAGTAGCACCTTAGAGACCAACTAAGTTAGTTCTTGGTATGAGCTTTCGTGTGCATGCACACTTCTTCAGAAGACAGACTTGCTGCAAGACAGACCCAAAAAAGAAAATAACAGAACACCACTAGTAATCACATACAGATCCCAAGTTAAAACAGTACAACGCATCATCAGAGATCTACAACCTCTCCTAGACAATGACAGTTCTCTTTCTCAAGCTCTGGGAGGAAGACCTTTCATCGCCTACAGACAGCCACCCAATCTTAAACAACTCCTCACCCACAATAATACAACAACCAGACTTAACAACAGGTTTACCACACCTATCAGCCAATCACCCATTCCCACCACCCTTCTGAGTAATACCCCTCCCCACCCTCTCACTATATATAAGGGTCTGGTGACTTCTGTTTCAGTGTATCTGAAGAAGTGTGCATGCACACGAAAGCTCATACCAAGAACAAACTTAGTTGGTCTCTAAGGTGCTACTGGAAGGAATTTTGTTTGTTTGTTTTGACTACGGCAGACCAACACAGCTACCTACCTGTAACTGGAAATAGGAAAATGTGTTTATGATGCAATAAGGTCACAGTCTAACTGGGCTAACAGTGCCGTTATGAAGGAAGTTTAAGGAATGATGGCATCCTAAATGGAAAACGAGCGAGGTCCCAACAAAAGAAGAATGGCAACTTAAGTCAAGGTTACCAGACATCCCCGTTTCCCAGAGACAGTCCCCAGATTTACAAATCAGTCCCCTGACAAAATCCATCTATTCAGTAGGAAGTTGAAAAGGGTCCCCGGATTCATTGAAAAAAATCTGGGAACCTTAAATTGACGGGATATGCGCAGCTTGCAGACTTATACAGAATAAGAGAACAAGAAGAATATACGTTTAGAGAAGATAGGAAAACGTTTATTGAATATATAGGGGGGTGGAATTGTATACACCTGAAAACGCTGGTAGCATTAAGATAAATTCAACAGTGTAACTAAGTTTTGATGGATGTCATAATGGAATACTGAATGGTTTAGCTTATGTAAAATAGGCAGGGATTTACAATATGTAAAATGAACCATGGAAAGAGAATAAGGGAAGTCATTGGAATTATAAGGAGGTTAAAATGAGTATTTTAAATTGCTAAACAGAAAATTTAATTTTATATATATATATATATATATATATATATATATATATATATATATATATGAATGAGAAACTATGGCATCCTAAGGAGAGATCTCTATTACACCGCAAAAGCTCTTGTGTTCATTCACCCATCTCTGTCATCCTTTGAGTCTGCAGAAATATTTATTCCAGAAAAGAAGATAGCTATGAATAAAAAGAGGGACGCGGGTGGCGCTGTGGTCTAAACCACAGAGCCTAGGGCTTGCCGATCAGAAGGTCGGCAGTTCAAATCCCTGCGACGGGGTGAGCTCCCATTGCTCGGTCCCTGCTCCTGCCAACCTAGCAGTTCGAAAGCATGTCAAGTGCAAGTAGATAAATAGCGTAGGTACCGCTCCAGCGGGAAGGTAAACGGCGTTTCCGTGCGCTCCTCTGGTTCGCCAGAAGCGGCTTAGTTATTCTGGCCACATGACCTGGAAACTGTACACCGGCTCCCTCGGCCAATAAAGCGAGATGAGCGCCGCAATCCCAGAGTTGTCCGCGACTGGACCTAATGGTCAGGGGTCCCTTTACCTTTATGAATAAAAAGGGAAATCTGATTCCTGCATTGCAGGGGGTTCGGGTAGATGGCCCTCGGGATCCCTTCCAACTCTGCAATTCTATGATTCTATGAAGAAGGTTGGTTCATGCAGCATGTAGTTAATTGTGGAAGGAGATCCGTTGCAGGAGGGCAAAGTCCCATCCCCAGAACCAGTCATTCCCCTGGGTCTCCTTATCCGAAGGACGTGTTACGAGTAGAGACGGACTCAAGGCTCAAAGACACAGACCAGCTAGAAAGTTAGATTAAGGCAAAACAAACTTTTGCATCAGAGGAGAATAAAACCTTAAGGCACAGATCAAGGGTGAATGAAAACCAGAGTTGTCCAACTACTGAGTAAAGACAGAAGCTATGAATATACAGCCAAACATTCCTAACACTTAAAATTATTGGTGATTACAGCGCCGTCTCCTCCAACAACTCTCCTTTGAATTTATCCTGTATCCTGGTCAGCCTGTTGGAGCAGATCTCTTTCAGGCTTAGAGGTTTGGCCTCAGTGACAGCTGACAGCTCCTCGCTGTTTTTGGCAAATATTCTGGCTGAGTGCGAAATGCTTTGCTGCATGTTTGTTTGGCTTTGTACTGGAGACTTAAGAGTCAGAAAAGGGCAACCAAAACTATCAAGGGGATGGAGCAGTAAGGAAAAAGTTGCAGCATCCGGGACTTTTTAGTTTAGAGATAAGGCAACTAAGGGCAACCGGATCTCTAGAGCTGAATCAGAGCAAAAGCCAATGAGGTTTTCTCCAGATTCACGTTTTCTCCAATTTAGCACCGAAGGCAGAGGGCCTTCTCGGTGGTGGCACCCGCCCTGTGGAACGCCCTCCTACCAGATGTCAAAGAGAAAAACAACTACCAGACTTTTAGAAGACACCTGAAGGCAGCCCTGTTTAGGGAAGCTTTTAATGTTTAATAGACTATTGTATTTTAATATTCTATTGGAAGCCGCCCAGAGTGGCTGGGGAAACCCAGCCAGATGGGCAGGGTATAAATAAAAAAATATTATTATTATTTTATTTATTTTATTTTTATTTTTATTGAAACTCAATTACAACCAAACACAAATATTCTGATTACAATAATAATACAGCTTCAAATACCAACACAATACAAAAAACTAAATACAAAAACAAACCCTAATAAGAAATAAAATCAAAAAACAAAACAAAACCCCCACAAACGATATAAACGCAAGTAAATAAATAATTAAAAATCCTTCTAATTTTATCGAAAAAGAACCCAACAAAACTAAACTAAACGAAAAATAAGAAAAACATGTACAGCTCGACTTCCTGTCCATCTCTTCTGTATACTCTTTCGTAAAAATAAATGAACATCATTTGTTATACACTTCTTACTTTAATTCTGTTGCATTCAAATATCTTTCAATAATATCTTTTTATCTTTCAATATTATTATTATTATTATTATTATTATTATTATTAACAGAAGAAATAATTCAGTTTCAAATGTTGAGGAAGCTAGAGAAATGATGACATTTGACAGGTAACCTATCCCCCCCCCCGGTCTAAACCTGCCCAGGAGTGGGTGGAATTTGCTGTCTAATGGTGGAGGGATGGTGCCCAGTCTTTCCTGAATTCCTTTCTTCCAGATGCTTCTCCCCTTGGTGCTTGCTTTCCTTTTGACAAGCCTTTATCTTCATTTTCTTCCCAGGAAAAGTTTCAGAAGCCATAGAAACAGTGGTACATTCAACAGAGGCTGGCCCCTTAAAAGTGGGCGGGGGAACTGCCTCACCAACATCAGCCTTCCCCCCCCCCCCTGCCCGTTGTAGGATGTGATACATAAGTAGCGGTCAAGTACAACATTCCTTGTTTTCCTAGAGTGGACATGCAGGGGAATATTTGGTCCAGCCAGTCGAAAACTTCCTGTTTCCTCCTGGCTGGGACATACTTCCTTTGCATGTGACTATAGGTGGGCGTGACCTTACCTGTCCAGGTAACAAAAAGGACACGGCACACCGCACTCTCTCCCTTTTTGACGCCCTCCATCGCTTGAGCAGCTTTTTAGCTAGAGATGCTCTGTTGGCTTCCAGTTTTGCTATGTACCTAGTGTTGGGTGGTTGGGTGGAAAGCAAGGAGTCCAACAGTAGGTGGCGCTAGAACGAATGACAAGCATAGTCAACCAATGCCAGCTTCCAGCCAACAGAGACTGGGATTATCCCCATATGGGATAGTTCCACATGTATATACATTGTAGCTAAGTCTGCCTTCAGGGATCCAACTGTGAACAGAATGTGAGTAAACTACTTTTATATACTTTACACAAGATTGTGGCGTGTTTATTCTTTTGAGAGGGGTATAAGGGAACTTACCAGGAACCTAATAGTGAGAGGCTTACACAAGCCTGCAACCAGCTACCGGTACCTGCTGTGCGTTTAAAAGAGGAATGTGAAACTCTGCTAAGTATAGGAACTCGCTAGCACAGGTTAAAGGTAAAGGGACCCCTGACCATTAGGTCCAGTCACGGACAACTCTGGGGTTGCGGCGCTCATCTCGCTTTACTGGCCGAGGGAGCCAGTAAATATTGGAGGGGGGGAAGGAGGTGTGACCACATAGAGAGGGTTAGGGGGGCCATTTGACCACAGTCCTGCACCCCAACTCTACCCACTTACCTGAAAGCAGGCTCCATCAAACTCAGAGGGACTTACTTCTGAGTAGATAACATAGGTGCCAACTCCCCAGGACCCTGGGTGCCCGAGCACCCAAAAAATTGCCCATGAAGTGGCTGGGCACCCACAAATTTTGGCTGCAGGCACACGGGGCCCAGTCCGGGGTCTACTGTAGACAAGCGTAGGACTTTATGTTTTAGGCAGCATTTCTGTGTCTACTCATTTGGGAATAAGCCCATTGGGCTTATTAGGACTTAATTCTGAGTGCAAGACCACGCTGTTAAAAATGGGACAGATACTTGTAAGACAATACCTAAAAGGTGACAATTTAAAAAATTACAGGCAGCACGTGAAAAATGCAAAACTTCTGCTTCCCCAAGCTCAGCAGAAAAGAGGTGAGGGGGAAATGCTGTTCTGGCTTCACAGAGGAAGGAAATCCCATAATTCAGGGGCCATTGCTGAAAAAACTGCTCCTAGAAACATTCAGGCCACGTTAAAGCAGCTTTTCTGAAACCTGGGACTGTAGATTTGCGACTGGAAAGATGGCCAGCCGATAAATAACCAATGTCTGTAACCCTCCCCATGCATCTCAATGTTTGCACATACAATATAATACGCACACAATAGAACGCTCTGACAGAGGAGTGAAATATTTGGCCCCCGGGGATCTGGAGCCGCTTGTAAATTAGCTGGGACGCCATCCGATAATATTTTGCTTTGTTATTTCGTCAAGTGCCTTCGGAGCGTTTGCGAGCGACCGCTCTTGGCCTTCCTGCGTATTGCCACAGGTGTTAATCATTTGGCCCCCATACTGTTTTCTGGGAGCAATGGCCAAATAAAACGCTAAAACAAGGGAAAGAAAACATGCGAGTTGCTTTCACTTCCCCCTACGCCCCCGACTCTAGCGCCCCAGGCAAGAAATTTGCCACAGGGGCCCAATTCAGACACAACCATCTCAGTCCAATAAATGATGGTTTATTAGACAGTGGACGGGCCCCATGCTCTTCCTCCATGACCTTCCTTTCCTCAATTTGGCCACAAACACACCATACATTTAAAACTACTATAATGCCATTTTAAGCAGCCCTGGCTCCCTCCCCCAAAATAATTCTGGGAGTTGTAGTTTAAGGTGCTGAGAGGAGGCTACAGTTCCCAGAGTGGTCTAACAGTCAACCCCTCTTCACGGGGAACTCTGGGAACTGTAGTTTTGTGAGGGGGAATGAACACGACTCGGTAAATAAGAGATATATAAATCATGGGTGGTATTCAACCGTGTTTTCCTCAGAAATTTCCACTGAAATTAAAGGACGTATGATTCAGTGGATCTACTCTGAGTAAAATTTAGTCGAATACCACCTGAAATTAGTAGCTGCGGTTGCTTTTAAATGTTTTTAGATGTTTTAAATAGTTGAACGCCGCCAGTCGTGTCTGGTTTGACCCTGAGAACTAGGCCGCCTCAGCTGGGGACGACATTATTAATTAATATATTTATCCTTCGCTTTTTGTTTCCCTCAGGAATTTTTATTAAAGTTTTTCACAATAGAATAAAAGTATATTTAGAACGAATGAAATCGAAAGAAAGAAAGAAAGAAAGAAAGAAAGAAAGAAAGAAAGAAAGAAAGAAAGAAAGAAAGAAAGGAGAGATGAAAGAAAATAGAAATAATAAAACAATACACACACACCTCTATTCTAATTATACCCTAATCTTTGATGACATTATTATATTTATTCTTCGCTTTTTACATGAAAGTCCCTCAGAGTGATTTGCAACACGAGAACAGAGATAATGAGAAACATTAATTTCAAAAGGAATTAATAACTTCTTGGCTGAGGCAGAGTTGCAGACACGTGTTGTTGTATTTTTAATATATCTAAGCCACCCTGTTTTTCAGCTAGAATTTATTTCATTTTATTTCAACAAAAGGGGTTCTGGCTGTTAGAAACACCTTGCGAATCCCCGCCGTGATATAAAGGATCTTGAGTTTGAACAAGCCAGCCTGCAACCTTGCCCCATAACCCCGAGCGACAATAGACTTCCTGATGCCGAGGAACAGCAAACAGGAATTTGTGTGGAAAGGACGTGTCAACTGCACAATTTAGTTAGCATAGCAAACAGAGTGCTTGGGCCTTTTAAACAGGTGTGGCGAGGCCTGCCACATCCTGTTCGCAGAAGCCATAAGTTTCATATGTGAAAAGCAGGTCTGGAGTCTGAGAATGTGCATTGCCCAGCTTAGGTGTGATTTTTCCCACACTTCCCAAGAGGAAGGGGCTGTTGTTGCTGTTGTTGTTGTTGTCCCTCAGCCTTTAAAATATATCCATAGAGCTAAAAAGTATTCTAAAACAGGAAGGGGGCAATCTAGATCCACTGGTAAGATCTCTAGGTGATTTACAGCAGATCAGGAAGGATTCTTGATTCCCAAGTGTTGTGCAATAGCAGTGACATGATGGATAGCTCCATACCATCCAACATTTCTAAGAGATAAGAGTTCTTTATTGTCATTGTACAGGTACAAGTACAACGTTGTACAAGTGCAACGAAATTGGATGCCATTCCATAAAAACAAAACAAAAAAACAGCAGAAAAAACAAAGAAACACATTTTCAGCCACACATGCACATACATACATACACACCCATCACAACTCTCCAAGGTCATATTATCTGGTTACAGCATTTAAGATGGTTATAGCTCTTGGATAGAAACTATTCTTCAATCTATTTGTTCTTGAGCTGATTGTTCTATATCTCTTGCCCGAAGGCAGTGGTGCAAAGAAACTATATCCCATATGAGATGGATCCTGTAAAATATTATTTACTTTTTTAAGGCAACGGGAACTGTATAGTTCTTCCAAGAATGGGAGAGGGTGGTTATGACCTTCTGAAGTATCTTCTTCTCCCTGGCTGTGCAGCTGGAGAACCAAGCACAAATACAGTATATAAGAATGCTCTCTATGGAGCCTCGGTAGAAGGACACCAGCAGTCTCTCACTCAGATTGTTCTTCTTTAAAAGTCTGAGGAAATAAATTCTCTGCTGGGCCTTCTTTACCAGAGCAGTAGTATTTGCGCTCCAAGTCATACCCTGCTCTATAATCACTCCCCAAAACTTGAATACAGCCACCCTCTCCAGCTGGTCCCCGCCGATATACAGGGGCTGAATATCCACCTTTCCCCCCCTATAATCCTGTAATTCTCCGATGAAAATAGGGACGTCCCATTCCATAATAATAATTTTACCATTTATACCTCACACATCTGACTGGGTTGCCCCAGCCACTCTGGGCAGCTTCCAACATATATAAAAACATCATAAAACATTAAACATTTTTTTTAACCTCCCTATAAAGGAGGGATCGTCTAACTCCATACCTTCCAACATTTCTCCAGTGAAAATAGGGACATCCTAAGGAAAAACGGGGCATTTCGGGAACAAATCAGAAACCGGGATGGCTTCTGTAAATCCAGGACATCCCTGGAAAATAGGGACACTTGGAGGGTCTGTTTGCCTTTTCGTTTTTGCTGTCTCTAGTACTTTTTGTAAGCTGTATACTATTGCTTGAAGTTTGACTTGTGCTTTGTGGATCACCTGGAGGGTCTTTTTGGCTGAAAGGCAGCAAAATCATAGAATCATAGAATTGGATAGTTGGAAGGGACCCGAGGATCATCTAGTCCACCCCCTGCAATGCAGGAATCTCAACTCAAGCATCCATGACAGATGGCCATCCAACCTCTGCTAAAAAAACTCAGAGGAAGCAGAGGGAGTCCGTTCCATTCAGTTGTTATACTCCAAACCAATTGCTGGCCTCAGGAATTTTTTTGATCCTGTGCCTTTTGTACCAGACTTATATAGAACCAGTGCCGGATTTATGTATAAGCTAAACAAGCTATAGCTTAGGGTCCCACTCTCTTGGGGGCCCCAAAAAAATTCAAAGGAAATAAACCTGGATGTACATTTCCAAAATATAAGATAAAAAACAAATAAAATAAAACCTACATACAGCAACAGTGCTTTGTGTTGTGCAGGCTCCTATTTGTTATATGCAAATAGCTTTAGATACCTATTAGGTCCATAAATTACCGTATAGCATATATTCAACACAAAACACAGCGACAATTTGTTGTTGACAAAGGACAGTTGTACATATAAAGGGCCCCATTACCCGGCGCTCATCTCGCTTTACTGGCTGAGGGAGCCGGCGTACAGCTTCCGGGTCATGTGGCCAGCATGACTAAGCCGCTTCTGGCAAACCAGAGCAGCACACGGAAATGCCGTTTACCTTCCCTCCGGAGTGGTACCTATTTATCTATTTGCACTTTGGCGTGCTTTCGTACTGCTAGGTTGGCAGGAGCAGGGACCGAGCAACGGGAGCTCACCCCATCACCAGAAGTGGCTTAGTCATGCTGGCCACATGACCCGGAAGCTGTACGCCGGCTCCCTCGGCCAATAAAGTGAGATGAGCACCGCAACCCCAGAGTCAGTCACGACTGGACCTAATGCTCAGGGGTCCCATTACCCTTTACCTCTCACATGCTAGTTTTCTAAATGCAGAGAACTCCAGGCTTCACCAAACTGGTGCCCTACAGATGTTTCCGAGTCTCATCAGCTTCAGCCAGCACAGCTGCACAAGGCCGTATAAGACCATCCCTCTTTCTTAAATTGCCTTGCAATTTAAATATTCATCTAATAAGTATAATTTTTAAAGCTTCCCACCCCCTTGAAGTACCAAGCAGGTGATCAACTTCAGATGTACCTGTCAGGATGGTGTACAGACACAAACAGACAAAGGAAGCTGTTAATCCCCTTTCCCATCATAAAAATGCAACAATGAGCATATCTTGCCGAAAGACATATCCCCCCCCCCCGCCACCATCTCTCTCTCTCTTTCCTCCATATGTGCTCCAGCCTCTCTTCCTTCCATTTTCAAGAAGCGTGCCTGAGCTTTGCACTCGGAAAGCTAATGCACTTTTGGAGCCAGTGAAACTTTGGCACCTTGTTCAAACAAGGGCTGGGGAAAAGGAAAAAGTCTGCTGATCTCCCGCAAGTCCCTCTCCCCCCCCCTTCTCTCTCTATTCCCCCCCCCCATGACATTTTCATTTCTTTCCATGCTAATGGGAGGGGGGTTAAAAGGAGGTGGAGGAGACAGGCAGATGGAATCTAGCAAAGAAAGTTACATTCCACTGGAACGGCGTAATACCCCCCCAGGATTACGCTTTTATGATTCACCACCTCCGAATTTTTTATTTTTTATTTAGCTTTAAAAGAGACAAGCTGCTGTCACCTTAAAGGAGAGAGAACATCAATAGCGCTTAGGGAACAGGTGAAGGAACAGGGGATGCACGAGGGGTGTGCAAAGTAACCTAGGGCAGTGATGGCTAACCTTGACACTCCAGATGTTTTGGGACTACAACTCCCATCATCCTTGACCACTGATCCTGTTAGCTAGGGATGATGGGAGTTGTAGTTCCAAAACATCTGGGGTGTCAAGGTTAGCCATCACTGACCTAGGGACAACCCAGCATCTAAAGTGATGTGTAAAAAGAAATGACAGCGAGGTGGCTCAGTCTGAGCCAGGGGTAGGCAACCTAAGGCCCATGGGCCAGATGCGGCCCAATCGCCTTCTCAATCCGGCCCATAGATGGTCCGGGAATCAGCGTGTTTTTACATGAGTAGAATGTGTCCTTTTATTTAAAATGCATCTCTGGGTTATAGGAATTCGTTAATTTTTTTAAAAAATATATAGTACGGCCCACCGCATGGTCTGAGGGACAGTGGACCGGCCCACGGCTGAAAAAGGTTGCTGACCCCTGGTCTAAGCCCTTCTTTGCTCCTGCAAAATGGGGGGGGGGGAAGCAGAACTGAAGATGTTTGCAGCCTCCAAAGTGCTGCATCTGTTGTTGTTGTTGTTTAGTCGTTTAGTCGTCTCCGACTCTTCGTGACCCCATGGACCAGAGCACGCCAGGCACTCCTGTCTTCCACTGCCTCCCGCAGTTTGGTCAGACTCATCTTGGTAGCTTCGAGAACACTGTCCAACCATCTCGTCCTCTGTCGTCCCCAGGGGCGTAGCAAGGGGGGAGGGGGGCGGGCCGTCCTGGGCAGCGCCCTGCTGGGGGTGACAATTTGGGCGTTTAAAAAAACATTAAAAAAAAATTAAGGCTGTTTTCGGCACTGCCGGGGTGGAGCCGCAGGGGCGGCCAGCGAGGAGTGGTGTCACCCCCCCCTCGCTGGCCGCCCCTGCGGCTCCGCCCCGGCAGCGCCAAAAATAGCCCCCCCCTTCCAGCAGCTTTTCCCGCCGCTGGCTGGCTTGCAGAGCCGGGGAATGGAAAGGGGCGGGCCAGCGAGGAGGGGTGACACCCCTCCCCGCTGGCCCGCCCCTCTCCCTGCCCCGACTTGTGCACCAAGGGGGTGTCAGGCAGCGGCTTCGGGGGGAGGGGGTGCCTCTTGGCTTCCCACCCCAGGTAGCCAAGGGGCTAGGAACGCCGCTGGTCGTCCCCTTCTCCTTGTGCCCTCCATCTTTCCCAACATCAGGGTCTTTTCCAGGGAGTCTTCTCTTCTCATGAGGTGGCCAAAGTCTTGGAGCCTCAGCTTCAGGATCTGTCCTTCCAGTGAGCACTCAGGACTGATTTCCTTCAGAATGGATAGGTTTGATCTTCTTGCAGTCCGTGGGACTCTCAAGAGTCTCCTCCAGCACCATAATTCAAAAGCATCCATTCTTCGGCGAAGAATTGATGCTGCATCTAGTGAGCACCCAATCCTGTTACATGATCTGGGTCAGGAGAGGCTGTTGTGCAAGCTCTGGACCTGTGTCTTAATCCAGTGGTGGAATGGCCCATAAACTGAGTGTGACTCCTGGGGAGACAGAGGCTCTCATGTACACAAGACGGGCCATGGGCCTGTTCTGGATAGGGTTGCGCTCCCTCTGAAGCAAGTGCATAGCCTACGAGCACTTATTTGATTCATCTTTGTCTCTGGAGGCCCAATGAACCCCTGTGGCTAGAAGGTTCTTTTTACCAGCTACATCTGGTCTTCTTTCTTCTTCTTTGGCGATCCCATGTAGCTGAGTAAGATTGTCTTCCAGAAACACGGTTTTTAAAAGTGAGTCCGTAAGTGACTGATCGTTATTGTTATTGTTATTGTTTTACCTCTTTATTTGTGCTTTTAATTTGTATTTTTATCTTGCGAACCGCCCTGAGATCTTGTGAAGAACGGTGGTATAATAATAATAATAATAATAATAATAATAATAATAAATGTGGCGCTGTGGGTTAAACCACAGAGCCTAGGGCTTGCCGATCAGAAGGTCGGGGGTTCGAATCCCCGCGACGGGGTGAGCTCCCGTTGCGCGGTCCCTGTTCCTGCCAACCTAGCAGTTCGAAAGCATGCCAGTGCAAGTAGATAAATAGGTACCGCTCCGGCGGGAAGGTAAGCGGCGTTTCCGTGCGCTGCTCTGGTTTTGCCAGAAGCGGCTTAGTCATGCTGGCCACATGACCTGGAAGCTGTACGCTGTCTCCCTCGGCCAATAAAGCGAGATGAGCACTGCAACCCCAGAGTCGGTCACGACTGGACCTAATGGTCAGGGGTCCCTTTACCTTTACCCTGCCCTGATGTTTTGAAAGAGGGTGGTATACAAATGGGTGGGGTATAAATAAAATTATTATTATTATTATTAATTTGAAGTTATTTCTGAATTTTTGGAACACAGAAACTGTCATAGTGAGTCACATCACGGGCCTATCTAAAGGTAAAGGACCCCTGAACGGTTATGTCCAGTCAAAGGCGACTATGGGGTTGTAGCGCTCATCTCGCTTTCAGGCCGAGGGAGCCAGCGTTTGTCCACAAACAGCTTTCCAGGTCATGTGGCCAGCAGGACTAAACCGCTAGTGGCGCATGGAGGACCGTGACGATTGCACGAAAACAGTGTTTACGTTCCCGCCACAGCAGTACCTATTTATCTACTTGCACTGGTGTGCTTTCGGACTGCTAGGTTGGTAGGAGCTGGGACAGAGCGGCGGGAGCTCACCCCAGCGTGGGGATTCGAACCGCTGACCTTCCGATCAGCAAGCCCAAGAGGCTCAGTGGTTTAGACCACAGCACCACCCCGTCCCGGCCTACCTAGCTCAGTATTGTCTCCACTGACCAGCAGCAGCTCTCCAGGGTTCCACGCAGAGCATCTCTCCAAGCCCTACCTTGAGCTACCTGGGATGGAGCATGGGAATTTCTGCACGCAGGTTCTCTGCCGCAGGACTGCAGTGCTAAAACAAGGCTGTTTCATATTGTTTTTAGGCTGATTGATTGCACCCATCACACTTTTATTGTATTATATTAATGCGTATGAATGTTGCTCATCACTTTGGGCCAAAAAGCAGTATATGAATAAATCACACCGCACCATGTGGTCTCCTTGTGGAGAAGAAAAAAGAATTGACTCCAGGTCTAGAAGACCAAACCAGCCCTTTTCTCTTAGAGATGTTGCAAAAGTGGGGCTTTTTTGAGTTTCTGGCTGGCGAGACACAGAGTTGGGAAAAGAACAGAGCAACCAACAGGCTGGACATTTAGTGCCAAACTTGAGTGCCCCTGTTGCCTTTGCTACCTTATGGATGGAGATGGAAGAGCTGCTCTAGGGCCAACATCTCTATGGCTAAAGAAATCATCTGTCCTTAGCACTGGCAGCTGGCCCCTCGTGCTCAGGATCTAGCTGATCGTTAACTTTTGCAACTCAGATAAGGATTTATGCTCCAGGGCAAGCTGGCCAGAGCCACCTTTGCATGGGTTCTCTCCGCTACCCCTCCCCATTTCCCTCCTGCACGTGACTTGGCTGGCTTGCTCGAGCCATCTGGATTGTTTTATTCTGCCATTCCTTAAATTGTTCTGGCATGTCTCACTTGGCAAGCCCCGGACCCTTCCGCCTCTTCTTCTTCTTCTTCTGGGTTAATCTTCATGTGAGTTAATGTGTGTGAGCGGATGTATGAGTCGAAGCGCGCAAGGCGGAGGGTCGGCGGATGGATTCAGTCCTCCTCCAGGTCCACCGCTCCTGGAGGAGCAACAGCTGTGCCACGCACATCATGCATGCAAATCATTCAAAAAAATGCCAGCGAGCCACAACGCAGAATCAGGTAACGTTTCGAGGCCAGATCCAATACCCCTTTCTCTCTCTCTCACCATAGCTGTCAACCCTCCCTTTTTTTTGGCGGGAAACTCCCTTATTCCAATGCCGTTTCCTGCTGCTGTCCCGGATTGTTGATATCCCTTAAATTTCCCAGATTTCAAAGGAAGCAGCTCCTCTCCCTCCCTGCTGGCCAGGGAGGCTCCTCAGCTGCGTTGCTCGGCTGCCAATAAGGAGTCTGAGACCGACTGGGGGCGGAGCTTGCATGCCTTGTGCAGCCAGACCCTCACACCCAACCAGACAGACAGCCTGCCTGCCATCTACATGCTCGCTCTTTCGCTCACCCATTCGCGCACAGCCTCTGGAGCGCAGGGTGGCGAGGCTACTTGGTGCCATTGCACCGCCCTGGCGGCACCCCTTATTTTCAAATCTGAAAGTTTGAAAAAATCCCTTATTTTCAAATCCGAAAGTTGACAGCTATGGGTTGGACTGGATGGCCCTTGTGGTCTCTTCCAACTCTACGATTCTATGATTCTATGATTCTAGGTAACGTTTTGAGGCCAGATCCAATACCCACCCACCCCTCTCTCTCTCCCGCCCCCATTCTAGCTCTCAAGCATAAACCCTTCTATTCACAAACAGGGTTGGCTTCTGAGATCCTTGCACAGGACTCCAGTTCCGCCGGGCCTGTCACTTGCACCAAATGTATTGCTTCAAAAGATAGATGGAGAAAAGAGAGAGGATCGGCTCCCAGGTGCCCTCTATTTATTTTGCATCTGAAAGTTCCTGGAAATGCAAACCCTCAAAGCTCTGCAGAGGTGACATCATCACCCAAACACACCCAGGTAATCCGCAAAGCATCCATTCAGAGGGTGGTTTGCAGCTCATTACACAAAAGGCCCAGTGTGCCTAAAACCATTTTTAAAGCATCTAATCCCTGGAAGTTCAAGTGGGGATTCCGGCATCCAGTGTTTTCTCTCTCTCTCTCTCTCTCCCCCGCCCCCCCCCACTCCCCAGCCCTTTTCATATTTGCTCAGATATCCAAAAATATCACTTTTGATCTGGCTTTATTTTAAAGAGCGAACTCTTCCTGGAGGGGTTTTTTTTTGGCTCCTTTTCACATGTCTGGACCATACTGACTGCTTCGCTCTATCCCCTAAACGGCGCCCGGCTGCTGGGATCAATCAAAACGCTTTCCTCCCATCTGTAGGACCTGCGTTCTTCCCCCTGAGTCAGGAGACCACATAAGAGGTATAAATATTTATATGATACTATTTACTCAGGAAGTAGGAACATCACTAATTTGTTTGAAGGACCAAAGCCCAGTTCTCTGATTGCAGAGAAGGTCTGCTGGGTGTGCTTCCACCCCCCACCCCCATTTCTTATTTTTTAAAAAAGAAAAAGAATCACTTATTTCCAGACATCTGCACTCTCCCTCGCATCAATGGGGAAAGGACTCATCTGTATTAATAGAACTATTTTATCTGCTCTCTCTCTCAGTGATTCTCCAGGATTTCAGGCAGATGGGCACTCCCATCTTGGGAACAGAGCGCCATTGATTTCCGCAAGCCATGACAACTATGTTCTGTCAGGATACCAGTTGCTAGAAACCGCAGGAGGGGAGAGGGCTCCGGGGCTCAGATCCTGCTTCCCACAGGGATCTGGTTGGTCACTGTGAGAACAGGATGCTGGATTAGATGAGCCATTGACCTGATCCAGCAGCCTCTTCTTTTCTTCTTGTGCCAAGGATGGAGGCTTGGACCTTCTCTACATGTGAACCAGATGTTCTACCACTGAGCTATAGCCCTTGGCATTCGGCTTGTTTACAGGATCATTTCCAAGACAACTGACCCTAACTCTGCAATCTCCGTACAACAAAGTGTCTTTCAAACTTTCTAACTCCAGGGCACATTTTCCATGTTGACTTATTGGACAAGGAATCCCAGAGTCCTTGCTGCAGAAAGCTGGGGATACGGCAAAGGATTACGGTCTAGAGGGGATCCACACTAGGTTCGCAGGCTAAGCCCCTTGGACCGTTATCTCCCCACTAGGAAGCCGTGTATCTCCTAGGCGTGCATTGCAATGCAAGTGTGCATTGTCAAAAAGGCAGTCATGAACTGGGTGGGGGTTAATAAACTGAGACTGAACCCTGGTAAGATAGAGGAGCTTCACATCAGTGGTTCTGTGGTCCAGGAAGCACAGCACTTTCAGAAAAAACTGACCAAGGATCCTAAAGCCTTAGTTAGAGAGATGGCGCTTTTTTAGAGACATGGTACCCTTTCACCATATACTCAACAGAAAATCAATTCTTCTTCTTCTTCTTCTTCTTTCTTCTTCGTCGTCTTCTTCTTCGGAAATCACTTTTAGCCGAGTAAGATTGTCTTCCATGAACACAGTCTTAACAGTGAGTCTGTAAATAACTGTGGAGGCCAATTCTGGATCCACACGTCCTTCCACAGTGGGGACATTGGTTTCCGGACGGGAGTTGATCACGGTGAGAGTTTGCCAAGCGTGCCTTCCTCTTAGCACGTTTCTCCCTTTCGTCCTGAGTTCGAGGGTCTTCAAAGCCTGTGACACCTTTGGTAAAGGCTGTTCTCCAACTGGCGCGCTCGCAGGCCAGTGTTTCCCAATTGTTAATGTTTATACTACTTTTTTTTATTATAGATTTGCCTAGAGAGAGTCTTTGAACCTCTTTTGTTGACCACCAGCATTACGCTTTCCATTTTTAAGTTCGGAATAGAGCAGTTGCTTTGGAAGACGATCATCAGGCATCCGCACAACATGACTAGTCGAACAAAGTTGACTTTGAAGAATCATTGCTTCGACACTGGTGATCTTTGCTTCTTCCAGTACACT